>JBBGZY010000097.1:645000-1285058 GCA_037952925.1 Lithobates clamitans | reverse complement strand
GGGGGGCTTATCGGAATCTGGAAGCCCCCTTTAACAAGGGGATCCCGGCCCCCCCCCCTGTGTGAAATGATAAGGGGGTACTTACCCCTACCATGTCACTAAAAAAGTGTCAAAATAGTTAAAAATGACAAGAGACAGTTTTTGACAATTCCTTTATTTAAATGCTTCTTCTATCTTCCTTCATCTTCTTCATCTTCTGGTTCTTCTGGCTCTTCTGGTTCTTCCTCCGGCGTTCTCGTCCAGCATCTCCTCCGCGGCGTCTTCTATCTTCTTCTCCTCGGGCCGCTCCGCACCCATGGCATGAGGGGAGGCTCCCGCTCTTCTCTTCATCTTCTTCTTCTTCATCCTCTTCTCTTCTTCATCTTCTTCTTCTTCATCTCTTCTTCCTTCTTCATTTCTTCTCCGGGCCGCTCCGCAGCCATGCTGGCATGGAGGGAGGCTCCCGCTGTGTGACGGCGTCTCCTCGTCTGACGGTTCTTAAATAACGGGGGGCGGGTGACTTGACGGGACTTCCCTGTGACGTCACGGGGAATGCCACAGGGAAGTCCCGTCATGTCCCGTGTGTCAGAGGGGGGCGGGGCCACCGGGTGGCCCCGCCCCCCGTTATTTAAGAACCGTCAGACGAGGAGACGCCGTCACACAGCGGGAGCCTCCCTCCATGCATGGATGCGGAGCGGCCCGCAGAAGAAAATTAAGAAGAGAAGATGAAGATGAAGAAGATGAAGAAGATGAAGAAGAGAAGAGGATGAAGAAGAAGATGAAGAGAAGAGCAGGAGCCTCCCCTCATGCCATGGGTACGGAGCGGCCCGAGGAGAAGAAGATAGAAGACGCCGCGGAGGAGATGCTGGACGAGAACGCCGGAGGAAGAACCAGAAGAGCCAGAAGAACCAGAAGATGAAGAAGATGAAGGAAGATAGAAGAAGCATTTAAATAAAGGAATTGTCAAAAACTGTCTCTTGTCATTTTTAACTATTTTGACACTTTTTTAGTGAAATGGTAGGGGTAAGTACCCCCTTACCATTTCACACAGGGGGGGGGCCGGGATCTGGGGGTCCCCTTGTTAAAGGGGGCTTCCAGATTCCGATAAGCCCCCCGCCCGCAGACCCCCACAACCACCGGCCACGGTTGTGGGGATGAGGCCCTTGTCCTCATCAACATGGGGACAAGGTGTTTTGGGGGGCTAACCCAAAGCACCCTCCCAATGTTGAGGGCATGTAGCCTGGTACGGTTCAGGAGGGGGGGGGCCGCACTCTCGTCCCCCCCTCTTTTCCTGCGGCCTGCCAGGTTGCATGCTCGGATAAGGGTCTGGTATGGATTTTTGGGGGAACCCCACGCCGTTTTTTTTTTTTTTTTTTGGCGCGGGGTTCCCCTTAAAATCCATACCAGACCTGAAGGGTCTGGTATGGAATTTAGGGGGAACCCCACGTCATTTTTTTTTTTAAATTTTGGCCGGGGTTCCCCTTAATATCCATACCAGACCTGAAGGGCCTGGTATGGAATTTAGGGGGACCCCCCCACGTCATTTTTTTTTTTTTTTAATTTTGGTTCGGGGTTTCCCTGTGGGGAATTCCCATGCCGTTTTTATCAATGAACTTTTATGTGTATTGTCGGACCGGCAATTCATTAATAGCCGCGGTAGTTTTAAATGAGTTTTTTCCTTCGAAATGTCATTTTGCTGTCAGACTGTTCTAAACACGGGAAACTTGCGCCCCTTTACAGGCATACTATAGACACCCCCCAGGTACGAAATTTAAAGGGATATTACACTTTTATTGTTTGACTTTAAGCATTATTAAAATCACTGCTCCTGAAAAAACGGCCGTTTTTAAAACTTTTTTTGCATTGATCCATGTCCCCTGGGGCAGGACCCGGGTCCCCAAACACTTTTTATGACAATAACTTGCATATTAGCCTTTAAAATTAGCACTTTTGATTATTCATGTTCGTGTCCCATAGACTTTAACGGTGTTCGCGTGTTCGAGCGAACTTTTTTCCTGTTCGCATGTTCTGGTGCGAACCGAACAGGGGGGTGTTCGGCTCATCCCTAGTAGTGACGTACTAAACGTACTATGAGCCAAAAAAGAGGAAGTTCATTTGTCAGGCACCACCCTTTGGGCTCCTTCTGCTAATTTTGTGTTAGTAGAAGTTTGGTGAGTGTTGATTCGCACTTTTCATTTTGCGCTTTTCAGTTTGTTTCGTCAACCAGCCATGTTGCGGAATTGGAGGAGATAACGTGTATTGGCCTTGGAGTTATTACTTTGACCCAAGTCCAATCCAGGAACAGGAGGAGGACGATTTCTTGGACCAAAAATTGGTTGCTTTATTAATCGTGACCAATTATGTCATATACAAGAAGAACAGAAATGGAAGGCACACACACCTAGTGCATTACCAAAGATAATTTAATAATAACTGACAAAAGGCCAAAAAAAAAATCACTGGACATGCACAGAACACGGGGTACATCTAATGCATTTCGGGGGCGCACCCCCTTCCTCAGAGCTAGGCTAGTCTCGTACACCATGGGCAAGTGCTTTTATAGGGAATGGTGAAATTGAAAATTGTGTGTCAAAAAGAGCCACGCCCTCAAGTGGGTGGGAAAAGGAAAAAAGGAAAAAACAGATTTTATATATATATATATAAACACACACACACACACACACATACACACACATATACACACATACAAATAGTTGCACCAATGAAAAAACAACAGAATCCATATCAAAAACCTATAATCAAAAACAAAACAAAAAACTCCATCACAAATACACAAATGAATAAATAAATAATGATAATTCATTCAAATCCATGATATATTGCACATTAATTTATATTTAGTCAGATGAATACAGGTGTAGTAACACATAAGCAAAAGCTGATGCAGGATTGATAATTGGGTCAATCCATGTCTCACCTCTACATGCCTGAAGTGGCTGCAGGGGGGAGGGGGGGGTGGGATTGGGCACTCATAGGTGTCCAAAAAAACACACACTAGGATCACTCGACAGGAAGCTTCAGAATTGCCAGGGACGGGGGAAAAAACCCCAACAGATGCTAGCAGGATCATCCCCGCTATAGTGCGCCGATCAGTGAACACCTGGTGTCACACAAGAACCTTAGCAGACCCCAGGGAACCAGCTCAATACCAAGGGGAATCCACTTCCTGGAAACTCAGGAAGACTCCTGATGACACGTGACATCACTTCCGGGGCGGGAGCAGTACAACGGTGTCCCCATAGACATGAATGGGCAAAAAAAATTTGAAAAATGTAATAAAAATAAAAATTTCAAAAATTTAATTAAAAAAAAAATTTAAAAATAACAAAAAATTCTCTAACAAAGCTTCACCACTAAGAAATAGTAAATTAATGAAAAATAAATGAATAAAAAATAAAAATAAATAAATTAATTAATAAAAAATGAAAAATAAATTAATAATTTATAAAAAAAAAATAAAAAATGTTTTATTGCGATAAATTTTGCATAGCGATAATAATGATTCCCCAACGTATAACAATTAATAAAAAGCCCTGAGCCCTGGAGTACGTGAAAGCCAATCCTACAAAAAAATTCTATAAAAGTTTGTTGCTATAGTAATTAGTCATCAATAGCAGCTAGTCGTTAAGAACAATGGTAAATTCAAGTAAAAATTTTAAATAATAATAATATATAAATATGAATATGAAAATAAATAATACGTTAAAATACATATAAAAATGTGCACAAATACTAGGATGAAAAAGAAGAAAAGAAACCAAAGAAACAGGAAATGTTGATATAATGAGCTCCTGGAAGGATACCCACATGAAGACAGAGGGGTCACATAAGAGTCTGAACATCCAACCCCACATTCAGGCCCCTAGGCGATAAGGCTCCTAAGCGATGTATCCAAAAAGTTTCTCTTCTACAAAAATTCCGAAAGCGCCTGCCAGTATAGGCATTCTCACCCAGAACTTCCAAGCCAAGTAGCCTAAGACCAGATGGATTATGATCATGTTTAGGCAAAAAATGTAATGGTAGTGAATGGTTGTCGACACTTTTGAGTATATTCTTTTTATGCTCCCCAAACCGTGTGCGTAAAGCCCAGATGGTGCAGCCCACATAAAGAAGGCCACAGGGGCATATCAGACAATATACTACAAATTGTAAACTACAATTGATGAACTGCCGAATGGCGTGGGTTTGGCCATCACTACCTGTAACCTGCTTCTTCCTATGCCACATGTATTGGCATTAAAAGGTGTAGGGAAAAAACACTGCGCAGACACCATAAACAAAAAAGGGGGGGGAGCAGCTACATACAATGTGACTGAAACAATACAAATAGGATGAAAACAATGTAGCGCATCATAGATAAATGTATGATCGAAGTACAAAGAATTGTCCTCAATTGTGCCTCAACCCAACAAAATATTGATAAATAATCAACCAAATCATATAGTGAACATAAAGTCAATGACTGTATGAGTGGGTAAGGAGTGAAATGTCCCACTAAAGAAATTGTGGATGTAATCCAAAAGGGGATGGTGTTAAAACAGTTGGCAGAAAGTTGGATCCACGAAGGGAAAAACAAATCAACCAGATAAGGAAACCATGGGAGAGATGGTGTGTAGAAAACTCTTACCGGATCCTGTGGATTCCCTTGTCAGCGACAGGGAATCAGATGAGCAGTGTGCCACTCAGGGCGTGAGGAACGATGTCCCGACACTCGAAACCGTCCGGACTGGACTCTGCGTGGATCTCCCGGGGCCGCCAGGTGGGTCCTCGCAGTGGAACAACCAAGATGCGGATCAGAAAGGCAGCGATATCTCTCATAGGACTGGAGTGAGCACTTATTCTCGTTCAGATGGTATGTGGAAAGAAAAGAGTTGCCTCCACATAGTGCAGATATAAATGGGGTATTTTTATTTCTAAAAAAACCTTATACAATAAAAACGTGATCACAATAAAAAAGAATGATGGGCAACATGGAGGATGTATAGATAAGCCCAACGCGTTTCGACCTAGGGGTCTTCTACACCATTTCTGTATCACATTCCGAAAATCCATAAGGACAATACCAACCCCACTGGTCGGTCCATCATTTCGGGCATGGACAGCCTCGCTAGCCCTATGGGAAGCTATATTGATCATTTTCTCAAAGATTTGGTAGTCCAGCTTCCATCGTATGTTCATGATTCAGGGCATATGTTGGATATTTTGGCCCACTATCCTTGGCAAACAGGTTATCATTGGCTGTCACTGGACGTGGCCTCCTTGCACACGTCTATACAGCACCAATTTGGACTGCAGGCTGTACAATATTTTTTGGCTCGTGAAAATCATTTACATCCCAGGCAATCTTCCTTTATCGTGCGTTCCATCAAATACACTCTCACACACAATTACTTTGTGTTTCAGGATTAAGGATGAGCCGAACACCCCCCCTGTTCGGTTCGCACCAGAACATGTGAACAGGCAAAAAATTAGTTCGAACACCGTTAAAGTCTATGGGGCACGAACATGAATATCCAAAAGTGCTAATTTTAAAGGCTTATATGCAAGTTATTGTCATAAACAGTGTTTGGGGACCTGGGTCCTGCCCCAGGGGACATGGATCAATGCAAAAAAAGTTTTAAAAACGGCCGTTTTTTCGGGAGCAGTGATTTTAATAATGCTTAAAGTGAAACAATAAAAGTGTAATATTACTTTAAATTTCGTACCTGGGGGGTGTCTATAGTATGCCTGTAAAGGGGCGCATGTTTCCCGTGTTATAACAGTTTGACAGCAAAATGACATCTCAAAGGAAAAAAGTAATTTAAAACTACTCGCGGCTATTAGTGAATTGCCGGTCCGACAATACACATAAAAGTTCATTGATAAAAACGGCATGGGAATTCCCCACAGGGGAACCCCGAACCAAAATTTTAAAAAAAATGGTGTGGGGGTCCCCCTAAATTCCATACCAGGCCCTTCAGGTCTGGTATGGATATAAAGGGGAACCCCGGCCAAAATTTAAAAAAAATTGCGTGGGGTCCCCCTTAAAAATCTATACCAGACCCTTCAGGTCTGGTATGGATATTAAGGGGAACCCCGCGCCAAAATTAAAAAAAAATGGCATTGGGCCCCCCAAAAATCCATACCAGACCCTTATCTGAGCACGCAACCTAGCAGGCCGCAGAAAAAGAGGGGGGATGAAAGAGTGCCCCCCCTCCTGAACCGTACCAGGCCACATGCCCTCAACATTGGGAGAGTGCTTTGGGGTAGCACGGGACTTCCCTGTGGCATTCCCCATGATGTCAGAGGGGGCGGGGTCACCGGGTGGCCCCGCCCTCCGTTATTTAAGAACCGCCAGAAGAGGAGAAGTGTCACACAGCGGGAGCCTCCCATCATGGTGGATGCGGAGCGGCCCGAGAAGAAGAAGGGAAGAAGATGCCACGGAGGAAGATGCCGGATGAGAACACCGGAGGAAGAACCAGAAGAACCAGAAGAAGAAGAAGATGGAGGACGAAACCGAAGGAAGATAGAAGAAAGAAGAAGCATTTAAATAAAGGAATTGTCAAAAACTGTCTCTTGTCATTTTTAACATTTTTGACACTTTTTTTTCACACGGGGGGAGGGCCGGGATCTGGGGGTCCCCTTGTTAAAGGGGGGCTTCCAGATTCCAATAAGCCCCCCGCCCGCAGACCCCCACAACCACCGGGCAAGGGTTCTGGGCATGAGGCCCTTCTCCCCATCAACATGGGGACAAGGTGTTTTGGGGGGCTACCCCAAAGCACCCTCCCAATGTTGAGAGCATGTGGCCTGGTACTGTTCAGGAGGGGGGCCACTCTCTCATCCCCCCTCTTTCCTGCGGCCTGCCAGGTTGCGTGCTCGGATAAGGGTCTGGTATGGATTTTTGGGGGAATCCATGGCATTTTTTTTTTAAACTTTGGCGCGGGGTTCCCCTTAAAATCCACACCAGACCTGAAGGGTCTGGTATAGATTTTGAGGGGGACCCCATGCCATTTTTTTTAATTTGGCCGGGGTTCCCCTTAATATCCATACCAGACCTGAAGGGCCTGGTATGGAATTTAGGGGGACCCCCACGTCATTTTTTTTATTTTGGTTCGGGGTTCCCCTGTGGGGAATTCCCATGTAATTTTTTTCAATGAACTTTTATGTGTATTGTCGGACCGGCAATTCATTAATAGCCGCGAGTAGTTTTAAATGACTTTTTTTCCTTTGAAATGTCATTTTGCTGTGAGACTGTTCTAAACACGGGAAACATGCGCCCCTTTACAGGCATACTATAGACAACCCCTAGGTACGAAATTTAAAGGAATAATACACTTTTATTGTTTCACTTTAAGCATTATTAAAATCACTGCTCCCGAAAAACGGCTGTTTTTAAAACTTTTTATGCATTGATCCATGTCCCCTGGGGCAGGACCCAGGTCCCCAAACACTTTTTATGACAATACCATACATATAAGCCTTTATAATTAGCACTTTTGATTTCTCCCATAGACTTTTAAAGGGTGTTCCGTGGCTTTTGAACAGCCCCAAATTGCGAACTGGTGAACATCCGATGTTCGAGTCGAATGAGTTCGAGTTCGACTCGAACTCCAAGCTCATCCATATTCCGGATGTGTATTACAGACAAATCAAGGGAACAGCCATGGGGGCCAGGTTCACCCCAAGTTATGCCAATCTCTTTATGGGGTATTGGGAGCAGTTTCACATCTGGTCCAATAATCCTTTTGGGGTGATCCTGGTCCTTTACACTCGCTATATTGATGATATCTTGATCATCTGGGATGATGATGATCGCCAGTTATGATGATAGCCGTACCTCTTGGTCAGTTTTGCCAGCTCCAAAGGACCTGCTCTCGTCTAAAAGATTATGATGAACAGAGCAGTGTACTGAGTAAAAGATTTTTGGAAAAGGGCTATGATCCTGCCACCATTGAGGATGCACACACCAAATATAGGCTGAAATACCCTGAGCACGCTGGGAAGGTGAATTCCCAGCATGAAGTGGGTCGTACCAAATATGATGGGAATGGCTCAGTCAAGGAAAATACTGGTAGTTGCAGCCATTCTGATGTGACTTTTAACACTTGGTAGACAAACAAGCCCTCCCCTATTAAGCGGATTATAGAAAAATATTCGGGTATTCTCCACCGAGATCCTTGTTTGACCAATGTTATTCCAGAATGGCGAATGTAATTTTCCGTAGACCCAAGAACTTAAGGGGACACATTGCTCCAAGCAGAGTTTGTAAACCCAAAACTGTGGCCAACCAATGTTGGAGCAGTTTATTTGACCAAAAGGGTAGTTTTAAGTGCGGCTTCCACAACTGTGGGGCATGCCAATACATGTGGCATAGGAAGAAGCAGATTACAGGTAGTGATGGCCAAATCCATGCCATTTGGCAATTCATCAATTGTGGTTCACAATTTGTAGTATATTGTCTGATATGCCCCCGTGGCCTTCTTTATATGGGCCGCACCATCCGGGCTTTACACGCACGGTTTGTGGAGCATAAAAGGAATATATTTAAAAGTGTCGACAACCATTCACTACCATTACATTTTTTGCCTAAACATGATCATAATCCATCTGGTCTTAGGCTACTTGGCTTGGAAGTTATGGGTGAGGATGCTGATACTGGCAGGCGTTTAGAGACTTTGTAGAAGAGAAACTTTCTGGATATGTTGCTTAGGAGCCTTATCGCTTGGGGCCTGAATGTGGGGTTGGATGTTCAGACTCTTGTGTGACCCCTCGGTCCTCTTCCCCCTTTTGTTTTTGTTTTTATTCTGTTTTTGCCTTCATGTGGGTGTCCTTCCAGAATCTCATTATACCAACATGTCCTGTTTCTTTGGTTTCTTTTCTTCTTTTTCATCCAAGTGTTTGTGCACATTTTTATATGTATTTTAGTTTTTTATTTATTTTCATATCCATATTTATATATTATTATTATTAAAAAATTTTACTTTTGTTATATTTTTACTTTTGTTGTTTTTACATTGTTCTTAACGACTAGCTGCTATTGATTACCAATTACTATAGCAACAAACTTTTATAGAAATTTTTTTGTAGGGGTGGCTTCCACGTACTCCAGGGCTCAGCGCTTTTTATTAATTGTTATACATTGGGGAAACATTATTATTGCTGTGCAAAATTCATCGCAATAAAACAATTTTTTTAATAATTTTTTTTTATTACTTTATTATTTATTTATTTTTATTTATTTTTATTAATTTACTCTTTCTTAGTGGTCAAGCTTTGTTAGAGAATTTTTTGTTATTTTTAAATTTTTTTTTAATTACATTTTTGAAAATTGTTATTTTTTTTCTTCCATCTATCTTTGCCCATTCATGTCAATGGGGACATCGTTGTACTGCTCCCACCCCGGATGTGATGTCACGTGTCATCAGGAGTCTTCCTGAGTTTCCAGGAAGTGGATTCCCCTTGGTATTGAGCTGGTTTCCTGGGGTCTGGTAAGGTTCTTGTGTGACACCAGGTGTTTACTACAGCGGGAGATGATCCTGCTAGCATCTGTCCCTGGGGGCGCGCATCAGTCTAACACCCCGCAACACTGATCTAGGTAAAGAGTCTCTGACGGAGACTCTTTCGTGATCAGCCGTGTCCAATCATGGCTGATCACAATGTAAGTAGGAAGAGCCGATGATCGGCTTTTCCTCACTCGCGCCTGACAGACGCGAGTAGAGGAGAGCCGATCGGCTGCTCTCCTGACAGGGGGGTCTGTGCTGATTGTTTATCAGCACAGCCTCCCCCTCGGATCCCACCCAGGACCACCAGCGAAGCCACCCAGGACCACCAGGGAAGCCATCAACACTGGACCACCAGGTATGCCCCCTAGACCCCCAGGAAAATACTAATCTATGCCCAGGCAGCTGCCAATCAATGCCCAGGAAGCTGCCAATCAGTGCCCACTCACAATGCCTACCACTGCCAGTGCCACCAGGGATGCCTATCAGTGCCACGTATCAGTGCCCATCAGTGCCACGTATCAGTGCCCATCAGTGCCCAGCAGTGCCGCCTATCAGTGCCCAGCAGTGCCCAGCAGTGCCGCCTATCAGTGCCCATCAGTGACACCCATAAGAACCCATCTTTGCAGCCTTTCAGTGCCCATCAGTGTCGCCTATCAGTGCCCACCAGTGCCACCCATGAGTGCCCATCAGTGCCGCCTATCAATGCCCATCAGTGCTGCATATCAGTGCCACCCATCAGTGCTGCCTACCAGTGCCCATCAGTGCTGCATATCAGTGCCCATCGTCAGTGCCCGTCAGTGCCCCCCATTGGTGCCACCTCATCGGTGCCGCCTTATCAGTGCCTGTCAGTGCTACCTTATCAGTGCCCATCAGTGAAAGAGAAAACTTACTTATTTACAAAGTTTTTTTAACAGAAACAAAAGCAAAACTTTTATTTTTTTCAAAATTTTTCAGTCTTTTTTTATTTGTTTAGCAAAAAATAAAAACCGCAGAGGTGATCATATACCACCAAAAGAAAGCTCTATTTGTGGGAACAAAATGATAAAAATTTAGTTTGGGTACAATGTTGTATGACCGCGCAATTGTCATTCAAACTGCGACAGCACTGAAAGCTGAAAATTGGTCTGGGCAGGAAGGTGTATAAGTGCCCTGTATTGAAGTGGTTAAAAAATACAATGTAAAATTAACAAGGGACACCAACATAGTTGTATCTTTGATCTTAAAAACTACGGGATAATGATGTTGTGGTAACTTGCACCAAAAAAAAAATGAATAACAAGCATAATAATATTATTCTTGATATCACTAGAAAAAAAAAGCCTTTAAAAATTAGTTTGCAATAACTCCATCAGTATCACCAGCAAAGCAAGTTCATTATTATCCCATTAAAGAAGAAGCGAATGTGCGCTGCATTTCGAGATTTCATAATTTGTCATGAATGTTAATTCTCCATTACGAACGCTAGTTTACGAAACCGACCGCTTCTGGCTCGTCCTTCCAAGCATGCATGTTTGTACTTTGGACTTTTGTCCGATGGACTTGTGTACACACACTTGGAAAATCTGGCAACAGACATTTGTCCGTGGAAAATTTTAAAGCCTACCATCTAACATTTGTCCACGTAAAATCCGACAACAATTGTCCGATGGATCGTACAAACGGTTGGATTTTCCACCAACAGCCTGACATCACACATTTCCGGTCAGAAAATCCGATCGTGTGTACACGGCTTAAGTTATGGCAACAGAACAGAACAGAACAGAACAGTGGACATTTTAAGCAATTGACCTCAGTGATTCCCCTTCCCTCTCCGGCACTTCATTCATGTCACAGGAGGCGCGCAGGCACGCTGAGAGTATCGACTCTGCTCAGGTTGTTCCCTCTGGAGCGGTCACCATCACACAGGCTGCCTAGTCTATTCCTCCATCCAGCCATGGAAATCACTCCGGAGCTAGCGGTTCCAGCTAGCAGCCAGTACGCTCCCCTTCTGGGACCCGGAATTCCTCTCCACTCTTCCAGGTGCTGATTGGTGTTTTACCACCCCCCAAGCAAGCCACCGGATGATTGTTTCCCCCACTATCTATCCTGAGGTCACTGGTAATGTTTACCACTATCAGTCATTTTTACTTTGATTGTTATGTTTTTCTTTGACTTTTATTAATCCTATTGAATTAACAGCTTTATTCATTCACTCATTTAACTGGTAGCAAGCTTTATTTATGCACATAGCATCAATTTGCATTTTTCCATGCTGTGCTGGCAGCATTGACTTTGATCCATCCATTCGGCTACCTTTAATTAGATTAATTGATCTTACCTGGCCCCTAGACTTGCAGCGCTTCAGGTTTTCTGTGTGTTTTAACTGATAACCACAGCTGGACATTGGGGGTGATTTATGAAAGGCGCAACGCACATTTCCATATTTACTAAATGGTGCGCCGGTAATAGAGCTTGAAACCCCCATTTACTATAATGATCTTGGCGCACAGGAGAATGTAATCTGTACACCACTATGGATATGGCGCACTGCATCTCTAATTGAATATTGACAGAAGATGGAGGTGTCAAAATTATGGGGTGATGTGGGGTGATGTGAGGAAGTTTAGTAACAACTATAAGTTTAGTAGTAGGAAGTTTAGTAACAACAATAGAATGAGAAAGTAACTTTTTCAGAGAAAGCCTGATGTGCCTGCAAGTACGTTTAGAACTGCAATGTAAGCAGTGCGCATGCGCAAGCGGCTCTTGCGCTCTGTCTCATGAGTTTGTTCACTGCATGGCCAAAATCTTAGCAAATATTAAGCAACATAGATGCAATTGCATGGGTTGAACGGGCGCACCTCTAATCTTGACATTTTTTTTTTACACCGGTTCACCTCTATGTTTTTTTTTTTAAGGAGATTTGCACACAGGTCATGTTATCATGTTAAGTTGCCAACATTTGACATGCACCTTGTTAAAATTATGTAAAAAGGCTCTCACTCCCTCAGACACTCTACTCCCTCCACTAACAGATTCAGGCTATCACACAAGATCCCTCTCCGATCACGCCCCATGTTGGGCCTCTTTGACATTATCACCGCCGACGGGGCCAAGGTTGTGGCGCCTCCATCCCTTTTGGCTGTCGGCTCTGGGGGATCAGAAAGACATACCGGGAGAATGGCAACATTTCTTTAACACCAACAATTACACCGCTTCCGTGGGCATGGTCTAGGAATCATTCAAACTGCACGTTAGGACCCTACTGACAGTTTGCATAAATAGACTAAAAACCACCTTGAGCACACTACTCCACGAGGCGACCGAGAAACTAGACGAGATTACAAACGAATTCAACACAGACCCCACACCAGACAAAGCCTCAGCACTTAAACTGTATACCCGAATGTTAGATCAACTGCACTTTGAACGGGCTAAACAAAAACTATTTTTCACAAAACAAAAAGTATTTGAGCAAGGTGAACGGGCGGGTAAACTATTGGCGTATTTGGCTAAACAGGATACTAGGCCCCCTGTGGTTGTCTCCCTAAGGGGCACAGGTGATGCATTGTTCACTGATCCCAAAGCGGTGGCAGATACTTTTAGGGCATACTTTGCAGATCTGTATTCATCTAAAGTGCAGGTCACCACAGAGGAAACTAGGGTATTTCTGCAGGATGTTCCCTTTCCCCAAATCTCGGAATCACAGTTGGAGGCCCTTCAGGCCCCGCTTACCGTGGACGAGATCATGGCGACTGTGGCATCCCTGGCTCCAGCTAAGGCCCCGGGGATGGATGGCCTGCCACTAGACTTCTATGCAGCATACTCAGAGGTACTGGTGCCTGAACTATTAAGGTTATATAGTCACATTTTTGAATCTGAGTCCCTTCCCCACTCACTTAGACAAGCGGTGATTATAGTGCTTCCCAGACCAGGTAAGGACCCCCTGTATCCTGAATCCTACTGCCCAATTTCATTACTCCAGGCCGACATTAAGATCTTGGCAAAGATATTGGCAATGCGCTTAAACCAAATAATTTTATCCCTAATACACCCGGATCAGACGGGATTCATGCCCGGGAAAAACATGGCTATGAATTTACGTCGTTTATATATGAACGTCTCGGCGGTGCATGAGGAAATTGGAGGTAGGGTAGTGGTGGGATTAGACGCCGCCAAGGCGTTCGACTCTGTGGAATGGGGATACCTTTGGGAGTGTTTGAGGGGGTTTGGATTTGGACCCAATTTTATAAAGTGGGTTAAGTTACTTTACTATTTACCTGAGGCCAGAGTGTCGGTGAACGGGAGAACGTCGGACCCATTTCCCCTTGAAAGAGGGACTAGACAGGGCTGCCCACTTTCCCTGCTCCTGTATGCTTTGGCAGAGGAGCCACTCGCCATATCCCTTAGGAACAACCCAGAGATACAGGGCCTTAGAATGGAAAATCTGACGGAAAAGGTCAGTTTATACGCTGACGACATGCTCCTATATCTGGAGGATTCAGGACCATCACTACAGGCTGCCCTCAACACAATTGAAAACTTTGGAAAACATTCGGGATTACGTATGAACTGGTCAAAGTCACAAATTCTCCCTCTAGATCAGTGGTTCTCAACTCCAGTCCTCGGGACCCACCAACAGGTCAGATTTTAGGTATTACCTTGGGGAATTGCATACTAGAATACTGCAATCACTGAGCAGCAAGTGATATCACCTGTGATGTATTTCAGCTATCTTGCAAACCTGGCCTGTTGGTGGGTCCTGAGGGCTGGAGTTGAGAACCACTGCTCTAGATATTTCGTCGCCCACTAAAATATCAGCAAATCTTCCTCTGCAGAGGGTGGCATGCATTCAATACCTGGGAATTAAAATAACTAGGGACTCCATGGAATTTTTAGACAACAATATAGAACCACTTTTTTCCTACCTTAAATCACACATGCAGGTATGGGCATGGCTCCCATTGGGGATCATGGGTAGGATCAACCTTATTAAAATGATCATAATGCGGGGGCGTGGCCTAGCGATGGCGGAGTGAGGACGAGTTTCCAAGGAGCTCCTGACCGTCCCCTCTCCTACTCAAGAACCTAACGGCTTTTGTATCCCATGAAGGAGGAATGCTAACCCCCAAAAGGTACAGAACAAGATCTGCTACAAACGGAGACCGACTAGCCACCCCACGGAGCAGTATTCGGAGATACTTCCGCGGTCAGCAGAGGAGATCTCCGGGCGCCATAGTTGCAGCGCCACGTGGGCAGTATATGGCAGACTCGGACGTACTAGCCTCCCCGCTATCCCCAACCTCATCGGTGTCCTCAGATTGCTTATCCGAAACACCAGCGACTCTCAGATCTAACATGGCAGGCACATCACAGAGACACTCTGGAATTCCGGAGGAGCTCCATGCTATTCTGCGAGCCCTACCTACCAAGGCAGACATCGAGGCCTTGCCCACCAGATCAGACATTGAAACCCTCATAGCCCGGGTAGAGGAGGCGCATACCCGGGACATACAAGAACTCAAAGCGGAGCTCCAGACAATCTCGGTGAGGGTAGACTCAGGGGAATTATCCCTATCGGCATTGGCACAAATAGTAGAGGTCTTAGAGAACTCCCGGGACTCACAGGCAGCTACAGCAGTGGACTTTCAGTTACGATTGGAGGAAATGGAGGACCGCAGCCGGCGCAATAATTTGCGGCTGCGGGGTCTCCCTGAAGCCACAGGAGCGGAGGACTTAGAAGCGTCTGTAGTCGCTATCTTCCACCAAGTCCTGGGAGCCCCACCGGCGTCACTGGAACTAGACCGGGTTCATAGATCACTGGGACCCAGATCAACGGACCCGGACAGGCCGAGAGATGTGATCTGCAGGATCCACCGTTATACACAGAAGGAGCTTATACTACGGAAGGCCTGGGATCAAGGGACGGTGGAATTCGACGGAGCGATGATTAAGATCCTGCCTGACCTCTCAAGAGCGACGCTGCAAAGAAGGGCACAACTGAAACCCATATTAGACATGGCTCGCCGGCAAGGATGTACATACCGCTGGGGATACCCCTTAGCGGTGAATCTCCGTAAGGGATCCAATACCTTTAATCTGCGCTCCCCACATGATCTACCGGACTTTTTTGCTTTTTTGGAAGCGGAGCCGATCCCAGTTCCTAATTGGCTGGCACTGATCCCCTGAAGAACGGACCGACCAGGCCCCTCCTATCACCGGGATCCTCAGCAGCCGCGCCAACAGCGATCCAGAAGACGGCACCGGGCACCCTCCAACGAGGGTACACGTGAGTTGTAGCTTGATTTTATGATTTCAATGCAGCCCTGACTACCTCATCCACTACCTCCTGGATGCTTTGCTTAAAGTGAGCCCACGATCTTGACCAGACCACAATGTCCCACCCTGCAGGACAACAACTTGTTCACCCCACAATCTACGGTCACCCACCCCACTCACTAAGTGCATACTGTACTGGGGATCTGTCAGCTGGAATGTGATTGAGATACACTCACCTCCCTGCTCACTGAAATGACTACCTGAACTCAGTACTCAGACCCATAACATCAGTGAGAGTCAGGGACTGGGCTCTATTTGCTGATCCTGGACACTCTCTCTTTGCACCAGCCAGAGACAACAACCCTTGATCTCTCTATATCTCACTGATAACAGTGAACAATGCCATTTCCAGCTCATCCAGACCCCCTATTACTAGAAGCATATATACTACATGTTTTAAGGTAATAACGTGGTTTGGTGCTCTTGGATTGTTATTATATCTGATAGACACATGCCGTTGCCGGAGATGATGGAGGGGAGGGATCTCCGACACCGGCATCTTAATGACTCACATGTTGATAGAGGATGGGGAAACAATACAGCTTTACCACAACGAAGTTAATAGATAAATGGTCACAGTCCCAGGAGTCCTATCTTTTTCGGGCGATAGTCTGAGGGTAACAGAAGTAGACCACATGCTAAGATAAAACATATATGCCTATATTAAGAGGTGGGAAACGGGTCCACTATTTCTATGGGCCCAGCCGCAGATGGAGGGGGTTGTGGTTAGGAATGTCCAGAGTACACCGGATGACAACACAACACATAGTGCGTTAACCTGTTCGTGACTAACTGTTTTAGTGTTCTATTCTACCATTTATTAATGCATAATAAGGTTTACTAGTCGTTTTCATACCAATACTGTTAGCCTTTTTCAATTGAGTTGGGGGGGGGGGGGGTCGATGAGTTCCATTCTGACTATCGCTTCCCACACCTCCAATTAGGACTACGCTCGTTTACCAGCAGTTGCCTGGTGAGCGTATTAGCATTAGTGTGCTATCTCCTTTAGATTGTTATTGCTGCACCCTATAGTGCAAATTCGATTCGATATTCTTCCTCTCCTTTTCACTTACTGATCTTTCTCATTCCTTCCTACCTTTCTCTCCCTCCTCCCCTTTCCCCCCCCTACTACCCAAACCCACGTATTTCTCTATATCTTGATCTATTTTTTTTTAAGTTTTACTAAGGGACATGGAGACGGTGAACGTGTTTTCACTTAACGTGAAGGGCCTCAATGTGCCTGAGAAAAGGAGGATGTTGATCAATGACCTTCGCCGACACAAAGTTGACGTGGCGTTCCTACAGGAAACCCACTTTAAAAGGGACAACCTCCCAATCCTGAAAAACAATTTATACCCATGGGCATATCATTCCACTTTTGCGGATGCTAAATCAAGAGGAGTTTCCATCCTTGTCTCCCGCTCAGTCCCATGGACATGCGCAGAAGCAAAAAGTGACCCAGAGGGACGCTATCTGTTCCTCAGAGGAGACTTGGGTGGAATAGAAGTAACACTAGCCAATTTGTATGTACCCAATAGTCAACAAGACTCCTTCATAAGCAAGACAATAGATGTCTTGATGAAGTTTCAGAGGGGTCAGCTAATCCTGGGTGGGGACTTCAACGTTCCGTTGATCCCCACGGAGGATACCTCATCGGGTCAATCATCAGTCACACCAGCTACCAGGAAGCGCATTGCACGCTCCCTGCACAAAGCCCAATTGATTGATGTTTGGAGACTCCTCCATCCAACGGAGAGAGACTACACTTTCTACTCCTCCCCACACAAAATATACTCCCGAATAGACTATTTCCTAATCCCCCACGCACAATTACACGCTGTCCACAAATCCTCGATTGATTCAATTACATGGTCAGACCACGCCCCAATAATGCTGACATACGCCCTGACAGATAATTTTACCTCCAAAACTCGGACATGGAGACTTAATGAGAGTCTTCTTCAGGATGAGGAAATCTGTAAAGATGTCACCCGGGAACTAGATTTTTATTTTAAGACCAACATTACCCCGAACAGTAACCCCGGAGTGGTTTGGGAAGCCCACAAGGCGGTAATCCGGGGCGTCCTAATCAAACACGGAGCAAGGATCAAAAGACAACGGACGTCACAAATAAAATCACTCCTAGATGAGTTACAAGCGGCGGAAGCTAGACACAAACACGCCCAAACACCCTCTAATGAGGCTGAAATCCTACTCTTACGTAATAAGATTACGGATCTAATGTTATTCCGAGCCAAAGCGGCGATCCAGATTTGCAGACGCAAGAGTTATGAATCGG
The DNA here is from genome assembly GCA_037952925.1 of Lithobates clamitans. Taxonomy (NCBI): domain Eukaryota; kingdom Metazoa; phylum Chordata; class Amphibia; order Anura; family Ranidae; genus Lithobates; species Lithobates clamitans. The sequence continues at coordinate 1,266,962 of JBBGZY010000097.1, read as the reverse complement.
GGAATAAGTGCGGTAAATTACTAGCCAATTCACTAAAAGAACAGGTCTTGGCGAATTATATTCCCCACGTCATGACCCCCTCAGGCCAGAAAGTTACACTACCCCGACATATCGCTAAGGAGTTTAGGGATTTTTACGCATCACTATACAATTTACAACGACCTCCCTCCCCACAGGACCAAATTGACGCATACCTCCATAGATCAGATTTACCCACACTTCCCATAGAAACTAGGGAGTCACTAGAGGAATTGATCACCACGGAAGAACTTAAAACAGCAATAGGGGTGAGCAAATCAGGTAAAGCCCCGGGACCTGATGGGTTAACGGTGCAATATTACAAAACCCTGATTCAATCCTTAGAAGGCCCAATGCTCAAATTCTTTAATTCCATAGGCACAGGTACATCCATCCCAAGAGACACCCTAGCTGCTCACATTGTAGTGATACCTAAGGAAGGGAAAGACCCTTCGGCCTGTGGAAGTTATAGACCGATTTCCCTCCTTAACACGGATCTAAAAATTTTTACTAAAATCCTAGCCAACAGGATCCAGAAACACCTTTCGAATCTGATCCATCAAGATCAAGTTGGATTCGTCCCAACCAGGGAAGCAAGGGACAACACGATCAAAGTGTTGAACCTCATCCACATAGTTAATAAAAACAAGACCCCATGTGTACTCCTGAGCATAGACGCAGAGAAGGCCTTTGACAGGGTGAACTGGCACTACATGTCCTCCGTCCTGGACTATATAGGTTTGGGCAACAAAATGCTCACCTGGATAAACGCACTTTACTCAGATCCTAAAGCCCGGGTTCGAGCTAATGGGATTTTGTCTGACCCGTTTCCGATCAGAAATGGAACCCGTCAGGGCTGTCCGCTATCCCCTCTCCTCTTCGCCCTGTCATTGGAGCCCTTCCTGTGCAATATAAGAGCCAACCAAAACATAAAAGGAGTTGAGGTGGGTAACTCGCATCAGAAAGTAGCCGCCTACGCGGATGATATGATGTTCTCATTAACCAACCCATTGATATCCCTCCCCAACCTCCTACAGGAATTTAGGGAATATAGTGCTATGTCTAACCTGAAAATCAACATCACCAAATCCGAAGCCATGGGCATAGGTATACATTCTCGACTACTCACGTCCCTTAGGGGAAGCTTCAATTTCAAATGGACGACTAAAGCGCTACATTATTTAGGTACTTACATCCCCTCCAAAATGTCCCAGATATTTGCACTAAACTTCCCCCCACTACTAAATACGATCCGCTCCCTATTGTCCAAATGGCAGTCAGGTCTACACTCGTGGTTCGGTAGATGCAATATTGTGAAGATGAGTATACTCCCCAAATTCCTATATTTACTACAGGCCCTACCGATCCAGATCCCCTCATCATACTTTGCCCAGGCTAATAAACTAATCTTTGATTTCATATGGGCCAATAAAAAACCCAGACTCTCTAGGAAGCTAATTACCCTACCTAAACTGTACGGGGGTTTGGCGGTTCCAGACCTTCATAAATATTATTACGCATCCCATTTGGTCAGACTTATAGACTGGAATCGACATCACACTACTAAACTTTGGACCAGACTGGAACAACTACAATGTGACATACCCCTTAACAGAGCGCCATGGTGTTACGACCTACTCCCAAGTCATATGAAAAGACATCCCCTCATAGGGGTGACTACGCGTATATGCTCGACCTTGTTTGTAAGGTTTCACCTTACATCAACAACATCCCCGATCCGTCCAATCTTGGGTACACCCGAGTTCACTCCAGGGTACACAGACCCAATGTTTATATCTCTAAAAAATTCTAATTACTTCCAAGCCTCTCACTTTCTACTGAATGGAAGATGGCCCAATATAGCAGAACTTAGGAACCCAGCAGGACCGTTCCAATTAGATTTTTTGAGGGCCCTCCAACTTGATCATTTTTTCAAAACACTGGCACCCCCCGACAGCTTTACCCAACCCCTGACGACATACGATCTATATTGTACAGAAGAGGAATCCATGCCACATGCTTTGTCAGCCACATACCAATTGTTAATTACACCCCCAGACAGCTTTAGCTTACAAAGTCTAGAATCCTGGGAACAGGACCTACAATGTAAATTCACGAAGCGTCAAAAGCAGAATATAATTCATTTCACATACAGATCTTCGATCTGCACAAAAACGCAGGAAACTAATTACAAATTGATCACTAGATGGTACAACACTCCTTTAAAATTACATAAGATGTTTCCTCTCACAACGGACAGGTGTTGGAGATGCCATGGTGACCGTGGCACCATCCTCCACATTTTTTGGACATGCCCATTACTGGATCGATTTTGGGAAACTATCCGAAACGTTATACAAAAATTTACCGAACGCACAATATCAAATGATCCTGCCCTCTTTCTGCTCCACGCCACCACCTCAGCCAGCAAAGTTTATAAAAAGTCATTGATCCGGCATCTACTGGATGCTGCCAAGGCATGCATTCCCCTGCTTTGGAAATCTACTCAACCCCCATCAATTGGTGTGTGGATCAGAAAGGTAGAGGATATTAAGAGAATGGAAGATTTGATTCTGACTGCTAGAAACCAAAGCGAAGTCTTCACCAAGACTTGGTCCGGATGGAACATATTTATCTTCTCGGCTGAAGGCCAGGCGCTTCTAGAAGGGAACTAGTCTGTTTAGTGGAAGTCATCTTGAAATGCTATTATCTGATATAAAAAACAGGGCTGATTCTTCCTAAGCCTATCAGACGACACATGTAGTAGCCGTCTCCTTGTCCCACCCCCCCTCCCCCCGCTACCCCATACCCCCTCTTACCCCTCCCCCCTAAATCCCCCCCCCCATTACTCTATTTCTCGTTATTTCTCATCTCTTGTCTCCTTTTTCTTTTTTCCTTTTTATTATTTAGGCCTCTTCTTTTCTCCTTTTAAATAAATGGAAATGGATACGGAGAGGTACGGTTCCACCCACTTATTGGTTATTATTCATACATATGAGGTTTATTGGTAACCCACACTGATTTTCTTACAAGAAAAAATATCTACGGTATTCATATGAGACGATTATGTATAATTGGAGGCTGCGCCCTCATTGTATTGTTATGTGTATACCCTGTATTTCTGTGTGGGACCCATGTCCTCTCCTGTTCTTTAATAAAATATAATTTGAAAAAAAAAAAAAAAATGATCATAATGCCAAAATTTCTATGTTTTCTGGATTTCACCAATACTAATCCCCCTCAAAGTCTTTAAAACAATCGACAAGCTCATCAACTCATTTGTCTGGGGCTCATGTAGACATAAATTGGCATGGAACACTCTTAAAAACCCTACCACATCAGGAGGAACAGCCCTACCCGACTTTCACTCATACTATATAGCCGCACAACTGTCTCATTTTTACTACATTCACAACACAGACAGTGCTAAGTACCAGACTCTGGTTTGCAACAAACCCAATAAGAATACCCATACCCCCCTTGCAGGTTTTGTTCAGGGGTAGATCAGGTGGGAGGGGAGCAGTTGGACGAGGACCCCTACTGAAACAACATCAACGTGTATGGGAGATAGCATTAAAATTGATCGGTGCAGATTTTTTTCACTCTCATACTCCTTTGTGGCACAACCCACAATTAAGAGAATTGCTTTCGTTTCCTGGGGCGGTTAGATGGGCTACGAAGGGTATAATTTTCCTCCACCAGGTAATTACCCCATCGGGAGTAAGAGACTTTAACTCTTTGAGAGCTAAGTTTCAATTGCCTCCACATATGCTATTTAACTATAGACAACTCACACACGCCCTACAAACACAATTTGCTACCGGATACCCAAATCCACAAGTGTTGCCCCTGGTGGATGTTATAACGGGTGCAGAACCAACTAAACTGATATCAACTTTGTACTCAGCCCTTCGGGCGCGCTCGGTTGCGGGCATAATTGACACAGCAAAAATTAGATGGGAAGAGGATATAGGCCCAGTGGAGGATGATGATTGGGACGAGGTCCTAGAAAATGTTAAAAAGGCCTCCCCCCAGGCTTCCAGAGCGTATGACACAGTTATACATAATCCACAAATCTTATCTCACACCAGCTAGAATAGCCAAATTCTCCCAAACCCAAGACACTCAATGTCCAAGATGCACAAGCTCATCAAGCTCTTTCTTCCACCTTATATGGGTTTGCCCGGTTATCCAAACTTATTGGAATCAAATTATTAAATTCCTCCATGATGAAATGGGCTCCCCTGTTCAGGTGGATCCAAGGTTATGTGTACTAGGGCTGCTCCCAGATGTTACCATAGACAAATTCACTGCTACTCTTCTATATGAAACACTTTTTTGCGCCAGAAAATTGGTGGCAAAACACTGGATGAGGGCCTCCCCTCCTACTTTTCAGGAATGTATTAAAATGGTGAACCTGTCCCTACCCTACAAAAAGGTTATATATAAACACAGGGGATGTCCGGCTAAGTACAATAGGATATGGGATAAATGGCTTAACAATACCAACACATGTGATGCATAGATAGATGTATAATAAGAGGATCGGTGCTGGGAGCTGCCCTGGGATCTGTACAGCTATGTTAATATACCCTGGGAAGGAAAGTCGGGGAAAGATTGTGTCTTATCAGCGAGATTTGATTGCCATTATAAAAGTGCCAGAGTTTTCATTCTTTGTTTTCTTTAGTTTATTTTACAAAAAGTCTGTACATGCATGTAAAAACTACATAACCACTCAGGAAATATGTATAGAGTATAATATGCTTGTATGCTATTTACATGTATGTTTTTTACAAATAAACTTGTTTATTAACAAAAAAAAAAAAAAAAAAAGGCTCTCACTCCTCTAGCTCCTCATAAAAGGGTATTTATCCTTCCCCTCTAATGAATATGATTTCCTTGGGCTAGCTTTTGCTTTTAAAGCGGAACTCCACACTCCATTCTCCAAAACTCTAGTCTCCCCCCTCTAATCCCTTGGATTTCCATGGGCTAGCTTTTACTTTTAAAGGGGAACTCCACACTCCAGTCCATTCTCAAAAGGCTGTGAGCTGTCTTCATCAATCCAAACCACATTCTTTTTCAGAGCATACAACAGGGCCAGCTAAGAAAGGGGCAAGAAGAGTGATCGCCCAACCCCCTCCTGAACCATACAAGGTCACGTGCACTCAACATAGCTGGCTGACTTTGGGGCATGTTGGGCTCAGCCCAATACCAACCACAAAGCCCCTTGTACCCACTAGTTTAAAGAGGCTTTCCACATTCTGTAAAGCTCCCTGTCTGCAGCCCCTTACAACCCCAGCCTAGGGTTGTGTGGAAGAGGCCCTTGTCTCCCTGAATATGGGAACAAGATGGTTGACTTTTGGAGCGCCCAAGCTCCTCCTGCCCCCAAGCATCCACCCCCCCCTTAATGGGCTGGCTTGCTGTGTGTTTGGCTAGGGGTTTGTTAGTGTGTAGAAGGGGCACAATCATTTTTTAGTTTGGGGTGGTATTTTTCATGTGGGGGTTCTCATTTTAAGCAGGCTATTTTTTTGGGGGGGAATAAAATCTTGCAGCTGCAATGTAGATTTGCAAGTTTTATCTAAAGCCTTACATCTTTGAAGAAGCATTTTGGATACATGCTACAGATGCACCAATTTAGAGGCAGAGTAAGCCCCCCCCCCCCCCCCCCCCCCAGTTACTAGCTTTTAAGCAATTTTACATTTTTAAAGGCACTTCTCCTTGTTTAGTTTTTGGGGTTGTCCAAATTGGTGACATTGATATATGTCCGTCAAGGTGGGACCTGGGCCCCCATACCCATTTTAAGGCCAATAACTAGAATATAAGCCAGCCAAGTGGGGACTAGCAAAATTAACAAGTCAGTTCCCATAGAGTGCAATGGTATTTGTTGTATAACTTTTGCCCATGTTAGACTCTTTGTTTGCTCCCCGGACCGAGGGGCGTTTGTCCCATCTGTAATTTTGTAGCCTGCTGGATGATGTGCTTAATTTTGAACAGGGGGTGGCTTATTTTGTGCTAGCTGCATTTGGGTTGGTCTGAGCATGGTAAGGGACTTTGTTTTTTTGCTGTGGCTTTTGGTGTGTGAAATGCATTTGGGTTGGTCTGGGCATGCTCAGGGACTTTTTGGAGTTTTTTTTGTGCTTTTTGTGTGTGAACAGCACTTGGATTTTTCTGGGCATGCTCAGAGAGTGTGTTTTTGGGTTAGTAATTTAAAGACATCTTTAACAGGTGTATCCACTTTGAAGTTCTGTCTCTACACTGGGTGACCTTGCATTTTGTGTGTTTCATGGACTACGCTTGTGTTTTCAATTACCTCATTAGCACACAAACCTATGTTATATAAAGCTTGCAGATAGCATTCTTCACCTTGCCCTGAAAAGGAGCAAGATTGCTTGATGGCCTGAATTTTCTTTGCTGAGCTCGATGGAGTGAAGGGGGATTCAGAACACCTTGCAGTTTCAGTTTTATGCCTGGTCATTTGCATAAAGTGAGTTTGGAGTTCCTTGTGCAGGATTTGCTGGAGAAATTGGTTGGAGTGGAACCACGACACATCTATTGTATCCAGGACCATGCAGCACCAAGGTACTATGATGTTTCTTTTGTGCATAGCAATTATTGAGAAGTGTAAGGAATTGGAAAAAGCTAACCATTAGTCTATAAGGCCTTTTATAGTGGAAACCTTCACGGACATTGCCTTGCCAGTGGCCTTTTTGAAGAGATACTGCTCTTCAGTGAAGGGAGGCTTTAGGCTGACTAATCGTCTGAGGATCTTTAATGGCAAATTAAAGTTTTTTGTCAAACTGAAGGTGGATTCTGAAGGGATTGGTGGAGTGCGGCATCCACCAGCTAATTTTTCAATAGCAGGAAATAGAGGGTTTCTCTACTATCCTGGTCAACCAAAATACTGCAGGAGATGTCATAAGTTTGGGCATACCAGAGATGAATATAATGTGGAGATGCACTGCCGGAACTGTGGGGAGGAGGGACATGAGGCTGGGGCTTGCTTGGTTAAACGGGCCTGTGATATATGTGGACAGCATGATCACACAGTGAAGAATTGTCCAAAAGTAAATAAGGGCCTATGTCTCTTATGCTGAAGCTGTCAGGCACACTGCTGAGAGTGGACGACCAGTGTCCACACAGGTGCTGTCTGACTCTCCTGAAAGACAGGGAGAGGAGGGGGAGGTGGAGGTGGAAGAGAAAGAAAGTGGACACCAGGGTGTAAAGGAGAGAGTAGAAGTGCCACCCACCAGTGTGGAGCCATTAACAGCAGAGAGTGGATCAGAGATGGAGAGGGCAGTGGAGGAGGCTATGGAGGAGTTGGCAGCAGCCTTACAGTGGGAGCTGGAGGTGCAGAAAGCCCAAGAAGAGGAGGTGGAAAAGATGGAGACACTGGGTGCCAAGACCAAGGTGGACACTTTGGAGAGCCCTAAGAAAACAAGGGCTAAGAAACTGAAAGTGGAAATTGAAACAAGTAACCCCTTTGAGGTCCTGAAGGATGTTGGAGTGGTGGTAGAATCACCAGCACTAAGCCTGGGGACTCCAGGAATTTTTCAGCCGGCCACAATGTCGCCAAGTCAGGAGATTCTGGATGATGAAAGCGTTGTGGCCCTGAGGAATGTATGTCAGTTTTCTGGCTTACGTTATAGGACTGGGAACATCTTCATGTGAATGAGAATCAAGCTGGTGTCCCTCAATGTGAGGGGTTTTGTGTCTCCTGCTAGACAGAGTGCCATTTTTGAGGACTTGAGGGTCAATGAAGGAGACATCGCCTGTCTACAGGAATGTTTTTTTAATCGACTGCCCAAGCCTCCGGATTGGGTGGTGGATTACATATGGTAGGCAGTTGGGGTCAATAGGAATGCTGGGGTAGGCATTTTCCTTACAAATAGAAATATTCACATTATATCACATGTTGTATAAGTGCCAGGAAGATTAATTATGGCAGATTTAGTTTTGTTTAACCAGAAGTTTAGGCTTTTTTATTTATATGCTCCTGTGAATAGACAGGAACGTCTTGAGTTTTTTTAAGTTTTGAAGTTACATGCAGTGGGAAGGAGACTTAGTGTGATCATGGGTGATTTCAATACAATCTGTTTTGTGAAAGATCGGATAGGAGTAGCTGAGACTACGTTAGATGTAGGTAGCACCATGATGAATAGGGTCATTCAGGACGTATATCTCAATGATGCTCATATTGTTCTGGGTTTGGTGGATCCGTATTTCACTTTTTTTTTTGGAGAGTGGGCGCACCAAATCCAGAATTGATTTATGTTTGTTTTCTGATGCATTCAAATGTGCTAATGTTAAGCACAGGCCGGTAATTTTTTCAGACCATGTGGCAATGTATGTTGATTTGAGTATGGGAGATAGTATTAAGTTTGGTTTAGGGGTATGGAGGTTAAATTGTTTATTGTTACAGGACGAGCATGCCAAAGCCCATTTTAGTAATGTATATAGTAGATGGGTTAATAGGAAAAAAGATTTCAGTAATATTTTGGGGTGGTGAGATTGGGTCAAAAGGAAAATTAAATTATTTTTTCAAAAAAAAGAGTAGGCATAAAAGTAGCAGTAAGAAAAGGAGATATTCTAGGTTACAAGTCAGGTTGGCTACATTGTATTCATTTATGAATATGGGCTTTGACATGGCCGATGAAATAGACCTTGTTAGGAAGAGGATTAAAGAGGTATTAACTGAAAGAGGAATACAAATTATTTTTCAAGTGAGAGTAAAACATCTGGAGCAGGATGAAAAATGCTCTAGATTTTTTTTCAAGAAGGTTTGTAAGGAAAAAGGAGTGTTTGAGGGTGTGTATGATAAAGAAGGGAGGGAATATAAGGGAGAGAATGTGCTGGAATGCGTGACTAAATTTTATGAACGGTTGTATGAGGGCGTGTGTGTTGATGAGTCAGATACTAGAATGAGTGATATGGTAGAGGATAATTTAGATGAGGATGATAAGTTTTTTTTGTAGAAAGAGGTGAACGAGGAGGAGGTGTGGGAAGCTGTGACAAGCATGGGGGCTAATAAAACCACGGGAGGGATGGCTTACCAAGTGAGTTTTTTAAATTGTTTGGGAATATTTTTTTTTTTTTTTTTTAACAGTAGAGTTTGGGGATATTATTAAGGGAGAAGTGGTTGAGTTATTTAGTTACATGATGAGGTAGGGTATTATACCCAAATCTATGAGAGAAGGGGTAGTGGTATTAATTTATAAGAAGGGGGATAGGAAGGATATTGAAAATTGGAGGCCTATCTCCTTGTTAAATTCAGACTACAAGGTATTTGCAAAATAGTGGCGAGGAGATTATCTAAGGTCATTAGTAGGATTTTTAGCGAGACGCAGACCTGTGCAGTGCCAGGTCAAATGATCTCAGAGATTTTACTTTTAGTTAGGGATAAATATTTTTGTAAAGGTAGGAATAGTTTGATTATCCTGACATCATTTGACCTAGAGAAGGCATACGATAAAGCGAATCATGGGTTTTTGTGGGAGGTATTGAAGCGGATGGGTATACCACAGCAGCTCATTAATGTAATAAAAGGGTTGTATTGGGGGATCAGTAGTCAGGTTCTGGTTAATGGGAGTTTAGGGCGGGCTTTTTTTATTAAATCTGGGGTGAGATACTGGTGTCCCCTGTCCCCTATTCTCTTTATTTGTTTTATTGATCCGCTTTTAAGGATGATACAGAGGGATAAGGTGGTGAGGGGCTTCTTGATGCCTGGGAGTGGGGGGAAAATTGTGAAATGTTTAGGTTATATGGATGACGCGGTGGCAGTGTGTCAGTCGGTGGTGGACATAAGAAGGGTGAAGTTACTTTTGTCTATTTTTTGTGTATGTGCGGGAATGAGTGTGAATTGGAATAAGTGTAGAGGATCAGATTGGGAAGGTTGAGGATGGAGTGAGGATTTTGGGTATTGTGTTTGACCATGGAATCAAAGGGGAAGCGTGCTGGAATGAAGTGGGAGAAAAGATAGCCAAGAAGTTGAGGTTTTGGTGTCAAAGAAAATTGTTGATTTATGGGAAAATTTTAGTAGTCAAGGCAGTAATATTACCTTTAATTTTGTATGCAAGCAATATCTTCCCCCCTGGGGAGATAAAATAAAGGAAAATGAATAAGTTATTGTTTACTTTTTTATGGGGGACGAAAATGGAAAGAGTAAAGGGAGAATGTGAGTGTAGACGTGAATGTAATGGTGGGTTGGGTTTTCCGAATGTGAGTGTTTTTGTTAATACATTATTGGTTTTGCGTGGTGAAAATTTTGAGGAATGATGGTGTGTGCTAAGATGATATCTTTTTCGGGTGGGTGGTTGTTTAGGAGATGGGAGTGGGTGGAAGGGTGTTCAAGGATACAAGTGGCCTACGTGGTGTCACGTGACTACTGGGTATTAGAAAAGTTTAGGGTAGAGTTTAAGTTGGCAGATTTAGGAGAAGGGGACAGGGATAAAGTGAAGGTGAGAATATGGTTGATAGAGAAGGAGTATGTGTGTAACCTTAAGGGAGTTAATTCGTCAGTGGCTGTCAGAGAGGTTCTCGATTCAGGACACTTGCTGGGCACTCTAGAGGGCGCCGGTTGCCTATTTAAGCTGATGGGATGCTGTGCTCAGTGCTGTCTGATCATCAGCTTCCTGTTTCCGAACTTCCTGTTTCCTGTGTATTGCTCTGATCTCCCTGTGACCCGGCTCGTGACCTTCTAGATTTATACGTTATAGTATACCTGGACGACATCCTGATCTTCTCCCCCTCAGTTGATGAACACCGCAGGCATGTCAGGAATGTGTTAACCCGGCTCAGGCAGCATGGACTTTATGCCAAATTGGAGAAATGTGAATTTGAGCTCCAGAGCATTCAGTTCCTCGGCTTAATCATCTCTACCGATGGTGTTAAGATGGACCCTCAAAAGGTTGCAGCTATCCTGGACTGGCCCGCTCCCTCCAATAGAAAAGGGGTCCAACGCTTTATCGGCTTCGCCAATTTTTATCGGAAATTTATAAGGGGCTTTTCTGCTATAATCGCCCCCATCACGGAACTGACGAAACAGGGAAATCAATTCTGTTGGTCCCCTCAGGCACAATCGGCCTTTGGAAGGCTCAAGGAACTCTTTACGTCCGCTTCTATCCTGAAGCACCCAGACCCTGCTTTACCGTTTGTCCTTGAAGTGGACACATCGGAGGTCGCGGTGGGGGCAGTGCTTTCTCAGCGACAAGGTGCTAAGGCTCTTCTTCACCCCGTGGCCTTCTTCTCGCGAAAACTCTCAGATGCAGAGAAAAATTATGATGTAGGAGATCGGGAGTTGCTGGCCATTAAAGCCGCACTTGAAGAGTGGCGCTACTTATTGGAGGGGGCTGCTCACCCCATTTTGGTCTACACGGACCATAAGAATCTAGAGTACTTGAGGTCAGCCAAGAGATTGAGACCACGGCAGGCAAGGTGGGCTCTGTTCTTCTCTAGATTCCAATTCCACATAACGTACAGACCAGGTACCAAAAACACCAAACCAGATGCATTATCTCGTATGTTCCATGACTCCAGGGAACCTTTGCCTCCAGACACCATTCTTCCGGCTGGAAACTTCCTGCTTCTTCAAGGAGATCTCATATCACGAATTAAACAGGCCTCAAGGAATTGGTCCCCTCCCGTGGAAGTTGATGTAAGCTCGCAAGACGGCCTGTTCCGATACAAGGACAAAATCATGGTCCCAGAGGATCTGAGGATTGCTGTACTGGAACTCTGTCACGACCACAAATTGGCTGGGCATTTCGGTGTGTTGAAGACAACAGAGCTGGTACAACGTACCTTTTGGTGGCCCCAGCTGGTAAGCGACTGCAAGAGTTTTGTGGAGTCTTGTATCACCTGTGCTCGGAGCAAGAGCAGTCGAGCGAAGGCCTGGGGTCTATTAAGACCCTTACCCGTGCCGGAAAGGCCATGGAAAATGATCGCGATGGACTTCATCGTTGAGCTCCCGCCGGCAGAAGGCTACTCCACCATCTTTGTCATTGTAGACAGACTCTCCAAAATGGCCCACTTCCTACCCATGAAGGGTACCCCATCAGCTTTGGAAACTGCAAAAATATTCATTAAGGAAATTGTACGTCTACACGGAGTCCCCTCAAGTATAGTATCTGATCGGGGGGTACAGTTTACTTCCAGGTTTTGGAAAGCTCTCTGCAGATCTCTTGAGATTGGCATTCTCATCGGCCTACCACCCCCAGACAAATGGGCAGACGGAGAGAACTAATCAGACTCTAGAACAGTATCTCCGATGTGTTTCTGCTTTCTCACAAAATGACTGCGTCTCTCTTCTGCCTACAATAACTCTGTGCATTCGGCCATCAAGCAAACACCATTTTTTGCAAACTATGGTTTTCACCCATCCTTTTTAACCAGCTCCTTACCTGAATGTGCGATTCCTGCAGTCTCTGAAACTATGAACTTCTTCATCAGTAACAACAAATTATTGCAGGAAACCATGGCTAAAACCCAAGAGTACAATAAGAAGATGTATGACAAGAAGCGAGGACAATTGTTGTTGGAACCTGGCAACCAGGTCTGGCTGTCTACCAGTAATGTAAGGATGGCCTGTCCCTCGAGGAAGTTAGGTCCCAGATTCATGGGTCCCTTTTCAGTCAAGAGGAAGATCAATGATGTGACCTATGAGCTGGACTTACCTAACTCACTGAAGATCCATCCGGTCTTTCATGTGTCTCTACTTAAACCCGTTACCCCCAATTCCTTCTTGGGTCGCAATACTGGCCCGCCTGAACCCGTAATTATCGACAACGAGGAAGAGTTTGAGGTGGAGGCAATTTTGGATTGCAGGAAGAGACAAAACCAAATCCAATATTTAATCAAGTGGAGGGGGTACGGACCAGAAGATAATTCATGGGAGCCGGAGGGTAACTTACACGCTGAAGAACTCTTGAGGGATTTTCGGAACACCCATGTGGATAGACTGGCCCGGCTGGGCTTCCGGAGGCTGCCCTTAAGGAGGGGGCATTGTCAGAGAGGTTCTGAGGAGGTTCAGGACACTTGCTGGGCACTCTAGAGGGCGCCGGTTGCCTATTTAAGCTGATGGGATGCTGTGCTCAGTGCTGTCCGATCATCAGCTTCCTGTTTCCGAACTTCCTGTTTCCTGTGTATTGCTCTGATCTCCCTGTGACCCGGCTTGTTTACTGGATTCTCTCTCTCTGCTATCCGCCTGCAAATTGACAGTGGCCTGACTCTGACGTTGAACCTGCCTGACCCCTTGTACCGTGCTGATTGCCTGTTGCCAAAACCTGCCTGTGACCTGGACCTTGTATCTGCCTGCTCCCTTTGTACCGTGCTGACCGTCTGCTGCCAATTTTGCTAGTGACCGGATCTGCCTGCTCTGCACCTGTTAGCTGATCTCCAGCCAACCTATTACCACCTGCCAGCTTGTGTCAGGATCCTGGGCCTTATTCCTGCAAACCACCCGCCAGGTTCTCATACCATTCTGTGCTCCTGTGCCTTCTGTGTACTCTATCAGGGGCCGGGAACCAGATACGTACGGGAGGCCATCCTCTGCTACATCGGGCTCGTCAGTCTAGTATGGGTAAGTCTGACAGTGGCTGGGGAAGTATGGAAGAAAATGAGTGTGTATGGGGTGACAAATTTGCAGAGACAGATAGTATGGATGAGTTTGCATGAATGTCTAGCTACAAGTAGGGATGAGCCGAACACCCCCCTGTTCGGTTCGCACCAGAATATGCGAAAAATTAGTTTGAACACGCGAACACCGTTAAAGTCTATGGGACACGAACATGAATAATCAAAACCTGGGGGGTGTCTATAGTATGCCTGTAAAGGGGCGCATGTTTCCCGTGGTTAGAACAGTCTGACAGCAAAATGACATTTCAAAGGAAAAAAAGTCATTTAAAACTACTCGCGGCTATTAATGAATTGCCGGTCCGACAATACACATAAAAATTCATTGATAAAAACGGCATGGGAATTCCCCACAGGGGAATCCCGAACCAAAATAAAAAAAAAAATTATGTGGGGGGTCCCCCTAAATTCCATACCAGGCCCTTCAGGTCTGGTATGGATATTAAGGGGAACCCTGGCCAAATTTTTTTTTTTAAATGGCATGGGGTCCCCCTTTAAAATCTATACCAGACCCTAAGTCCCCCGCCCGAAGACCCCCACAACCACCGGGCAAGGGTTGTGGGGATGAGGCCCTTGTCCCCATCAACATGGAGACAAGGTGTTTTGGGGGGCTACCCCAAAGCACCCCCTCCCAATGTTGAGGGTATGTGGCCTGGTACGGTTCAGGAGGGGGGGCGCCCTCTTGTCCCCCCTCTTTTCCTGTGGCCTGCCACGCTGCGTGCTCGGATAAGGGTCTGGTATGGATTTTTGAGGGGGCCCCACGCCATTTTTTTAAGCATTATTAAAATCACTGATCCTGAAAAAATGGCCGTTTTTAAAACTTTTTTTTGCATTGATCCATGTCCCCTGGGGCAGGACCCAGGTCCTCAAATACTTTTTATGACAATACCATGCATATAAGCCTTTAAAATTAGCACTTTTGATTCCTCCCATAGACTTTTAAAGGGTGTTCCGCGGCTTTCAAATTTTCCGCGAACACCCCAAATTGTTTGCTGTTCGGAGAACTGGCGAACAGCCAATGTTCGAGTCGAACATGAGTTCGACTCAAACTCAAAGCTCATCCCTAGCTACAAGGCTGTTTATGAAAAGGAGGGGCTTGTGTGTGTCTGATATTTGTCCAAGAATGAATTGTGGGGGTGTAGAAGACAGTGAGCATGTGTTCTGGGGGTGTGGTGTAGCGAAAGACATGATCAATAAGAGCCAAGATCTGGTGAAATAAATAACAGGAGTGAAGGTGAGTGAGTGGAAAATGATGATGTAAGGCTTGGGGAAACTGGAAAAAGATAAACAGAGTATTTTAGTTAGTGTTATGTGCATTAAAAGGAGTGTTGTGGGATGCACGCAACTTGTATGTATATAAAAAGGTTTCATTAGACAGTAAACAATCTATAGGACTTTTCACTTCAGAAAACTCAGAGTACATTTGAGTGTCCTTATAGAGTTTGTAACACATCTATTTTTTCTTTGTATTTTGTTTGTTATGTCTTTGCAAAACAGATGTGTTTTAGAGCAAGTATTTTTTACTTTTGTTTCTTTTTTTTGGGGGGGGGATATTTTTCCCTGAAATATTTTTGATGTTGTCAGTGTGTGTCGTTTGTAAGTTGTTAGTTTCACTTTGATTTAATTGTCTGTGCTGCAATATTTTGCAAGATCTTCCTCAAAATGTTGTGATTAATAAATGTTTAAATCCGTAACAGACTGTCCATTTGTGGGTGCAGTCTTTTTAACTCCTGTTAATTTCCTCTGCAAAATGGTCTGATCTCAAAACTATATTCTGTTAGTGTTTCAAATGACCATACATGTGTTTTTTGCTTTCCTTGTTCTTTTCCAAGTCCTGTTTTCTTGACCAACAAAAATTTTTTAAAAAATGTTATATTTTATGTGTTTTAATAATTTGTTTTGCAGATGCATGCTCAATCCAAGTAATGCATTTTACACTCACAATTTTCATGCAACAGATTTCCCAGCTGCAGCTTAACTAGGCTGATTGGCATGGCAAAACAAATAAAGGTGTGATTTGTCTAAAAGCTACTTTCCTGGTGCCTCCATGGCAGCATACCAATGGTTGGTTGCTCCGCCCCCGACAAACCCACAGGACCACTTTAACTCTATAAATAAAAGAGTTGTTCCTCCCCACCGTCATTCTTTTCTCTGTCCTCGTTCCTACAGGATCAAGCGCTCAGCCCTACCTCATCGCTTTATGGTGTGACCATTGCAGGTTCATGCTCTCCTGCAGTATGGAGTCCCATTGCTTGGGCTGCTAAAAGCGCCAGATAAGTATGGGAGCCCGTTTTTCTGTGGATCTTTTTGGGGCTTGGTGGGTTAACAGGAGCCAGTTTTTCTCTCCTATATATTCCCTTTGTTCTGCATACTAAAACCCTGAGTGCTTAAATGCTTGTGCTTTTTACAAAAACGCTATGAGGTTTTTGCCTACCTCCACAGCATGCCTCATGTGCCTGTGTAGCTCTCCTCTGAGTGTGCAGCGCTTCGCGCGCGCCATTCGGCTCTGCTTCCCTGGCAGGGGGGCGGGGGGGCGGGGCCTCGGCGTGATGTCACGGTGCATGCTTAGTAGCACTGTGTAGCCGACGGCGGCCATCTTGGGACTCCCAGACTGCTCTCTAGTATATAAGAGAGCTTACTGTCAGTAGAGGAGCAGCTGCCTTAGAGGAAGCATCTATGAGGTGTCCTCTCCAGCTCCTTTATCCTTTTTGACTCTGTGCTATGGAGCCCAGCCAAGGTACCAGGGAGGAATGGGAGTATATATTTATATGTATACCTATATGTATATATATATATATATATATATATATAAGAAAAAACATTTTTGTTGTTCTTCACTCCTCTGCAAAATCCTTTTTTGTTTTTAACTACTTTTATATTAAATGTTAATCGTTCCTTTTCAGCTGCCCCTAGTACTATAATGCCGCATCAAAAAGATCCTCAACGTACCACTAGGTAAGGGCTGCAACTTTAATATCCTTTTAGGGGTACTTGAGGACAGGGTTAAGAAGCACTGATTTAGAGTTTTGAGCTAAAATCTAGCTCAAGACAATTCTATTCTAATTGTGGGCATTTGAGCGAAAGTGAGTGTTAGAACCCCTGCTTGTCTTTTTTTAGGTTGGGCTTTGTCTCCCTTTTCTGGAAATTGGCTTCACTTCCTGTCACATAGCCAAACAGGAAGTGAGGATAAAACCCTACCAATGTCTGTCCTTGGGGACACACAGGACAATCTAACTAATGTCCCCATTAGGCAAATTGCACTCTAGCAAATGTACTTGCTGTAAATCTGAGGGGAAGCACTGGTGAAGCACTGGCGAAGCACTGGTGATTTTATCATCCACTCATGTAGAAGCAAAAATGCTGTTTTTTTATTTTGCTTGCATGTCCCCCTCGGATCTCCAGCAACTGCACTTCCAAGTGCACTTGTAAATTAGATTTGCCTTTAGTAAATAAATGTCCAAGATATCTAATAATTTGGGGTGTACACAGCAAAATGCTAGAGTGCAATTTAGATAATGTGGAAACTATTTTGATTGACCTGTGTGTCCCCAAGGAAAGACATTGGTAGAGTTTTACCCTCACTTCCTGTTTGGCTATGTGACAGGAGGGGAATAAATTGGAGGAGAAACTGGCAAAATTTGGGAGGTGTCTTCACCTTATCAGGGGTGCAGACATCCCCAAAAACTGGCAAGACTTCTAATCCCTCTCCACTTATTTAGTTTAACTTTGCAAAGACACATTCCTAAGTTCAACTGTGATGCATGTCTATAGCCCATTTAGACCTTGTTTAACCGCTTGCCGACCAGCCACCATAATTTTACTGCAGCAGGTCGGCACAATCCCGTGCACTGTTGCAGCTATACGTCGGCTTACGGGATCGGTATAGCAGGTGCGAGTGCCCGCTGCACAGCGGGGGGTGCCGATGCTCGTGACTGATGGTCGCGATGACTGCCGGCCTTGAGTGATCGCGAGCAGGAGAGACAGAACAGGGACGAGTGTGTGTAAACACACACTTCCCTGTTCTCTTCTGAAAGGAGTGACAGATTGTGTGTTCCTATTAGCTAGGAACCATGATCCGTCACTTCCTCTAGTCAGTTTCCTCCCCCTTCAGTTAGAAACAGAAACTAGGGAACACAGTTAACCCCTTGATCACCCCCTAGTGTTAACCCCTTCCCTGCCAGTGACATTTTTACAGTAATCAGTGCATTTTTATAGCACTGATCGCTGTAAAGATGCCAATGGTCCCAAAAATGTGTTAAAAATGTCCGATGTGTCCACCATAATGTCTAAGTCCCAATAAAAATCGCATATCGCCGCCATTACTAGTAAAAAAAAAATTATAAAAATGCTATAAATCTATCCCCTATTTTGTAGATGCTACAACTTTTGCGCAAACCAATCAATATATGCTTATTGCATTTTTATTTACCAAAAATATGTAGAAGAATACATATCGGCCTAAACTGAGAGAAAATTAGCTTTTTTAAAAAAAAAAAAATGGGGATATTTATTATAGCAAAAAGTACAAAATATTGTGTTTTTTTCAAAACTGTCGCTCTTTTTTTGTTTATATAAAAATAAAAACCACAGAGGCGATCAAATACCACCTATAAGCTCTATTTGTGGGAAAAAAGTGATGTCAATTTTGTTTGGGTACAGCGTCGCACGACTGCGCAATTGTCAGTTAAAGCGATGCAGTGCAGAATCGCAAAAAATAGCATGGTCATTCAGCAGCCAAATCTTCTGGGCCTGAAGTGGTTAATAGAAAACATGACATTCAATAGAAACATTTGTTAGTTCAGTCCTGGAAATCTGCATCTGCTTTACTGTTAATTTCAATAAAAATTGTGTTCCTACTAGTATTCCACTGCTGTGTATGTGAGATGCGCAACTGCAGTGTGTGCGGAGACATGTACCCGTGGCGCATATCTGGTTCCCAAAGCGGCAGAATTACATCACGCCCCTCCAGGAAGCTGCCTGTCTTGCTGTGAATTTCTTCCCACCATCATGCTCTGCTCACTGTTCTCTGAGGAAGAGATGATCCTTATTTGCAAATTAAGATAATTTTTTTTTTTTTATATGGGGTGGTGTTTGTGTGGGTCATGTGTGTATGTCTAAATGATTTGGCCTCAAAACACCTACTTCTTGTGTACAGATTCACTTCCGGGCCAATGTATATTGCTTCCTGCTTCAGTGTGTGTAGGTTCTTGTGTCCATCAGCAGAAAGAAGTTGGGTAGATGCCACACTTCCAATTCTGGAGGCATGATAATGGTCTAGCACAGGGTTCTTCAAACTACGGCCCTCCAGTTGTTCAGGAACTACAATTCCCATCATGCCTAGTCATGTCTGTGAATGTCAGAGTTTTACAATGCCTCATGGGATGTATAGTTCCGCAACAGCTGGAGAGTCGTAGTTTGAAGATTCCTGATCACTCTAGCATGTCTTGAAAAAAGGTGTTTTTTCATGTCCCTTGTATAATGCCTAAGAAGTATCATTTGGAAAATACAAGTTGGTCAGGGCACATCTGCATTCCAAATTTGGCACTAAAGATGGTCATGCACTATGCAATCTGTTTTGCCAATCTCTGTACAACTCGATATTTAGGCAAACAAGGTAAGAGGAAGACGCACTTGAACAAATAATTCAAACTATAGGAAATCAGACAGGCTCTTGCACTAAATTGAATTTGTTTAGGATCTAACTGATTGCAGTGCATGGTCACCTTTAAAGATCAAGATTTGAAAATATTAATTTATTGGCTTTAGAAACACTTCTCTGTTCTTTGTAATGTATTGAAAGATTTGGGTAAAAAAGAAAAAAAAACACATTTCAAAGATATATTAGAAGTGATAGGAATGGGAGGAGTCTAGTAATGGCGCTAGTCTCGATCCTGAGCATGCAGTGAGAAAACCTGGTCTCTCACCCCGATCCATGAACAGACACAGACCGCCCGATCCATGATCCACCTGGCCGGCCGGCTGGCCCCCTGCTGTCCCCTCCTGCTGCTCTCAGATCTCTAGAAGCACCCCAAAGCACGCCCGACGGAACTCTGGAGCGGGAGCGCGTTTGCCGAAAATCACGCTCCATTCCGTGGAAAGCAAATCAGGCAGGGTGAGTGTGAATGTTAGAGAGAGGGCCGATTGGAATCCACTCTAAAGTTTCCTTTACCCCCAAACGGAGTGTTTATACAGCGGTCTGCAAGGAACAGTGGATCTCCACATTCGCCTCCGGCACAACTCCTTCGATGAACAGGCACAAACACAGGAACAGTGCAGTGCAGTACTGACCCCCCTCACTTCTCCGCTGTACATCCGAGAAGAGATGAGGTAGGAGGGAGAAAGGAGGAAGGAGGAAAGTGTCAGCAACGGAGGATGGTGCAGTGTAGCTGCCAGAGTGTAACTGCCAGAAGACTACTGAGACTATCCTAAAAGGAGAGCTGAGCTGAACCGAAAGGACCCTCAGTGTCCGCCTGTAAATAGCAGACACTGCCACTATTACTGTCACTGAAACAGAAACTGAAATTGAAACTGAACTTTTTGTACTGCTAACCTTTTTCTTTTGTTTTTTTTGTTTTTTTTTCCCTTTGCTACTATCTGCCCCATTGTATTACTGTATATTGCATTAAAGTGCAGTAAGATCTAGGAACCAGGAAAAGATCCAGGAAAAGAACCCCTATCTGGCTGCATACCCTGCATTTCCTGCATATCCTGCATACCCAGTGAAGGTGAGCTAACGAGCTAATGAAACAGGCCTGGCTACCCGAAACTGACCGATACTGAATCAATACACAGCAAAAAAAGCGAATGGGAGACAGTGAGTACAGAAAAGGAAAAAAAAAAACAATATATATGAACTAGCAACTAATGTACTGTATGCAAAGAACTGTTTTGTTTAAATGCTTACCTCTCCATCAATCTGAGAAAGCATAAATCATATAACCAAATATTAAATCAAATTATATTATCAAAGAGACTTTATTGTGAAGTACGGATAAGACAGCGGGGAAAATCTTAGAATTTATAGCGATCTTTTCCTAACTGCCTATCTGCCTATCTTTCTATTTATAAACAATTATTTAAGCCTGTGAAAACCCTACGAAAAAGTTCACCTCCCCACTAATGCATTTGAAAGATAACGCATTTTTTTACAAACTAGTGGTTTAATATCAGAAATTATTAAATTGAAAACGTGGCCAGGAAGAAATTTAACTGAGGGGAAAGATGAGGGGTAAGGCAGCAAGAAGAGGAGCGATCCCCAAATCACCCCGTTTAAGTCTGCAATCTAGTCCAGGTCCTATGAATAAATATGTTACTCAAGGAGGTAATGCAGAGAAGCACCTAACAGAAAAACAGCAGGTTATTAAGAGCAGCCAGATAGAGAGCAAAGAAAAAAGAAGGAAAGGAATAAGCCCAAAACAGACGCAGAGTCAGAGTCAGATATCCTATCAGAACCCAGAATAACCCAAGAATCTGATACAGAAGACGAACCAAGGGAGGAGGAAGAACATCAAATTAGAACCCCGTTACCAACAAAAATCGAAATGGAATCCATGTTTGCAGCTTTGGAAAAATCTCTAAAAACAGAAATGGAAAGAATCCATAAAAATCTGGGTCATATACTGCAACGAGTGGAAGAAGTGGAAAAAGAAACCGAATCTAACAGTACCAGTATAAGAAAACTCGAAGACAAACTTATAGCTGTTAAAAAAGCACAACAAGAATAAGCATACAAACTAGAGGATCAATAAAACAGGTATAGAAGAAAGAACTTAAGGATACGCGGGGTCCCAGACACCTCTCAAAATGAAGATCTAACTGAAATAATAATGAAAATCTGTAATCCACTTCTGGGAAAAGAAATAACAAACCCAATAAAAATTGAGAGAGCACATAGACTAAGAAGACCAAAAGATATCCCGCAGGAGAACCCAAGAGATATTATAGTACGATTTGAACACTGGGAAGAAAAAAATCAGCTGTGGAAAAATCTGAGAGATAAGCCGCCAATAAAGCTCAATGGTAACAATATCCAAATATTTCAAGACCTGTCACAGGAAACTTTGAGAAGAAGGAGGACATTAAGGCCATTGTTGGCGATCCTGCAGGAATACGGAGTTCAATACAACTGGGGCTTTCCCTCATGCCTGATTGGCAGAATAAATGGGCGTACAGCTAGACTTAGATTCATAGAAGAAACAGCTGAATTCTGCAAAAAATTAGCGATTCCAACACCAGAAGACTGTTCGGAGAAAAGGACAATGATAGGAAAGACTATACAACGTCAGAGCAAGTGACACAGACCTAGAATGAAAATATTTTTGACAGAATAGCGGCAAGAGAGGGGATACCTTTTTTTTTTCCTTCCTCTATTCATTGGACACTGAGAGGGGAGGGAGGGGGGAGGCCCCAAAGGGTGGAATCAGGAGGCGACCAATAAGATCAAGCTGATAAAAGGGGTCTAAGAGACCTGGACTCTTGGCATGTTCGTAAATCTCCTCACTAAATAGAAGGGGAGACTTAGTGCCATATAGAACTCCACCTCAGGCAAAAAAAGAGCAGGGGGACAAGGGTGTCCCTAAGGGATTGCTCCAGACCATGGGGTCAAAACGCCAACACAGAAAGGGGGGGAGATGGGGAGGGGGAGGGGTGGAGAGGAGGAGGAAAGAGGGGGGAGGGGGAGGGAGGGAAGATCTGTTTTTCACAAGAACTCTGCAGAAAAAAGAAACATGGTATTAAGGGATTTGGAAAGGCTTTCTGCCGAGATACTCTTCTTACAGAAGACACACATCGCACTAGAGTCAAATACCAAAATACATTCAAGGGTCATACCAACCTGGTTCTACAGAGACTCACCAAACAAGAGAGCAAAGGGATTGGCAATAGGAATAGACAAAAATATTAATTTTATCTGTGAAGAAAGGAAAGTCGACCCTGACGGACGTTTTTTGTTTCTGAAAGGGCTACTCCAAGGGAAAAAATATACATTAGCAAACGCATATTGCCCTAATAGACACCCCAAAAGATACTTAAAAGGGATCCTCAATGCCTTAACAGAGTTTAAAGAAGGTCACTTAATAATGGCAGGAGACTTCAATTTTACCATGGACCATAGCCTTGATGGTACGTCTGGTGCACCGACTAGTGAAAATAAACAATTAAGATTGATCAAAAAAAATGTTCGCTCAACAAATAGTTGATGTATGGAGAATAATGCATCCAAGTAAAAAAGATTTCACATTTTGTTTGCCGGTGCACGACACATACTCAAGATTAGATTACATACTGGTGGATCATGAAGTACTGGAGTATGTAGTAGAGGCATCAATTGGAATAATGTCTATCTCGGATCATGCTCCTGTAATGATAAAGATAAGATTTAATGATAAAGAATATAAAAAAAGGAGTTTGGAGATTAAATGAAGATCTTATAGAAGATGAGGAAGTAAGAAAAACAATAATAAAGGAGATAGATCAATACTTCAGTATAAATGATACACCAGATGTGACAAAGGCGACAATCTGGGAAGCCCATAAGGCTTATATCAAGGGAAAGTTGATTTAAATAGGAGCAGGGAAAAAAAAGAAAGAGAAATGAGTATGAAAAAAGTACCAAAAGAATTATATGACCTAGAACAAAAGCATAAAACACAATTAGATAAGGCAACACATCAGAAGATCGTCATAAAAAGGGGTCAGTTAAGGCAGTGTTTCTCAACTCCAGTCCTCAAGGCGCACCAACAGGTCATGTTTTCAGGATTTCCACTATTTTGCACAGGTGATTTGATCAGTTTCACTGCCTTAGTAATTACCACAGCCTTTTCATCTGAGGGAAATCCTGAAAACATGACCTGTTGGTGCGCCTTGAGGACTGGAGTTGAGAAACACTGAGTTAAGGGATCTGATGGAACAAGAAACTAGAAAAATATTCAAAAATGTAGCAAAAGAAAGATATATGTGGGGAAATAAGCCCGGGAAATACTTAGCAAAAATTTCCAAAGCGAAAAAGACTCAAAATTATATAGAAAAAATAAAGAATGGAAAAGGTGAAATGAAATATAAGACAACAGATATTGCAGATGCTTTTGCTACATATTACAGTTCATTATATGCAATAAAAAATAAGGAGACACATCATGAAGAAGAGATTAGGAAAGTTAAAATACAGGAGTATCTTGCAGAGACCAATTTACCAAAAATATCATTAGAAAATGCAGAGTCGTTAGAAGAACTAATCACCCAAGAAGAAGTCTATAAAGCTATAAAAAAGGGGGGAAAATCCCAGGCCCAGACGGGTTCATGATTAAATATTATAAAAGATTTAAAAATCAATTGGTCCCAGTACTATGTGACTATTTCAATAAATTAGGTGAAAACAAAGAAATAAGAAGAGAATCCCTCCTAACAAATATTTCAATAATACCCAAAGTAGGAAAAGATAAAACTCTGTGCTCCAATTACAGGCCTATAGCATTATTAAATGCAGATACAAAGTTATATGCAAAAATACTAGCAACAAGACAAAAAAAAAAGAAGTGATAGGAATGAGATTAGTATCAGAATGGTTAATTAACTGAGAACACCTACTAATTGCCTAACAAGACACATCCAATGAAATGAAATTAACCATTTGGATTGGGCGTGTGCTGTTATCAATAAGAAAACCGCAGTTACCCTAGCGCAAGTTGCAGTTTACATATGCGGGTATTTATTATTGCTATTTGTGCTTCAACATGCACGGGTTGGCACTTTCGAGTAATGACTTTTCCGGCGCACCAATTAATGTATGAACTGGTGCAGTGCCTTCTTCTTAGTAAATCACCCCCATTGTCTCTTTTAGAGCCATTTAGGAGAATAAAGCAAGCCATGTGACAATTGAATGTGCACATGTTATATGATTTAAACTGACTTTCCTAAAATCACTATTTGTATAAGAATAGATAATTGTGACAATTCTGTGGCCAGCTGATAGAAAGTTTACACACCGTGCAGTGTATTGTACAATGGGGGTGCGTCTAATCTCTACTGTACACATACATGGAAACACAGATGGAGGCTCCAAGGGACACTGGGGTTAAAGTTTTTGCTGGAATCAGTATATAAAGATAGTTTATACTGTCAGCTAGCTGCCGCAGTTAGCTTTGTAATATTTGTTTTAAACACAGGCTTGCTTTAACGGAACCCACAAAATCATAATATAATTAGAACAAGACAAATTTGCTTAAAATGCAAATGCGTCAATGTAAAGAGGCGTAATCAAATAAACTATAAAAATTAAAAAGAAAAAAGGAATACAAATTTAAATGTGTAAATAAAGCTTATATTTTAGCATACTTTAGCATCTTTATCTGCCCTTTAGAATAGAACTCTTCTGTTTTCCTGATCTTAATCAATAGTATTATGAGAAGCTAGAACATAAATGAAATAGTCATTAAAGAGATATCAATCAACCGAGGTGCAGCATTAAACTTTCTGTGATTTACATATACTATATATAAAATCCAATACAATGCACCGTTTGCACATTTAATTGTTCTTGTGTTTCTTATCCACAATTTTATGCTACGTTTACAGGTAGGGGTTGGAGGGGCAGATGGGCTGCTGTTTTACCACCCTCAAAATGCTTCAGTTTAAGCTGCAAAGGTAGGGGTGTACACATGCCACAGCTGTGATGATTTGCAAAGAATAAGTAAACAGAGCTCTGTGCTTTAAAAGCACAAAGCACCGCCACCCAGAACTACGACTTCTGCTATATTAGGCTCCATTCACACTAGCGCGTTTTTTGATGCATTTTGCATTTTGCAGAAATGCACGGGAATTTTTTAACATGGGTTCCTATGTAACATGTTCACATCAATGCTTTTTTGTTTCTCTGCATTTTTGGAAAGGGTCGGGGACTTTTTTTCATGCAAAATGCAGCGTTTTGCATGTAATAGAATTCAATGGAAAAGCATCAAAAACGCAAGTGCACCGTTTTTGCAGCGTTTTTGGTGCGTTTTTGGTGCGTTTTTGCCTGTTTTTTTTTTTTTTTTATTTTTTTTTTTTTTTTAATTTTTTTTAAGACTGTAAAAAAAAAAATGTAAAAAAAAAAAAAAAAAAAAAAAAAACGCAAATCGCGGCAAAATCGCGGCAAAAACGCGGCAAAAACGCTGCTCAAAAACGTGGCAAGCATGAAAAAAAAACCTCCAAAAACGCTCAAAAGCAACATGCATAGGTGTGAATCGAGCCTTAAACTGTGGTGTTTTACCATGCATCTGCTGTGAACCAGCCCTAAATGTGCAAACAGTGTTTTTTTATTATTTTTTTGTATTTGGTATTCTTTTTTTATATATATAATAGAACATTTGCAGTATATTGTTCAGCACTGATTTGATTTTTTTAGTATTAATTGCTGCATATTTTCATCAAGACATTCTCCCCCAAAAGATATATCCAGTAAATAAGGGCTCATGCATAAGGATATATTCCTCTTTCCAGCTTAAACATGCTGTGTGTGTTGGGGCTTTGGAGCCCTTGGTGCTACATACAGTTGCCCATAGGCATGAATGGGTGTAGGCAGCTGTACACAGGTATGCGCCACTACTTACATAAAGTGGCGCATGTGTGCAGACATAAGTCTTCAAACGCAGACATTCTAGGTGACACCAGGGGCTCCTAGGTACCAGAACACACACCATGTTTAGGCCTTAATGAGGAATATGCCCTTGTGCATTAGCCTTAAGAGAAAGGGTATATACTGTATATTTATATTAGGTGTACTGGCGCAAAGCTACAAATTACCTTTATCCACATAGCACAAACGGTTTCATACAGAGGCATCAAAATCGGTACAAAATTTTCCCCAAAAGGCCCTTGCAAAGCTGTGTGCATGATTTAACTACATCCTGGCCGCTCCATAGCAGATATACTGCTACAGAGTGGCCATTCTGTGCAGAATCACATATATATATATATATGTGTGATGTATATGATGTGATCTATATATGTATCAGTTAGTGTCCGGTTGTCTGATCGCCACCATAAATATATACTATATTTTCTAGACATTTTAAAATGTCTAGAAAATATGGAGCTCCTCTTTAAAGTGACCTTGTCACCAAGAAACGCATAATCAAATAGAAGCACCCTGCAAAAGAAGAATACATTTCTGGATGGCTACAACATTTTTTGCACTGTTAAAGAGCTGTGGCTGCTGGTGGAAACCCAAACTCTAGGAGTGTTGGAATCCTATGCCCCCCCCCATATGGGCTGTAGTTCAACAGAGCAGATTGGTGTTGCCTCTTGCTGCAAAGGTAAACATGAGTAATCTTCTTTTGTAGGAAGCTTCTATCTGACTTGAGTTCCCTAGAAACAGGGTCATTTTAACCCCCTCTTCATCAGTGGAAGCCAGTGCTTTAAATGGGTCATGACACCAAGGTTAGCGGGAGGGGCACCCGATCATCTGGTACTGTGATTAGCTGCACAGTGCTGAAATTATTGGGAGCCCACTCTACTGGATCCTGGTAGTAGGTAGTTCACTGTGAGCTGTGGGTTACAGCTTGGTTCAGTTCTGAGAGCGCCAATGGAGCACACCCCATATCAGTGATGGTGAACCTTGGCACCTAAGATGTTTTGGATCTACATTTTCCATGATGCTCATGCACTCTGCAGTGTAGTTGATGGGAAATGTAGTTCCAAAACATCTGAGGTGCCAAGGTTCACCTTCACTGCCCTAGAACAAGACACAGGCATATGCAGTATGTGAATGTAAAGCTCCACTCTCCTAGCCACTGCATATCGATGTATTGCTGTCATTAACCACTTGCCGACCGCCGAACGCAGATATACTGCGGCAGAATGGCACGGGCAGGCAAAATCACGTACCTGGTACGTGATCTGCCTCCCGTGGGCAGGTGGGCGCATCACTCCCCCCCGGTGCCTGAGGCGGTCGGCTTCGTTAGGGGAGCGATCCAGGCTGAGGGGGAGACCACTCATTCATGGCCACCCCTTCACGTTCGCTCACAACGAATGAGAATCTTCCTCTGCTGCTGTATAGTAAACAGTGGCAGAGGAAGTGATGTCATCGCTCCTCGGCTCGGTATTTTCCGTTCCGGCGCCGAGGAGAGAAGACATCTGAGTGAGTGCACAACACAACACATCACAGTAAAACACACTAGGCATACTTTACACCCCCCATCACCCCATGATCACCCCCTAATCACCCCCCCAATCACAGTGACACCAAGCAGTTTTTTCTTCTGATTACTGCATTGGTGTCAGTTTGTGACAGTTAGTGTGGTAGGGCAGTTAGTGTTAGGCCCCCTTTAGGTCTAGGGTACCCCCCTAGCCCCCCCCTAATAAAGTTTTAACCCCGTGATCACCCCCCGTCGCCAGTGTCACTAAGCGATCGGTTTTCTGATTGCTGTATTAGTGTAACCAGTGACGCTAGTTAGGGAGGTAAATATATAGGTTCGCCGTCAGCTTTTTATAGCATCAGGGACCCCCATATACTACCTAATAAAGGTTTGATTGCCCCCTAGTTAACCCTTTCATCAGTGATCACCGTAAAACTGTTACGGGTGACGCTGGTTAGTTTGTTTATTTTTTATAGTGTCAGGGCACCCGCCCTTTATTAGTATATGCAAAATAATTCTGCGCTGCTCACAGGAAACAAAAAAAGGGGGAAGCAGCTAACACAACCAACAAGGTATATAGGTAAGAAACAGCAAAAAAGTGTAGCGCTAAGTCATATCATAGATGACAATAGATGGGTAGAAATATTTAAATAAAAGATCTATCCCTGGGCAGGGAGTCCTGATAAGGATGTTATGACTAAAAGGTGACCATGGTTAGTCCACAGGTAGACATGTTGTCCACAGGTGAATCCAATGTCCCAAAAGGCAGATCAGCTCACTCCCACCGGAAGAAAAAAAGGCTTACCAGATGTGGTGGACCCGACAGGGCATACGCCGAATTGGGTCGGATAAGGCTTGGGTGGTAAGTGGCTGTAGATGTCTGTGATGTCGCGGCTTGCTGGATTCCTCCAACTGGTCCCCAAATCCTGGAAGATGTGGAGTTTCCCAAGAATGTAGATGATTCTGTAGATCCTAGGGGAGGGATGAGGTGTTCCGTGGATAGGTCCCTCAAACCAGCATTCGTGGGTTAGGTGATGATGTAGATAAGGAGATAAGAAAGGAAGGGCCACATAGTGTAAATCCGAATATAAACATTTTTAATAAAAAATGTAAGGAAATACACTCACGTATAAGTCCAAAATATACAGCGCTGTGTCAAAGTGGCGACAATGGGGTCCTACCCACCCGCCCTTTATTACCTAATAAAGGTTTAGCCCCCTGATCACTCGGCGGTGATATAAGTTAGATTTTTGGGTCAGATAGGGTCTGCGTCACCCCAGGCAGCGTCAGGTTAGCACCAGTAGCGCTAACACCCACGCACGCACCATACACCTCCCTTAGTGATATAGTATCTAAACGGATCAATATCTGATCCAATCAGATCTATACTAGCGTCCCCAGCAGTTTAGGGTCCCCAAAAATGCAGTGTTAGCGGGATCAGCCCAGATACCTGCTAGCACCTACGTTTTGCTCCTCCACCTGGCCCAGCCCAGCCCACCCAAGTGCAGTATCGATCGATCACTGTCACTTACAAAACACTAAACGCATAACTGCAGCGTTCACAGAGTCAGGCCTGATCCCTGCGATCGCTAACAGTTTTTTGGGTAGCGTTTTGGTGAATTGGCAAGCACCAGCGGCCTTGTACACCCCGGTCATAGTCAAACCAGCACTGCAGTAACACTTGGTGACGTCTCGAGTCCCATAAGTGCAGTTCAAGCTGGTGAGATAGCAAGCACAAGTAATGTCCCGCTGCCACCAAGAAGAAGACAAACACAGGCCCGTCGTGCCCATAATGCCCTTCCTGCTGCATTCGCCAATCCTAATTGGGAACCCACCACTTCTGCAGCACCCGTACTTCCCCCATTCACATCCCCAACCAAATGCAGTCAGCTGCATGAGAGGCATTTTCTTTATGTCCTCCCGAGTACCCCTACCCAACGAACCCCCCCAAAAAAGATGTTGTGTTTGCAGCAAGCGCGGATATAGGTGTGACACCCGCTATTATTGTCCCTCCTGTCCTGACAATCCTGGTCTTTGCATTGGTGAATGTTTTGAACGCTACCATACACTAGTTGAGCATTAGTGTAGGGTACAGCATTGCACAGACTAGGCACACTTTCACAGGGTCTCCCAAGATGCCATCGCATTTTGAGAGACCCGAACCTGGAACCCGTTACAGTTATAAAAGTTACAGTTAAAAAAAAAGTGTAAAAAAAAACAAAACACAAAAAATATATGAAATAAAAAAACAAAAATAGTTGTTGTTTTATTCTTCTCTCTCTCTCTCTATTCTCCCTCTATTGTTCTGCTCTTTTTTACTGTATTCTATTCTGCAATGTTTTATTCTTATTATGTTTTATCATGTTTGCTTTTCAGGTATGCAATTTCTTATTCTTTACTGTTTACTGTGTTTTATTGTTAACCATTTTTTTGTTTTCAGGTACGCCATTCAGCTGCAGCGCGGATTTATTTATCTTGACAGCAGCAGCATTTGCTCCCACGATATATAAAGCCGTGACTCCAGCGGAGGTGATATATGCTGAAGCATGGGGGCAGCAGGGGCAGAGGAGCGATTTGCTCCTAACTTTTGGGGCGGATGCCCCCATGCTTCGGCATATATAAATGGTGCATGTATGCCCATCATTGGAAGTGGGTGGAGGGTGTATTCTAATGGTGGGCATACCCACCAATCAATCTCTTTTTTTCGTTCAGCCCACAGGCGGCATGAAAAAAAAAATTACAATATATGCCCAACAAGAACCACCAACGTACTGGTATGTTGCTGGACTTTGAGTGGTTATACCAGAATGATGCCTGCAGGTTTAGGTATCATCTTGGTATCATTCTTTTCAGCCAGTGGTCGGCTTTCATGTAAAAGCAATCCTAGTGGCTAATTAGCCTCTAGACAATGTCCCCCCTCCCACAGTCTTCCATGTTTTTCTCTGGCTCTCCTGTCCCAACAGGGAACCTGAGAATGCAGCTGGTGATTCCACCAGCTGACCATAGAGCTGATCAGAGACCAGAATGGCTCCAATCATCTCTATGGCCTAAGAAACCGAAAACTACGAGCATTTCATGACTTAGATTTCACCAGATGTAAACAGCGCCATTGGGAAATTGGGAAAGCATTTTATCACACTGATCTTGGTGTGGTCAGATGCTTTGAGGGCAGAGGAGAGATCTAGGGTCTAATATACCCAATTTTTTTCAAAAAAGAGTACCTGTCACTACGTATTGCTATCATAGGGGATATTTACATTCACTGACATAACAATAAAAATGATAAAAAAAATGAAAGGAACAGTTTAAAAATAAGATAAAAAAGCAAAAAAATAATAAAGAAAAAAAAAAAAAAAGGACCCCTGTCCCCCCCTGCTCTTGCGCAAAGGCGAACGCAAGCGTTGGTCTGGCGTCAAATGTAAACAGCAATTACACCATGCATGTGCAAGAAGGTCAGATCGAGGGCAGTAATTTTAGCAGTAGACCTCCTCTGTAGATCTAAAGTGGTAACCTGTAAAGGCTTTTAAAGGCTTTTAAAAATGTTTGTAGTTTGTCGCCACTGCACGTTTGTGCGCAATTTTAAAGCATGTCATGTTTGGTATCCACGTACTCAGCCTAAGATCATTTTTTTATTACATCAAACATTTGGGCAATATAGTGTGTTTTAGTGCATTAAAATTAAAAAAAGTGTGTTTTTTCCCCAAAAAATGCGTTTGAAAAATCGCTGCACAAATACTGTGTGAAAAAAAAATGAAACACCCACCATTTTAATCTGTAGGGCATTTGCTTAAAAAAATATATATAATGTTTGGGGGTTCAAAGTAATTTTCTTGCAAAAAAAAAATATTTTTTCATGTAAACAAATAGTGTCAGAAAGGGCTTTGTCTTCAGGCGGTTAGAAGAGTGGGTGATGTGTGACATAAACTTCTAAATGTTCTGCATAAAATGCCAGGACAGTTCAAACCCCCCCCAAATGACCCCATTTTGGAAAGTAGACACCCCAAGCTATTTTCTGATAGGCATGTCGAGTCCATGGAATATTTTATATTGCGACACAAGTTGCGGGAAAAAGACATGGCATGTTTGAGCAATATATCATTTAGTGACAACTTTGTGCAAAAAAAAAAAAAAAAAAAAGTTTGTCATTTTCCCGCAACTTGTGGCAAAATATAAAATATTCCATGGACTCAACATGCCTCTCAGCAAATAGCTTGGGGTGTCTACTTTTCAAAATGGGGTCATTTGGGGGGGGGGTTTGAACTGTCCTGGCATTTTATGGCCTTCAAAACTGTGATAGGTAGTGAGGAGTGAAATCAAAAATTTACGCCCTTAGAAATCCTGAAGGCGGTGCTTGGCTTTCGGGGCCCCGTACGCAGCTAGGCTCCCCAAACGTCCCACACATGTGGTATCCCCATACTCAGGAGAAGCAGCTAAATGTACTTTGGGGTTCAATTCCACATATGCCCATGGCCTGTGTGAGAAATATATCATTTAGTGACAACTTTTTGTAATTATTTTTTTTTTCGTCAATTTTCAATCACTTGGGACAAAAAATGTAATATTCAATAGGCTCAACATGCCTCTCAGCAATTTCCTTGGGGTGTCTACTTTCCAAAATGGGGTCATTTGGGGGGGGGTTTGTACTGCCCCGCCATTTTAGCACCTCAAGAAATGAGATAGGCAGTCATAAACTAAAAGCTGTGTAAATTCCAGAAAATGTACCCTAGTTTATAACTCTTGCGCAAACCAATAAATATACGCTTATTGACTTTTTTTTACCAAAGACATGTGGCTGAATACATTTTGGACTAAATGTATGACTAAAATTGAGTTTATTGTATTTTTTTATAACAAAAAGTAGAAAATATCGTTTTTTTTCAAAATTTTCTGTCTTTTTCGGTTTATAGCGCAAAAAATAAAAACCACAGAGGTGATCAAATACATCAAAAGAAAGCTCTATTTGTGGGAACAAAAAGACGCAAATTTTGTTTGGGTACAGCATTGCATGACCGCGCAATTAGCAGTTAAAGCGACGCAGTGCCAAATTGTAAAAAGTGCTCTGGTCAGGGAGGGGGTAAATCCTTCCGGGGCTGAAGTGGTTAAGGGGTTAAACTTTGACTACAGATGAAAAAGCCTTTTGCACATCATTGCTCTTTTGGAATATCTTTATAAACCTGTCCCAGATAACTTCAGCAAAATCAAAATTGTATGATTGCTTTGCTTATACAGCAAGCTGTCAGACAAATTTTGATCTGTTAAAATGTGATAATGGACACCTCTTTATGAGTCATTACAATTCTTGCCATGCTAAACAGTGAAAAGCCAACTTGCATTTTGCAATAGTGGCTCCGAAGAGGTGCCTTGCTCCTAGGCTTATCCAGCAAAAGACGTTTTCATGCAGGCCGTCTGTCATAAGCACCCTTTTCACGTCAGCTGCGTTAGAGCGTCCTGAGCAGAACTGCTGACAGAAACGTGACACATCTCACCACTATGGTCGCCGCAATGCCACAGCTGTGCATTCTGGCCCAGGAGTAAATCTGAAAAGAAAACATGGTGTATGAGCCTACAAACCAGCATTTCATGAAATATGCTGGACTGCTACACTCATAAATTTACACACTTCATATATTCTTATGTAATTTTCATCCTAACTGCCACTAGCGGTCATTGCTGGAAATGGAAGAATCGTGTTCATATACTCACAATAGTAATTAAGAAACAAAACCTGCCTGATGGTGTGAGTGTAATGTTGATATGATGTGCTTATTTTTAGGCTGGGGCAGCTCTTAGCTATGCTGACTCACCATCATATTAGTACATGAGCAGCATGTCCAAAAGTCTATAAATGTTTTGTAAACATTTATGCTGGCACAGACCATTATAAAAATATATACAGAAGGAGTGAGCTGATTGTTTGTGACTGATCTGTGGCTATGTATCTTACTATGAATGTAGGAGGACAAGAGGCAACAGGAACCTATGGGTAATGTTAGCACACTATTAAAATGGCTTTGCAGATGATTGCTTCATATTTGTATTCTGAGGTCCACTTCTAGCAACTTATTCACACTATGCTTTGCTATAAGGTCGGGGCCAAAGGTCATGGTCAGTGTATTTTAGGTAGGATTAAAAAAATATATATTTTAATATAATATCAGCGTCAGTGTGTGTAGGATAAAAAAAAACGTACTACAGTTGCCAACAATAAATAATATACACATATCACTGTGATTGTCAGGAGCAGGAGAATTTATTTTGAGTTGTTTTTTGGTGGTAGACTATGGTAATATCAGGAAATATACAGCTTTATTTAAAGTGGTTGTAAACCCTGTTACACCACTTTTCACTACAGGTAAGGCTATAATAAGGCTTACCTGTAGGTACAGTGAATATCTCCTAAACTTGCACAGTTTGGGAGATATTCACTCCCGCAAGCATTCGTGGGAGTGACATCATCGCAGCTCCAACCAATCATTGCACGGGAGCCCGCGAACCTGGAAATAACTCCGGGAGACATGTCGCCGGTCACAGCGGTGTGCAGGGACCGCTGCAACAGCTTCAATCCAAGGTAAGTATTTCATAATGAGCTAGCATGCGATGCATACTAGCTCATTATGCCTTTGTCTTGCAGCATTTTTTTTTTTGAGTTTATAACCAACCTAATATAATATAATAAAAATAACTATTTTTTTTGTTTTTTTTTACATTTATTATTAGTATTCACTTTTAATTTTGTGCCCGTTTTCCTTTGATAATACTAAAAATAAAAAATAAAAAAATCAGGAAATATCCATTACTATTTACCTCCATATGAAAGCCCAATTTGTCCTGAAAAAAAAAAAACCCTCACCAGCCACTTTATTAGGTACACCTGTTCAATTGCTTGGTAACACAAATCGCTAATCAGCTAATCCCATCACAACTCAATGCATTTAGGCATCAAGATGTGGTGTAGAAGACTTACTGAAGTTCAAACCAAGAATCAGAATAGGGAAGAAAGGGGTTTTTGTGACTTTGAATGTGGCATGGTTGTTGGTGCCAGATGGGCTGGTCTGAGTAATTCCAAAGCTGTTGATTTACTGGGATTTTCACACACAATCATCTCTAGGGTTTACAGAGAATGGTCCCAAAAAGAGAAAAATATCCACTGAGTGGCCGTTGTGTGTACGAAAATGCCTTGTTGATGTCAGAGGTCAGAGGAGAATGGTTCAAGATGATAGAAAGACAACAGTAACTCAAATAACCACTCGTTACATCCAAGGTGTGCAAAATACCATCTTTGAAAGGACAACACATTGAACCTTGAAGCAAATGAGCTACAGCAGCAGAAGACCACACTGGGTGCCACACCTGTCAGCTAAGAACAGGAAACTGAGGTTACAGTTTGCACAGGATCACTAAAATTGGACAATAGAAGATTGAAAAAATGTTGCCTGGTCTGATGAGTCTGGATTTCAGCTGCAAGGGTTAGAATTTTGCTTAAACAACATGAAAATATGTATCTATCCTGCCTTGTATCAATGGTTCAGGCTGGTGGTGTAATAGTGTGGGGGGTATTTTCTTGACACACTTTGGGCCCCTTAGTACCAACTGAGCATTGTTTAAACGTCTACCTGAGTATTGTTGCTGACCATGTCCATCCCTTTATGACTACATTGTACCCATCTTCTGATGATTACTGCCAGCAGGATAATGCACCATGTCACAAAGCTCAAATCAGCTCAAACTGGTTCATTGAACATGACAATGAGTTCACTGTACTCCAAATGGCCTCCACAGTCACCAGATCTCAATCCAATAGAGCTACTTTTGGATGTGGAATGGGAAATTTGCATCATGGATGTGCAGCAACTGCGTGATACTATCATGTCAATATAGACCAAAATCTCTGAGAAATGTTTCCAACACCTTGTTGAATCTATGCCATGAAGAATTAAGGTAGTTCTCAAATCAAATTGGGTGAACGATTCGGCCCGAGCATAAGGTCGGGCCGAACTTTCTTTGGTTGTTCGGCGAACAGCCGAACAAATGGGTCATTCAACTGCTTGTTCGGCCCCCTGAACCGACCACAGTGCATTGCGGC
Organism: Lithobates clamitans; assembly: GCA_037952925.1. Classification (NCBI taxonomy): domain Eukaryota; kingdom Metazoa; phylum Chordata; class Amphibia; order Anura; family Ranidae; genus Lithobates; species Lithobates clamitans. Next base: position 1,231,124 of record JBBGZY010000097.1, on the reverse strand, counting down.
ATTGAACAGTGCATTGCAAGCCCTGATTGGCTGAAGCAGTAAAAGCTTCAGCCAATCAGGGCACAGAGCACTGTCAGAGTCATGAATGGACACAGTCATCATGACTTTATCCAATCATGGCTCATTCCTGCCCCACAGTATAAAATTATTCTTTCAATGACAGCCATTTTCAGTGTGATTTTGGTGTGGGGAAAGATAGAACAGGGCTCTGTTCAGTGCTATTAGTTAGTGAGCTATACTGTGCTATTTTGCTTCAATTGTCTGTGTAGAATATTAGTTTAGTGTCAGTCTAGGGATAGTGTGAGTGTAGTGAGGAGGACCATCATTCAGCTTTGCATAGTGTGCAGCTAGAGTAGGGACAGCTCAGATAGTTTCACTGTAGTGTAGTGAGACCGTGTCAGTAGACATGTGCATTCATTTTCGTCCGAATGCATTTTCGTCCGAATTTCAGGTATTTTCGTTATCGTTTTAACAAACGATAACGAAAGTGCAGAATCCGAAAAACAAAAGATCCGACATAAACAAATGGTTTATTTTCGTTTTCATTGCTACAACAGTTCGATATAGATAGGAGATTCGACATGATGATGACAATAACAATCTGTGTCCATGAAACCTGTGATCGAATGTGCCTAACCTTAACTCTATTAGTCCAAGATTATTCTACATAGAGAGAAAAGATTCGACGTAGGGGAGAAAGATTCGACGTAGGGGAGAAAAGATTCGACGTAGGGGAGAAAAGATTCGACGTAGGGGAGAAAAGATTCGACGTAGGGAGAAAAGATTCGACGTAGGGGAGAAAAGATTCGACGAAGGGGAGAAAGATTCGACGTAGGGAAGAAAAGATAGATAAAAATAATGATGATGATGAATGTTATTGGCTGATTGTAACCAAAGAGGAGGAGCAGTAAAATAGCTAGAACTAAGTACACACGTACTTTGGCTTATGGTGTCAAAAGTTCTAAGAAGATTCGACGGGCAGGTAAACTATACGGCGTTGTACAGTTTAGTTGCTCCGTCGAATCTTCTTTGAACATTCGACAGACACGACAGACACCATAAGCCTTCAATGACAGATGCGACCTTAATTTGGATTTTCGGACGAATGCAATTTTTAACGAAAAACGAAATAAATAAAAACGAATTTCGGGAGTAACTAAATACCGTATTTATCGGCGTATAACACGCACCGGCGTATAACACGCACCCCAATTTAGGAGGGAATTTTAAGGAAAAAAAACTTTTAGGAGGGAAGTTGAAGGAAAAAAAACTTACATTTAAATGCCCATCATTGCAGCCTTCTCAGTGCAGCAATGTCAGTGCAGCCTTCCCCAGTGCAGCCTTGTTAGTGCAGCCATGTCAGTACAGCCATGTCAGTGCAGCCATGTCAGTGCAGCCTTCCCCAGTGCAGCCTTGTTAGTGCAGCCTTGTCAGTGCAGCCTTTCCCAGTGCAGCCTTTCCCAGTGCAGCCTTTCCCAGTGCAGCCTTTCCCAGTGCAGCCTTTCCCAGTGCAGCCTTCCCCAGTGCAGCCTTCCCCAGTGCAGCCTTCCCCAGTGCAGCCTTCCCCAGTGCAGCCATTCCCAGTGCAGCCTTCCCCAGTGCAGCCATTCCCAGTGCAGCCATTCTCAGTGCAGCCATTCCCAGTGCAGCCATTCCCAGTGCAGCCTTTCCCAGTGCAGCCTTTCCCAGTGCAGCCTTCCCCAGTGCAGCCTTCCCCAGTGCAGCCTTCGCTTCGATCCCCCGTCCTGAGCTTTAAAATCGCCGACCGCGATTTGAAAATGGCGCCGCCGGCGCCGAAATACACCGAGCCGGTCCTCGGCTCTTTCCGGCGGCTCTCGTTCATTTTCGGCTCCACTCGTAGTCCCGAGCGGAGCTATCCGAACCTAGCCGAGTAGGTTCAAATAGCTCCGCTCGGGACTACGAGTGGAGCCAAAAGTAAACGAGAGCCGCCGGAAAGAGCCGAGGATCGGCTCGGGTATTTCGGCGCCGGCGGCGCCATTTTCAAATCGCGGTCGGCGATTTTAAGATTGTGACAGCTCGGGATCGCATGGTATCGGCGTATAACACGCACCTGCGACTTTCCCCTGATTTTAAGGGGAAAAAAGTGCGTGTTATACGCCGATAAATACGGTAAATTTATTTTTCGGACAAAAACTAAATTCCGAAACAAAATATTTCAGTGTGCACATGTCTACGTGTCAGTAATCTTGACATTAGTGTATAGCTAGAGTAGGAACAGTTCAGATAGCATCAGTGTAGTGACGGTTGAACACCGTCTATTTGATTGTGTTACTGCCAGTTTAACACCATTTACTTCTGTGTGCGTTACTGCCAGTTTAACGCCATATCGTTTTGTGTGTGTTACTGCAAGTTTAACGCCATATCGTTTCGCGTGCGTTACTGCCAGTTTAACGCCATATCGTTTTGTGTGCGTTACTGCCAGTTTAAAGCCATATAGTTTTGCATGCGTTACTGCCAGTTTAACTCCATATAGTTCTGTGTGCATTACTGCCAGTTTAACGCCATATTGTTTTGTGTGCGTTACTGCTAGATTAACGCCATATAGTTCTGTGTGCTTTACTGCCAGTTTAACGCCATATAGTTTTGTGTGCGTTACTGCCAGTTTAACGCCATATCGTTTTGCGTGCGTTACTGCCAGTTTAGCACCATATAGTTTTGTGTGCGTTACTGACAGTTTAACGCCATATAGTTCTGCGTGTGTTACTGCCAGTTTAACGCCATATAGTTTAGTGTGCATTACTGCCAGTTTAATGCCATATTGTTTTGTGTGCATTTCTGCCAGTTTAACGCCATATAGTTCTGTGCATCACTGTACGTTTGGCGCATTATATTGCAGTATATTATAGTGTATCCGTGGAGTGTGTCTGTGTAGTGTAAGTACTCAAATTAAAGTGCACCAAACACCTCTTTACAATGATTAAAGTGCATCTACGTACAGATTTCAACTTCTTTACAATTGCTTATAAGCACCGCCCCTTCCCTCCCAATAATGTCTGAGAGGACAAGGAGAGGCAGACGTTCCCTTGATACTGTAAGGGGACCAGCAACAAATGCGTCCACAGGCAAAGGTGGATGTGGTGGTCAGTCCTCAGGCAGGGCATCATTTCCTCTGTTTAGTGAGTTTGCCCATGCTATCCAGCCACAGCATGCAGAGGAGGTGGTGGACTGGTTTACTAAACCTTCCTCATCCTCTACATCCTCTGTCATGCAAGAAGAGACAAGTGTGCAGTCCCCTGCAGTTGCCAGAGTGGTTAAACCTGCCTCCTTGTCCACATCTATTCCTGCCATAGCCCCAACGTCAGCAATTGTGGAGTCATTATTTAGTTATTAGTTAGGAGTTTTTTGATCACAGCTTCAGCCACTTGCTCCTTGATGATGCCCAGCCTTACTGGATTCAGATGTTGGTTCTGAGGTTGAGGATGACAGGAACATGAGTCTAGAGAGAGGGAGAAACACTGGTAGACAAATTAACATTCATGTTCCCCAAGCCGCAGCATATTGCCTAGTTGTCTCCAGTGGTAATGATGAAGATGGAGGTGATGATGATGATGATGAAGTCACTGATGTGACTTGGGTGCCAGATAGAGCAGAGGAGGAAACTGAAGGTGAGGCAGCACAACCTCAAGGAGGCCGACATCAAGAAAGAGTAGAGAGCAGCCACTCTATTCCATCTCATTCTGCAACTCTTACCTCCCGGCCCACTCCCCAAAGCTCAGCTATCTGGACCTTTTTCAGCATATCTGCAGTAGATCGCACTGTTGCTATCTGCAAACTGTGTCTCAGGCACATCAAACGTGGTAAAAACACCAACCATTTGGGTACCACATGCTTAACAAGGCATTTAACGTCCAACCACTTAGCCCATTGGCAAGAGCACCTAAAAGCCACACAGACGGGGCACAAATCTGTCCCTCCTCCTTACCCACTACAGTTTGCCCCTACGAAGTCATTACCTTTCAGCAGCCTCCACTGACAGGGATGATGGTATAGCACAGGGTGTCCCAGGTCTTAGCAGCACATCTGCCAGCAGCACACCACCAGCTGTAGACTGTATCCAGCAAATTTCTCTGCCCCATCTGCTGCAGCAGAAAAAAAAAATACAGTCCCTGCCACCCACATGCCCAGCTTCTGAATGCAAGCTTGTCAAAGCTGTTGGCTCTCCAACTTCTGTCTTTCAGCCTGGTCGATTCTGCCCCCTTTTGTGAATTTCCACAATGTGCTGTACCACAATAGCAGGTTCCCAGTCACTACTACTTTTCATGTAAGGCCATTCCATCTCTATACCATCACGTGGAAGGGAATGTTGTGGCATCGTTGCACAAGGCAGTCGGCCGTAAAATCAACCTTACTTCTGACACGTGGTTGAGAAAGGATGGGCATGGATGATATATTTTGTTAACAGCACACTGGGTAACGCTGTGTTCAACTCAAAAGAATGCAGGACAGCGCTTGGTGCTGCAGCTTGTTGTGCCCCCATGTCTCCATACAGCTGATGGTGATGATGCCAGACCTGTGAGCTCTACCCCCTCCTCCTCCTCCTCCGCCACCTCCATGCCCTCCTCTGCAGAATTGTCCTATGAACATCAGGTACCCCATAAGAGTTCAAAGGGCTATTCCCAGAGCCAGGCTAAAAGGTGCCATGCAGTGCTTCAGCTGGTGTGTTTAGGGGACAGGAACCACATCGGAGCAGAGATTCTTGCAGCTCTGCAGGGACAGGCCCAGAGGTGGTTCACACCACGCCAGCTGGAGCCAGGAATGGTAGTGTCCGATAATGGCTCAAACCTCCTGTCTGCCCTTAGAAGGGGAAAGTTGACACATGTGCCATGCCTGGCACATGTCCTCAATTTGGTGATGCAGCGTTTCCTAAGTATGTACCCAGGGTTACAAGATGTACTAAAACAGGCCAGAAAAGTCTGTAGCCATTTCAGGCGGCCATACACAGCCAGTGCTTGGTTGGCTGAAATTCAGCGGGAATTCCACTTGCCCATAAACCACCTGATTTGTGACATGCCCACCAGGTGGAACTCAACTTTGGGAATGCTACAGTGGCTATACATGCAGTAGAGGGCCTTCAACGAGTATCTGTGCCGGTACGGCACGACGACAGGCTCAGGCTAACTCTGTTTTTTTCCTCACGCTAATGGCTGATCATTAAGGATGCATGCACTGTATTGTCACCATTTGAGGAGGCCACAAGGATGGTGAGCAGTGACAGTGCATGCATCAGTGACACAATCCCTGTTGTGCTCCTGCTGGAGCAGACTCTGCGTGGCATTATGTACAGGGCACTGAAGGCAGAGCAGCAGGAGGAAGAGGAGGACTTCCTTTCCTCTCAATGCCCACTTTATCCAGACACCATCATTCCTATGTAACAGAACACACAGGAGGAGAGAGGGTAGGAGGATGAGGAGGAGGATTCTGGCACTTTCATAGGCTTTGAAGAAGAGGCAGACATGCGTCAATCTGTAAGCGATGGCTTTCCAACCCCAAGACCCTTGGAAGTAGTAAGTGGCTGGGAGGTGGACGTTCAAGATGCAGTCATCCTGAGTGACCCTGAGGAGTCTGCTTCTCATGATCAATTGGCAAATTTGAGGCGCATGGGCAACCTCATGCTTCAAAGCCTGCGAAAGGACCCAAGAATATGTGGCATAAAGGAGAAGGATGATTACTGGTTGGCAACCCTCCTTGACCACCGTTATCAGGGGAAGGTCTCAGAGCTCATCCCGTCCCCATAGAGAGTGCAGAAGATAAAATCTCTTGAGGACACGTTAAAGAGGATTCGGTTGAACGTTTTTCCTGACTCCAGTAGGTTACAGTGTGGTGGAAAACGTTTTGAGTCTTCTGTTGGTCAAGAGAGGAGCATTGGAGAAGGTGTCTGCCTAAGTGAGGCATTTCAGAATTTTTTTAGTCCTCACCACCCAGGGCTGTCAGCTTCCACATCCCATTGGCATGGTGCGTTATACAAGTGCTGTACAGTGAGATAACCTGAAAAGTGGTTCAAAAACAAAATCCTAGCCCTGTCCCAGGCACTAACTACACAAATCCTTTGCGGTGCCCCAAGGAGAGTAGTAATGTGGCTTGTGTAGCATGTCACGGTGAACCAAAATGTGGCCAAATTTCATTAACAGTGGAATCTGGACAGAAGGGGCTACAGGGGTGGCATTTACTAAAACCAATCGGCTGTATTTTCCTTCTGCAGCCACTAAATATATTATCATCGTCCTCACCATCACTTTGCTCACTTTCCCCATTATGGTACTTTTTCCCTGTCATCTCTGTCTTTGTCATTCATTGATTATTAGCATCATTGTCACTTTCCTTTATCACTCTCATCATTATCCTCTGTCCTCACTATCCTCACCATCTCATCTTTATCATCATCATCATCGTCCTCACCATTATTTATCATCCTCATCTTTATCCTTTCTACTGTCATTATCATGATAATTTTCATCCTCACCCCCCTTTATCATGCTTATTAGTATATGGTCATCACTTTAATCAGCATCATTATACTGATCTTCATCATTATCATCATCCCTATCATTATTGGCATCAGCATCCATATCATCCTCACCATCACTTTTCTAATTTTCTACATTACTTTACATTACTATTGTCATCTCTATATAATCATCCCCATCACTTTCCTTAACCATAATCCTCCTTGCTGTCATTACCATCCTCACCATCATCATCCTTATCATTATTCTCATCCTCGTCATTATTTACTTTATATGATGTCATCATAATGATCAATATTATCCTTATCATGATCATTATCAACCCCTCCTTTATCATATTCATCTTTATCCCCTACACTCATCACCATACTCATCCTCATTGTCATTCTTTTTTTACCCTCTCTACTGTCATCACCACGATCATCATCATACTCATCATCGTTGTTATTGTCCTTATCATATGCTCTATACTGTCACCATCATCCTCACCATCATTATACTCATCCGTATCATTATTTTCTGTATCATCATCCTCAGCATCACTTTCCCCATTACTTAACATTATCAATATAATCCATGTCCTCATCATTCTTTCATCATCATCCTCATCATTATTCCCTCAATTCTCATCACCATCCACCCCATCATCATCCTTATCATTATCATCACAATTTTTACTTCCATTTTATATTCATCACCTCATCATTTGTCTTTATCATCTTCATCTTCATCTTCATTACTGTCACCATCATCCTCACCATCACTTTTCTCACTTCCATGATTACTATACATGATCCCTTCCATCTCTGTCCTCACCATCTATTATTATAATTCCCATCATTGTTGTCCCCATCCTTACCATTATCCTCATCATCACTTTCTTACTCTCCTTCCATCATCTACATTATCCTCCTTACTGTCATCCTCCTCATGATGATCCTTTTCTCCTTTCTCTTCTTACACTTCTCAAATCTCGATCTTCACCTTCCCAAACCCTTCCCCCTGGACTCACATGGAACAATGTGATGCATGAGTGGTCACCTGGTGGGGCCATTGGCGAGCGGGGGGGGCGGGGGGGTGTCCAGTTGGCATCTCAGGAAGAGGAAGATAGGGGTTGGGCCCCACATCACTGATCACCCAGCCAGGATGAACCTATCTCTGTGGGCAGGGTCAGAGTTGTCCCCGGCGATTGCAGCTGATGGCTCTCTCAGGTCATAAAATGGGAATGGAGCAGAGGAGAGGGGGAGGGGGAGGGGGGACAATCATCAGTCACAGACAGTTCTGAGAGAGGACCCAGTCCCTCATCCTCTTCGTCCAACACTGACATCTCAGTTTTGGATGGAAGGATTCAGATTTTACCACCCGTGGATGTCGAAGGCTGCCCAGCCTTATGCTGGTGCTGGCCCTGACAGGGAGAAGCATGGGGACGGTGGGTCCCCTTTCAATGCTGAGCCCGGGGCACATGTCTCCCCATAGTTTTGGCTCTATGTCTTGGGGTGTCCCCACAGTGGCAGAATGCAAGGGCCCAGTCACAAGTGCAACCTTTACGGCCCTGGTAGTTCTGCCACTGTGGTGTCATCTGCGCTGTTCTATGCACACTACAAATCTCATGGTCCATAGTCCCTAGTCCCTCTTGGGAGTGAGAAACAGAGGGTGGCTACAGTCCTACTTACAGTGGGAACATGGAGAGCAAATCTAGCCACCCTCTAACAGGAAGTCATATCACAGCAGCAAAAAAAAAAAAAAAAGGAGTTTGGAGATTTCGGGGAGACTGAGAGCAATAGATGATACTTTTCTGAGACAGGAATATATACCTTAATAGAATATTTTTTTTCTTTTTTAAGCCAGAGTTTTGTGTTAGTTTAAATTACAACTATTCAAAATTCAGAGAGATGTGGCATGCGAGTAGACAAGTGACCCATTATTCCTACAACAGGGGATTTGAATAGCCCCAGAAAATGCATACAGCCCCAGCTTCCCCCATAAGGGGAAGTGACACAATATAGGCTCCCTGCCTACATGCTGGTCCATGTTATTGCACCCACAAGGAAGACCAGTAATCACTCTCCTCATGATAATCAAATCAGCCTTGTTTAACTCAACTGGCTCTCTGCCTTCCTAATAATATGCAGCTTCTGGGCTTAGTTGAATTTCACTCTCAAGCTAAGGGGGGCATCTAGTGTCCAACTAGTGGAACTACAACAGGTCACATCCATGCCATACCCTATGTACGTATACAGTATTTATGTGTCATAAACAGTAACTGCTTTACTTGTTATTTGGCATTTTTTACAAACAGGTCTATTTACTTCCAGCATAAATCAAATAATGGTGCAACATACTTAATATAAAACATGTCCATGGCAAGGATGACCCCAGTCCAATCCTCAGACCAATACTAGGGTCCCGCATGAGGAGTATGGTTTCCACCTTTTCTTCAAGCCAAACCCAAACACTTTAGCGGAGCACAGCAATTTTTTATAGTATAAACTATAGATATACTTTACGATTAAATAACATTTCTAATAATATGAAGTTAATCATAAGAGTTCCCTTTTACTTCAGAGTCCACAGAGTTCCCCCTTTACATCAGAGTCCACGAAATCCCTACTTACATCTGAATCCACAGAGTCCCTCTTTTACATCTGAATCCACAAAGTCCCCCTTTATATCTGAACTTGCATATTCCCCTTATGCCCTGTACACATGATAGGATTTTCCGACAACAAAATCCTGGATTTATTTCCGACGAATGTTGGCTCAAACTTGTCTTGCATACACACTCACACAAATGTTGTCGGAAATTCCGAAAGCTAAGAACGCGGTGACGTACAACACGCATGACGACCTGAGAAAAATGAAGTTCACTAGCCAGTGCTGCTCTTCTGCTTGATTCCGAGCATGCGTGGAATTTTGTGTGTCTGAATTGTGTACACACAATCGGAATTTCCGACAACGGATTTTGTTGTTGGAAAATTTGAGATCCAGATCTCAAATTTTGTTTGTCGGAAATTCCGACGGAATATGTACGATGGAGCCTACACACGGTCGAAATTTCCGACAACAAGCTCCCATTGTACAATTGTTGTCAGAAAATCCTATCGTGTGTACATGGCATTACACTGTAGATTCTGATGTAAGGGAGAACTCTGGGGACTCTGACATAAGAGATGCTCTGGAAACTCTGATTTAGGGGGAACACTGAAAACTCTGATATATAGAGAGGACTCTGATGTAAGGGGAACATTGCTGCCTCTGGTGTAAAGAGGAACTCTGATGTAAGGGGTGCTCTGAGAACTCTGATTTACCTTAGTGTACTCACTGAGAGGAAGGAGAGAGAATGGGGGGGGGGCACTTCAGTCACAGACAGAAATGGATGGTGAGCTCACTCACCCCTTGGCAGTCAGCACCTCTCATCTAGATGTATCTATGGTTGCTGGGCTTCAAAGTTCCAGCCCCCAATTTCCTTTTCTGAGGTACAGCACCAGGGATTGGAGTGTGGGCAGACACGGAGGGGTAGGGGCAGGAGGAAGAGGTGCAGATTGATCCCTGAATCCTCTCCCATCTGTATGGGGGGGGTGTTAGTGCTGGGCAGTCTGAGAGAGAGTGTAACAGACACTTCCGGCTTAGACAACTGCCGCCAGCAACCCTGCTGGGAAGTCATAGTCCAGTGTGAATAATGTGTCTGGGATTCAGACAGTCTGGAGGGAGGAGTCCAAACTCAAACTGTCCGGGTGAATCCCGGACAGGTGGCAGCCCTAATGAGGAGTCGCCCCAATGTTAACACAATGATCACATCCCACAGTGTATTATCACACTCCTGACTTCCAAAAGACCGCAAGGCCCGATTTCCTCCTGTATTTATTTTTACAGGAGGTGACTCATGTGGGAGAAGGCACACCACCTGCCTACCTGTCTATAAGGGTATTTAGTGTGCAGAAGGTTAACGAAGATTAATAAATAGATCAGACATCTAGTGTTGTATTTCTAATATTTCATGACTACATTCATTTTCATTTACAGTGCAAATATCTGTAACTAAACTAATAATGTGTTAATAAATAGGTTTGTGTTATTTACATACTGTATATGTTTTGTGCTGTTCCTAGGATCCTACATGAACAAATTATTATTATTATTGTTGTAATTATTATTATCATTATTGTCTTTTAACAGGAGATGGAAACAACTATTATTTTAACTAAAACATTTTTCTGCCTAGGATTGATTTTGAGAACTAACTTCCAAATCTGGGGCATGGAAAAGATCAAGTTAAGACACTTCTTTGAAGAACTGATAGTCTCCTAGAATGTCTATTCTCACCTGAGTATTTAAGCTGTATTCTAAAAAGCGATAAAAGCAAGGTATTTCCTGCCGCTGAATTTATCTCTTCACGAAGACAGACATATAATAAAAATTAATAACCTGACATATGTTCCAAAGATAACCTTTTTTGTTATTATTCATTTTGAAAATAATCTATGTGTACAGAATGGCCAACAATGAGAAAAGAAATACTCACCATGAGTTTGTCATTAGCATGCTGGCATTTTCACGTGCAACAGATCTTCTGAATAAGATTTAAAGAAAAATCCTAATGTGGTGTGCCTATCAATCAAAAACAGTTCTAGTGGCATGAAGTGATTTTGTGATATATTAAACTTTAGTACCAGTCTAGGAGGCTTGATTATTTGGGATCCATGTCTTTTCAAAGATAAAACATTGGGTGCCCTCCATGTTTTCTTTGTTAGTCACTTTTTCTTGTGTTACTGTCCAGTGCTACTCGTGCCAGGCAATAAGATGTTATAAACCCTTACCCAGTGAAGTGACTACCCTCTGGTGATACACAAAGATGAAACAAATCATCCTACATAAGGTGTACCTGTCTATCTGCACTCTTCCTTTCCCTCTTCTCTACAGCCAATCACAGTGCTGGATGTATAAAGCTTGTCTGAGAGTTCAGGAAAAAGGGGGTGGAGAGCTAAAATTACACTCAGCAGAGCTCAGTGAGGAGAGATCTGAGAGCGGACTGGATGGAAGAGACACACCCCCTCCACACAGCACACGGTAACAGATCTGAGGCTGTCAATCAGCTGTAGATCTCTCCTCTGTCACTATTTTTCTCTTGGTGTCAGAAAAACTTGTCAGCAGTGATTCGTACTGGAACGAAGCAACAGACAAAAATTACACTTAGTGCTCTTAATTGAGACAAGTACACACTATAGAGGAATATGCTTTGCTCTAATCTGAGGTGTACAACTCCTTTAAACCTTTTGTAACCAGAGGTCATTGAAACTTAGATGTCTTGGCCAAATTTAGCAGCATCATCTAACCCTTGTTAACTATTACTAATTTGGATATACCTAAATCATTTTTACAATTTTATCTTATAGTGGAACTTCAACTTGATTTTTTAAAAGTCAGCAGCTATAAATACTGTATCACTGCTTGTCGCTGGTGCTGCTATCTTGGATATGGGAGCAGGCTGTGGCTTCCTGAGGAACCACAGCCAGCATCTCACTGGGAAAGCGCAAGATCACAAAACACTTTGTAGAGAGGTCCTTCAGCTTCCAGGCACATGTCTGTGACATGTAGGAGGGAGTGGGTAGGGGCAAGGGATGCCTTCCTCACCTAGAGTGAAGTTCTTTTTTAAGGTTTTATTTGGTATACAGTTTGAATAAATTCCCTGCTTATATTTTTTATTATATGCACATGTGTGGTCCACTATCTCCTCGGTCACAGCATCACTGAGCTGTGAGCTGTTGTGACAGGGAGAAAGAGCGCATTTGAGGGGGTTTGAATTGGCTGAGCGCGCCTTAGCAATGTCCTAGCAACAAGGAAGAACAGATGATGCCATCCCAGATAATTTTTAGTCAGGCTTTGGGAAGCACGTAAATGGCCTATAGCAAGGGCATTATTTAACTTTGGTCAAAGCTGCACAGCTGCCCCTTACCTGCATAGGCAGTTTTGTGGTAAAGGTGAACTAAAATTTTAAAGGGCCTACTGCTACTACTATTGCTACTACTATTCCTATCCTCTTTTAGGGTATACTGCACAGTAAACCTTCTCTCTTAGAAATGGGTTCAGCAAAGACTGAGACTAAAGTGACTGAGGTCAAATTTTATGCTCTTTGCACCACACACAAAGAACCAGACCCTAATATTGACCACGTCCCCTAAAGAGGAGTAGTACTACATACCATTAAACATATATCACATCTAAAGTAAATATAAATGGAGACTGGAATAGAAACATGCATTTAGCCAAAATATTTATCTATCCACCATCTACAAAAATTGTTGCTGGGTCCAAACAACAATTATGAAGTCCCCTTGAACCGCCTTTAGGGAAAGGGAGCCTTGACTGCTGGAAGCATGGCATTACTGTGGGTGTGAACCTAAAAGGGAAATTAAGTAGCTCCCTTAGGATTGGCTAAAAGACCTGAGGTGACTGGGTGCAGCCTGAACTCTAGGCTATGCTGAAGCACATCCAACTGCTCTGAGCAGATTCAGCTGTAACAAGAGTTGCTAGGTGAGTATCCCTCCTCTGTTCCCAGGCCCCTCACTACAAAAATCTCACAGGTGCTCTGATCCACCATACTGACTGATCCCCAGCCCCTGCAGGGTCCCAAGTACTTCAGTCAGACATTGGATTAGTACTGGAGCCACTGGCAATGAATTTACTGGCTCCACTCCTGCAATCCCCACTCTGCCCTCAGCTCTACAGGAACATTTACATAGCTCTGACCTCTCCTATAATTCATGGACCCCTGTTGCTACCCACACCAGAGTGTGTCTCTCAGCCATCACATCCCCTGAAAACTGATGCTCTGACCAGAAGGTGTCTCTCCTCTACACCCAGCAGCCTTAACCTATGCTCATTCCTTCATGGGATGGGGCCCTTCACCACAGCTACTGGCGCTGATGGCGCTGGCTCCTCTCCTGCTTTCACTACTCATTCCTCTGCCCACACCTGTAAAGACTTCTAATGCAACGTCTGCCTCTATTAATGGACACCACCTTCCCTATCCTAGGATTCCCAGAGCACTGCCATCACATGTGAATGGACCTCAGACCTTGGACACTTGCAGACCTTGGACACTTGCAGCATCTCACTCTCTGGATTCTGTCAGAGAGAGTTCCATGTGCCCTACAGGGCAGGAACTGATGTATTCTGTCAGCTCTCATCCCCTCCAGCATATCACTAGGCTCCTCTCACTGCCTGTGTGAGAGATCAGGTTTCATACTGCAGGAGGCACCTATTAACTCTTTTCATCCCTGCCTCAGCCTGCATGTCAGCCAGCTCTCCTCTTCAGTGACATGTGATTTCAGTGTTACAGCCTCCCCAGGTGACATGCCTCAGATTCTCTGACAGGGTTTCTGTGTCACTTGAGGCAGGAGGCTCCTTCTTATTAACCCTTCTTGTCCCAGCACAACCTCTGACACACAGGGTCAACTTCTGGACTCCAGACTCTCCTTCCAGCTCTTTCTGCAAGCAATCATCAGTTCTCCTACTCTACCTCTTTTGGATAACTATAATTATAGGGTGGTCTGAGATAAGTCAAGTGTAGCTGTTTTAGAGTCACTGATGCATTTGTTCAGCAGTCCAATCAAATCTTATGTTTACTTTATTGGCTGTCATGCCAACTGTGGCTCCCACCCCATCCCCAGGGTCTGGTTCTCACCTGGGTGGGCCCTCTATAATCGATTTTTCCCCGTCGATTTGCACTTAGTACAGGGGATTGAATAAATACATTTTAAAAATGGCACAGTGAGTTCACTGATGTGCTGATGCTGGTGCTTTTTGATACACAGACAGTTGACATATAGAAAGATATTGATGTTAATACTGAGGGTGAAAATCTAAGCAGCTTCCTTGTATTGTTGGAAACTGGCTGCAGGGTTTCTGTGCCTATGCATTGCTCTAAAAAAAAGAAAAATAAACAAATTACAGAATTAGTCCCTTCTTCCCTATTCCGTTCTGTGGATCTCAGTTGGGAGGTCTACAAAATATATGGAGGGCTGTGCTGTTTAATTTTGATATCCAGTTTTGCCTAAAAATGGCTGCCTGGAAAACCCCTTTTAACTGCCGAAATGTTAGTCTATGCTAGCACAGGCCAACTTCTTTTCAGTCACATGCACAGATCGTCAGTGGTATACAAATAGGAAACTGCTGACTGTTTAATGAGAGCCACTGTGTGCGCACGACTTTTCCCTTGGCGGTGGTGCCCACCCAGCAGTCAACTTTCTGAATGGGGAATATACCACCTACCAAACCAGGTTCCAAGTTCAACCCTCCTAAGATGAAGGATGCCAGTGAAAGTCTCAAGGATGTTACACTGGCTAGACCAGTACCCTCTCAGAACTTAATCAGGGGTTTTGGATCCCTTTCTTCCACCCCCAACGCTCCTTCGGGTTTCCTCTCTTGGTGTGGTAACCAAAAAAATAAAATAAAAAATAAAAATATCTGTGTGTGTATATATCAGCTTATACAACACTTTATTTCCCTGCAGGCTTGTCGGTTAATGGTGGTATTTATCAGGAGAATTCTTGGGACCAATACTCCACTTTTGATACAGCACTTTCTTTGCTAAGTCCTCTGGTGCTTCTATGCTTCAGGTGAAGGCTGACATCGAATCTGCCTTTTACTTCTTTCCTGCACACTGCGACTGTTCCATCCCAACAACATGGAAGGTCCTGACCATCTTCTGTCCTTTTGGGCATTGAGATTGACATTGTGGGGAGGGTCTGCCGACTTCCTGGGGTTAGCTTCTTTCCTTGGTTAAATTCTCTAGGGACTCTAGGAAGCTATGGCTGTAGCAGCTTCAACGTTTTTGGGCCATCTTGTTTTCACATTCCACATACTTCTGAAGGGCAGTGCCTTCTGTGGGCGTCTATGATATGATACACGTTATTGCGTACCAATTATCAGCTCCTCTGCCTGAAGACTTGGAAGCACGGTTGTCCTTCTTTCACTTCTCTAATGGTCCTTCTTTGATGAATGGAGGAATTATTGAACACACAGCTGAAGTTTTTTACAGGTCTGCATTCAGCTCCTGTAGCTTTGGAATTTTATTCCAGGTTGACTGGTCTGCTGAACCTTGGCCGGCCTCATTGGCCCAACTACTGTATTTGTTGTGTAACATTTTGCTGTTAGAGCCCTTACCTATTATGGTCAAGTGGTTAACTGCCTCTCTGCACGCTCTCCACCTTTGTTCTCCCTGTTGTGTTTTTCTGGTGCTTGGATGTCTTCAGTTGACTGTGTGGTTTTAGAGGTAGCTAATTGCTGTGGGTCTTCCTTGTCCTTCCTTTTTTGTGTAGTCTTGTTTCTGACTCCTGTTGCTCCCCCTCTGTGCCTCCCCTCCCAGACCTCCCAGGTAACCTGTTGGCAACTTTCAGACAAATGGGTGCATCCACCTGTCGATGATATCTACCTTTACCCCTAGGGGTCAGGCACCTGGATCCTTTCTCCTACCTTTCCTACCTGCAGGATATAGTTATGGCTGGTTCGACAGTGTGTACCGCTCCCCCTGCTGTATTGTTTGGTTCAGACTATTCAGCTGGGAGGACATCTCCAAAGTTTTCTTATTCAGCGGATTTTGAAGATAAATGGTTGGAAACATCTGACTTGCTTCCCTTATTCTCGGCACCTGTTTTCTGTGCACAACTTAACCAACATCCTCTCCATTTTGCCCTCTGTCTGTTTTTGCAGTTAGGGCTCTCCTGTTTCGAGTTGCCCTTTCTTGGGCACCTTTAGAGTTTGTGACCTTACTGCCGAGGACAAACGCCCAGTTTATGGTAAAGAGGATGGGCTGATCACAGAATCCTTTGTTTTTATCTCTTATTCCCCCTTTTCTTTTTTTGGCCCGTCACATACTTTGTTCTTGTTTCTAGTTCTTGTTTCTCTGCAAGGTGAATGCCTAGGTTTTCCACAGGATTGGTGGCATTGTTGTCTGCCACTGAGTTCTTGAGGGAGATAACAGTATTTATTAAGACCTGATGAGTGTAATTGAAATGATTGGCCTAAATATGTTCACCTCTGCCTACAATTTGGTGTCGAGCAGGTCGTGGCTACGGTGGGGCGCTCGTCAGTGTACCACTGACTTGCATGTGGCGGTTTTGACCTTACCAGTAATTGATGTTGCTTTATGGGCTATGCCCTCAAGTTAAATTCTGGGGTCAGTCTAATGCCTGTCTGGCACTGATGGTAAGGACAGGCCTCTTAGACTATGTGAGTTTATGTTTATGGGTGCACACGGTATACTATGACTGGCATGTTGTTTGGTAAATTCTGGGGTCAGTCTAATGCCTGTCTGGCATTGATGGTAAGGACAGGCCTCTTAGACTATGTGAGTTTATATTTATGGGTGCTCATGGTATACTGTGACTGGCATTGTTTGGTACATTTGGAAATTTGTACTTTTGAAAAGTTCAATAAAGCTGTAGCCTTGCCCTATTTCCAACTTAAAGTGGTGTTCCACCCTAAAAAAAAAAAAAAATCATGACTGTGGCTAAAAAAAAATAAAAAAAAAAACATTTGGAAATTTTTTTTTTTACTCACCTCTAAATGCCTGTTGCTAGGGGGTCCCTAGTAGTCTGCCTCTTCCAGTGCCTGGGCTGGTGACATCACTTCCCCCTCGGCACAGGAAGGGCTCGGCTCTGCTCCCTCCCTCCTGTCAATCATCTGGGACCCATTACAGGTCCCAGGTGACTGAGCGGCCAATCACGGCACGCGGCGCTGCTCGCGCATGCGCAGTGGGTGCCAGGCTGTGAAGCCACAGCCCGGTGCCCACAGTTGCAATACCGGCGCCGCTGAATGGAAGGGGAGACGAGTGGGGCTTCGATCCCCCGCATCGCTGGACCCTGGGACAGGTAAGTATCCAATTAAAAGTCAGCAGCTGCAATATTTGTAGTTGCTGACTTTTAATTTTTTTTTTTTTTTTGATGGGCCCTCCTCTTTAATCAGCTTCTTTGTCTTTTTTTTGGGGGGGGGCAAGGTATTGGTTTATTAGTTGGTCATAAATGAGCCTATGCTTCCCAGCAGTCATGAAGGCCCCTTGAACCGCCTTTAGGGAAAGGGAACCTTGACTGCTGGAAGCATGGCATCATTGTGCTATGAACCTAAAAGGGAAATTAAGTAGCTCCCTTAGGATTGGCTACAAGACCTGAGGTGACTGGGTGGATCCTGAACTCTAGGAAAAGGCTATGCTAAAGCACATCCAACTGCTCTGAGGAGATTCAGCTGTAACATGAGTTGCCCACCCTCCCCCCTGTTGTGATGATTTGTCACAGCTTTATTGGCGGTTTTGACCTTGCCAGCAATTGATGTTGCTTTATGGGCTATGCCCTCAAGTTACATTCTGAGGTGAGTCTAATGCTTGTCTGACACTGTTGGTAAGGACAGGCCTCTTAGACTATGTGAGTTTATATTTATTGGTGCTCATGGTATACTGTGACTGGCATTGTTTGGTACATTTGGAAATTTGTACTTTTGAAAAGTTCAATAAGCTGTGGCCTTGCCCTATTTCCAACTTAATCAGCTTCTTTGTCTTTTTTTGGGGGGGAGGGGCAAGGTATTGGTTTATTAGTTGGTCATAAATGAGCCTATGCTTCTCAGCAGTCAAGTTACATTTCTAGCTGGATTATTTTCGTGCAACCAGTGAGAGCTTTTTAAAACTATTAAAACTATTTCAGTTTTCGATACATGCTTTAGGCTGGGTTCACACTGTGTGAGGACACGGCTCACAGCACGGCTCACAGCAGGTGTCGGGTGCATCCCTGTTCTCCATTTCAGGGATGAATCAGGCCTGAATTTTTGCCTGAATTCCAACCTGAAAAGGAGCCAAAGACATACAGGAACCCTGTGCAATGCGATTCATGGCCACCCTGGAGATGTGTGAACCGGCTCCATTGAGAGCCAGCCACAGTCTTCTGTCATGTGTATTAGATGCGAGGAAACCAACATCCAATTCACATAAGTGTGAACCCAGCCTTAGAATTAAACCACCTTATAGTCTCTTTTTTTTTTTTTTTATGTGACCTCCTACCATGAGTTCTGGGTTCCAAACACTTGCTGTGACTAATAACAGGGAGATCCATTCTCCTTATTAGATTTTTATTTAATTTGCTTTAGCAAAAATGGTTATGGTAATTAAGCAGGAACACCCACAATTTACAGGTGGACTGGAACAGAGATATATTGTCAGGGAGATCTTTTTTACATGGGCAGTCAGGGGCAGTAAAAGCAGGTGGTTGAGCTGTGGTTTTACCACCTCACAGTTGCCTACCTAAACAAGGGCATGCAGCTGCTCAAGGCTGTACACATGCTGCTGCAAAAATTAAATGGCATGGCAGATTCAGCAGGCTGTGCCTGTGCCACGCAGTTGCAGTGAAGTAATGCAACATTTACAGGGTTAAAACAGACAACATATCACCTCCTCACCACCTGTTAAGCACCTCTGAAAAATAATCCACCTTTTCGGATGGATGGCAAGGGCTGCTACATATATGAATTAGCCCGAAGACATTAAAAACTCTTGGATTGACCAAGCCCACCAAGCTCCCCCTTTAACTAAAAAAATAATTTTGGGGTATAAGTACCATTTAAAATGACATTATGCATATAATATGTACATATCATATCTAATATGTACAGATTTATAAATATCATTGTATTAGTTCATCTAAACCATCAATCAGTCATTAATTTGGAAGCAGTTGAACTTTCATTATAAATTGTATACACGTGCCATCAAACGCAGCCACCTTTGGCAGCAATTACAGCCTCGAGTCTTCTTGGGTATGACATGACAAGCTTTGCACACCTGAATTGGGGGATTTTCTGCCATTCTTCTTTACAAATCCTCTCAGGCTCAGTCAGGTTGGACAGGGGCCCTCAGTGGACAGCCATTTTCAAATCAGTGGAGGGCTGCAATGATGATTGCCCCCAGGGCTGTCTCTTGGCCTAGGCTGACAAGGCCTAGGGCGGCACTTTTCGGGGGGTGGCTTTTTTGCTGCCCCCCACGTCCCGCTCAGATACAGCCTCCTGCGGCTGGCTCCCGATCATATACAGCCACTGTCCATGGGCACTGACAGTATGGGCGTGTGGAGCGACTGCTGACCCCATAAAATGGACCATGAATGACTACAGTCACCGGCCATACCTGGTGAACATAGCTTAACTGGTGGAGGTGGAGCCTAATGCCCCGCCTACCCACCTCTGTGCGGCATCATTGCATGCTCTCCAGCTCAGTGGCGGCGGGAGTCCTCAGGTACAAACTGATGAGAGCGAGGGATATATATATATATATATAGATGGATATATAGATATATAGATGGATTGAAACAAGGAACCAGGACCAATTTAAAATTGTGTATACCCACCCAGGCAGCTGTAGTAACACAGCCACTGTGCCCATCAATTGCCGCCACTGTGCCATCAAACTCAGCCACTATGCCATCAAATACAGCCACTGTGCCATCAAACGCAGCCACTGTGCCCATCAAACGCAGCCACTGTGCCCATCAAACGCAGCCACTGTGCCAACAAACGCAGCCACTGTGCCAACAAACGCAGCCACTGTGCCATCAAACGCAGCCACTGTGCCCATCAATTGCCGCCACTGTACCATTAAACGCAGCCACTATGCCATCAAATACAGCCACTGTGCCATCAAACGCAGCCACTGTGCCCATCAAATGCTGCCACTGTCCCATCAACTGCAGCCACTGTGCCCATCAAATGCAGCCACTGTGCCATCAAATGCAGCCACTGTGCTCATCAAACACAGCCACTGTGCCCATCAATTGCCGCCACTGTGCCATTAAACGCAGCCACTGTGTCCATCAATTGAAAGAGGATAGGGTGTGGTTTACAGATGACAGGGCATGTCTTAAATAGGAAGGGGTGTGGCCTTGACAGGAAGGGTGGGTCGTATTTAAATTAGGGAGTGCATGAGTTTAGTCAGGCCTAGGGCAGTACCTAAATACACCACTTATTGTCCCTCTGGAACTTTGATCTCCACACAGGATCTCTGGAGCTCAGAACCATCTGGTTCTTGGTCATCTGTCTTACTAGGGCCCCTTGCCCCTGATTGCTCAGTTTGGCCTGATAATCAGCTTTTGGAAGAGTTGTGGTTGTACAAGACTTCTTCCATTTGAGAATTATGGAGGCCACTGTGCTCTTGGGAACCTTCAGTGCAGCAGAATTTTTATGTAGCTCTCTGAGCTCTGCAGGCAGTTCCTTCAACCTCATGGCTTTTGCTCTGATACAGTATGCATTGTCAGCTGTGATGCCTTTTATAGAGAGCTGTGTGCCTTTCCAAATCATGTCCAATCAAT
Organism: Lithobates clamitans; assembly: GCA_037952925.1. Taxonomy (NCBI): domain Eukaryota; kingdom Metazoa; phylum Chordata; class Amphibia; order Anura; family Ranidae; genus Lithobates; species Lithobates clamitans. Next base: position 1,210,300 of record JBBGZY010000097.1, on the reverse strand, counting down.
TTAATTTACCACAGGTGGACTCCAATCAAGGTATAGAAACATCTCAGCAACAATCAAGTGAATGGGAAGCACCTGAGCTAAATTTTAAATGTTTTTGCAAAGAGTCTGAATACTTATGTTATATTTCAGTTTTTCCTTTTTCATGCATCTACAAACATTTCTAAAATTCTGTAATTCTGTTTTTGGAAAATACTATTTTCACTTTGTCATTATGGGGTACTGAGTGTAGATCAATGAGAATTTTTTTTTTAAACAGTAATATATATATATATATATATATATATATATATATATATATATATATATATATATATATATAGTTATTGACTTCACCCATTCTCTCATACGAGGTCAGAACCACGTAGGCAGCCTTAGATGACAGCTTTCTTCATCAGCAATGATTGATGTGGGCTGATAGTCTGCACATTTTAAATACACTATTATTACTGCCACACATGCATAGTAAGTTTGCATAAAGGCGTTCTTTATTAGCTCTGGCTTCACAGCAGAAAATAAACAAATGGTGTTGCTTTCTGCCCTTCACACGCATGAATGGCCAGCATTTTGGTACCTACACACTGATGAGCAGTGGGTTTTTTTTTCTGAATTAGGAATTCAACTCTGTGGTCTAGTAGACTGTAGACTGATTACCTTGCAGTGAACAAAACTGCATACATCATGTTCCATTTAGGTCTCTTGCAAATTAAATCTTGCATCATATGAGTGCAGATAAATTATTATAACTAAGATTATTGGTAAAGTAATCCCAATCAAAAGAAGGTTAGATGTACCTGTCCGCTGTGAATGGCAAATTGCACTGGTGTGTCTACTAGAAGACAGGACAAAGGAAAGGCATGACATCCAAAATAGTATTTCTTTATTAAATGCATGTACAAAGCTTTAAAACAGCCTACACGTTTCAGACGTTTAGTCTTTAGTCATGGCATCTACCAGAAGACACTGCTTGCTGAGAGATATGCACAGCCTTTGATTGGGAAGGCGAATACACAGAATATCAATGATTGCTTATGCAAAGGGCAGGCTAGCCTGCTGTAATAATACACACAGATGAGGAAAGTTAGTGTAGCGTCACCCTGCCAAAAGCTATGCTAATTCTCGTTTTTTGGCTTCACAGTACTAGTAGTTGTAAAGAAATTATCCTTTTTTTTTTTTTTGGTCGAGTCAGAGTTTCCCTAAGGTCAATGGTTGACTGCTCCTGTCTGCTTCTGGAGACAGTTTCCAGAAAATAGAATAGGAGGATCAACCACTGATTTATGAATATTTATCAGACCCCAGCCAATCCCTGGCAAGGTGTCTGAGGGAGGTGATAAATGTTTGGGGAAGCCTGGGCAGAGTGTTCTTCCTCTGCCAGGGGGTGCCTAATCTTCTAGGAAGAAGATTGTTAAAGGATTTTTGCTGGAGAGCATCGTTCTGGAGTCTTGGTCTAGAGAAGGATCTTTGTCCCCCTCATTGAAGAGTGTCATATGGAAGCTTAGTGGCAGACAGCTTCTAGGACATTGTGAGTAAGACGTTGTTTTGGAACTCTTGGGTGTGCCTGCTGCTAGAAGGAAGTGAGTGCCATAGGTTACTGTATGGTCTACGTCTGTTCTTATAGAGACCTGGAGGTACTGGCCAGTCTCTATCACCTCCAGTCAAGTCTGCTGCTACAGGATGTGTGCTAAGAAGTTTGTCCTTATGTTGATTTCTGATATAGTTTTGGAGTATTCTGAACCCCTAAATCCCTTCCTGTTCAAGTTTCTGCAAATTAAAAAAAAAGACATTGCCTAGGCTGAGCCTGTGTTGTCAGTGTGCTTGGAACTGTGTCTGTGGCAGACAACTTCTGCGCTAGCAAGGGAGACCTGGGCAAATTCTTGGCTGCCCCTTCAGAGCTGAGTGCTACACATGAATTTCAATGCTGGCTGATCCAGGATTAGAAGATCAGTACAGGGCAGTTTAAAATAAGTATTTTTAGAGACTACATTTGTTTCTGCTCCTGCCATGTAAGCGTTTCAGGGGATAGATCTTGATACTCCTCCTGCTCAGAATTATAATGAGCCTACTCTATTTTTTCTACCTCAGGGCTCATGTTAGAACTTGGACTGAAGCGTTATCTCCTTCCCTACTCCAGAAGTGTCACCATAATCCTAGGTGACAATCCTCCCTTTGTCCAATGTCTCATTCAACGGTAGGTTTACTAGTCTAAAGCTGCAGGCATAACTGACAACTTTGGTAGGTATTGCTGGATGTTTCATCATTGCTGGGACTGTTGAGGAAACATTGGCTGGAGCTTCTTTCACCACCCGAGCTATCATTGGTGTCACAAGTCGCTCCTCAGCTTAAGAAGATGTAGGAGTCTTTATCTACTAATATGAAACGCTGCATAGACCCAGATGGCCACAAGGCGGCAATAATGGGTCAGTCAGTCATTACTTCTCATGATTGATGTCCAGCCAGCTTGATGATGTAGGAATACTGATACGACTGTCTCCAATCACAGCTGGTCTCTAGCTTGGTGAAATGAACCAATGAACATAGGACATTTCTCTTCTTGTTTGCAGCAACAGCAGCACAAATGACCATTTCCTCTTTCATTCAACACGTGGTCTGCAAAAGGTCTGGAAAAGGCAGAAAGGGGTAGAAACGCCTCTCTTTTTTGCTTTAGATAGTCTGCCACCAGCTCAAGTGGGTTCATGCCAAAACCTTCCTGCCAGTTCAGAGTTCACAAGTTAACTCCATCACTGCCAGCCAAAGTGACAAATGCCAGAGTGCCTTCCCAAAACAAAATCCAATTTACAATAGGCACAACCGTCCAGGAGGGAAGATCCAATGCAAAAAGTGTCTCAGATACAGTATATTATTAGTTCTACCAGCATGTGTCAGTAGGTTCCCCAGAGTGACTGATTGGACACACTATTAAACATCCATAGCACAGAAAGGCACCTCTCTAGTACTACCCTTCTGGAGCAACCTCAAATAACACGTGGCAGGGAAAATACAATCTATTCTTAGAGAATCACTTCTCTTGAGGTCCATTTAGGCCATTTGGAGCCCACTGCTGTCTACAGAATTCATAACAATACAAAAACTAATTTAACAAAAAAAAAACACATCTCTACATAGTAAAACACAATAATGCCAATACTAACTATAGCATAGTTGGTGGGAAATATTTGCCTTTCGCCACATCTATGGCTCCCATTGTTGAACCAGAATTCCATGCAAATAAAAAAAAACAAAGTAACTGTGAAATACTTCTAAATGTGTGCATATGCAAAGTAGAGCCATTACTTTTTAAGGAATTGGAGCACAGGGAACAGTGTATGAGGAAAAGTACGAAGAAAAGTACAGCCATGACCTGTGTGCACTGGCTAGCCCCGAGCAAACCAGGAGATGTTAGGAGGGAACATAATATTTGCAGGTGATGAGGAAGGCTTTGGGGGTAAGAAAATGACACAAAAATGACATTTTAAAATTCACCAGTGCATTTATTTCAACTCTCATAAAGTCAGTGAATAAGAAATAGGAGCAATACTTCAAAAAGGTCAGAAGAGGGTGCTATTAACTGACAAAGGCATTGTTAATCACAATAAAGCTCTATTACAGAAATAGCATCATGCACACATTATTAGTCATTGTTTGTGGATGGAAAAATAATCTCAAGAAATGTATAATATTGTTTTGAAAGATTTATTTGCCTTCATCTAGTGGTAATTCTTTAAAGTGAAGAAAGAACACAGTTGTTATGCTCGAGAATAAATGAATGTATTAAATGTGTTTTTTTTTCCAGTGTATGCTAGATTCATATAATGTTGATTTTATTTTTCATTTTGTATAGTTATTATTTGCTATAATAAGGGGCTTAACATCTATAAAAATATTGTGACTTGTATGGCATTTATTCTGAAATTCATACCTGGATGATTTTGGGGGCATTTGCTATGCAATCACTAAAACAGAGAGTGGACCATCTATCTGGGCTCCCCCATATACACTAAGGGACCATTTACATGTTTGTGTCCTGGCATTGTACAGTAAACCAAAGTGCACTATAAAGTAGGAACTGAGGAATGGCACCCAAACATGCTATTAACCTAGCGGTCAATGCACCAGCGATGCAGTGCACTATAAAGCACATGCTGTGCATTGTGGTGGGGTATGTTTTAAAAAGAAGTGATGCAGTTCTGTTTTTCATGTGCTAAGATGTGCCAGCCAAATTAAAATAAATATGCTGCTTAATGCACAATACCGCGTTGCATTAATGCATGTTACTGAATGCAGAATTCGAAGCCCCCTATTATTAATGTGGACAGATGTTCTACTTATAATAAAAGATGAATATGGTGAAATTAGTGGGGAGATCAAATCCGCTTTTACCTGAGTTGCCTTAACATAGAAATGATCTTTGTACTAGAAATTATAGGCATTTTACAGAATTCTCACAATCTCACACGGAAATCTTTTCCTGTAAAAATATAGTTTTTTGCTATTTGCAATGGCTTAAGAACTCATTTAGACCTCTCCATATGGTGCATTGGCGGGAATGCACTTTGAGTGCGTTTCTGTGGTATTAATTATCAATGGCACCTGAACGCATTAACTCAATGCACCTCCAACTCACATGCATTGCAGTGCACCACAACAGTAATGAGGTGCAATGAATTGTGCTGTGCTGCATTAAAATAAGCGATGGATGTACAATTTTTAGTCCATTCTGGTGCGTTGGCAGCCTATTCATTTGAAAATACAGCCCTAACAAAATGAACAATAATGCTGGAGAAAACATGTGTTAATGTACCATGTTCTTCAGAGCACATGTTCCTCAGAAGAAAGCTACCCATCAGAAAATGCGACTGAAATGACGTTCCGCCATGGCCATCTTGGTACTCCCCGCTCTCTTCCGCAGTAAGCCTACAGTCAGAAGGCGGCAAGCGGACATCTTTTTACACCCACCAAAGACTTGCATTTCACACTTATTTTTACCAGTAAACTCAGCTTATATAGTGAAATACAGTATATTGAAATCCGTTAAACCGTTTTGATGTTAAATTTTAAAAGCATCGGCAAGCCAGCTGTTCTCCCAGGTTTTCAAATCTGACAGAACACTGCTGATTTTAAAATTTGCTGGTTTTCATATTTTTAATAAAGAAATTGACACATGTTTGGGTGTATTTAGTTTTAGGTTACATATTTTTTCTTTTTTTTGTGAATGAGTAAGAGTACTCCAGGTTCCAATAAGCCCTTTGGCTGAAGATTCTCATGACTACCAGCCAGGGTTATAGGGAAGAGGCTTTTGTCCTCATCAACATGGGGACAAGATGCCTGGCAAGGTACCTCCCTATGTTGAGGGCATGTGGCCTGGTATGGTTCAGGAGGGCCAACCCGGCTGCTAGGGATGAGCTTCGTGTTCGAGTCGAACCCATGTTCGACTCGAACATCGGCTGTTCGGTCGTTCGCCGAATTGCGAACGATATGGGCCGTTCGCGCCAAATTCGTGTGGCGCATCACGGCCCATAATTCACTGCGGCATCGCAGTGCATTGCTTGCTGATGATTGGCCAAGCATGCACTATGACCCGCATGCTTGGCCAATCACAGCGCCGCCTGAACAGAGAGCCGTAATTGGCCAAAGCCAAGGAGGCTTTGGCCAATTATGGCTCAGGGGATTTAGTACACGCCCCACACTATATAAGGCCGCCTGCACGGCGGCCCTGTGTAGTGTGTGTTCCGGCGTTGAAAGAGATAGACAGAGAGACAGTGTCATTTGATTTCAGTTAGATAGATTAGGCAGAACAGTCAGTCAGTTAGCTGCACTTACAGTGTATTGTGTATATATATGCATCCCAGGTGTTGCATATATATATATACACTGTATTCAGTTTAGCTAGATCCATTCCTGTTATCTTCTAGACTATTTACATTTAGTGCAGTGCGTCCTGTTTACAGTGTTCAGCTAGATCCGTTCCTGTTATCTACTAGACTATTTACGTTTAGTGCAGTGCGTCCTGCTCACAGTGTTCAGCTAGATCTGTTCCTGTTAAATTCTAGACTATTTACATTTAGTGCAGTGCGTCCTGCTCACAGTGTTCAGCTAGATCCGTTCCTGTTATCTTCTAGACTATTTACATTTAGTGCAGTGCGTCCTGCTCACAGTGTTCAGCTAGATCCGTTCCTGTTATCTTCTAGACTATTTACATTTAGTGCAGTGCGTCCTGCTCACAGTGTTCAGCTAGATCCGTTCCTGTTATCTTCCTACTGACAGGCAGGCTTGTCTTGTTACAGTATTAACAGCTACCTAAAGAAAATTACTGGTGTTCTTTTGATCCTATTAGTACCACGGTCAGGCAGCTAGACTATTTACATTTAGTAAAGTGCGTCCTGCTCACAGTGTTCAGCTAGATCCGTTCCTGTTATCTTCTAGACTATTTACATTTAGTGCAGTGCGTCCTGCTCACAGTGTTCAGCTAGATCCGTTCCTGTTATCTTCCTACTGACAGGCAGGCTTGTCTTGTTACAGTATATAAAGCTACCTGAAGAAAATTACTGGTGTTCTTTTGATCCTATTAGTACCACGGTCAGGCAGCTAGACTATTTACATTTAGTGCAGTGCGTCCTGCTCACAGTGTTCAGCTAGATCCGTTCCTGTTATCTTCTAGACTATTTACATTTAGTGCAGTGCGTCCTGCTCACAGTGTTCAGCTAGATCCATTCCTGTTATCTTCCTACTGACAGGCAGGCTTGTTTGTTACAGTATTAACAGCTACCTAAAGAAAATTACTGGTGTTCTTTTGATCCTATTAGTACCACGGTCAGGCAGCTAGACTATTTACATTTAGTAAAGTGCGTCCTGCTCACAGTGTTCAGCTAGATCCGTTCCTGTTATCTTCTAGACTATTTACATTTAGTGCAGTGCGTCCTGCTCACAGTGTTCAGCTAGATCCGTTCCTGTTATCTTCCTACTGACAGGCAGGCTTGTCTTGTTACAGTATATAAAGCTACCTGAAGAAAATTACTGGTGTTCTTTTGATCCTATTAGTACCACGGTCAGGCAGCTAGACTATTTACATTTAGTGCAGTGCATCCTGCTCACAGTGTTCAGCTAGATCCGTTCCTGTTATCTTCCTACTGACAGGCAGGCTTGTCTTGTTACAGTATTTACAGCTACCTAAAGAAAATTACTGGTGTTCTTTTGATCCTATTAGTACCACGGTCAGGCAGCTAGACTATTTACATTTAGTACAGTGCGTCCTGCTCACAGTGTTCAGCTAGATCCGTTCCTGTTATCTTCCTACTGACAGGCAGGCTTGTCTTGTTACAGTATATAAAGCTACCTGAAGAAAATTACTGGTGTTCTTTTGATCCTATTAGTACCACGGTCAGGCAGCTAGACTATTTACATTTAGTGCAGTGCGTCCTGCTCACAGTGTTCAGCTAGATCCGTTCCTGTTATCTTCCTACTGACAGGCAGGCTTGTCTTGTTACAGTATTTACAGCTACCTGAAGAAAATTACTGGTGTTCTTTTGATCCTATTAGTACCACGGTCAGGCAGCTAGACTATTTACATTTAGTACAGTGCGTCCTGCTCACAGTGTTCAGCTAGATCCGTTCCTGTTATCTTCCTACTGACAGGCAGGCTTGTCTTGTTACAGTATATAAAGCTACCTGAAGAAAATTACTGGTGTTCTTTTGATCCTATTAGTACCACGGTCAGGCAGCTAGACTATTTACATTTAGTACAGTGCGTCCTGCTCACAGTGTTCAGCTAGATCCGTTCCTGTTATCTTCCTACTGACAGGCAGGCTTGTCTTGTTACAGTATATAAAGCTACTTGAAGAAAATTACTGGTGTTCTTTTGATCCTATTAGTACCACGGTCAGGCAGCTAGACTATTTACATTTAGTGCAGTGCGTCCTGCTCACAGTGTTTAGCTAGATCCGTTCCTGTTATCTTCCTACTGACAGGCAGGCTTGTCTTGTTACAGTATATAAAGCTACCTGAAGAAAATTACTGGTGTTCTTTTGATCCTATTAGTACCACGGTCAGCCAGCTAGACTATTTACATTTAGTGCAGTGCGTCCTGCTCACAGTGTTCAGCTAGATCCGTTCATGTTATCTTCCTACTGACAGGCAGGCTTGTCTTGTTAAAGTATTTACAGCTACCTAAAGAAAATTACTGGTGTTCTTTTGATCCTATTAGTACCACGGTCAGGCAGCTAGACTATTTACAGTTAGTGCAGTGCGTCCTGCTCACAGTGTTCAGCTAAACCTACAAGTTAGTGGGGTGCGTCCACCTCACAGTGTTCAGCTAAAGCTACCTGTAGAAGGTTGGTGGTGTTCTCATACTACAGGCAGGCAGTTGATTTTGCTAGCTGCAGTATATATATATATATATATATATATATATATATATATATATCCCAGCTTAGTGCAGCTACAGGCCATTAGTATGTCTGGAAGGCCAAGAAGGAGAGGCAGACAGTCACAAGCCAATAGGAGAGGGCAAGCAGGCTCTGAGTCTAGTGCTGGTCGTGGAGACGGTGCATCCTCATCAGCACGTGGCCATGGGACACGCTTGGCCTTTTTTTCGGCAGCTGGCCGTGTTGAGCCGCAACATGCGGAAGACTTGGTCGAGTGGATGACCAAGCCGTCCTCATCCTCCTCATCCTCTCTCACCCATGCCCAGGGTGCTTTGTCTGGCAAAGCAGCGGCCTCTTCCCTCGGCTCAATGTCATCAGTAACTCCTTCCCTAGCTCCACCATGTCCTCCTGAGGAGTCCCTCGAACTGTTTGACCACAGTGTTGGGTACATGCTCCAGGAGGATGCCCAGCGTTTGGAAGGCTCTGATGATGATACTGAGCTCGATGAAGGCAGTAACATGAGCACGGACAGAGGGGGTGCCCAAGAAGGACAGCAATCTGGCAGTCATGCTCCCCCTGCTGCAGCATACTGCCAGGTTTGCTCCAGTGATGAGGAGGGAGGGGATGATGAGGTCACTGACTCAACGTGGGTGCCTGATAGGAGAGAGGAGGAGGAGGAGGAGGCGGCACATCACCAACGAGGCAGGATGCCCTCCAGGGGCCAGCCTAATGGCAGCACATTGACTGCATCACATGTGCAGGGCGCTGCAGTCTCTGCGCGTTATTCAAAAAGTTCTTTGGTGTGGGCCTTTTTTGAGATGAGTGCATCAGATCGCACCGCTGCTATTTGCAACATATGTCTCAAGCGTATCTCACGTGGCCAAAACATCTCCTGCTTGGGTACCACATGCTTGACCAGACATATGTTGACCTGCCATGCAGTTCGTTGGCAAGCGCATCTAAAAGACCCACACCAAAGAACAAAGAGGACCTCTCCTTGCTCCTCATCAGCTGAGATTTCCAACCCCACTAGACCTTCAGTCCTCTCTGAGACCTGCACTGAGAGGAATGAAGGTGTAGAATTAGGTGTGTCACAGCCAAGTACTTGTGGGCAATCTGCTTTTGGTACACCGACGTCAGATTGTACCAGGCAAATTTCCCTGCCCCAGCTGCTGCACCGCCGAAAGAAGTTTGCTCCCAGCCATCCACATGCCCAGCGGTTGAATGCTAACTTGGCAAAATTGCTGGCACTTCAACTGCTGCCTTTTCAGTTGGTAGACTCTGCCCCCTTCCGTGAGTTTGTGGAATGTGCGGTTCCTCAGTGGCAGGTACCCAAACGCCACTTTTTCTCACGGAAGGCGATTCCGGCTCTCTACCGGCATGTGGAAGGCAATGTCCATGCCTCGCTGGACAGGGCGGTCAGCGGTAAGGTGCATATTACCGCTGACTCATGGTCCAGCAGGCATGGACAGGGACATTACCTAAGTTTCACGGCGCATTGGGTGACTCTGCTGGCAGCTGGGAAGGATGCAAAATGCTAATGATTGTGACACACCTCTCTCCTCCACCCCCTCCTCTTCTTCTTCCTCCAAGTCGTTCAAGGGGCTACGCAAGTACGCAGGCCAAAAGATGCCATGCGGTGCTTGAGCTGGTGTGCTTGGGGGACAGGAGCCACACTGGGGCAGAGGTTCTGTCAGCTCTGCAGGGGCAGGTTCAGAGGTGGTTGACGCCACGCCAACTTAAGGCAGGAATGGTGGTTTGCGACAATGGCACCAACCTCCTCTCTGCCCTCCGACAGGAACAAATGACCCATGTGCCCTGTTTGGCTCACGTCCTTAACTTGGTGGTGCAGCGGTTCTTGGGCAGGTACCCAGGCTTACAGGATGTCCTGAGGCAGGCCAGGAAAGTCTGTGTGCATTTCCGCCGGTCATATAATGCCAGTGCTCGGCCATCAATGAGTACCTGTGTGACTATGGCACCAGGACAGGGTCAGGGGAGCTTGTTTTTTTTTCTCCACGCCAGTGGGCCATGATCAGGGATGCATGCACTGTCCTGTCACCATTTGAGGAGGCCACGAGGATGGTGAGCAGTGACAGTGCATGCATCAGTGACACTGTCCCCCTTGTCCACCTGTTGGAGCACACGCTGCGTGGAATAATGGAGAGGGCACTTGAGGCAGAACAGAGGCAGGAAGAGGAGGACTTCCTTAGCTCTCAAGGCCCCCTTTATCCAGACAGTGTTCCTGCTTGCCCGCCGATCACACAGGAAGAGGACGAGGAGGAGGAGGAGGAGGAGGAGGAAGATTGTGTCAGTATGGAGGTGGAGCCTGGCACTCAGCATCAGCAGCAGTCTTTAAGGGATCAGTCCCAAGAAACACATGGACTTGTACGTGGCTGGGAGGAGGTGGCTGCGGACCATGTCGTCCTTAGTGACACAGAGGACTCCGGACCGAATGCCTCAGCAAACCTACGCTGCATGGCCTCCCTGATCCTGCAAAGCCTGCGTAAGGATCCTCGTATTCGTGGTATCAAGGAGAAGGACCAATACTGGCTGGCAACCTTCCTTGATCCACGTTACAAGGATAAGGTTGCGGACCCTATCTTGCCATCGCAGAGGGAGCAGAGGATGAAACATCTTCGGGAGGCCTTGCAGAAAGGTCTGTGCAATGCGTTCCCAGAGACTGGGAGGTTACAAACTCCTGTTTCTGGACAACGTGTTGCTGAGGCTTCAGTCAGTCAAAGAAGGAGCGGTGGAGAAGGTTGCCGTCTGACCGATGCGTTCAGACAATTTTTTGGTCCGCAGCCCCAAGGTATGATCGGTTCCAGCAACCATCGCCAGCGTCTGTTTTACATGGTGCAGGAATACCTAGGGGCAAGATCAGACTTGGACACCTTTCCCACCGAAAATCCTCTGGGTTACTGGGTCTTGAGGATGGATCACTGGCCAGAGCTTGCACAGTATGCAATTGAGCTACTGGCCTGTCCTGCATCCAGCGTTCTTTCGGAACGCACATTCAGCGCTGCTGGAGGCGTGGTAACCGATCACAGGGTGCGTCTGTCCACCGACTCGGTCGATCGACTGACCTTCATAAAAATGAATCAGTCTTGGATCACCACCAGCTACCAAGCACCTGATGCTGATGTAACTGAATAATTTTTTTGAAATCTCAGATCCCTTCAAAGACTGCCTATGCTGATGCTGAGTGACTATCCCTGAGTAATTATCCTCTTCCTCCTCAATCATCATGCTGATAGCTTGTAAGAACATTTTTGGTTCTGGGCGCCACCACCAGTGCCTAAGGCACAATTTTTCAGCCCCTGTTTAACAGGGGCGTGTAATTACAATTTTTGATGTAATACTTTGCAGCAGGGCTCGTTCCTGCATTCCAACTAGAGTGTCTCTGAGGGGTTGCAGTGTTGTGGCACCAGCACCCGTGCCCAAGGCCCAATTTTTCTGCTCCTGTCTAACAGGGGCGTGTAATTACAATTTTTGATGTAATACTTTGCAGCAGGGCTCGTTCCTGCATTCCAACTAGAGTGTCTGTGAGGGGTTGCAGTGTTGTGGCACCAGCACCAGTGCCCAAGGCCCAATTTTTCTGCTCCTGTCTAACAGGGGCGTGTAATTACAATTTTTGATGCAATACTTTGCAGCAGGGCTCGTTCCTGCGTTCCAACTAGAGTGTCTGTGAGGGGTTGCAGTGTTGTGGCACCAGCACCAGTGCCTAAGGCCCAATTTTTCTGCCCCTGTCTAACAGGGGTGTGTAATTACAATTTTTGATGCAATACTTTGCAGCAGGGCTCGTTCCTGCGTTCCAACTAGAGTGTCTGTGAGGGGTTGCAGTGTTGTGGCACCAGCACCAGTGCCTAAGGCCCAATTTTTCTGCCCCTGTCTAACAGGGGCGTGTAATTACAATTTTTGATGCAATACTTTGCAGCAGGGCTCGTTCCTGCGTTGCAACTAGAGTGTCTGTAAGGGGTTGCAGTGTTGTGGCACCAGCACCAGTGCCTAAGGCCTAATTTTTCAGCTCCTGTTCAACAGGGGCATGTAATTACAATTCTTGATCTAATATTTCACAGCAGGGCCCTGTGAGGGCTTACAGTGTTGTGGCCACAGCAACACCTAAGGCCCAAATTTCTGCTGAGTATATAGGGTAGGACCCTACTTTCAAACATCTAACTTACAAACGACTCCTACTTGCAAACGGAAGGAGACAACAGGAAGTGAGATGAAATCTACTGCTAGGAAGGGAAATTCTCTCCTGTAAGAGTTAATATGGGAAAAAAAATTCTCCTTTTCACTGATGCTTTCCAATCCTTGTTCCACAAAAAAACCCAAATTTTCAAAAAACATTTTTCATTGGGACAAAAAGTGAGGTGAAATCTTCTGAAGAGGAGGAAAGACAGCAAAACAAATGTCACAGGGGTGATAACCCTTCCCTATGTTTTCCAAAAAGCTTAAAAAAGATTTTTTGGCTGGAGCTAAACACGTTAAAAATGTACCCGTTCAAAATTACAAACAGATTCTACTTAACAACAAACCTACAGTCCCTGTCTTGTTTGCACCGCCTGTATACTGCTGTTCAGAGTATATAGGGCCTGGTGGCCCCACACCTTTCCTTATTTTAATTTGGGTGCGGGGTTCCCCTTAATATCCATACAAGACCCAAAGGGCCTGGTAATGGACTGGGGGGTACCCATGCCGTTTGTCTCACTGATTTTCATCCATATTACCATGACCCGACATTACATTAAACCCGCAAGCAGTTTTAAAAGAGATTTTTTCCTTTAAAAATGACATTTGGTGCAGGGACTGTTCTAAACACGGGAAACATGCGTCACTTTACAGGCATACTATAGACACCCCCCAGGTACGATATTTAAAGGAATATTTCACTTTTTTTTTTTTACTTTAAGCATCATTAAAATCACTGCTCCCGAAAAAACGGCCGTTTTTAAAAGTTTTTTTTGCATTGATACATGTCCCCTGGGGTAGGACCCGGGTCCCCAAACCCTTTTTAGGACAATACCATGCAAATTAGCCTTTAAAATGAGCACTTTTGATTTCGAACGTTCGAGTCCCATAGACGTCAATGGGGTTCTAACGTTCGTGCGAACTTTCGGTCCGTTCGCAGGTTCTGGTGCGAACCGAACCGGGGGGTGTTCGGCTCATCCCTACCGGCTGCATGCGTGTATTTTAGAGGGCCCTCAAGATTTTTTTGCGTGGAAACCCCCCTTAAAATCCATACCAGGGTCTAGTATCTATTTGTGGGGGGGGGGGGCTCTGTGCAGTTTTTTTTCTTGCTGTAGGACATGCTACAGCAGAAGTGACATTTTCAATTAAAAAAAACAGCACAGACACCCTGCAAAGGTTCTCCCAAAATATATAGCAGACCCTTGTGGGGATCTATGAGCTTTTGTTTTTTGGAAAATCTGGCAATAAAATAGCTATTGCCAGCAATGTTAAATAATTTTATACACTTTGCGCATGTCACTGCTGCTGCAAAACTTTCTGTACATTACAGAGATGCACCTCTTCACAGGCAGGATCAGGATACCCACCAGATATGTTATTTAAAGGAATTGGGCATTTGTAATATTTAATTAACACTATTTAAAAAATCACTTATCCTGGTCGAATAGAAATGTAAAAATATTTTTGTGCATTTGTACATGTTTCGCTGGGCACTGCACACAGAAGGTTTTTTTCCTTCATGCATAGAATGCATGAAGGTAAAAACCTTCAGCCTTTACAGCCACTTTTACCTCTTCCTCTATTATACCTGTGTACAGGTTGTGCACTTTTTAAGTGCTAACCTGCTCCTGTTGCTATGGAAGACGATCTGCTCATAGAGAAAGTGCCGATAACAACTTCTCCTGCAAGAGGCTACACGTGCCACATGTACATGCTTCATGACAGGCTGCTTGGTAACCACTTGCCTTACTCCACCATGTGTTAAATCTTATGCCGCGTACACACGGCCGGAATTCCCAACAACAAATGTTCGATGTGCAAGAAAAGTTTGAGCCAACATCCGTTGGAAATAAATCCAGGATTTTGTTGTCGGAATGTCCGATCGTGTGTACATGGCATTACACTGATGTTTTCATATTCCAATGTGCTTTAACTGACCTGAGCTGTAGACTTTGTGTGCCAGCTACTTGCAATACACTACTTTAGTAACTTCAGACCAGGCAAGGACAAAGTTTTTAACTTAGCATGATGATATATACACATAGATAATAGTCCAACATAAAGTGCAGTCTTTGCCTAACATCTCTAGTCCCTAATTTCAGGCTTGCAGCTCCCACAGCATACCTGCATAGGACGAAATTCCATTTTTGGCAGAGTTCATAGGAGGTTTCTTGAGGGAGGACTGCAAGTCCCAGCAATTTCCCCTAATAGTGGGAACTCTGATTTTGGCATGATACTGGTTATCCAGACTCAAGCCACGGTGATGAGCAATGCATCTTTCTAGCTCAGAGACTCTTTGGCCCCCTTGGTAACAGACCACTGTCCCTTTTATAATGCACAGAACCAGTGGGTCGGATCAAGGAAAGCCAAGAAAAGACCAGGAAACACAATTAACCCTAACCTTCCCAACTGGGCAGTGTTAACCAACACATGCCTACACACCCTTGCCTATTAGCCCACAAATGTGGCATTTTTTATTTGACAGATTTGGCTCACATTGATTTCATGGGGGTACATATTCTGTATAGAGTAGGGTACAGTTAAAACCATTGTCATTTTTTTTTTTTACATCTGTGTCCCATTAGGTAGATTCTCGGTAATTTCCTGTTCTGTCTCCTCAAGAGGAAATGAGGGCATATTTTCCAGTTTGAGGAAAATCCCCTCATTGACAGTTGTCACAGGAACATGTGTCCTAATTGATAGATTTCCCCTTATCCCTGTTTTGGCAGCAACATAGAATTGTGGATTTACCTTCTCATTCCCTCTCACACAGGTGATGAGGACAATTAAAGAAAGTGAATGATGAATCCCCACAGACATCAGTAAAAACCTGACAGTTTTTCTAACCCCTCACTACTATAAAAAAACAAAGTTTTGACTTTAGTTATACTTTATTTATGCTGCTCCTTTTTCTAACTGCCTTCTATATGGCATAGAATCTTGCTTAATGTTTCATCTGCTGTGGAATAGATGGGACCATTCAGATATCTTGCAACGTCAGCAGCACACTTATTTTACTTATTTACAGTACTACATATATTTATCCTAACATGAAAAGCAACTAGCACCAAATAGTACCATTAAAATTTATAATTTGTCTTTCCACACTTCAACAGAAGCAGAACATTGTCTACTTAAGAGAGGCCTGAGGTTTTCCCCGTTTGTTACAGCTAACAAATATAGCCTCTTTAAAGATCTTAAATGTTTTATACGGAATCTAACAGTTAAACGGCATTATATCAAGAACATCAATGATAGTTTGTTGTCCCTAACTGAGCTCTCGATAAGTCACAATAACCAACAGTGACCATGATATTTCCACTCTCAAGGACCTATGGGACTCATGGGACAAGGGCCATATTGATATCAGCTTTTGGAGGAGTGTTTTGACCCCCCCCCCCAGTCTTACACACCCCCTTTCGACCCTGTTCCATATTTTATCCCACTCAGTCTTGAGGTTCTTATTTGCACACCTACTATCAGGTGATGTATAAGGACTTGGTTCAGCTGTGTGATAATAGTTTGAACCATAAGTCCAATTTATTGCCGTCTGAACGACTTGCCCTTAAGGACTTACAGGACTTACTTAATTCTCACATCATTATTAAACAGGCCGATAAGGGGGGCAGTATAGTCATTCAGGATCAGACCAAATATCTTAGTGAATCCTTCAGGCTGCTATCTGATGGTAATACCTACTAAGTCTTGCCCAAGGATCCACTCCCGGAGTTCTGTTTGAATCTCATTAAAATGGTCCTTGGAGCTACCAGGGATGGTGTTCTTAGCTATAAAGAAAGGTAGTTTTTAACCCCTACTTCTTGCAGCACCCCATACTTTTACCTCCTTCCAAAGGTGCATAAATCGCTTCAGAATCCACCTGGTAGACCTATAGTGGCTGGTACTAACAGCTTCACCAGCGGACTCTTCCAATATATAAATTGGTTTTTATTTATTTTTATTTTTTTTGTTTCATAAATTTTTATTGATGAAAGATAAAATGTACAAAACAGTTAATTGTATTTCTCCAAGGTGTACAGAGATACATCGTCAAGTTACAGGTTTCGTATATTAAACAAGCAGATGTAGTGATACATATAATAATATTGAATGTGAAATAACACTTGGGTGTGTGAAAGCATCAATATGCAAACCATTAAGACATTTAAAACATTTATAAGTAAATATGTAAACATTTGAGGTGTCCAGTCACCTTAGACAGTTGTTAGCCACTCTAGAAACATTGAGGTCAGCAATTGAAATCTAAAACATCCCATGTCGTGATGGTGGTGTGGAATTCAAAAGAGGGGCATGGGATAAGGACCTTCAACCATATCTCTCCCCATCCCAGTACCCCAACGGGAGCACACTGTACGGGGGGGAGGGTCAGAAAGACCAAATATATGGTGGTAGTGAAAAAGTGAAAAAGTGAAAGAGTTCTTCTACGTGGATTATTGTTTCTTAGAGGTCTTATAGTGTATGTGGTGTATTTGATATCAGAAGGTGTGGGGCGTATATAGGATAGGGGGAGAGATGTTGGATTAAGTATGCTCTACTTTGTATATATTTAATATGATGGGGTGGAAACCAACTCGGGTGGGTATGTGAGCAAAAGGGTGGGGGTGGGAGTGTGGGTGGGGGTGGATGGCGGACGCTCCTACTTCGGCGCCCGACTAGCACCTGTTATGAGGATCAACATAGTGCCAAGGATGTTCCGGTTTGTGGTTCAGTAAGTAGTGTGTGAAATTCAATCGAATTACGAAAGTGTGTCCAACAAGCCCAGGTATGACTGTATTTCATGGGGTTATCTTTTGCTTGATGTATTAAGTCTTCCATGACTGCTATTTTTTCCACACGTTGTAGCCAATCTGATAAGGTGGGAGGGTTAGTGTCCCTCCATCGTAACGGAATACATTGTTTGGCCGCATTTATGAGGTGAAGCATTAAAGATTTCCTATAAGTGGATTGATGAAGTGAAGTGTGGTGTAGTAAATATTGGGCTGGTGTAAAGTCTAGAGTATAAGTAGTGATTCGAGTGATCATGTTGTGTACCTTTTCCCAGAATGGCTGTATGAGTGTACAATCCCACCATATATGGAGAAGAGAGCCCACTCCAGAGTTACATCTCCAGCACAAAGGAGAAACAGTTGCATGAAACATATGAATGCGATCAGGGGTGCGGTACCATCTAGAGTATAATTTGTAATTGGTTTCTTGTGCTGAGACATTAACAGAGCCTTTATGGATATGAGAATAGATATTTTCCCAGTCTTCCAAAGATAAGTCCAGGTTGAGCTCTCTTTCCCATTTCTGGTTAACTGCGGTAGATGTGAGGTTAGTTTCACCGAAAAGCAAGGAGTACACAGTTGAGATTAAGTAGTGTTGAGGATTTGTGTCAGAGCATAGTGCTTCAAGGGGAGTCAGATCTCTGCACCATTGAGAGATGGGATTGGAACTGTTGAGAAAGTGTCTGATTTGTAAGTACGTGAAGAAGGGAATGTTTCCAGTCTGGAGTTTAGTGGGTATATTGGTGTACGGGATAATTGACCCATTATAAAAAAGGTGATGTGCTCTCAATGTAGATATCATGGAGACCAAACTCGGGTTATTTTCTGGAAGGCCAGGAGGAAAGGTGGGGTTGCCAGTTAGGGGGGTCAATGGCCCTGGATATGGAGTCATTTTAAGAGAAGAACAAGTGTTCCTGAAGCAGTTCAATGTAGGTCCTGTTAGTGGATGCGATAAGTGTTCTTTAGGGGTCGCTTTGGTGTCAATCCATGGCGAGTGGGAAAGGGGAGTTTGGGCACAGGAATCTTCCATTTTGATCCAACCTTTAGAGTGGGAATGTATGTGCCAGTCTATTAGTCTGGTGATATGACAAGCATTATAGTATTTATGAATATCAGGTAAGCCTAGTCCACCTTTAAGCTTGGGGAGGACCATCCTGCTCCAACTGAGTCTTGGAGGTTTATGGGCCCATATAAAGTTCCTGCATATTCTTTTATAGATTGTAAAAAATTTTGAAGGAAGTTTGATCGGTATTGTTTGTAAGACATAAAGTATTCGGGGTAGGATGTTCATTTTTAAGATGGAAATTCTCCCAAACCAGGAAAATTGAGCTGAGGACCATTTCGAAAGGTCCTTCTGTATAGTTCGAAGAATGGGAGAGTAGTTTCTTTCGTATAGTTCAGTAAGTTTAGATGGTATTTGAATGCCAAGATACGTAAGGGTGTGTGATTCCCATTTGAATGGAAAGTTAGTTTGGCATTGAGAAACTATTTGTGACGGGAGGGAGATGTTTAGTGCTTTGGATTTCGTAAAGTTTATTTTCAAGTTGGATAATTTGCGGAAGAAGGTGAAATCTTGTAATAGGTTTGGAATGGTGATTAACGGGTTGAAAAGAAAAAGAAGTATGTCGTCAGCATATGCTGCTAGTTTGTAGTGTTTTTGTCTAATATCAATGCCCATGATATCCGGGTTGACTTTAAGTTTGTGTAAGAAAGGTTCTAAGGAAAGAACAAAAAGAAGAGGGTATAAGGGGCAACCTTGCCGGGTTCCATTCGACACTGGGAAGGCGTTCGACAGGTGGCCATTAACCCTTATTCTGTCTGTGGGGGACGTATATAGAGCCATAATTAATTGAGTGAAGTTTGCTGGGAATCCCATTGCCTGTAGAACTGCTATCATATAGTCCCATGCCACCCTGTCGAACGCCTTTTCCGCGTCAAGGGACAGAAAAAAACCCTGGTTGGGTGAAGTGGAGAGCCAATGGTGAATGTTGATTGCTTTTATGGTATTATCCCTTGCTTCACTCCCAGGGATAAAGCCAACTTGATCTAATGAGATCAGTTTGGGGAGTAAAGGGAGCATTCGGTTGGCAAGAATTTTGGCATAGATTTTCATGTCAACATTGATAAGGGAAATGGGTCTATAATTAGTCACTAAAGTTTCATCTTTACCTGGTTTGGGAATGAGCGTGATGTGAGCTTCTAATAGATCCGTATTTACTGAAGGGGACGAGGAGAGGTCATTGAAAATCTTAGCTAGTTGAGGGGTAGGTATATCCTGGAAAGTTTTATAGTAACTCACGGTCAGGCCGTCAGGGCCAGGGCTTTTACCTGTTTTAATTTGTTTTAACACTGATATAATTTTGTCTGTTGTAATGGGAGTAGAAAGATTTGCTGCATCCTCAGACGAAATAGAAGATGGGCAAAAATTATTCAGAAAGTCTGAGATTGTCGCTTGTCTTTCAGGAGCATTGCCCAGTTCGGTGGAGGAAGGTAAGTTGTAAAGAGCAGAAAAATATTGGACAAATTGGTCGGCAATAGCTGCGGAAGAGGCAAGAGAAGTGCCAGACGAGTTTTTGATAGCGTGTATGGTATTCATTGCTTTTCGGGATTGTAATGCTCTGGCAAGCAATTTTCCGGATTTGTTGCCAAATTCATAGAATAGTTTTTGTGTTAAGACATATTTGCGTTTTAAGGATCTACCGAGTTCTTCTAGGAGTTCTTCTCTAGCTTTGATCAGTTCAACAAGGGATTTTGTGGCTAATGAGAGCTTGTGAGCTTGTTCCAGCGTGAGGATTTTTTCAGATAGAGTGGTAATGCGATCGCGCTTGAGTTTACGTCTGTGTGCAGTCAGTGATATGATTTCTCCACGTATTACGCATTTGTGCGCTGCCCATATGCTGGATTGTTTTGAGTCCTTTGAGGTGTTTTCTGAAAAATAATGTTTGAGTCGTGTGTTAAGTTTGGTAGTGGTGTCTATGTCTGTCAAGATGGAATTATCTAGGCGCCAAATCATTTTGTGGGATCTGGTTGCCGGTATATCTAGAGTGATGGATATGGGGCTATGGTCCGATAACACCATAGGATTGATGGATGCCTTTGAAAGGAGAGATAAGTCTGATTGGGATATGAAAAAATGGTCAATTCTTGTGTATTTATTGTGAGGTGCAGAGTAAAACGTGAAGTCTCTCTCAGTCGGGTTAAGTGTTCGCCATGCGTCGTGAAGGGTCAGATCTCTAAGGTGTTTTTTAATGGCCCGAAGAGCTCTGTAAGGCATAGAAGATGCGCCTGTGGATGTATCTTGTGTTGTAGAGAGTGCTACGTTAAAGTCTCCACCCACAACAAGAATGCTGGAATAAAATTCAGTCAGTAGTTGTAGGGTTTCGCGAAAGAATAGAACTTGCTTCGTATTAGGAGCGTATAGGTTTGCTAACGTTATGAGTTTGTTGTGAAGAGTCCCTTTGAGAAAAATAAATCTACCTTTAACATCTCGTTTAACCTCTGAAATTTGTAGAGGACAGTTTTTTGCTATTAATATAGCCACCCCTTTTGATTTAGAGTCATCATTAGTGGCATGATATACCGTAGGGTAGTGTATATTGTGTAGTTTCTGAATGTTGTCTGAACGGAAATGCGTTTCTTGTGTGAAGGCAATCTGTGTTTTGTTTTGTCTTAAGGTGTGTAGCAGTTGCGATCTTTTTTCAGGCACATTAAGCCCACGCATGTTTATGGAGCATAGCTTTACCTGTGAAACGTGGGTTGTTCTAGTACCAGTCTTTGTGTCGCGTGTAGGAGCGTCTGCCATCCTTGGAGCTAAAAAGGATCTCAGTTGTAACTGGTAAAATAAAGTAGGGTATAGAAAACGTGTGTAAAGTTGGTGTCTGTCCGGGATGTAAAAGGATGGGGAAGAAAGGGTGGGGTGTATTTAAGTATCTTCCTCTGTTAGGAGAGGAAGATAGGGTACGGTGTGACGTCAGGGGAATCAGCCCGGAATTAAGAACCAGACTGTTCCACTGCACCGTGTGGGGGTCGGGTAGAACTGAGCAGAGAGGATAGAGTCCCAAATGAGCTGGCCCACCGTTACCAGTCGTAATAGCATATGAGTGGAGGTTGGCAAATATGAGGTATAGGAGGAGATGGGGCAATGGGAGGTTAGACATGAGAGGGATTAACAGGAGATTATATGAGAAGCACGGAATACACCAGAAAATGAGAGAGGGTAGTGGAGTGTGAAGACGGGGTTGAATTCAAGTGCGTCAATTATTGCACAAGGGAGTGGAGGGGGTCACGTATTTAGTGTGTGTGCATCAGTAGTAGTGTGCGTAAGTTAAATCTAGTAAGTGAATATGTTTACGGGAATAGTATAATGTGAACCAGGCTTCTTGAGTATTGGAGTGAAGGAAAAGTGTAGTTCTGGAAAACGAAAAAATGCAAAAGTGAAACAGCATATAACACAATTCAAAACTTATACCATACATTCCTCAAATTGATGTAGTCGGAGTTGTTTGTCACAAATAATCTGTATCTTTCAAAGACTCCAAAAAGGAGTTGAGCACCGTATATTGCATAAGCAATGCAGCACATCTATCTTCTCTTCACCACCCCCCTCCCCCACCAGCCTATGTGACGTATGTGATATGTGATATATGCCCAAGCGACATACGTGGTATAGAAGAGTGGATAATAGTCAATTGTTTATAGCCAATACCTTATGTGTGGGGACAGGAGATTAAGGATTCCCTATCAGCTATTTAAGGAAGGAGTTTTAAACCCATTAATGGTTAATGGTGGGAGGGGGAGGGAAAAAATTTCCAGCTGATCTGAAAATATGAGCGTTAAGTGAGGTAATTTCACCCTCATGGTTGCACCGCCTCCATGTTCATGCGGAATATATATAGCCCGCAAATTGTTCAGGGGAATGAGCTGTGGTCGCATGTGGTATCTAATACAGAAGCGTATCAAGCTAAAGTCAAAACAGGGGAAGAGAGGTAGTAAAGCTGGCATCCATAGTAGCCAAGTCCCTCATCAATGTGTCAACATCGACAGGTTCCCCTGAGGTGTTGTGTTAGGGTGGTCTATACATAAAGTAAGATGTCAGGTTCGGGCATTTGGAGCGGTTAGTGGAGAGAAGGGATAGATATCTATCTTCTGTCGTAAGACTTGTGTTCAAACGTAGACCAAACAGAAGTGATCTCCTATTGCTGCATAAGTGGAGTGCATTTGGCCTACTTGCAATGTAATTGTGTGGGGCGTACTGGGATACCTAGTGCTGGCCATAGTGGGGGCACATCTTCCCATCATTGTGTACATTATATTAAACAGTGCAATATGGAACAGATCTGTAGAACACATCTTGTCATACGTTACCCAGATTGATAATTGTTAGTATGGTTAGTAATACTGTAGTTCAGTTAGGATCATGTCAGAGACAGTGTTCCGGGATAGGAGGCAAGGTGGTAAGCAGTATGAGTATACAGCGATCCCATCTGTAAAGGCAGAGTATCCATGACGGTGAGGATGTTGGTCCTGGTAAGCATGGTAGTGAACGATGGAGGATCTATAATGTTGGGCATAGATCACGGAGGTCATCAGTGGGTTGGGCGACTTGATGTCCTTTATCTGATGAGAGGTTAGAGGAGAGGGGGAAGAGAGTGCTGTAAAGGTAGCATCATGCACGGTGTCCAATGTTATTTTAGTGAGAGCACTCTCCTTCATTAAGTGACATGTTGCGACAGCGAGAGAGCGAATGTGTGGATGTAAATCCAGAATAAAAGGTAGTTATTAACCAATAGATCCTGAACAAGGCTAAACACTGACGGGAACGGTGTCAGTAGGGTGCTGTTCAGTAATCTTTCCTGGTTCTCCGGGACCTCGGGGAATCCGAGGGGTAGGAACCAAGTGGAGGATCATGTTGCGGATTTCGCCTCCTGTATCCAGATGAGGATCTTCGTCTGTGGTTTCGTCCTTCCTGGGTTTCCATCGGTTCTGCCAGAGGTGTGGTTTTCTTTACCGCCGCGTGGCGGAATTCCGCATACCATTGTGGAACGTCCACTAGGGGGATATCCAGAGTTGCACAAAATGAACGTAGATCCTCCGGGACTTTTAGCAAGGCAGTGTGCCCCTGATGAGTAGCTGATAAGCAGAAAGGGAACTTCCATCGATATTGGATTCCCTTTGTGCGCAGCACATCCAATAGTGGTTTGAGATCTCTGCGGTGCTGCAGTGTTATACTGGATAAGTCTTGAAAGATTTGGACTGAAGTTCCTGCATATAGCAACTGCCGACTGAGTCTGGCTTGTCTGAGAATTTCTTCTTTTAGCCTATAGTCCACAATGCAGCATATGATATCTCTTGGCGGGTCTGTATCCCTACCCTTGGGGATCCGTTCCATAGATATTTGAGTTTGAGGCGGCCTGTTGAGAAGATCATTGAATAGACTAGTCACTGCCGATGAAATGTCTTCTGTGGAGATGGTCTCTGGTATACCTCTGATCCTAAGATTGTGGCGGCGGCCCTTATTGTCGAGGTCTTCAACGTGGCGCTGTATGTCTCTTAACTGGATGGTGTGGGTGTCGATCCGCCTGGTAGCTTTGCGAAGGACATGTTCATGTTGAGTTGTTGCCTGTTCTACGTCATGGACCCTGTCAGTCAGCGTGTGTATATCTATACGCAGCTCAGCAATTGCAGCTGATAGGGTATCCTTGATGTCTGCAGCTATGGACCGGAGATCATTGATGTTCAGATACGGCTGAGCGGGAGCTGCTCCGGCATCGATAGGCGGTGAGGTGTGAGTTTGAGATATAGAAGGAGAAGGGGATCCGGTGGCTGCGATTCCGCGGGTTGCGGCGGTCTGTGGCGGGAGGGTGCCAAATTGCCCCTTTGTGACCGGAACATCTCCGGGATATTGTGGCTGATTCCTCCTGGAAACTCTCTCGGGGAGCGGGATCTTGAGGTGGAGGATTGTCTGGAGGCTGTTCCCATGGTAAAGAGCGGGTTATGTCGTAAAAAAAAAAAAAAAAAAAAAAAAAAGGGACCTCTGGAAATGAGTTGCAGGACTGATAATGGTGGCAGCTTTTCCTTTACATGGCCATCTTATAGTGGTATGTGGGTCAGCTGGGTAAGAGGGAGAGTGGATGAAAGGTTAGCTGAGGTGTTCCTGGATTGGCAAGATGGCCACCGTCATCCACAGGTAGGCCAGAGCCTCCTTCTTTCCTGGGCTGTGATCTGAGTATGAGGCAGGCTTTTCCTGAATTTCTTTCTGCTCTTAGGGGCTGTGTAGCTAGCACCTACCTTCCGGAGGTGTCTGTAGTAGCAAGGGCCGGACTAGCGATCGCTCGTACCGCCGATTGCGGTACTCGAGCCCGGGGATGCTGGAGGTTTTACAGGCCGCAAGATGGCGGCGGGTCGCGAGCGTTCGGGGCTGATTGTACAGTTTTTACAGGCTTTCACAGTATCTGCACTCCGCCCGATTCTCCCCCGCAACGGCAGCAGCAGATGTGGGGTATTCTGCTTCCCTGGGTTCGGCCAATCACCGCACTGGAGCCCGGGGATGTTGAGGGCCTGTAGGCCGCAAGATGGCAGCAAGTCTCTGGTGAAAAGGAGCCGGCCGCAGTCTGATCAGCCAGGCAGAGTTTGAAATTTTCCCAGAGCTTGATGTGTCAGATGCCCAGTAATGGTTTGGTGAAGTTTTGAGGCTCACCAAGGTTTAAAATGCGCAGGATGGCGTTGGATTGCAGATTTCTCTGCAGAGCTATTAAGCAACACGTCCTATCACTGCAGAGTCCGGACACGCCCCCATAGATTGGTTTTTAAAGCCGATCGTTAAAAATCTTCCTTCCTACATACGGGATTCTGTACATGTGATTGATATCCTCCATAACTACTCATGGGAGGGTCATTACCTTTGGGAATCTTTGAATCTGTGCTCTCTTTACACCTCTATTCCCCATGAGGTGGGTCTGGAGGCTCTCAATCATTTCTTGTCCAGAGAGTTACGGTACGATTCACATCAGGCCCAGTTCATACTTGAGGAGACTAAGTTCTGCCTCGAACACAACTATTTCTTCTTTCACGACAAGTTCTATCTTCAGACTAGAGGCACAGCCATGGGTGCAAGTTTCGCACCCTGCTATGCAAATTTAACGATGGGTTTTTGGGAGGACTCTTTGATTTGGAACAATAATCTCTATGCTAAGCATCTCATTCTTTATGGCAGGTATATCAATGGTGTGCTTGTCATTTGGGATGGGATTGTTGATGATTTTTCTGCCTTTTTGATGTATTGTAATAGCAATCCCCTAGGACTCACATTTGCGCATGTTATCGATCGTGAACATTTGGTATTTTTGGATCTGGAATTGACCCATGAGAATGGCTCAAATATTACCATCAACCATTCCAAACCAGTTGGGGGTAATTCCTACTAGTAAACATTAAACAGGGTATAAGTGCAGCGCAAACAGAAAAATTCCAAAACGTTGAGCGTCTAAGACGGATGAAGTTGGCTTTGTAACATTCCTAGGGGACAGTTCATCCGTCTTAGACGCAACTGTACCTCTAGTGATGATTTTTTTTTGGTTCAATCCAACATCTTGGCAGATAGATTCCAACAAAAAGGTTACAATAAGGATGACATTCAGAAGGAAATAACAAGGGTTGGTTCCTTGAATAGGACCGACCTTATCTCTAACTCCAATAAGAAGAAGGAAGTTAAACATGAATTTAAAATTATATTGGATTACAATATTCAACACAAACAGTTGAAAAAAAATAGTGGGAAAACATTGGGAGATATTAAGAAAGAATAAGGTCCGAGGAGCTCTCCTTCCCCCATGCCCTTTGTTTATATATAAAAGGGCTCCTACATTAAGGAATGTTATAGCCCCAGGGGCTATTGATCCTCCCATTTTCAAAGAAAACAGGATTTTTTCATTTCTAACAGGTTTTTATGCCCGTGGATGCTGTCAAGCGTGTAAACAATGTAAATTCAATAATAAGAAATTAAAGGAGTTCACTTCCTTTTCTACCAAGAAATCTTACACAATTAGGAATCTTATTACATGTGGTACTGTTGGTGTGGTCTACATGCTGGAATGCATCTGCCGGCTCCAGTATGTGGGCCACACCTCACGTGCTCTTGGGGTTCGTATCGGAGAGCACGTGAATAACATCAAGAGAGGTCTTAGGTCCCATAGCGTCTCCAGACATTACCGACAATGCCATAACAGGGACCCCAGATGTTTGAAATTCTGGGGGATTGAGAGGGTGGACCGGCATTGGAGGGGGGTAACTATATTAGTCAGAGAGAATCTTATTGGATTGTAGAGACCAAGGTTTTGACACCTGAAGAGTTAAATGTCGATTTCGACCTTAACTGCTTCATCTCTGATAAATGAATTCCCTCTCTCCTTTTATTGATAATATTTTATTAATAACCTTTGAATGGTTTTTATATATGGATTTTTAACACGTGAGTTTTTTAGTATATTTTTTGTCTGTTTATTGTATTTTTGAATATAGTTTTATTTTATTGGTAAGGTTTTTATTTTATTGGTAATGTTTTGATTATTATTGAATCTGAAGGACAGCATTGGGTGATGTTAAATTGAATATACAATTTTATGGATGGGATATTATTAATGTCCACATGAGGGCAGTGTTTTAATTGTATTTTTGAATTTGTATTTCTAATCTTTATTTACTTCCTTGCTGTGTATTAATGTACGGAAGTTCAGAATTTATGGGAACCAGAGCTCAGATAAGAAGAAAGTCTAAAGGCTTTTTATGGTTTATTTTCATATATTGGCTGTGACCTTTCTGTGTGGCGCCAGCTGTAACCATAACAGCGACGCATTTGGACTTTGCGGACAGCTTTACGTCGTGGCCCTGCCCCGCTGTGGATGGCGTTGGCTGTAGCCATAACAACAGCCTATAAATTGACTGACAGGTGACCCAGGAAGGTAACGCGTACGGAGGAAGGCTGCGTATGACGTCACCCGCTGCTGCCCTTCGGAATCTGTTTAACACATGTTTGGGTTTTTTATGCCTGTACCAAACCTCTAAAATGTGAATAGTCCATGTTTGGACACGTTTATAACTTTATTAAACATACAGTGAGCACTTAGATCTGTTCCTTTTTTATCATTTATGGTCGGATGTCCGCTTTTGGTTCTGAGGAGTCTGGAGATAAGAGTGCGATCAGCTTTAACAGATTTGGTATATTGGGATCTGCTTGCATGACTACCTGTTAGTTCAGGAGTCCATGCTTTGAGGTGAGAGTAGATAATAAGACCGGAGGTGGTGGGACTGTCACCTTTTGTGGATTTAACATCACTGGTGAAGGCTTTCCGGGACTTGTTGTTCACCAACGTTTTGGAATTTTTCTGTTTGTGCTGCACTTATACCCTGTTTAATAGAGAGAAAGGCTACCTGGGTGATCTTTTGCAGGAAGCATTTAAATCCTGTCTTACCGAACAGACTGCTGACAGAGCCATTGCAGCCCCTCATAACTCTAGAGCCAGGTTCATCACAGGTTTTAAAGGCAATTATAAAGCAGTTGCCAATAGGGATGAGCCGAACACCCCCCTGTTCGGTTCGCACCAGAACATGCGAACAGGAAAAAAATTTGTTCGAACACGCGAACACCGTTAAAGTCTATGGGACACGAACATGAATAATCAAAAGTGCTAATTTTAAAGGCTAATATGCAAGTTATTGTCAATAAAAGTGTTTGGGGACCTGGGTCCTGCCCCAGGGGACATGGATCAATGCAAAAAAAAGTTTTAAAAACGGCCGTTTTTTCAGGAGCAGTGATTTTAATAATGCTTAAAGTCAAACAATAAAAGTGTAATATCCCTTTAAATTTCATACCTGGGGGGTGTCTATAGTATGCCTGTAAAGGGGCGCATGTTTCCCGTGTTTAGAACAGTCTGACAGCAAAATGACATTTTGAAGGAAAAAACTCATTTAAAACTACCGCGGCTATTGCATTGCCGACAATACACATAGAAGTTCATTGATAAAAACGGCATGGGAATTCCCCACAGGGCAACCCCGAACCAAAATTAAAAAAAAAAAATGATGTGGGAGTCCCCCTAAATTCCATACAAGGCCCTTCAGGTCTGGTATGGATATTAAGGGGAACCCCAGCCAAAATTTAAAAAAAAAATTGACGTGGGGTTCCCCCTAAATTCCATACCAGACCCTTCAGGTCTGGTATGGATTTTAAGGGGAACCCCGCGCCCAAAAAAAAAAAAAAAACGGCGTGGGGTCCCCCTAAAAATCCATACCAGACCCTTATCCGAGCACGCAACCTGGCAGGCCGCAGGAAAAGAGGGGGGGACGAGAGTGCGGCCCCCCCCCTCCTGAACCATACCAGGCCACATGCCCTCAACATTGGGAGGGTGCTTTGGGGTAGCCCCCCAAAGCACCTTGTCCCCATGTTGATGAAGACAAGGGCCTCATCCCCACAACCGTGGCCGGTGGTTGTGGGGGTCTGCGGGCGGGGGGCTTATCGGAATCTGGAAGCCCCCTTTAACAAGGGGACCCCCAGATCCCGGCCCCCCCCCTGTGTGAAATGGTAAGGGGGTACTTACCCCTACCATTTCACTAAAAAACTGTCAAAAATGTTAAAAATGACAAGAGACAGTTTTTGACAATTCCTTTATTTAAATGCTTCTTCTTTCTTCCTTCATCTTCTTCTTCTTCTGGTTCTTCTGGCTCTTCTGGTTCTTCCTCCGGCGTTCTCGTCCAGCATCTCCTCCGCGGCGTCTTCTATCTTCTTCTCCTCGGGCCGCTCCGCACCCATGGCATGAGGGGGGAGGCTCCCGCTCTTCTCTTCATCTTCTTCTTCATCTTCTTCTTCATCTTCTTCTTCTTCTTCTTCTTCTTCTTCTTCTCTTCTTCATCTCTTCTTCCTTCTTCATTTCTTCTGCGGGCCGCTCCGCATCCATGCATGGAGGGAGGCTCCCGCTGTGTGACGGCGTCTCTTCGTCTGACGGTTCTTAAATAACGGGGGGCGGGGCCACCCAGTGACCCCGCCCCCCTCTGACGCACGGGACATGACGGGACTTCCCTGTGGCATTCCCCGTGACGTCACAGGGAAGTCCCGTCAATTCACCGTGCGTCAGAGGGGGGGGGGGGGTCACCGGATGGCCCCGCCCCCCGTTATTTAAGAACCGTCAGACGAAGAGACGCCGTCACACAGCGGGAGCCTCCCACCATGCCACAGCATGGCTGCGGAGCGGCCCGCAGAAGAAATGAAGAAGGAAGAAGAGATGAAGAAGAGAAGAAGAAGAAGAAGAAGATGAAGAAGAAGATGAAGATGAAGAAGAAGATGAAGAGAAGAGCGGGAGCCCCCCCCCTCATGCCATGGGTGCGGAGCGGCCCGAGGAGAAGAAGATAGAAGACGCCGCGGAGGAGATGCTGGACGAGAACGCCGGAGGAAGAACCAGAAGAGCCAGAAGAACCAGAAGAAGAAGAAGATGAAGGAAGAAGAAGAAGCATTTAAATAAAGGAATTGTCAAAAACTGTCTCTTGTCATTTTTAACATTTTTGACAGTTTTTTAGTGAAATGGTAGGGGTAAGTACCCCCTTACCATTTCACACAGGGGGGGGGCCGGGATCTGGGGGTCCCCTTGTTAAAGGGGGCTTCCAGATTCCGATAAGACCCCCGCCCGCAGACCCCCACAACCACCGGCCACGGTTGTGGGGATGAGGCCCTTGTCTTCATCAACATGGGGACAAGGTGTTTTGGGGGGCTACCCCAAAGCACCCTCCCAATGTTGAGGGCATGTGGCCTGGTACGGTTCAGGAGGGGGGGGGCCGCACTCTCGTCCCCCCCTCTTTTCCTGCGGCCTGCCAGGTTGCGTGCTCGGATAAGGGTCTGGTATGGATTTTTAGGGGGACCCCACGCCGTTTTTTTTTTTTTTTTGGCGCGGGGTTCCCCTTAAAATCCATACCAGACCTGAAGGGTCTGGTATGGAATTTAGGGGGAACCCCACGTCAATTTTTTTTTAAAATTTTGGCTGGGGTTCCCCTTAATATCCATACCAGACCTGAAGGGCCTTGTATGGAATTTAGGGGGACCCCCACATCATTTTTTTTTTTTTATTTTGGTTCGGGGTTGCCCTGTGGGGAATTCCCATGCCGTTTTTATCAATGAAATTCTATGTGTATTGTCGGCAATGCAATAGCCGCGGGTAGTTTTAAATGAGTTTTTTCCTTCCAAATGTCATTTTGCTGTCAGACTGTTCTAAACACAGGAAACATGCGCCCCTTTACAGGCATACTATAGACACCCCCCAGGTACGAAATTTAAAGGGATATTACACTTTTATTGTTTGACTTTAAGCATTAATAAAATCACTGCTCCTGAAAAAACGTCCGTTTTTAAAACTTTTTTTTGCATTGATCCATGTCCCCTGGGGCAGGACCCGGGTCCCCAAACACTTTTTATGACAATAACTTGCATATAAGCCTTTAAAATTAGCACTTTTGATTTCTCCCATAGACTTTTAAAGGGTGTTCCGCGGCATTCGAATTTGCCGCGAACACCCCAAATTGTTCGCTGTTCGGCGAACTTGCGAACAGCCAATGTTCGAGTAGAACATGAGTTGGACTCGAACTCGAAGCTCATCCCTAGTTGCCAACATTATCCATAGGCATTGGCCTATTCTTTGTTCAGACCCCAGGTTAGGTCCGCATTTACCACCTGTCCCCCCAGGTCGTCTTCAAAAGAGCTCGCACTCTCAGAAATTGCATTGCTCCTATCATACCTAAAAAAAACTATTCCGTCAGAACCATGACATCAGGAGCTATTTTGACAATAGGGTTGGAATATTTCAATGCAAGAAACAAGGTTATCTTACCTGTCAGTTTTTCACCCACGGCCAGTCCTCCTTTTTGGATAGTTCTGGTAATACATATTCCATTAGACAATTCATCACATGTTCGACCCAATTTGTTGTTTATGTCCTGCGGTGTCCATGCAACCTTTTATATGTTGGTCATACCATCCGGACCTTGTCGACCTCAGGGTTGGTGAACACCGCAGGTTCATTAAAAAAGGTTTCAGAGAGCATAGTGTGCCCCGTCATTTTGCTACTCATCATGGCATGAACATTAAGGACCTGACTGTCCTAGCTGTTGAATTAATACCTTTGGGTGGCACGGCGGAGAACGAAAGATCTCCACATCTATGCCAACGCGAAACCATGTGGATATATAAGCTCAATACTCTTTCTCCCAATGGGTTGAATGAGGAACTTGAAGTTCGTACAGTTATATATTATACCTTAGCTGTTTTCATCCATTTTTTGCATTTTCTGAGATATAGGCATTATCTGTGTATTTAAAATGTTCTATTATTATTTATTATTAATAAATAACCCATGCAGGTACAGGGAGAGTGTTCAGACTCCAGGCAGGTGGTGTCGTGGAACCAGCTGCCCTCATTTGCTGCTGGGTGAGGGTGCTAACCACTACACAACTGTGCTGCCCGGGACTGTGTGTATATTATACAAAATACACCTATATATTTGAAAGATATTTTATGCATGTGTATTATTGTTTTTGTTATTTTGATTTTTATTATTATTAATATTATTACTTTTCAACAGTACATTTTTAAGATTGTTGATAAAGTATTGTGCACTGGGTATTGTTACTATCCACTCGGGTGGGTGGGGACGTATGGATGACAGGAGCTGCTAGTTCCTCACCCT
Organism: Lithobates clamitans; assembly: GCA_037952925.1. Classification (NCBI taxonomy): domain Eukaryota; kingdom Metazoa; phylum Chordata; class Amphibia; order Anura; family Ranidae; genus Lithobates; species Lithobates clamitans. The sequence continues at coordinate 1,178,251 of JBBGZY010000097.1, read as the reverse complement.
CCCACACTTATACTTCTGGGTCATTTTCCCTATTTAATCTTTACACTCAGCCGACTAATCAGTAACCTGAAGAAGGGGCGTGTCCCCGAAACATGTAGTGTCTCCAGTCGGCAATGTGTGACACTCTTCGCTTCCTTGGCATCGGCAGTTCCTAATTGGCCCCAGCAGCAGGGTTTGCTCATACTCTTCGGATTCCCTTGGCTGACTTCTGCCGGGCTGTGACATCACTTCCGGGCCGCAGTTCAAGTGGCCGCTGTGTACTGACCCCAACAATTCCTGTGCCTGCAGTTTGGTTCCCCCTTCATCGGACCCCTGGCCTTACGGTCCTGGATGAGCCCCCCACCAGCGGTGCTCCTGTGTTCTTTGTCCAACAGCTTTGGGCTGGGTTTCCCTACGTCCCTGTGTCATCCATGCGGCTCCAGCCTCCAGGTACTGTCAGTTTATTAATCCAAGTCTCTGCATGACCATTAATTGACTGCTGTATGCCTTGGTGAACATTATATTATTTTTTTAACAATAATAAAAAGTTTTTACTTTGCCTCTGAAGGTCCTATTTATGTCTGCTGATCAGTGCTGTTCACCCCTTTGATTATATTATCCTAACATGACAATATCTAATGGATAATAGTTATGGTTGGCAAAAATCTTGTCGGAAATTCCTTAACAAATTCACTAAGACCGCTTTCACACTGGAGCGGTGCGGGAGTTAGTGGTAAAGTGCCGACTCTGTCCCTAAGGCTAGTCCAGTAGAGGGACAGGCAGCAAAGGTCTTGGATCTAATGTCCAGAACAAATGGGACCACATGCCTGAAGACCAGGGAAGCAGATACCTCAGGTCCAAAGGCTTGGGAAGCTTGAACAGAGGGCAAAAAAGCAATACAATTCTCTTCATCAAATGCACTGAGCACACTGTACTCATGACAAGATAAAGCAACTGCAGCATCCTGTCTTAAATAAGGGCTTTTACCCTAATTTTGTTTTTGGTTGAGTGGTAGTCAGCCCAGACTGATTTGTATATATTATTCACTTTGTCTTTCCCTGAGCTCAGTGGGTTTGTGATTTATCACTGCTGCCAGTAGATGTCACCGGTACCACTGGTAATAGTATGAGATTTCATAACATTTATAACATTTCTATTTTCTTCAGCCAACCCAGTAGGAGGTTTTTTGCCACTGGTGGATGCGGGGAGAGGATATAAATATTTAGGGCAGGCTTGTGATCTCTTTTTTTTCCCATGCTCAGGACTGGGAAGGTGCTGCTGTGGGACCTAACATGTGCTCTGGATGTGGAAATAGGCCTGAAGTGGTCCTGGAACTGTCCTTCCTGCTGATGGGAGATACCAAGATCAAGACCCAGGGGAGGACCTTGCTGGAGAAAGACAAGCAGAGGGCTGGTTTCTCGCAAGGCCTGGTGACACTCTTGAGGAAGGATGCACTGAAGCCTAAGAAACAGTACAGAGGGCACTGAGGGCATGTTGTTGGGTTGGCTTAAAGGTACTAACACTGTAAAGCTGGACATGGAGAAGTCAGTAAGTGATCTGCTTGGGTATCTGGGACCCCTAACCATCACTTTTCTGTGTGTCCTCCAATGAAACATCTAAAAGACAGAAAGTGACTAGCGTCCAGTGTCCTATCTTTGTTCCCGCATCTTAGCCATGGATTCAGCCATGGGGTGAAATGTTGGCCCATCCCTGTCTCTGGAGGTGCCACCATGCTTCCAGGGGTCAGTGAAGCTACACAACATGTATTGACATTTTCTAATTATGCATAGATGCACTTTAACAGTAGGCCCATCTTTGTGAACTGCAGATTAATTCCAAGGAAAAAATTAGAAGAATTCGACACTTCCAGGTGTGACAGATTTTTATCATTCTGGCTGCCCACTATTGCTTCTCCCTCAGCTATTACATCAACAGGCTCACAGCACCAGGGGCGGACTGATAACTCATGGGGCCCCCGGGCAATCAGAGATTATGGGGCCCCCAGGCAATCAGATTATGGGGCCCTCAGGCAATCAGAGATTATGGGGCCACACAGTATACACACACACACAGTATACAATCACACAGTATACACATACATGTACACACAGTATACACAGACAGATGTAAAAAAAAAACACAGATTTATACATACTGTCCCTGGTTTTACTGAGGCTGGCAAACCTGATGGGGCCCCCTAGTGGCCCAGGGCCCTCGGGCAGTGCCCGAGTGGCTCAATGGTCAGTCCGCCCCTGCACAGCACTGAACCTGCATTTAGTAGCTGGTCTTCTGGACACAGCCTGAGCATGTGTAAACACACAGCACTCAGGCTGTGTTTGGGAGAGTGGTTACTGAATGTTCCATGTGCACTTACATACCTGCTGTTAGTAATGCCGAGGCTGGGGCTGGGCTGCAAGAAAGAGAAAAATCCTGCATACTTATAAGTGTTGAATTCTTCTAATTGTTCCACTGCCTGCAACTAAAGCACTATTGCATTTGCCTATACAATATGCTAGCAAATATATTAGTTATGGGCAGGGGCGGACTGACAACTCATGGGGCCCCCGGGCAATAGGGGCTCATGGGGCCCCCTTTGTCCCCACCCACACACAAGCCACACCCTCACAAAGCCCCACGTATATATTGCACTGCTACATTACATGCATTGGTCACAGAATTTCTCTACTTCATGTTCAAAATAAATGTTAAAGATTTAAGAAAATAAAGAAAAATAAACTCACTTTAACCACGTACATTTACTGCATGCTGTTTGACCTGCTGCCGCTGTGATTGGACACACCGAGAGCTAACCAGCGGGTCCGGAGGACCCGATGTCCGCCAGGCCCAGACGATTGTTTCCAACAGAGGCAGAACTGTGGTCTGCCTATGTAAACAAGTCCCCAGAGAGCCTCCCCCACTTACATCAGGGTCCCCAGAGAGCCTCCCTTTACATCAGGGTCCCCAGAGAGCCTCCCCCACTTACATCAGGGGCCCCAGAGAGCATCCCCTACTTACATCAGGGGCCCCAGAGAGCCTCCCCTACATCAGGGACCCCAGAGAGCCTCCCCCACTAACAGCAGGGTTCCCAGAGAGCCTCCCCTTACATCAGGGTCCCCAGAGAGCACCCCCTTACATCAGGGTCCCCAGAGAACCTCCTCCTTACATCAGGGTCCCCAGAGAACCTCCTCCTTACATCAGGGTCCCCAGAGAACCTCCTCCTTACATCAGGGTCCCCAGAGAACCTCCTCCTTACATCAGGGTCCCCAGAGAACCTCCTCCTTACATCAGGGTCCCCAGAGAACCTCCTCCTTACATCAGGGTCCCCAGAGAGCCTTCTCCTTACATCAGGGTACCCAGAGAGCCCCCTCCTTACATCAGGGTCCCCAGAGAGCCCCCTCCTTACATCAGGGTCCCCAGAGAGCCCCCTCCTTACATCAGGGTCCCCAGAGAGCCCCCTCCTTACATCAGGGTCCCCAGAGAGCCCCCTCCATACATCAGGGTAGCTAGAGAGCCCCCTCCTTACATCAGGGTAGCTAGAGAGCCCCCCCTTACATCAGGGTCCCCACAGAACCCCCCCCTTACATCAGGATCCCCAGAGAGCCCCCTCCTTATATCAGGGTCCCCAGAGAGCCCCCTCCTTACATCAGGGTCCCCAGAGAGCCCCCTCCTTACATCAGGGTCCCCAGAGAACCCCCCTATACATCAGGGTCCCCAGAGAGCCCCCTCCTTACATCAGGGTTCCCCAGAGAGCCCCCCTTACATCAGGGTTCCCCAGAGAGCCCCCCTTACATCAGGGTTCCCCAGAGAGCCCCCCTTACATCAGGGTTCCCCAGAGAGCCCCCTCCTTACATCAGGGTTCCCCAGAGAGCCCCCTCCTTACATCAGGGTTCCCCAGAGAGCCCCCCTTACATCAGGGTTCCCCAGAGAGCCCCCTCCTTACATCAGGGTAGCTAGAGAGCCTCCCCCCATACATCAGGGTTCCCAGAAAGCCCCCTCCTTACATCAGGGTATCCAGAGAGCCCCCTCCTTACATCAGGGTCCCCAGAGAGCCCCCCCACTTACATCAGGGGCCCCAGAGAGCCTCCCCTACATCAGGGACCCCAGAGAGCCTCCCCCACTTACATCAGGATCCCCAGAGAGCCCCCCTATACATCAGGGTCCCCAGAGAGCCCCCTCCTTACATCAGGGTCCCCAGAGAGCCCCCCTTACATCAGGGTTCCCCAGAGAGCCCCCCTTACATCAGGGTTCCCCAGAGAGCCCCCCTTACATCAGGGTTCCCCAGAGAGCCCCCCTTACATCAGGGTTCCCCAGAGAGCCCCTCTTACATCAGGGTTCCCCAGAGAGCCCCCTTCTTACATCAGGGTTCCCCAGAGAGCCACCTTTTTACATCAGGGTTCCCCAGAGAGCCCCCCCTTACATCAGGGTCCCCACAGAACCCCCCCCCCTTACATCAGGATCCCCAGAGAGCCCCCTCCTTACATCAGGGTTCCCCAGAGAGCCCCCCCCTTACATCAGGATTCCCCAGAGAGCCTCCCCCCCATACATCAGGGTCCCCAGAGAGCCTCCCCCCCATACATCAGGGTCCCCAGAGAGCCTCCCCATACATCAGGGTCCCCAGAGAGCCCCCTTCTTACATCAGGGTTCCCCAGAGAGCCCCCTCCTTACATCAGGGTCCCCAGAGAGCCCACTCCTTACATCAGGGTAGCTAGAGAGCCCCCCCTTACATCAGGGTCCCCACAGAACCCCCCCCCCTTACATCAGGATCCCCAGAGAGCCCCCTCCTTACATCAGGGTCCCCAGAGAACCTCCTCCTTACATCAGGGTCCCCAGAGAACCTCCTCCTTACATCAGGGTCCCCAGAGAACCTCCTCCTTACATCAGGGTCCCCAGAGAACCTCCTCCTTACATCAGGGTCCCCAGAGAACCTCCTCCTTACATCAGGGTCCCCAGAGAACCTCCTCCTTACATCAGGGTCCCCAGAGAACCTCCTCCTTACATCAGGGTCCCCAGAGAACCTCCTCCTTACATCAGGGTCCCCAGAGAACCTCCTCCTTACATCAGGGTCCCCAGAGAACCTCCTCCTTACATCAGGGTCCCCAGAGAGCCTCCTCCTTACATCAGGGTCCCCAGAGAGCCTCCTCCTTACATCAGGGTCCCCAGAGAGCCCCCTCCTTACATCAGGGTCCCCAGAGAGCCCCCTCCTTACATCAGGGTACCCAGAGAGCCCCCTCCTTACATCAGGGTACCCAGAGAGCCCCCTCCTTACATCAGGGTCCCCAGAGAACCCCCCTATACATCAGGGTCCCCAGAGAGCCCCCTCCTTACATCAGGGTTCCCCAGAGAGCCCCCCTTACATCAGGGTTCCCCAGAGAGCCCCCCTTACATCAGGGTTCCCCAGAGAGCCCCCCTTACATCATGGTTCCCCAGAGAGCCCCCTCCTTACATCAGGGTTCCCCAGAGAGCCCCCTTCTTACATCAGGGTTCCCCAGAGAGCCCCCTCCTTACATCAGGGTTCCCCAGAGAGCCCCCCTTACATCAGGGTCCCCAGAGAACCCCCCTATACATCAGGGTCCCCAGAGAGCCCCCTCCTTACATCAGGGTTCCCCAGAGAGCCCCCCTTACATCAGGGTTCCCCAGAGAGCCCCCCTTACATCAGGGTTCCCCAGAGAGCCCCCCTTACATCATGGTTCCCCAGAGAGCCCCCTCCTTACATCAGGGTTCCCCAGAGAGCCCCCTTCTTACATCAGGGTTCCCCAGAGAGCCCCCTCCTTACATCAGGGTTCCCCAGAGAGCCCCCCTTACATCAGGGTTCCCCAGAGAGCCCCCTCCTTACATCAGGGTAGCTAGAGAGCCTCCCCCCATACATCAGGGTTCCCAGAAAGCCCCCTCCTTACATCAGGGTATCCAGAGAGCCCCCTCCTTACATCAGGGTCCCCAGAGAGCCCCCCCACTTACATCAGGGGCCCCAGAGAGCCTCCCCTACATCAGGGACCCCAGAGAGCCTCCCCCACTTACATCAGGATCCCCAGAGAGCCCCCCTATACATCAGGGTCCCCAGAGAGCCCCCTCCTTACATCAGGGTCCCCAGAGAGCCCCCCTTACATCAGGGTTCCCCAGAGAGCCCCCCTTACATCAGGGTTCCCCAGAGAGCCCCCCTTACATCAGGGTTCCCCAGAGAGCCCCCCTTACATCAGGGTTCCCCAGAGAGCCCCTCTTACATCAGGGTTCCCCAGAGAGCCCCCTTCTTACATCAGGGTTCCCCAGAGAGCCACCTTTTTACATCAGGGTTCCCCAGAGAGCCCCCCCTTACATCAGGGTCCCCACAGAACCCCCCCCCCCTTACATCAGGATCCCCAGAGAGCCCCCTCCTTACATCAGGGTTCCCCAGAGAGCCCCCCCCCTTACATCAGGATTCCCCAGAGAGCCTCCCCCCCATACATCAGGGTCCCCAGAGAGCCTCCCCCCCATACATCAGGGTCCCCAGAGAGCCTCCCCATACATCAGGGTCCCCAGAGAGCCCCCCATACATCAGGGTCCCCAGAGAGCCTCCCCCCATACATCAGGGTCCCCAGAGAGCCTCACCCCATACATCAGGGTCCCCAGAGAGCCCCCCATACATCAGGGTCCCCAGAGAGCCCCCCCCATACATCAGGGTCCCCAGAGAGCCTCCCCCCCATACATCAGGGTCCCCAGAGAGCCCCCCCCCATACATCAGGGTACCCAGAGAGCCCCCCCCATACATCAGGGTACCCAGAGAGACCCCCCCCATACATCAGGGTCCCCAGAGAGCCCCCCCATACATCAGGGTTCCCAGATGTAACCCCCCCCCCCCCAGAGGTTCCCCTGTACCTGGCTGTGTCCAACCCCCAGCACAGGGGGAGGTGGGAGGTGGCGATCGTCAGTTCTGTGGTGCCTGTGGATCTTACTGGGGCTTGTAGTCCTCCATCTGATTCTGTACAGTGGATAGGGGAAGGGCCTCTGACCTGGGAAGCAGTCGGTAACAGTGTACAAGCAGAGAGTGAAACTTGTAGCTGCCCGGGTCAGAGGCCCCTCCCCTTTCCACTCTATACACTTTGGAGGAGAAATACAAGTCCCCGGGAGATGCTGCGAGCACCATAGAGCTGCTGATCGCCGCCTCCCACTCTCCTCACTGCAATAAAACTGAAAGCCACAGGTGCAGGGGGAGATGCTGTGTCTTGCCCCCCCGCACAGCGGCAGTCGGCAGAACGGCTCCACCGCAGCACGTCTAGCAGCATACCCCTAGACCCGACGAGCATGTCTCACGGGCCCCCTACTGGCCGCGGGCCCTCGGTCGCCGTCCGAATGACCGAATGGTCAGTCCGCCCCTGGTTATGGGGAATAAATATATTTGTTTTGGTGAAAAGGTCTCCAAAATATGGAGCTGCCTTTGCTGGCTTCCTTATGAAAATAATGGTGTTGGCTGCTGTGCTGGTTTGCATACAACAGAGTGAAGTCAGAAGTACATATCTGCTTTTGTTCAGAGTAGTGAGTTTTGAAACCAGAGGATCAGCAAGACAGTCAGGCAACTAAAGTTTGATGAATCAGAAGTCAGAAAAGGTGACCTGTTATAAAGTCTTCAAACCCCCCAAAAAGGAAAAATCTGTGAATTTTAGCCCTCCATTTTATCCATCCTTTTAGATGCTCAGTAGCAATCCCATAGAAGCAAGCCTCATCACTGAGGCTGGGAAGTGGGTAAGAAGTCATAACATAAGCAAGGAGCAGTAATAAGTAGATAGAAATTTAGCAATATTAACCTAAAAGGTTCATAGGGGAAATTCAATTTGTAAATGCAAGAGGCATGACCTCTTCATCTAGAACTTATTTCATCCATTAATGTAAAGCAAACATATCCCTAGACTTAAATATTGACCAGAACAATGAAAATACCCTGTAGACTGATTAGGGAACTGTGTTCTCATTGCTTAACCATTCTGAACCACCCTGACTTCAGCCTTGAGATTATGATCATCATAAGTGGGAGAAATGACTGAAAGTTACACCACTTGTCATTCTTTATGTTGTTATATACAAACCCTTCAGATCAGTTTTCTAATAGGTAAAAGGAGAGCATGTAAAGAGCGCTGTAATTGCTGAGTTAAAAATCTAATTTTCCTACCGGCAAGCTGTAGTTAAAGAGGTGCTAGGAGGCAGCCTGACTGTCTGCACACAAACTGATCAAAGCCCTGCCAGGCATCTGGTTTGTCTCTGAGTTTCTCTGCAGCCTTTTCTTTGCCTCCGTTTCTCAGCTGTGTAAAAAGAAACAGTTAAAATGTAATTTATTATCAGTCTTGTCTGTAGGTAAGAATTCTAAATGTCCACGTGAACGCGATCACGTGCGCTTTTACATACACATTTGATTTATAAAAATGTAGATATATTGTGCTTTTTGGTATTAATTTATACTGAGGAAATATAATCACTTGCAGTGATATTTGATAAAATAATACAATTCACGTAAAGTGTAAATCTGTGCAAAATGAAAAAAAAAAAAAAAACATCTGCATATACACTATATTGATTATCAGAATAAAGCAAAGGTTTGGAGCTAACTCAGATAAATAAATCAATATACATCTTTAACCACTTACTTACAGTGCACTTTCACCCCCTTCCTGCCCAGACCATTTTTAAGCATTCAGCGCTGTGGCACTTTGAATGACAATTGCGCGGTCATGCTACACTGTAACGATGTGACATTTTTATAATTTTCTTCACACAAATAGAGCTTTCTTTTAGTGGTATTTAATCAATGCTGGGATTTTTATTTTTTACAAAAAAAAGACCGACAATTTAGAAAAAAAGTTTTTCTTACTTTCTGTCAGTAAATTTTGTAAATAAGTAATATTTCTCCTTCACTGATGTGCGCTGATGAGGCGGCACTGATGGACACTGATAGACTGCACTGATGGGCACTGATGAAGTGGCACTTATGGGCACTGATGAGGCAGCACTTATGGGCACTGATTAGGTAGCACTGATGAGGAGGCACTAATATTCTGCACTTATGGCCACTGATAGGTGGCACTAGTGGGTGGCACTGGTGGGCACTGATAGGTGGCACTGACAGGCACTGATAGCCGGCACTGATAGGCGGCATGGATAGGCGGCACTGATGGGCACTGATGGGCAGCACTAATGCGCACCGATGGGCATTGATGGGTGGCACTGATGGGTTTTACTGATGGGCATTGATGGGCTTTACTGATGGGTATTGATGGGCAGCACTGATAGGTGGCACTGATGGGCACTGACTGGCATCACTAATGGGCACTGATTGCTGGCTCTGTTGAGCACCGATTGTTGGCACTAGTGGGCACCAGATGTGTCCTGATTACATCTCTTACTGTCACCTGCGAGGAGATATCGCTGATCATCTCTCCTCGCAACACACTCTGTCAGTGCGAGACTAGGAGCGCCGAGTAACGGCACATCCTTGTTTACATGTGACCGGCTGTGATAGAACACAGCCAATTGCATGATTAAAAAGACCGTTCAGGTGTGCCGTCATATAATGTCCACCCAGAACGAGAGCCGCACCGCCCTACCGTCATTTGACGGAGGGGTGGGCGGCAAGTGGTTAATGAACTGTACAGTATATATATACATTCAGTCCAAAAAAGTATTCCACAATAAAAGCACAATAAATTGTAAGAAAAAAAGAGAGAAAATGTCCTCAGGAAGAATCCAATCACTGTGGTGGAAAGTTTTTGTGCAGTGACTAACAATCGTTTTGTCTGTGCTCCACCATTAATCGTGTGTGAGAAATGCAAACTCAGCAGATATCTAAATAAAACAAGCCTTGCAACAATCAGATTCCTTGGATATCCCTGTGTATCTGAATAGGATGGATCTCAGCTCAAGATTAGGGATGAGCTTCGAGTTCGAGTCAAACTCATGTTCGAATCGAACATCGGCTGTTCGCCGGTTCGCCGAACAGTGAACAATTTGGGGTGTTCGCGGCAAATTCAAAAGCTGCGGAACACCCTTTAAAAGTCTATGGGAGAAATCAAAAGTGCTCATTTTAAAGACTTATATGCATGGTATTGTCATAAAAAGTGTTTGGGTACCTGGGTCCTGCCCCAGGGGACATGTATCAATTCAAAAAAAAGTTTTAAAAATGGCCGTTTTTTCGGGAGCAGTGATTTTAATAATGCTTAAAGTGAAACAATAAAAGTGTAATATTCCTTTAAATTTCGTACCTGGGGGGTGTCTATGGTATGCCTGTAAAGGGGCGCATGTTTCCCGTGTTTAGAACAGTCTGACAGCAAAATGACATTTCAAAGGAAAAAAAGTCATTTAAAACTACTCGCGGCTATTAATGAATTGCCGCTCCGACAATACACATAAAAGTTCATTGATAAAAATGGCATGTGAATTCCCCACAGGGGAACCCCGAACCAAAATTTAAAAAAAAAATAACTTGGGGGTCTCCCTAAATTCCATACCAGGCCCTTCAGGTCTGGTATGGATATTAAGGGGAACCCTGGCCAAAATTTTAAAAAAAATGGTGTGGGGTCCCCCTCAAAATCTATACCAGATCCTTCAGGTCTGATATGGATTTTAAGGGGAACCCCGCATCAAAATTTAAATAAAAATGGCGTGGGGTCCCCCCAAAATACATACCAAACCCTCATCACGCAACCTGGCAGGCCGCAGGAAAAGAGGGGGGGATGAGAGAGCGCCCCCCCTCCTGACATCATGGGGAATGCCACAGGGAAGTCCCCGTCATTTAAGAATGACGGGGACCCGTTATTTAAGAACCGTCAGAAGAGGAGAAGCGTCACACAGCAGGAGCCTCCCACCATGCCATCATGGATGCGGAGAGGCCCGAGGAGAAGAAGGGAAGAAGACGCCGTGGAAGAAGATGCCGGATGAGAACACCGGAGGAAGAACCAGAAGAAGAAGAAGGTGGAGGAAGAAACCGAAAGAAGATAGAAGATAGAAGAAAGAAGATAGAAGAAAGAAGAAGAATTTAAATAAAGGAATTGTCAAAAACTGTCTCTTGTCATTTTTACCATTTTTGCCAGTTTTTTTGTGAAATGGTACCCCCTTACCCTGGCCCTCCACACAGGGGGAGGGCCAGGATCTGGGGGTCCCCTTGTTAAAGGGGGCTTCCAGATTCTGATAAGCCCGTGCAAGGTTTGTGGGGATGAGGCCCTTGTCCCCATCAACATGGGGACAAGGTGTTTTGGGGGGCTACCCCAAAGCACCCTCCCAATGTTGAGGGCATGTAGCCTGGTACGGTTCAGGAAGGGGGGGCGCTCTCTCGTCCCCCCCTTTTCCTGCAGCCTGCCAGGTTGCATGCTCGGATAAGGGTCTGGTATGGATTTTTGGGGGACCCCACGCCATTTTCTTTTAAATTTTGGCGCGGGTTCCCCTTAAAATCCATACCAGACCTGAAGGGCCTGGTATGGAATTTAGGGGGACCCCCACGTCATTTTTTTAAAAATTTTGGTTCGGGGTTCCGCTGTGGGTAATTCCCATGCCGTTTTTATCACTTTTATGTGTATTGTCGGACCGGCAATTCATTAATAGCCGCGAGTAGTTTTAAATGACTTTTTTTCCTTTGAAATGTCATGTTGCTGTCAGACTGTTCTAAACACGGGAAACATGCGCCCCTTTACAGGAATACTATAGGCACCCCCAGGTACGAAATTTAAAGGAATATTACACTTTTATTGCTTCACTTTAAGCATTATTAAAATCACTGCTCCCGAAAAAAACGGCCGTTTTTAGCACTTTTGATTATTCATGTTCGTGTCCCATAGACTTTAATAGTGTTCGCGCGTTCAAACAAATTTTTTGCCTGTTCGCAAGTTCTGGTGCGAACCGAACAGGGGGGTGTTCGACTCATCCCTACTGAAAATATATTTCCTTATTTTAATACAAAAGAAGGTCAGGAGAAGCACAATAGATATCATAGCGCAACAAGTTTATTGCAACAAAAGTCCCAGTATATAGGTAACGAATGTGAACTTACATTTCAAGGTGCTATAAGTTAGCACCAACATGTACAGCCTGCCAGTAGGGATGAGCCGAACACCCCCCTGTTCGGTTCGCACCAGAACTTGCGAACAGGCAAAAAAATTGTTGGAACATGCGAACACCGTTAAAGTCTATGGACACGAACATGAATAATCGAAAGTGCTAATTTTAAAGGCTTATATGCAAGTTATTGTCATAAAAAGTGTTTGGGGACCTGGGTCAATGCAAAAAAAGTTTTAAAAACTGTAGTTTTTTCGGGAGCAGTGATTTTAATAATGCTTAAAATGAAACAATAAAAGTGTAATATTCCTTTAAATTTCATACCCGGGGGGTGTCTATAGTATGCCTGTAAAGGGGCGCATGTTTCCCGTGTTTAGAACAGTCTGACAGCAAAATGACATTTCAAAGGAAAAAAAGTCATTTAAAACTACTCACAGCTATTAATGAATTGCCGGTCCGACAATACACATAAAAGTTCATTGATAAAAACGGCATGGGAATTACCCACAGGGGAACCCCAAACCAAAATTTAAAAAAAAATGACGTGGGGGTCCCCCTGAATTCCATACCATGCCCTTCAGATCTGGTATGGATTTTAAGGGGAACCCCGCGCCAATTTTTTTTTTAAAAATGGCGTGGGGTCCCCCCAAAAATCCATACCGGACCCTTATCCGAGCATGCAACTTGGCAGGCCGCAGGAAAAGAGGGGGGGTGAGAGAGCACCCCCCCTCCTGAACCATACCAGGCCACATGCCCTCAACATTAGGAGGGTGCTTTTTGGTAGCCCCTCAAAACACCTTCTCCCCATGTTGATGGGGACAAGGGCCTCATCCCCACAACCCTTGACCGGTGGTTGTGGGGGTCTGCAGGCGGGGGGCTTATCGGAATCTGGAAGCCCCCTTTACCAAGGGGACCCCCAGATCCCAGCCCTCCCCCCTGTGTGAAATGGTAAGGGGGTACAAAAGTACCCCTACCATTTCACAAAAAAACTGTCAAAGATGTTAAAAATGGCAAGAGACAGTTCTTGACAATACCTTTATTTAGGAATTCTGAATTCCAATTGGCTGTTAATTTGATGTTGTAAACATTACTGTTTAACCAGTTGCCGACTGCCTCACGCAGATATACTGCGGCAGAATGGCACGGGCAGGCAAAATCACGTACCTGGTGCCCGAGGCGGTCGGCTTCTGTCTGGGAGCAATCAGAGGTGAGGGGGAGACCATCCATTCGTGACCCCCCCCTCGCGATCACTCCCAGCCAATGGGATTCTTCCTCTGCTGCTGTATAATAAACAGCAGCAGAGTAAGTGATGTCATCTCTCCTCGGATTGGTATTTTCTCTTCCGGCGCTGAGGAGAGAAGACATTTGAGTGAGTTGCACAACACAACACACACAGTAGAACATGCCAGGCACACATTACACCCCCCATCACCCCCTGATCACCCCCCAATCACCCCCACCCCCCGTCACACTGATACCAAGCAGTTTTTTTTTTCTGATTACTGCATTGGTGTCAGTTTGTGACAGTTAGTGTGGTAGGGCAGTTAGTGTTAGCCCCCTTTAGGTCCAGGGTACCCCCCTAACCCCCCCTAATAAAGTTTTAACCCCTTGATCGCCCCTCGTCGCCAGTGTCATTAAACGATCATTTTTCTGATCGCTGTATTAGTGTCACTGGTGACGCTAGTTAGGGAGGTAAATATTTAGGTTCGCCATCAGCGTTTTATAGCATCAGGGACCCCCATATAGTACCTAATAAAGGTTTTAACCCTTGATTGCCCCCTAGTTAAACCTTTCACCGGTGATCACCGTATAACTGTTACGGGTGACGCTGGTTAGTTTGTTTATTTTTTATAGTGTCAGGGCACCTGCGGTGATATACCTTAGGTTTTAGGGTCAGATAGGGTCTGCGTTGCCCCAGGCAGCGTCAGGTTAACGCCAGTACCGCTAACACCAACGCACGCAGCATTCGCCTCCCTTAGTGGTATAGTATCTGAACGGATCAATATTTGATCCAATCAGATCTATACTAGCGTCCCCAGCAGTTTAGGGTTCCCAAAAACGCAGTGTTAGCGTGATCAGCCCAGATACCTGCTATCACCTGCGTTTTGCCCCTCCGCCCGGCCCAGCCCAGCCCACCCAAGTGCAGTATCGATCGATCACTGTCACTTACAAAACACTAAGCGCATAACTGCAGCATTCGCAAAGTCAGGCCTGATCCCTGCAATCGCTAACAGTTTTTTTGGTAGCGTTTTGGTGAACTGGCAAGCACCAGCCCCAGGCAGCATCAGGTTAGTGCCAGTAGCGATAACACCCAAGCATGCACCGTACACCTCCCTTAGTGGTATAGTATCTGAACAGATCAATATCTGATCTGATCAGATCTATACTAGCATCCCCAGCAGTTTAGGGTTTCCAAAAACGCAGTGTTAGCGGGATCAGCCCAGATACCTGCTAGCAACTGCGTTTTACCCCTCCGCCCGGCCCAGCCCAGCCCACCCAAGTGCAGTATCGATCGATCACTGTCACTTACAAAACACTAAACGCATAACTGCAGCGTTCAGTTAGGCCTGATCCCTGCGATCGCTAACAGTTTTTTTTGGTAGCATTTTGGTGAACTGGCAAGCACCAGCGGCCTAGTACATAGTAGGTCATAGTCAAACCAGCACTGCAGTAACACATGGTGACGTGGCGAGTCCCATAAGTGCAGTTCAAGCTGGTGAGGTGGCAAGCACAAGTAGTGTCCCGCTGCCACCAAGAAGAAGACAAACACAGGCCCGTCATGCCCATAATGCCCTTCCTGCTGCATTCGCCAATCCTAATTGGGAACCCACCACTTCTGCAGCACCCGTACTTCCCCCATTCACATCCCCAACCAAATGCAGTCGGCTGCATGAGAGGCATTCTCTTTATGTCCTCCCGAGTACCCCTACCCAACGAACCCACCCAAAAAAGATGTCGTGTCTGCAGCAAGCGCGGATATAGGCCTGACAATCCTCATTTTTGCATTGGTGAATGTTTTGAACGCTACCATACACTAGTTGAGTATTAGCATACAGCATTGCACAGACTAGGCACACCTTTACAGGGTCTCCCAAGTTGACATCGCATTTTGAGAGACCCGAACCTGGAACCGGTTACAGTTATAAAAGTTACAGTTACAGAAAAAAAGTAAAAAAAAAACACAAAAAAATATATAATAATAAAAAAAAAAGGTGTTGTTTTACTGTTCTCTCTCTTTCTATTCTCTCTCTATTGTTCTGCTCTTTTTTACTGTATTCTATTCTGCAATGTTTTATTGTTATGTTTTATCATGTTTGCTTTTCAGGTATGCAATTTTTTATACTTTACTGTTTACTGTGTTTTATTGTTAACCTTTTTTTTGTCTTCAGGTACGCCATTCACGACTTTGAGTGGTTATACCAGAATGATTCCTGCAGGTTTAGGTATCATCTTGGTATCATTCTTTTCAGCCAGCAGTCGGCTTTCATGTAAAAGCAATCCTAGCGGTGGTTAAATAAGTATGGATACTATGTACCCCATACTCATTTATGTAGTGGGGGCATTATCTGGTGGCCACCTTATTATTAAAGGGGGCTTCCAGATTCCTATAAGCCTCATCCACAGACCCCCACAACCAGCAGCCAGGGTTGTGGGGAAGCGTTCTTGGTCCTCATCAACACTATCAGGGACCCCCCCCCCCCCCCCCAGGCAAGGCACCATCCTCATGTTGAGGGCATGTGGCCTGGTTTGGTTCAGGAGGAACACATCCTCCCCTTCCTTTCCTGGCTAGCCAGGCTGCATGCTTGTACTACTTATTAACAATTTTTTGAGTTACCAAAACAAAAAGTTACATTTGTAACTAAATCAGATACGATCACAATGAAACATACAGTACAGAGGTCATCGTTAGCATCTTAGATATCTGAGTTACTAATATTTAGCAGTTGTTATGATGCTTGACATTGACATCTTCACCTGTGAGGACAGAGTATATTAGCTAGTGACAAAGGAAAAGAATGTGTGGAAAGATCCAGGGATACATGAATAAGTAGACAGGATAATTAAAAGTAAAAAGTGAAAATGAGAAACAAGAAATAACAATGTTTAGGTCTCAGGATCAAGCATGTACTTCAAAGAAATAGTGATTGAACTTAATAATACATATAGTACAGTGTCGTGTGGGTCTAGTATGACATTTCTGGGGGACCTTGTGCACTTTTTTCTTGTTTTTTTTTTTTTATTATTTATTTTGTTAGAGGATGTGCTACAACAAAATTGAAATTTACAAAAAAAAAAAAAAAAGACATTTTAAATTGCCAGAAAATTGCATTTCATTGCCAGCTTCTTAAAAGAAACAACAACACAGCACATAGACCTTCCAAATGTCCCCCCAAATACATAGCAGAACTTTAAATCTGTAAATCTGTAAGTCTTAAGTCTGTATTTTTTTTTCTTTTAAAGAAGCCGGGAGTGAACTGCCATTTGCTGGCATTTTTAAACACTTTTTTTTCCTTTGTAAATGTCAGTGCTGCTGCAGTACTTTTAGTACATCACATAGATGAACCCCTTTACAGGCAGGAAAAGGGGATCCACCAAACATGTTATTTAAAGCAAATGAACATTTTTATTGTTTCACTTACAAGTGGGCACAAGTGAGCAGGTAAGTATAAACACCTATATTATAATTTTTTTTAATTTACAAAAAGCATTTACAATCACTTGCTCAAACCGAACTCAGGGCAGTTGGGCTCATCCCTAATTTGACATCACCACCCACCTTTCCACCTTGTCCTTGTGGTTGCTATACAGAAGGGGGGTTGCTTCTAGTCTTAGGATGACACGCTTTATATCAGGAAAACTCAAACAAGATAGGACTACAGAACTACAGATAGGGCTACAGAAGGCCCTCTGCTAATGTCCTGTGCGGTTCAGTAGTTCTAAGAGAACAATGTAATTGACTACAGCCAACAAGGGCAGAGAGCACACAAATTTATTAGCTCACAAAATGTATGACATTTCTTTTACGTTAATAAGTAGATATAAAAACACCTTCAATGGAATAATTAACAGACCAAAAGGGATCAAATAAGATATGTTATTGTTATGGTTCAAATACACTTTAAGAGACAACATTTGGCCCTTACCAAAGCATAAGTGTGGTTACTAGATGGCACAGAAAACACAAGCACATGTGTGATTAGATGACCAAAACAAAGCACCATAGGAGGCAGCAATGGATACATTGGTGTGTCCAGCATCACAGTTTATTTAACATTGCAGTAAATCTTAAATATCCTTCCCACATTTAGAATGGTTTAAGGAGCATATTGCCTCCTTGACATCTCTAAATACTAAATTTGTAAGTAGTTAGAACTAACGGTTTGATTCTTGTTTTAATGTGATGCCATTGTGCTAGTTTTAAGAAAAAAAAAAAAACATCAAATTTGAATGGTAAAGTCAGCAAAGGAAAAAAAATCTATAAAGAATACTAGACCAGTTTATTGAAACCACATGTTTGTCTATGGCAGCATTGTGGTGTCACTTTCATCCCCAATAAAAAACAGGATACATGAACATACTGGAACAATGTTTAACATTCTACATTTATCATTAATATATTTCATTATTGTTTTACCATCATTCACCACTGTCATCATCATTGACCTCATACAGTAGTTATTATGCCAAGTATGTGACAGCCTTATACATCTGAGACATTTTTTGTATTTTACGTATAGACTTTGATGTCAATTATGATTAAAACTCATTGATTTCAAGATGGTAAGGAAACTATACAGGCCTACTCAGTAAGGCAGTAAAAAGAGTAATTATCTGTAAACTACAGCAACCCATGGTAACTAATAAAACTTGTTTACTGGTGAAGCACTACCCCTGTTGCAGTCCCAGATGTCAGGGTTCCCCACTGCTACACAGCCAGTCACACAGCATTTCCTTCTTGCATCCACACAGAAAGCAGTCATTTGGCTTGTTTTGTTAGGGGATATTTGGATAGGGTAAGGGATTATGGGATGCCCACTGCAGATTTTGTTGAAGCAATGATGAATAGTCAGATGAACCTTGCAAGAAACTTGTTTAATCCAGCCAGCAGAGAGCCACATGTAATACCTTCCTACTTCCTGTTCCCACCCTTAGGTCCTCACACATTATTTAAATACAATACATACATTTTCTACACCCACAAAATGTCCAACAAACAAAAGCAGGGACAGCTTCCTCCCTATTTACAGATTCCTCTTCTTCCTTCCTCCTGCACAAACATGATTCCCTTTGTACAGCTTCTGCTGGCTCACTCCTGGAGGAACTAACAGTCTATTGTTATCTCAGCAACAGCCCATTACAAACTTGGAACTCTCAGTCCTTGATAAAGTAGCCCATATGGAGTAAACAACATCTCGCGCCACCTTCTGCTTTTCTGTAGACACTGATCCCAGTTCCACTGCTTGCGGAAATGCTTAGCAGAGGGGATTGGCTAAGGGCTCCTAAATATTCAAGGCAGCCCCTCCTAGCCTCTGCACGCTCTCTTGTAGAACATTCTCCAATATTATAGAAACTGAGGGATGTACCAGAGTGCTTCCAGGATGAGTCTTTCAGTCCTGGTCTCTAATAAACCTTACTCAGATTCAGTGACTCAAGTTTATCTGGTAGGCCAGACTAAAGTTTGCCTACTCTCACTCTAGTAGCACACACTAGAGGGTGCTACATTGGCAACAGATCAGTAAAGGGGATTTCACAGCATTGTATGATTTCTGGCATGTTTAATGCCCAAAACTATCATATATATTTTTGGGACTCTGAAAACAATGTCTGCCCACAGGATTTCCACTTTATTTTACAACTGTTGTGGCCAGTAATAAGTCAGAAAGTGGAATTAATCTTGGTTGATGGACTGGAATAACTGGGGGAGTCCAGCTCTGAGGTTGACTGCTTCATTATTATCCTCCTGAGGGAAAACATTACCAAAGTAATATTTGATTTAGAAGGCTAGCATATGTTTCATATGAAGAAGTCCAACGTGATGAACATTAAACTGACAGTCCCAAATAGAGCTGACAAAGGGGGATCTTCCTAAGGAAAATCTTCAAGAACTAGACACTTCAACTTCATATATCATCTGGAGTGGAAACATACACAGCACCACCAAAATGAAAAGGCTTACTGGATGGAATGGACCCGCCAGAGCATACGCCGAGAGGGGTCAGAAAGGCTTGGATGGTGAGTGTCCTTTTGGGTAGGACCCCACTGTCGCCACTTTTATCACAGCACTGATTTTATGGATTTGCATGTGAGTGTATACCCATTTTAATAAAATTCTCAGTTTTATAAGGATTTACACTATTTGGCCCTTCCTTTCTTTTTTTATTTTGTCACCGTTACCATTTGGTTTCCAACACTGCTCTGAGGGACCTAATCCACGTGTCGGCTGTTCCACATCCTCTGGTTCCGGCATCGTTTTGGTTGGTATAGCAATGTGAGAGGCACCCCATCGCTCCTCCTGACCGTCTGCAGACACTCACCACCCAAGCCTTTCTGACCCCTCTCGGCGTATGCCCTGGCGGGTCCATTCCATCCGGTAAGCCTTTTCACTTTTGGTGGTGCTGTGTATGTTTCCACTCCAGATGATATATGAAGTTGAAGTGTCTAGTCCTTGAAGATTTTCCTTAGGAAGATCCCCCTTTGTCAGCTCTATTTGGGACTGTCAGTTTAATGTTCATCACGTTGGACTTCTTCATATGTTTATAGCACTACACTCATTTTGTATCTTATGGTTATCACCCTTGTTGGTTGTGTTAGCTGCATATATATATATTTTTTACTTTGGCAGTGCAAAATTATTTTGTATACATTTCTAGCATATGTTTCAGCCCACCAATGTCCATCCAAGAACTAAAATATCAGTTCTGGCTGAAAAAAGACACAAAGTCCATCTAGTTCAATAAAAGGGAAAAAAATGTATGCGTGTGTATATATATATATATATATATATATATACACACACATGTACAGTCCTATATATACAATCCTATACCCACAGTTTAACCAGAGGAAGGCAAAAAAAAACAATAAAGCATGATTCAATTTGCTCCAGCAGGGGAAAAAATTCCTTCCTGATCCCCCAAGAGGCAATCGGATATTCCCCGAATCAACTTTCCCCATAAATGTCAGTATCCAGTTATAATATGTACATTTAGGAAAGAATCAATTTCTTCAAACAATATACTGAGGGAGAGAGCTCTTGAGGGAGTCTAATCCACATTTTCACAAATCTTACTGTGAAGAAGCCTTTCTGTATTTGGAGATGAAATCTCTTTTCCTCCAGACGTAAGTAGTGCCCCCTTGTCCTCTGTGATGACCTTAAAGTGAATAACTCACCACCAAGTTCACTGTATGAACCACTTATATACCTAGTATCAGTTTGGCTGCTCTTCTCTGCACTTTCTCCAGTTCCCCGATATTCTTTTTATGAACTGGTGCCCAAAAATGAACTGCATATTCCAGATGAGGTCTTACTAATGATTTGTGCAGGGGCACAATTATATCTCTCGCTCTGCAATCCGTGTCTCCCTTAAAGCGGAGTTCCACCCAAAAGTGGAACTTCCGCTCATGAGATTCCTCCCCCCCTCCGGTGTCACAATTGCCACCTTTCAGGGGGGAGGGGGGTGCAGATACTTGTATAATACAGGTATTTGCACCCACTTCCGGCATAGATATCCACAGAATCTGTGGGTATTTACGCCATTTGCTGTCCCCCCCGCTGTCTGCTGGGAAACACACAGGTCCCAGAGACAGCAGGGACCATCCGTATTGCACTGCCTTAACTTCCTGATTCCCTTACCGAAGATGGAGGCGGCAGCACCCGAGGACCGAGAGACGGTTCAGCCTCGGGGGCCGACATCGCGGGCACCCTGGACAGGTAGGTGTCTATGTTTTAAAGGTCAGCAGCTGCAGTATTTGTAGCTGCTGACTTTAAAAAAAAAAATTCGGCGGAGCTCCGCTTTAATACAAGAAAGGATTTTGCTCACTTTGGAAACTGCAGCATGGCATTGCATGCTATTATTAGGCTTATGATCTACTAGAACCCCCAGATCCTTCTCCACCATTGACTCCCCCAGCTGTTCCCCCCTAGTATGTGTATTGCTACCCCCAGAGGAGCTGCTTAATTATGTTTGTTGCATACTCTGCCTCTCAACTCCAATAACAATGCACTGGGATATTTCTATGGAAAAGGGTAACAGGCAATAATAGTACATATTCAAGTAATGCACCTGGAGAGAAATAACTGAGATCAAGAGCAATATAGCTCAATACCACATCAATACCACATCCAGGCTGCTTTCAGGGGATTCCAAAATAACCCCAAGAGCAGAGGCAAACACTTCAATAGCAATAAATCACAGAAAAATAGATGAAAAGGTTCAGCGCTTAAGGTCCTTAAGGGAGATGATTCCTCAAAGAGAGCTCAAGATATGTCACACATCATGGAAAAAAATTGATCAGGAAAGAGGGAGAGTCACCACTGACACCTGAACACACTGCCTCTTACCCACCTCTGTGGACCCTTATTACAGGGGTCAAATCAGCTAGGGATATAATGAATTCCCACAGCACACCACGATCAATAAAACCAGGCAGGATGGACACAGGTAAACAGGTCTCCACAAGCTGTTCACAATGTTCATAATGTTGTTACCACATCAATGTACATCCCATGAAAACATAAGAGAATAGACCTCATGGTGCAGTAATCCTTAGAACAATTTATTGATAAAAAATATTGAAATTGCACTCACATGGTCATAGCTGAAAAATCGCTTGTTTGTTGCATAGATTCACAGCACAAAACCGCCAACAAGATGGCCGCCGCGTCCCTGCATACATGCGCTCCACTTCTGGTCACAAGCTCCTCCCTACGCATTTCATAAAGAATTTATGTTGTCAGGGGTGTGGCCAGACATGCACTAAGGAGCATTATATAGGCAGGACAGTTAGCTAACAGCGGAAATGAATTGCGTTCCATCCGGCAGGTAATTGCCCATAATGAATGTCAACAGGCATTCCACTGACCGGATATCTGCTAAAATGCGTTCCAACCAGCAGGAAGTCAGCCCAGTAAACAAAACCAGAGGTACGATCCACTGAGTGGATAACCACTTTATAATGACACTGCCACAAGGAAACAGTATAGGGTTATAATAGACCAAGCAATAGGCCACTCATAACCACATTATAAAATTCACGTGTATTAGATAAATAAATCTAAACAAATATGATAATTAAAAAACAAAAAATACAAATGTATATATGTATAAAGAGCTCTTTATGCCGAGAAACAACGCCATCTTGTGGAACAATCATATAAAACACTTAAAAGACAATATAAAATCACAATCCATTGAAAAGCAGTGATACAAAGTAAATTTTCTAAAGTAAAAAATATATAAAAATAAAAAAAATATATATACATGCAAGAAACAACAAACATATTGTCAGAGAGCTCACCTTGCTGGTCATGGGATTGGCCACCAGAGGGAGTGCCTGTGAGCAAGCCGGCCTATTTAAGTTTGTCAGGCACTCTGTTCAGTGCTGCCTGATCATCAGCTTCCTGTGCCATAGTTCCTGTTTCCTGTCTTGTCTTCCTGTTTACCTGATCTCCTGACGACCCGGATTGCCCTTGGATTCCCCTTCTTGCTGCCTGTACCCGACCTTGGCCTGTTTGACTCCGCTTCTGCCTGCTCCTATTGTACCTTGCTGCCCGTCTGTTGCCGAACCCAGCCTGTCTCCTGACCATCCTGCTCAGTCTCATCGCCTGTGTTCCAGCCTGCACCTGCTGTTCATAGACTGCTATTCCACCAGCATCTGGACTCTAGTTCACAGGCTCTCATACCACTCCGCACTCCTGTGCTTCCTGTTACCTTACCAGGGGCCGCGAGTCGGACGCGTAAGGGAGCCTACTCTCTGCCCAAGCGGACTCACCGGTCTGGTAAGTAGGAGTCTGATACATATGCATTACTAATGAACGCATTCAGTCCCACTCCACATTGATACCAAAGGGACTATAGGTCTTAGCCTTATATATCCATTCAGTCTCGAGCCTGGAGACTCCTCTGGTTATATGACTCCCTCTCCAATTACTGATGTATTTATCTATCCCCAAAAAAACTGTGCCTTTGGGGTTCCAGTTGATGATGGATGTCGTAATGTTTTCAAAGACTATGCTTGGGGTAGCCATTTTTGATATTAGTCACATGCTCCTTCAATCTCACCTGGAGCATGCGTGTAGTGCGGCCAATGTATTCCATGTAGAAAATTGCATTTTCTACATGGGAAAAAAAACCTATGTTTTAAAAAAATTACACTCTACTAGGGGGATCAATTATATCAATTATATTGGGTGCCACTTGGAGCCTCAAAGGTGGCACCCCTCTATAGACAACCATAGGTCATTCAGGCAGGAGAGGTCCTAATATTCTATCGTTCCATAGGACATTTTAATGTCTGTATAGAATCTTCTTGATCAAATGCTGATGGGTGGAATAAGCGGCGAAAAATGCATGTTTGTAGGTTTCATTGGGCTCCTTGATTCTCGGAACCAACAAATAGTTTCTATTCCTCCCAGAAGCACTCTCAGGCACTTGATTCAATACAGATGGGTCATAACCCTTCTCAAGGAACCTAACCTTAAGAACATCAGCCTCCCTCAAAACATCCTCATGGTTGGTACAATTGCATTTGAGCCTCAAAAACTGGCTGAGAGGAACAGACCTCAGCCAAACCGGATGATGGCAGCCGTTAGTACTGATAAAACCATTTCTGCCAGTCTCCTTGAATTGAGTAGACGTAATGATGTTTCCCTCAGATACCCTAATACTCAAATCCAAAAAATGAATTCCAGTTTTGTTGAATTAATATTGAAGTCTAATAGCTCTGTCATTGTTATTCAACTATGCAAGAAATTCCTCCAAAGAGCACTGATCATCATCCCAAATGAGGAGGACATCATAAATACACCACCACCAACGAGTCAACTCTGGTCTAGGCCTGGCATAGATGACGTCCTCCTCCCATCTAGCCATGTACAGTTTGGCCATGCTTGGTGCAAACTGTTCTGCAGGTAATAGGAGTCCTCAAGCCAAAAATAGTTATGCCCCATTGCGAAATTAAGTAATGACAAAATGAATTTGCATTGGTCATCCACCACATCATCCATCCCAAGATAATGTTCAACGGCCTCACGGCCATGTGCATGTGAGATGATCATGTAGAGGGATGCCACATCCGCAGTTGCAAAGATGTAGCTATCCCTTCACCCAATACCTTGAAGGATGTTAATGACCTGCATAGAATCCCATAGGAATGAGGGAGTTCTAACCCCCAATAAATATAGGGAGTATTATTCCTGCGCTACCAAGCAGTGGTGTTATAGGTGGTTTTAGATAGGGAAAAGCAGCTTGTACCGAATGGGGTCCAGCCTTAAACCCTGGTGTGACTAACAACTGACAAATGGGGATCCTATAATAAATTATACTATCTAGGTGTACTGGGTATCAACTCTTGTCTTTACTGAGGTATAGGATGGTGATCTAAACCACAATGGGGAATATAGCACTATGTGGACGTGCAGGCAGTATGTGCATAATAGAAAAAAATAATAATAAATAAAGGGTGGAGCCCACCAAAAAAACTATACATATGTATCTCTCAGCTTAAATAAAAATAAAACCATGGTGAAATCTACAATAAAATTAAAAAAATTAAAAAAAAAAAATAAAATATTTTTTCAATAAGATAGTGATTGCCGCTAAGACATTAAATGCCAGTACAAAGTACTGTGAATTAATATCCGGAAATTATTATAGCTCAGTGAACCATGATTCATATAAATAAATAGATGGCTAAAAACTAAATACCATAAAAACAAAAATTGCCAAATGATACAATGTTACATTGAATGTCCAAAGTGATCTTCATAGTTGTGCATCATGCCATATAGTGTCTAGCAGGGGGTGCTCAAACTTAAAATAATACAATCCAATAAAGGTGACTTAGTGCAACAAAAAACAGCTTCAATGCTTCCTTAGTGATAACAGACAATTAAGTCGTGTAGATATCAGCTGAGTTTAAAAATCATTTGTTCAGAAGAGTGGTGAATGTGAAGTGTGCAGCAGGATCTCCTCCATGCAACAATCCTCTAGTGGTAGATAATGGCCCCTTACCTCACTATACTGAGGTTACAGCATAGAGCAGACAGAGCTTGTGGTGTCTCCTGTGCAGGGGGGTCCTAGGTAATGGACATCACCTATGCTGATGATGTCTTCCTGTTCCTAACAAACCCACTGATAGCACTACCCAACCTAACATTCCTTGAGATATCAGGACTAGGGGTTAATTTAGCTAAATGCTCAGCCATGCCAATAAATATACCAAATGACCTTGCATCCTCCTTGCCACTTTCCATTTACTTGGTGCACTCAGACATTTTGCTACTTAGGTATACAGCTTACCCCTTCGTTTCAGACACTTTTTTCAAGCAAAAAGCCATTAAAATGGCAATTTTACCTAAATTATTATTTTTTTTAGATCTCTCCCCATCTATGTCTCTAAGTCCTACATTGATTCAATCCAAACGGATGTTAATAAATTTATATAGCATAATAAAAAGCAGAGATTCCATAAATCTTTACTGTACAGACCCCAACCTCTCGGAGGACTAGGACTCCCGGATCTCTGGCGTTATTATTTATCGGCCAGATTAGCACAGACAGCCCAATGGCACGCCCGCCCTACTAATATCCCATGGCTCACTTTCGAAGCACACGCTATCCTCCCCTTCCTCCTTTCTGGGTTACTGTGGTCCAGATCAATCAAACCTAGTCAATTTGCTCCTTTAAACACGATTGTATACCAATCGATATACCTCTGGTCACTATACGGTAAGAAATTCCACCTAGCCTCTCCCCCCTATACTCCTTCTTAGGAGATTCAGATTTCCCCCCAGCATTTCACAATAGAACCAGGTTCCTACAATGGTGCACAGCTGGAGTAACTACATTCCAATCCTTCAAAGAAGGTCATCATTTTAAATCATTTCTTCAACTACAAGTAGAACACAAATTTCCCCCCTCTGTCTCCTCTGTGTTTTCGTGACTGTAACGAGCTAGGCTCACTAACCCATTATTTTTGGAGCAGTAAATTCCTTAAGCCCATCTGGCAGAAAGCAGCCTCGAAGGCATCTACCATTGCAGGTCACTTAATCTCTCTTACTATTCAAATGTGCCTATGCTTCACCTCAATTCCTGATATCCCTGCACCTTGCGAAAAGCTAATCCACATGCTTTTTGTTGCCATATATTGGGTCACAGCACTAAATTGGCGTTCCTCAGCTCTTCCCTGGTCGCAAGTGCTAGCCAGAATGGAAGCAATCAAACTATCCGAACACATTCACCACACATTATATGATACTATGCGTATTCATGATAATAAATGGAAACATTGGGATACCATATTTTTATAACCTTATAATGTTCCTCAGAGATTTTTCCATCTGAGGTACACATTGTCTATACAAAAACGTATTGTAAACTGAACGCTTTTTCAATGTTGATCCCTTTGTACTTAACCTCAACATTTCCAAATGGTTGTAACTGCTATACCTTATTCAAGTTATTTGACTTTGTCTGACACATTGAATGTATATTATTGATCTTTTAATAAAAGCTTTTGTAATTAGAAAAAACAGGCCATTAACAAGACCCAGGTACTGGTAAGTGTAGGCAAAAGTGAGGCAACTCTGTCTATGTGCAATGTCCTTGTTTCCTGCAGATGGGCAAGTGCCCTCTCACCAATCCTGCAGTCAAGGCCCAGCGAGTGTCCTGGAACAGACAGGCTCTTCTGGTGACCCAACTGGTCACCTCACACTGGAACAATTCACTGACGGTGTAGGTGTGCCTGAATATGCATCAGGGATCCCCCACTCTCAGGCTGGATGTCCCGACCGACTGTGGATAGCTGAAATGATGCGGTGGACTGACCTGGGAGGCAGAATCTCTCCTCTGGGTCCAGTCTCTTCTCTTGCCTTGTTGTGTCTGAAATCCCCTCAGACCACAAGATGTAGTCTCTCCTTTCTCTGCCCCTAAGCATGATGGACTTTATAGTTCTTACATCCCTTACACTGCTGGAGCCATATTAGATCAGGACTACATGTCCCAGGATCCTTTGCATCTACTCCTGCTGCTATTAGACTCCTTCTGATTAGCTCCTGTAATTGGCTCCTTCTCCTCCTGCCAATAGAAACACAGGGAAGGGAGCAGAGAGCAGAAGAGAGTCAGTGAGGAGAAAAGGGGAGGGGGGAGAAATCCCCTGCAGACACTGACAGGCACGCTCTCCCTCAGTGTAGAGTACTCACGGCAGCCAGCTTGGCAAGGCGCAGGAGAAAAACAGGGCACCTGTTACATATGTATGATGCATGCATGTATTTAGCCCCCAAGTGTATAATTTTACATTTATGAACAGTAAAATTCATTTGCCACACAGTTGCCCAATGAAACACTGAAATGGTACTTTTAATCCCAGACCCTATATCATTTATAAATGTATTAAAAGGTAAGTTATTAAATGTGTGTGATTGATAGAGATAAAAAGGAAAGTAGAATCATGAGCTAACAGCCCTTTTCAATAGTGTGGTTTGAGTTGCTGTGATTGTGTGTAAAGTGCAGTATCCTAGAGCAAAGATGAATACTGCTTGGTTGCTATGAATTACTTTACACATAGTCATTGCACTTGGCACTGCCCTATGGAATAAGATCTAAAAAACTGTTAGGTGGCTGTCAGAAAACTGTTAATAAAGTGTAATGGGGCAGGCTCTACAAGTCAGTCGCCAAACTAATGCTGTGCCATCTCTTGTAAACCTACTTTTGCAAGTGATATTGGCAGGCTGGAGGAACAAAGGGTAGCCGGTTGGAGATCATATTTTTGTTGGGACTTGTTCTTTTGGGAAGCTGAGTGAAAAGGACCATGTAGGTGTGCGTTGCATAAAGTGCACATTCTCCTTTGGGGGAGTGCAGGGACTGCTCCAGTTAGGAGGTAAGAGACTGACAAAATTCCCCACTGCTCACCACTGAGAAATGAGTGGTACATGGATAAGATCACTCATTTAAAAAAAAATATCAAAAATAAATGGAAGCCCACATTATGAAAAAGCAGTTTAATAAAAATGTAATCTAAAAAAGTAAACAATGTCCCCTGATGTAAATCTATGATCAATCATGTTGTCCAATGATGTAGATCCAGTATCAGTAACGATGAGCTACCTTGATTACCCACTGCCTAATGATGTAGCCCCACGACCATAATGACCTGCCAAAAATGACAGATCCCCAGAAATTTTCAGTGAGTTTCGACTTTCTTCTTGCTACAATATTTTTGGTCTAGCATCAGACCATACTCCTTACAAAATTTAGCATCATTGTTTGGCCCTGCTCCTCGATTATTTCTGAAACTATTTACTAACCTTACAGTATATGGACTTGGATAACATCTTATTATTCTGATGTGCGTCAATGGTTCTCCAAATATGCAAGTACCATATTTGCTAGTACAAAAAAATGAATGCTGCAGGAACATGCTTAAATATATATTTTGTAGATATTTCATAGAATATGTTTTGAAAATGTGGTTATATTGTGTTATAAATAGATTAACAGTACTGCTAATTGAACTAGTACTTGTATTTCAGACATACTTTAAGTACATTCATTATACTAAATTGAAACTTGCAGTTAGCTAATTTAATTCTACATTCTTCAACTTATCTTGGGGTTACTTTGCATCAGACAAAGGTCACCAAATTGATATTAAAGTTGATTAAGATTCATTGGCAGGAAGGAACAAAGGCAGACTTTACAAGACCAGCATATTTCAAAATTAAATTAAACAAAATATGGACCGCTGAATTCTCAAACAGCAACATCAGAAACACTGTCTACATCATAACCTGCCATGTCAAGTCTTTCCACGACACCTCCCACCACCTTGATGTTGTCATGGTTGGGGACATTTCATCTTGCCTTGTCATCGAGGATACAGGAGCACAGTTCCCTCTTAGGTTTCATAACATATCTCTGGTAGAACATAGACATTTCTATATTACATACAAAGGTGGATTTTCTTGAACACTCCTATACTGGTTTAATGTGTATTATCTAATTCCTTTTGAATTCTCAGGGGTCATTACAAGTGCACTTGTTGCCAGCTGTTTAAAATTGTTGGGTAGTATAAATGCTGTTTAGATTTTTCACATCTTTAGTTATGGTAATTATTACACTTTGCAGTGTTTATGTGCAGCATTGTGGAACAGCAATGTCAGAACAAAGTGATGTCGTACCAAGTCATGCATCCTCAAGAGCATTTTTTTTTAATAATTGTATTTTTATTTTTTAGCAAAAACAATACAGAAAAGTATTTAGGAGAATTGAAGTACATATGAAAGGTTCAAGTATATCACATCATGCAGTAGTACAAAACAGTATTGCATTAGAACATGAGAGTAGAACATAACTGCTTATAGTGAGTAGACTTCTGCCAGTAGAGCGAGCGTAGAAACAACAAACTGCATAGTACAAAGAACCTAATACAACTCTATGAGTTATCACCCTACTCGATAAAGTAACAAAGGGGGAGGGGAGAAAGAGGTACACCAGGGGTGGGGAGGGGGGAGTTCCTAGAGCATAGAATAACAAAAGGTATGATATCTGCAATTTAAGAATAAAGTGGTATCAATCTTAAGTTGGATGAATCCTTTCAGGGTTGAATTCTGAGCCATCCCACATATTTTTTAGAACTGAGGTTTGGAGTCATGTACAGCCTATATACGCAGAATTAAGATGCTCCATTCTGCATATATAGGCTATAGCTTGTACCAGTTGAGAAAAGGTAGGAGAAGAGGAGGACAGCCAGCCTAAGGGTATAACACGTTTAGAAGTTAATAAAACAAATGTAGCCAGTCTCCTGGCGTCTTTGGAGGTACCGGGAAAAGGCAAACCCAAAAGATAATGAACAGGGTACAGTGGGACACAAATCCCTAGAAGACTCTGTAGAAGGGACTGAACAGAGATCCAGAAAGTTTGAATCAAAGAGCACTCCAAGAAAATTTGGTAATGGGAACTTACCTCCCAATAGCACCTCCAACACAACCGAGAGACCTCCGGATTATATCTGTGGAGAACCTCCAGAGTTCTATACCAAAAAAGCATCACTTTATAGGATGTCTATCTCTGCTCCAAACATCTCGAAGCCTTAGAAATTGAGTCCCAAATCTTCTGCCATTGTGGGAGAGGGATGGGTTGTTGAATAATACGAGACCATTTTTGCATATAATAGGGGAAAAAAGTCGCGCTAGCGTGACTTTTTTCCCCTAATATTCTGATTTGTGTCGTATAACACTTTAGTCGCAGCTTTATTTTTCACATAGATTGTTAGCGCAGTATTTATTTACACATTTTTGCATATAAAGATGATATGAATTAGCCTCATGTAGAATTTGGTAGATGCATGCTATGAGGTGGAGTTGGTAAGGACTTTGAGCACATAAGAGTTCAAACACAGTGGGCTTCTCTAAAGTTAGGGCTGGGCATTGTGATTAACAGTAGTGTTTAAATTGCAGATAAGAATGTAGAAGTTTCCTAGGGAGTTGATGTTTGTGTTGGAGTTCTGCAAATGTGTAAAGTCGGCGTGTTAATGGATGAACTATGCTTGCGACCAGGGGTACATTCTGATGTAGGAAAGGCTATCGAGAATATCTGGATTAAAGAGTATGTTTAACAGTGGTGGGCATGTAGATGAGAGGGCAAAAGTCGTAAACATTGCTTTCTTATGGAGAGAGTGAACAACATCGGATTCAGACATATGCCTTGCAATTGAGTTATAGAAATGTCTAAGGATGACCATAACATAGCACAGGGATGTACTGGGCAAATGACACTCATTTAAATCTATGACCACCTACTAGATGCCATTCTAGAAGACCATGTAACTGCTGTCCTAAGATGAGTGGCATAATAATACTTAATGACATCTGGGGCACATAGACCTTTCCAAGACTGGGGGACAAATACCACAGACCTGGTTATACGTGAGATTTGTTGTGCCAAATTAAATTAAGATGCACAGCTTTCAGTTGTTTCATCAGGATAGGTTTCGAACAGGTATAAAAGTTTTGGCAAGATAGACATTTTAAGAACATTAATTTGTTCTAGAAGCGAGAAAGGATAAGTATCCCATTGGTGTAGTAGACGATTAATATCCTTAAAAAGAAGAGGATAGTTAGCTTGATAAAGAGCGGGGTATGAGGAGGTTACCTGAACTCCTAGATAGTTGAGGGACGTGGAACACCAACGATATGGAAAATTTTGTTGCAGGGTGGCAAGAATAGCAGGTGGGATATGTATTGGTAAGGCTTCAGTTTTGGTCATATTGGACTTTGTAACCTGAAAGTAGGCCAAAAGACACCTGTAAATCGTGAAGATTAGGTAGAGATATATGTGGGCTAGTTAGTGTCGGCAAAAGAGAGAGTTTGTATTCCTTCTGTCATAAAGAGACCCCATGAATGTCAGGGTGGGAATGGATGGCTGCAGCCAGGGGTTCCAGACACAATATAAAAAGCAAGGGAGACAAGGGGCAACACTGTCTAGTATCATAGCTCACAGAAAATGATGGCGGCAGAAAGGATGACATTTGCACTCAAGAGGAAGACTGAGAATACAAAGCATGAAGTGCTTCAATAAAAGGACCAGTGAAACCGTATCTGGAGAGGGTAGCAAACATAAAGGGTCAACTCAATCTGTCAAATGCTTCCTGGGCATTTAAGCTCAGAATGAAAGCCGGACGAGTAGTCTTGTCAAGCAGATCAATAAGGTCAATGGTATGCCTTGTGTTATCTCCAGCATGTCTAAACAACACAAATCCTACCTGGTTCTTATGAATAAGACTGGGGAGGATTAGGGAGAGTCTGTTGGCCCAGATTTTAATAAAGATCTTATAATCTGAGTTGAGCAATGCTATTGGTCTGTAATTGTCAGGGAGAGAGGGGTCCTTCCCAGGTTTCGGGGTTACCGTAATGTGAGCATGCAACAATTGGGAGTGTGGGGTAGTGCCTTTCATCAGGAAGGTAAATAAATCTAGAAATATGAGCTCAGAATCAGAGGAAAGGTTTTGTAGTATGAGTATGGCAAACCGTCTGGTCCTGGAGATTTATGTGTCGGTAGTTTCTTAACTACTTCAGCCAATTCTTCAGCAGTAATATTAGCGAGTTAAGATAGGTGGGCCAAAGAGAGTTTAGGTAAATATAAGGAGGCAAAAAAGAGTCAAACTTGGTCTGTGAGAACTGATATTTGGGATCTGAATTGAGACAATTATTTAAATTGTGATAAAATTCCCCAAAAACTGTACACATGGTATGTGGACAGTATGTGGGAGACCCATTGGGTTGCATAAGGAAGTCAGGGGATGATTGAAATGGATGAGGCTTAAGTCTATTTACCAATAATCAGTGTGGCTTGTTAGAGTATTCATAGAACTTTTGTTTTTTAACAAAAAACACAGGTAAGGAAAAAAAACTGTAAGGCCAGAAAACAGACGGGGAACCAGAGCTAAGGACTAAGTGTATGTAGAGGAGCAAGGAGACCTTTTAAGACCGGCATAGGAGGTTCCCCCCACCTTCCATTAGGTGGGTTCAGCAAAGAGAACATTCAAAACGGAGAAAACTAGATGATCTGAAAATCATCCCATGAGTATGGGAATGTTTTCCCTCATATAGAGAGTATGGCCATAGGTAGGGAGGCCAGATTACTCAAAAAGAAAGAGAGGACAAACATCCAATGATGGTCAGTGGAGAAACCTTCAAGTCGGGTATCTGTTTGATGGACGCCTCTGGGGAGTGGAGAGAGACTTCTGCGATTTCATAATAATAATAATAATAATTTTGGGGGCGTGTCCGGACTCTGCAGTGATAGGACGTGTTGCTTGTTAGCTCCGCAGAGACATCTGCAATCCAACGCCATCCTGCGCATTTTAAACCTTGGTGAGCCTCAAAACTTCACCAAACCATTACTAGGCATCTGACACACCTAGCTCTGGGGAAATTTCAAAATCTGCCTGGCCGATCAGACTGCGGCCGGCTCCTTTCCACCAGAGACTCGCCACCATCTTGCGGCCTACAGGCCCTCAACATCCCCAGGCTCCAGTGCGGTGATCGGCCGAACCCAGGGAAGCAGAATACCTCACATCTACTGCTGCCATTGCAGGGGAGGATCTGGCGGAGTACAGGCACTGTGAAAGCCTATAAAACTGAACAATCAGCTCCGAACGCTTGCGGCCCGCCGCCATCTTGCGGCCTGTAAAACCTCCAGCATCCCCGGGCTCGAGTACCGCAATCGGCGGTACGAGTGATCGCTAATCCGGCCCTTGCCACTACAGACACCTCCGGAAGGTAGGTGCTAGATACACAACCCCTGAGATCAGAAAAAATTCAGGAAAAGCCTGCCTCATACACAGATCACAACCCAGGAAAGAAGGAGGCTCTGGCCCACCTGTGGATGACGGTGGCCATCTTGCCAATCCAGGAACACCTCAGCTAACCTTTCTTTCACTCTCCCTCTTACCCAGTTGACCCACATACCACTATACGTGGAAGATGGCCATGTAAAGGAAAAGCTTCCACCGTTATCAGTCCTGCAACACACTACCAGAGGTCCCTTTTTTTTTTTTTTTTTAACGACTTAACCTGCTATTTACCATGGGAACAGCCTCCAGACAATCCTCAACCTCAAGATCCCGCTCCCCGAGAGAGCTTCCAGGAGGAATCAGCCACAATATCCCGGAGATGTTCCGGTCACAAAGGGGCAATTTGGCATCCTCCCGCCACAGACCGCCGCAACCCGCGGAATCACAGCCACCGGATCCCCTTCTCCTTCCTATATCTCAAACTCACACCCCGCTCAGCCGTATCTGAACATCAATGATCTCCATAGCTGCGGACATCAAAGATACCCTATCAGCTGCAATTGCTGAGGTGCATATAGATATACACACGCTGACTGACAGGTTCCATGACGTAGAACTGGCAACAACTCAACATGAACATGTCCTTCGCAAAGCTACCAGGCGGATCGACACCCACACCATCCAGTTAAGAGACATACAGCGCCACGTTGAAGACCTCGACAATAGGGCCGCTGCCACAATCTTAGGATCAGAGGTATACCAGAGACTGTGTCCGCAGAAGACATTTCATCGGCAGTGACTAGCCTATTCAATGATCTTCTCAACAGGCCGCCTCAAACTCAAATATCTATGGAAAGGATCCACAGAGCTCTACGCCCCAAGGGTAGGGATACAGATCCGCCAAGAGATATCATATGCTGCATTGTGGACTATAGGCTAAAAGAAGAAATTCTCAGACAAGCCAGACTCAGGCGGCAGTTGCTATATGCAGGAACTTCAGTCCAAATCTTTCAGGACTTATCCAGTATAACACTGCAGCACCGCAGAGATCTCAAACCACTATTGGATGTGCTGCGCACAAAGGGAATCCAATATCGCTGGAAGTTCCCTTTCTGCTTATCAGCTACTCATCAGGGGCACACTGCCTTGCTAAAAGTCCCGGAGAATCTACGTTCATTTTGTGAAACTTTGGATATCCCTCTAGTGGACGTTCCACAATGGTATGCGGAATTCCGCCACACGGCGGTAAAGAAAACCACACCTCTGGCAGAACCGATGGAAACCCAGGAAGGACGAAACCACAGACGAAGATCTTCATCTGGATACAGGAGGCGAAATCCGCAACATGATCCTTCACTTGGTTCCTACCCCTCGGATTCCCCGAGGTCCCGGAGAACCAGGAGAGATTACTGAACAGCACCCTACTGACACCGTTCCCGTCAGTGTTTAGCCTTGTTCAAGATCTATTGGTGAATAACTACCTTTTATTCTGGATTTACATCCATACATTCGCTCTCTCGCTGTCGCAACATGTCACTTGATGAAGGAGAATGCTCTCACTAAAATAACATTGGACACCGTGCGTGATGCTACCTCTGCAGCACTCTCTCCCCCCCCCCCTCTAACCTCTCAACAGACAAAGGACATCAAGTCGCCCAATCCACTGATGACCTCCGTGATCTACGCCCAACATTATAGATCTTCCACCGTTCACTACCATGCTTACCAGGACCAACATCCTCACCGTCATGGATACTCTGCCTTTACAGACGGGATCGCTGTATACTCATACTGCTTACCACCTTGCCTCCTATCCCTGAACACTGTCTCTGACATGATCCTAACTGAACTACAGTATTACTAACCATACTAACAATTATCAATCTGGGTAACGTATGACTAGATGTGTTCTACAGATTTATTCCATATTGCACTGTTTAATATAACGTACACAATGATGGGAAGATGTGCCCCCACTATGGCCAAGCACTAGGTATCCCAGTATGCCCCACACAATTACATTGCGAGTATGCTAAATGCACTCCACTTATGCAGCAATAGGAGATCACTTCTGTTTAGTCTACGTCTGAACACAAGTCTTACGATTTTATTACAGAAGATAGATATCTACCCCCTCTCTCCACTAACCGCTCCAAATGCCGAACCTGACATTTTACTTTATGTATAGACCACCCTAACACAACACCTCAAGGGAACCTGTTGATGTTGAAACATTGATGAGGGACTTGGCTACTATGGATGCCAGCTTTACTACCTCTCTTCCCCTGTTTAGACTTTTGCTTGATACGCTTTTGTATTAGTTACCACATGCGACCACAGTTCATTCCCTTGCACAATATGCGGGCTATATATATTCTGCATGAACATGGAGGCGGTGTTTCCATGAGGGTGAAACTACCTCACTTAACGCTCATATTCTCCGATCAGCTGGAAATTTTTTCCTTCCCCCTCCCACCATTACCCATTAATGGGTTTAAAACTCCTTCCTTAAATAGCTGATAGGGAATCCTTAATCTCCTGTCCCCACACATAAGGTAATGGCTATAAACAATTGACTATTATCCACTCTTCTATACCACGTATGTCGCTTGGGTATATATCACATATCACATACATCACATAGGCTGGTGGGGGAGGGGGGTGATGAAGGGAAGATAGATGTGCTGCATTGCTTACGCAATATATGGTGCTCAGCTCCTTTTTGGAATCTTTGAAAGATACAGATTCTTTGTGACAAACATCTCCGACTACATCAACTTGAGGAATGTATGGTATAAGTTTTGAATTGTGTTATATACTGTTTCACTTTTGCATTTTTTCGTTTTCCAGAACTATACTATTCCTTCACTCCAATACTCAAGAAGCCTGGTTCACATTATACTATTCCCGTAAACATATTCACTTACTAGATTTAACTTACGCACACTACTACTGATACACACACACTAAATACATGACCCCCTCCGCTCCCATGTGCAATAATTGACGCACTTGAATTCAACCTCGTCTTCACACTCCACTATCCTCTCTAATTTTCTGGTGAATTCCTTGCTTATCATATAATCTCCTGTTAATCCTTCTCATGTCTAACTTCCCATTGCCCCATCTCCTCCTATACCTCATATTTGCCAACCTCCACTCATATGATACTACGACTGGTAACGGTGGGCTAGCTCACTTGAGACTCTATCCTCTCTGCTCAGTTCTACCCGACCCCCACACGGTGCAGTGGAGCAGTCTGGTTCTTAATCCCAGGCTGATTCCCCTGACGTCACCCCGTACCCTATCTTCCTCTCCTAACAGGGGAAGATACTTAAATACACCCCACCCTTTCTTCCCCATCCTTTTACATCCCGAACAGACACCAACTTTACATACGATTTTTATCCCTTACTTTACTTTACCAGTTAAACTAAGATCCTTTTCAGCTCCAAGGATGGCGGACGCTCCTACACGCGACACAAAGACTGGTACTAGAACAACCCACGTTTCACGGGTACAACTATGCTCCATAAACATGCGTGGGCTTAATGTGCCTGAAAAAAGATCGCAACTGCTACACACCTTAAGACAAAACAAAACGCAGATTGCCTTCATACAAGAAACGCATTTCCGCTCAGACAACATTCAGAAACTACCCAATATACACTACCCTACGGTATATCATGCCACTAATGATGACTCTAAATCAAAAGGGGTGGCTATATTAATAGCAAAAAACTGTCCTCTACAAATTTCAGAAGTTAAACGAGATGTTAAAGGTAGATTTATTTTTCTCAAAGGGACTCTTCACAACAAACCCATAACGTTAGCAAACCTATACGCTCCTAATACGAAGCAAGTTCTATTCTTTCGCGAAACCCTACAACTACTGACTGAATTTTATTCCGGCATTCTTGTTGTGGGTGGGGATTTTAACGTAGCACTCTCTCCACAAGATACATCCACAGGCGCATCCTCTATGCCTTACAGAGCTCTTCGGGCCATTAAAAAACACCTTAGAGATCTGACCCTTCACGACGCCTGGCGAACACTACACCCGACTGAGAGAGACTTCACGTTTTACTCCACACCTCACAATAAATACACAAGAATTGACCACTTTTTCATATCCCAATCAGACTTATCTCTCCTTTCAAAGGCCTCCATCAATCCTATGGTGTTATCGGACCATAACCCCATATCCATCACTCTAGATATACCAGCAACTAGATCCCACAAAATGATTTGGCGTCTAGATAATTCCATCCTGACAGACATAGACACCACTACCAAAATTAACACACGACTCAAACATTATTTTTCGGAAAACACCTCAAAGGACTCAAATCAATCCAGCATATGGGCAGCGCACAAATGCGTAATACGTGGAGAAATCATATCCCTGACTGCACACAGACGTAAACTCAAACGCGATCGCATTACCACACTATCTGAAAAAATCCTCTCGCTGGAACAAGCTCACAAGCTCTCATTAGCCACAAAATCCTTTGTTGAACTGATCAAAGCTAGAGAAGAACTCCTAGAAGAACTCGGTAGATCCTTAAAACGCAAATATGTCTTAACACAAAAACTATTCTATGAATTTGGCAACAAATCCGGAAAATTGCTTGCCAGAGCATTACAATCCCGAAAAGCAATGAATACCATACACGCTATTAAAAACTCGTCTGGCACTTCTCTTGTCTCTTCCGAAGCTATTGCCGACCAATTTGTTCAATATTTTTCTGCTTTTTACAACTTACCTTCCTCCACCGAACTGGGCAATGCTCCTGAAGGACAAGCGACAATCTCAGACTTTCTGAATAATTTTTGCCCATCTTCTATTTCATCTGAGGATGCAGCAAATCTTTTGACTCCCATTACAACAGACGAAATTATATCAGTGTTGAAACAAATTAAAACAGGTAAAAGCCCTGGCCCTGACGGCCTGACCGTGAGTTACTATAAAACTTTCCAGGATATACTTACCCCTCAACTAGCTAAGATTTTCAATGACCTCTCCTCGTCCTTTTCAGTAAATACGGATCTATTAGAAGCTCACATCACGCTCATTCCCAAACCAGGTAAAGATGAAACTTTAGTGACTAATTATAGACCCATTTTCCTTATCAATGTTGACATGAAAATTTATGCCAAAATCTTGGCCAACCGAATGCTCCCTTTACTCCCCAAACTGATCTCATTAGATCAAGTTGGCTTTATCCCTGGGAGGGAAGCAAGGGATAATACCATAAAAGCAATCAACATTCACCATTGGCTCTCCACTTCACCCAACCAAGGTTTTTTTCTGTCCCCTGACGCAGAAAAGGCGTTCGACAGGGTGGCATGGGACTACATGATAGCAGTTCTACAGGCAATGGGATTCCCAGCACACTTCACCCAATTAATTATGGCTCTATATACGTCCCCCACAGCCAGAATAAGGGTTAATGGCCACCTGTCGAACGCCTTCCCAGTGTCGAATGGAACCCGGCAAGGTTGTCCCTTATCCCCTCTTCTTTTTGTTCTTTCATTAGAAACTTTCCTACACAAACTTAAAGTCAACCCGGATATCATGGGCATCGATATTAGACAAAAACACTACAAACTAGCAGCATATGCTGACGACATACTTCTTTTTCTTTCCAACCCGTTAATCACCATTCCAAACCTATTACAAGATTTCACCTTCTTCCGCAAATTATCTAACTTGAAAATAAACTTTACAAAATCCAAAGCACTAAACATCTCCCTCCCGTCACAGATCGTTTCTCAATGCCAAACTAACTTTCCATTTAAATGGGAACCATACACCCTTACATATCTTGGCATTCAAATACCATCTAAACTTACTGAACTATACGAAAGAAACTACTCTCCCATTCTTCGAACTATACAAAAGGACCTTACGAAATGGTCCTCAGCTCAATTTTCCTGGTTTGGAAGAATTTCTATCTTAAAAATGAACATCCTACCTAGAATACTTTATGTGTTACAAACAATACCGATCAAACTTCCTTCAAAATTTTTTACAATCTATAAAAGAATATGCAGGAACTTTATATGGGCCCATAAACCTCCAAGACTCAGTTGGAGCAGGATGGTCCTCCCCAAGCTTAAAGGTGGACTAGGCTTACCTGATATTCATAAATACTATAATGCTTGTCATATCACCAGACTAATAGACTGGCACATACATTCCCACTCTAAAGATTGGAT
This sequence comes from Lithobates clamitans, assembly GCA_037952925.1. Lineage (NCBI taxonomy): Eukaryota > Metazoa > Chordata > Amphibia > Anura > Ranidae > Lithobates > Lithobates clamitans. Next base: position 1,138,531 of record JBBGZY010000097.1, on the reverse strand, counting down.
CAAAATTGAAGATTCCTGTGCCCAAACTCCCCTCTCCCACTCGCCATGGATTGACACCAAAGCGACCCCTAAAGAACACTTATCGCATCCACTAACGGGACCTACATTGAACTGCTTCAGGAACACTTGTTCTTCTCTTAAAATGACTCCATCTCCAGGGCCATTGACCCCCCTAACTGGCAACCCCGCCTTTCCTCCTGGCCTTCCAGAAAATAACCCGAGTTTGGTCTCCATGATATCTACATTGAGAGCACATCACCTTTTTCATAATGGGTCAATTATTCCGTACACCGATCTTCCCACTAAACTCCAGACTGGAAACATTCCCTTCTTCACGTACTTACAAATCAGACACTTTCTCAACAGTTCCAATCCCATCTCTCAATGGGGCAGAGATATGACTCCCCTTGAAGCACTATGCTCCGACACAAATCCTCAACACCACTTAATCTCAACTGTGTACTCCTTGCTTTTCGGTGAAACTAACCTCACATCTACCGCAGTTAACCAGAAATGGGAAAGAGAGCTCAACCTGGACTTATCTTTGGAAGACTGGGAAAATATCTATTCTCATATCCATAAAGGCTCTGTTAATGTCTCAGCACAAGAAACCAATTACAAATTATACTCTAGATGGTACCGCACCCCTGATCGCATTCATATGTTTCATGCAACTGTTTCTCCTTTGTGCTGGAGATGTAACTCTGGAGCGGGCTCTCTTCTCCATATATGGTGGGATTGTACACTCATAAAGCCATTCTGGGAAAAGATACACAACATGATCACTCGAATCACTACTTATACTCTGGACTTTACACCAGCCCAATATTTACTACACCACACCTCACTTCATCAATCCACTTATAGGAAATCTTTAATGCTTCACCTCATAAATGTATTCCTGTTATGATGGAGGGACACTAACCCTCCCACCTTATCAGATTGGCTAAAACGTGTGGAAAAAATAGCAGTCATGGAAGACTTAATACATCAAGCAATAGATAACCCCATGAAATACAGTCATAACTGGGCTTGTTGGACACATTTTCGTAATTCGATTGAATTTCACACACTACTTACTGAACCACAATCCGGAACATCCTTGGCACCACGTTGATCCTCATAACAGGTGCTAGTCGGGGACCGAAGTAGGAGCGTCCGCCATCCACCTCCACCCACACTCCCACTCCCACCCTTGTGCTCACATACCCACCCGAGTTGGTCTCCACCCCATCATATTAAATATATATAAAGTAGAGCATATTTAATCCAACATCTCTCCCCCTATCCTATATACGCCCCACATCTTCTGATATCAAATACACCACATACACTATAAGACCTCTAAGAAACAATAATACACGTAGAAGAATTTTTTCACTACCACCATATATTTGGTCTCTCTGACCCTCCCCCCCAGTACAGTGTGCTCCCGTTGGGGTACTGGGATGGGGAGAGGTATGGTTGAAGGTCCTTATCCCACGCTCCTCTTTTGAATTCCACACCACCATCACAACATGGGATATTTTAGATTTCAATTGCTGACTTCAATGTTTCTAGAGCGGCTAACAACTGTCTAAGGTGATTGGACACCTCAAATATTTACTCATGAATGTTTTAAATGTCTTAATTGTTTGCATATTGACGCTTTCACACACCCAAATGTTATTTTACATTCAACGTTATTATATGTATCACTACATCTGCCTGTTAAATGTACGAAACCTGTAACTTGACGATGTATCTCTGTACACCTTGGAGAAATACCATTACCTGTTTTGTACATTTTATCTTTCATCAATAAAAATTTATGAAACAAAAAAAAAAAAATAATAATTTCATAATAATGGAAGCAAACACTAATGCCAGAGATCTGTGTGCTCTATCCAAGCGCAAATCTATGTCAGGAATGAAAATAGTGAAGGAAAAAGTTGCGCTACCAATAACAAACAGCTGCTGGCATCAGCAATAAGACTAATTGCATGAGATAAAAAAAAGGAAAGATGCAACGCTAAAGCATGTGTGCACCCCAGATAAATGTCCGGGGGTGATAATCACAGTGTAAAGTGCTAAAGAAAGTGCTAAACACAACTATATACAAGGAAAAAGTCCTATAATATAATCAAAGAAAGTGATGTATGCAGTACTTATGTGCATATGAAAACAAAAGGTAATCCTGAAAATACACAATCATTCAAGCCAATGCAAATAAACAAATCATATGCAAACATATAGTGACCAAAACTGTACATTTAATAATTCCTAAGAAAAAGAAACTTAGTTTGAAAATTGACCAAAAAGAAAAGTCTCTGAATGGTGAAATTCAAACTGACATAGACAGTCCCTTAATCATAGTCACAGGGTGCTGAAATACATAAAATATTGTTGTGGACACACACACCAGTGGCGGTGAGTCAAATAGGCATAAACAACCATCAGGAATTTGATCTCCAACACAAACTCCTATGGAAGGTTAGGCATACACAGACTCCTGCATCCAATAGATCAGGGGCTGAACTTCAGTGGGGATGTTCCAAGTAAAGGTAGTGCTCGACACACTGGAATATCCTTTGAACCAATGATACCATTTTCAACAGCCCCTCGAAAACGTTTTTTTCACTGAATCACAGACTACCTATGACAGCAGACACCTTCCTCCGTCTGCTCCCCCAATCGCCCAGCATCCCCTGACTCACTTTCCTATGTCAGGAATGAGGGGAGCTGAACAGGTTCAGAAGGTATGGATGAATGTCCTGATCCCCAACTGATTCCGGCACCCCTAAGTTCCATAAATTTTGTCTGCGTTCCCTATTCTCCAAATCTTCCTGTTGTGTATGGCGCTGGGAAACTGTGTGTTTTAGGGCTGTGTTGTCTCCAGCACATACACATATTGTACAAGATCATCAAATTTTGTTTCTAAAATGTCAGTACGTTCCCCAAACTGTGTGATCTCGCCTCTGAGCTCTTGTGCAATCTTACCCACTTCTTGGGATATGGTGTGGGTCAAACTGTGGAGCAGGGATTGCAATTTGTCATCCAGGACCTCTGCTGTGAGTGGGGTCTGTGATCCAGCTTGAACAGTAGAAGGGCTGGTAAAGAGGGCACCCATGCCGCCTGCCAGTGGGTCTGAAGGGTCTGGCGGTTCATCCTGCATACTCAAGGCCTAATCAGGAAACTATCCAGTGTGTGGGAAGGCCACGGCGCCAGCGGAGTGGAATAAAATTGTTTCTGGCCCCCAATCTTCATGGGATGCTCTGTGTTTGCTGCGGTAAGGTAGAGCAACTCCCGTGGCTGTAGAAGCAGTCGTTTGCGCTGTGGGAGTCTCGGAAGGGCAGCGGGGACTGGAGCCGACGGATTATACTTCTGCCATCTTTAGAAGCCACACATGTGCCCCAGCATTTTTTATTTTATTTTGCCAAAACATACACACAAACAAAAGCTATGCTGTGTACCTTTGTGATAAATGCACATTTTCTCATCTTTTATCCCTTTAAAAATTCTGTGACAAAATATACCCAGGGGCCCTGCCAGAAATTCATTGTGCTTCCAACTTTCTAGGACACTATCTTAGTTCTACTCTGCTGGACTACAGAATTTTGCCTATCCCAATCCCTCTCTGCCCATCTCCACAATCACACCTCAATTTACTTCCCAGCAAAACAATGGCACTACCTCGATGCCAATAGCCTGTCCATACACTGTGTGCAGGGTAAGGGGTCTTGGGAGATGTATTTTTGAGGGGCATGTCAATAGAAAAGGACCTATAGCACTTTGCTGATCCCTCCTCTCAACAGCTTACCCGGCAAGAATTTTGTAAGCTGGTGAAGACATCACACAGACCAACATAATCTGTTTTCCACTAGAATAACAAGGTAAAAGAAAAAAGCAATGTTAGCACATGCTCTAGAGCAGTGTTTCTCAACTCCAGTCCTTAAGGTGCCCTAACAGGTCATGTTTTCATGCTTACCATTATTTTGTACAGGTTATTTTAATCAGTTTCGCTGCCTTAGTAATTACCACAGCCGTTAGATCTGAGGGAAATCCTGAAAACATGACCTGTTGGGGCACCTTGAGGACTGGCGTTGAGAAACACTGTTCTAGAGAATAAAAGGAACATTTGAAATACATTTTGGGCCATGCCAATACATAGCATGACTATTTCCTAGCCTATTTAGTGTAGAAATGAAGCAAACCTGTGCATTTAACCTGTGGAAGGGACAGATTAAAGCTCAACAAATTCAGGCATTGAACCACTATCGCCATACTCTAATCTAGAGCATCAAAAAATCTTAAGCAGTTCAATTTGAGATTGATAGTGCATCAAAAATGTAGGAAATACTAGAACGCAGCCCTTTTGTCATAATAGTTTGGGGTTTGGAGATATGTCTCTGGAAATTTTTTTATTGAACTTTTAAAAATGTGAAATGTTCTTTCTGGGAAAGGTTATGATAAATGGCCCACCCCAAACAGGATATTTTGCTAAACTTGCAGGTAAATAAAAGAACCAGAAACTTTGCTAAATGGAAGAGTGGGTTTTATAATAAAGTTGGTAGTGTCTGTGAACAGAGGGGATTCCCTTCCTGGGAAATCAACCAGTAATTGGGACCACTGCAGCCAGCAGCAATGCTGTATCCTGGCCTAAGCCGACAAGGCCCAGCCCTAGGGCAGCACTTCAAAGGGGGGCAGCACAGAAAGAGTCCCCGCTGGTTTGCGCTACACTGTTAGTAGCGCCGGCTTATGGTGCGGACTGGGCTGAGAGGAAAATTAGTCTAGCTCCCCCATAAAGCGGCCGTACTGCTTCTGGTATGCGGGTGGCCGGCATTCCACAACTGTGGGGGGGAGGGGGGCGACGCTTCTAATTTTGACTGTCCTATCATCCTGGACCATAAACCTTCCCCACTGTGCTATTTTTTCTGCTGCACCACTGGCATGGTTATATCTTCTTAGTCCTCTCCATAAAATTATCAGAATGTGTGCTTAAAGTAGAACTATAGGAAACACTTTTTATTTCATTTTGGATAGAGTAAGGGTGGGTTATAGCCCTTGTCAGTTTATTTTTTACCATCCCTGTCCCATTGTAAAGATTTTCCTTCACTTCCTGCTCAATAACCAAACTGGAAGTGAGAGGAAATCTATGCAAATTAAGGGAATCCACTGACCCCTGCCCCCCCTCCAAGCCCTCAAAACTAGTGTCCCCACTCAAAAATTTCAGGGCAGGTCTTAAACAACAAACAGAGACGTGGCCTTGACAGGAAGGGGTGGGTCATAATTAAATTAGGGGGTACCGGTACACGAGTTTAGTCAGGCCTAGGGCAGCACAAAACCTAAATACACTACTGGCCAGCAGATAACATTAACCTTAAGTATATAGATGCACATCATACTGTAATACATTATACAAACTGGTCATATCAGCAAAAGGCCCAACAAGAATCCTGGTGAAATTGTGCACATATACCTGGCTATATATAGTTATTAATAAAGATACCTCCAGATAAACATAGCAGCAAAGTTCAGTAGCAAGGGCCCCTGAGAATGATCATGATGCGGTCTATCAGTCTATCTACTCTGCATTTTAGTCCATAGTAGTGTCTAATTTGTCATGCAACCAGACCTCTAACAACCAAAAGTGGTTTTTGGATGCCTAACCTGCTTCTACCCTATGTTGGTTATTGAACCCTGAGCTAAAACTAACTTTAGAATCCCAGACCAGAAGGGACAGGGTTAACCAAAATAACAGGAGCTACATATAAACTATATTGCAATAAACAGGATCATCTACTATGATACAGCTAGGTGACCACTACACACACACACTATATCACAGATTTAATTATCTAGTATAGTGCATGTAAAATAACAAGGAGACAGATATACCTTTGTCACCAGTCTTTAAATATATACAAATATACACCCATAAGATACAACTATGGGCAAAAAATTAAACTATTAAACATTGGTGCACTTTCTTAATAATCCCTGGTTCTGGCCTGGGTTAGTAGCAGCTCTATATAGCAGGGCATGTGGTATTAGAAACTCTCTATTTACTTCCTCCCTCTGGGGTTTCTAACCCAGACACACACAGACAGGAAGTGATGTACATAAATAATCTATATGAACATTAAAGAGGACATTCGGTCATTTATACCTTAAAATCATTTATGCCAGTAAATACCTTATACAACCCACTTCCTGTTTCTTGTCTAGTCATTAGCCTAGGCTTATGATGTCATGCACAGCTCTCTCTCTCTCTCTCTCTCTCTCTCTCTCTCTCTCTCTCAGTCTTGTGAGAGTTTGCCAGGAAGGGAGGGGTGATGAGTCATAAGAGGGCCAATGAGAGCTGCAGGGCAGAAGGTGTGCCTCTGTGTGTCTGTGTATATCCAGGAAGTAAACAGGCAACAGCACCAGCTGCCCACAGTTAAAATAGTTGCAGCCAGACTCAGTGGAGGGAGATTTCAGCAGCATATTTGGCAAGTACAGAATCACAATATATATGAAATAATATGCAAAGTGGTTGAAGGAAAGTTTCAGAATGTCAAAGATGTTTTTATTACAAATTATGTGAGCAGACTGCAGTTCCTCTTTAAGCAGCACATTCATTTACAGACAGTAGAGGGCAGAATATTACTACAGCTCTAAAAACAATTATTTTTTTCAAAGAGAAACTAAACTATCGATTTGTATGCTTTCATATCCTGTGAGCTTTTTAAAAATGTATAGTAAAACACTTAAAGTTTTCAATTCAAAATAACTCTCAAAACGGTGCCAAGTTTAGAAGATTTTCCAATAATTTTTTCCCCTGCATGACTGATGGTTTTTCCCAGTTTCCCTTATACACTATCCTATCCACCCACCATTTCTAATTTTTAAGGGTATAATCCATTCAGAATTGTTTTGGTGTTGTTGGATTGCTATCATGCTGAATCACACCCTAGCTCAGCGATGGTGAACCTTGGCACCCCAGATGTTTTGGAACTACATTTACCATGATGCTCATGCACTCTGCAGTGTAGATGCATCATGGGAAATATAGTTCCAAAACATCTGGGGTGCCAAGGTTCACCATCACTGCCCTAGCTTCTAAGAACACATCACTTTGAGAATTCCTCGCTATTACTTATTGCCACAGTCATTAAATGATACATGATATACCGATATTTAGTCTAATGACTCAGTAGTCCAGCTGCAAAGGAGTGTTATATTATCTTTGTAAAATGTGTCAGTTATGCAACTAAGTACAGAAATATATATATATATATAATTTAATTAGGCTGGTGAATACCAACCCAGAATTGATATTTCAGTGCTGGTCTATGAGATGTTTAAAGAAGAGACTAAAAATAAGCCAATTTACTAGGAATACATCAATAGGGGAACCATGCACCAAAGTCCTCTAAGACAGTATCAGAAGCTAGGTAAGCTGGATTTACTATTTATCCTAAAATATGAAAAATATTTTTAACAAACAATTCAAGAATAAGGATGGGTGAACAGTTTGGACGGAATTTGCAGGGTGTTTGCGGGTATTCACACCGACGAATACCCTGAGCGCTGCACAGTGCATTCTGCACCCTAATTGGGCAAAGCTTTGCCCAAGCAGGCTGAATTGTAAGCTGATTGTTAAGAAGTGGGTGACTAAGTCAGGTGGCTCTGCCCCTTATCTAAATAAGAAATGTCAAACGGCAGAGCCTTTAGTAGGCGACCAGCCTTCATATCGGTGGGAGCATTCTTATTTTTTTTATTTTTCGGGTGCGGCGTGATTGACAATGGATTTACATCGAGGACACTGTTTTTTTATTTTTTAATAAAGTAGTCAAAAACCTTTTGTGTTCTTTTATTACTTTTTGACACTTTTTTGGTGAATGGGTAGGAGTTGTCAAAAACTTTTTGTGTGTTTTTATTACTTTTTGACACTTTTTTGCTGAATGGGTAGGGGTACAATGTATCCAATACTCATTCACATGGGGGGGGGACCTGATAAGCCCCCCACTCCCAGACCCCTACAACCACCGGCCATGGTTGTGGGGATGAGGCCCTTGTCCCCATCAACATGGGGACAAGGTGCTTTTGAGTTGGGGGGCAGAGCCCCAAAGTATCCAACCCCCCATGTTGAAGGCATGTGACCTGGCATAGCTCAGGAGGGGGACACTCGTTCACCCCCCTTCCTGACCTGCCAGGTTGCATGCCCGAATAAGGGTCTGGTATGGATTTTGTGGGGAACCCCACGCCATTTTTTTACATTTTGGCATGGGGTTCCCCTCCAAATCCATACCAGACCTGAATGCCCTGGTTTGGACTGGGGTGGACCCCACACCATTTTTTTTCAATAGCCGGGTGCAGGCAATTGTAACCGCGAGTCATTTTCAAAATGGGATTTGACTTGTTTTTTTCTTTAGAAATGTTTTATGTATGCTACGGATGTGCCACTTTCCAGGCACATAGGGGAACCCCCAGGCACTATATTGAATTTTTCATTTTTTTATTGCACTTTAAACATAATTAAAATCACTGCTCCTGAAAAAACAATTGTTTTTTAAAAAAAAATTGCATTCATACAAGTCCCCCAGGGCAGTATCCATAACCCAATACCCCTTTTAAGGCCAATTACTTACATATAAGCCTTCAAAATGGGTACTTTTGATTTTTCCTGTTCGGCTCCCATAGACTTCAATGAGGTTCGCCGTTCAGGTTAGAACATTTCCCCTGTTCGGGAGTTCTGCTGAGAACCGAACAGGGGGGTGTTCGGCCAATGTCTATTCAAGAAGTATGAAAATGAAGCTTTAGTTTACATGCGGCCGGGTGGTTAAACTGCGGTTTTACGTCTCTGACTGCCCTCTTAATCTAACAGTGCCACAACTGATCATAACCCATTCAAGTGAACAAGGCTGCGTTTCAACCTCCCTGCAACCATGTGCAATACATGTGGTTGTAGTGCAGTTGTGAGGGCTTTACAGAGTTAAAACAGGTGGTTAATGAGGCACCCTCTTATCTCCCTCATAACCACCCATGAAATGCCATCTAAAAAGTGATCCAATGTTGAATGACCGGTGTTCGACAATGGACTGACTAACTGAATGCTGCAACCTCCTCTATCATTCATTGGCCAGCAGCTACACACCCATGCTTCTCTCTGTTCTGCCCACATTGGCTGGTCTTCTCTGGTGTCTTATTTAAAGCATTTGTTTTGCCAACACTTCATATTTCTGATATGTGCCTGATGTACCATGTACTTGTATGAGACAGTATCCTGTGGTCAGTTCTCAGTCTATGTCAGGAACTCAGTGTACTCTCCTTCAATGATCAGATTTGTCCTGACACGCCCCCCGCTGAACAGCCATTCACTGGGAAGCTCAGTGTGCTACTGCTTCTCCTGCCACCAACTGTTATGCAGCTGAGAACAGAGGGAATGTGATCAATTATAAAAAAAGGGAAAGAGGTCTTTATAATGTTAGTTATACTGTAGCTATACAAAAAATGTTTTGCCTTTCATTTATATTTTAAACTGCATAGGTTGTTTTACAAGGTGATTGTTTACAATCACTTTAAGCATCACAAGTCCAAGGATCCAGGCTTGTGATAGCTTTCCTGATTCCTGGCTTCCTACTTAAATCTCTGCTAGTCCATGATCTGTCTACCTGCCTTGGATACCTCATTGCTGACCCTATCAGATTGCAGCCTGCATTGACTTTGCAACTGTTCACTGGATTATGCTTGCCTCAGTATGCCCGGATCTTGAACTATCGCACGGATGCTCTCTAGTAGTGCCATGGGCCCTGCCCTTTCTGACTCAAGACTATGGCTACCCTTTCCTGTAATCTTCACCCAGTTCCTGTGTCATGTATACAGAAACTAAAGCATTTTGTACTAAAACCTGGGTGTACTGGTAGGCCTGCTTGCCTTAAAGAAACAGGAATACTTCCCAGCTATAGTTCCTGACCAAAGCATCGGACTAAACATTACATTATCACAAGTTCACCTTACCCCCAAAGCAGTAATGAATCCTTTGTGGATCTGCTTGTTTTGCTGAAGAACTGTGTAAATTGTCCAGCCAAGTCCAGAAGTTATCCCTAAGCCTGCAAGGTCCTGAACCTAAAGTTAACCTGCCTGACTACTTTTCTGGGGACTGCCACTTGTTTCCCACCTTTGTCCATGGTTGTAAACTGTATTTACAGCTTAGGCCATGCTCCATGGGTTTTGAGGCCCAGCTGGTACGCATAAACATTTCCCTTTTGCAGTGGGACCCCAGTCCCTGGCTTTAAGTTTCCATTTGGCAGCCCTGCTCTTGCCTCTTTTGATGAGTTTTTCAAAGCCATTTGTCTCCTTTATGATAACCCTGATGTACTTGCATGTTTGAATCCTCCTTTAGAGCCCTCATGAAAGAAGGAGCATGGGGAAACTGTTTAGAGTTCCTTCAGTGGATGCCTGACCAGTGGCTGCTGGGGCTCGATAATTCGGGGGGGGGGGTGGCAAACCAAAGCCTCGCTCCCTCAGCTGGAGATGGACATTAACGCGGGGAACACCGGGAACATCCCCCGCAGCCATCACGGTGGTAGACAGATGGCCTCCCTGCCTCTGTCCTGCCCAGACTCCGATCTTCCTTCCTCGAACCGGGGAATGCTGGATGGCTGAGCCGGATGCTGCATGGTGAGCCATCCCTGGAGTGGAAGGTAGTGGGTCCATCAGTCTCCCCTGGCCGTGCATCTTCTCCCTCCTCCTCCTCCCCCTTGGTCAATAACATCGCTTCTCCTTTCAGCCAATTGTGAAACGGATCTCATGACCACACTTCCTGATAGGCTGAGAGGAGAATCAGTGTGAAAAAAGCGAAGATTAATTCACTATTCTCACAGAACTGGGTGGGCTTGCAGCGCAGTGCTCTGCGCCCCTAGCCCACCATTTTTTGAAGCCTATTAGAGCCCCTGGCTCTAATCACGTGCTTCAAACCCCCCCCATTGGAATCCATGGTTCGATGCCCTGTATGTAGATCAGGGGGCCAGACACATGGATGGGGGGTGGCGCCCATGCACCCCTAATGGATGGGCTGCCACTGTGTCTGACTCTAGATGAAATTACCCAGTCTTAATGAGTCAGTTCAGATTGGGGTTGGGTGGTTCCATTAAGGAATCCTTAGTGCACTTCCCTGAGTCCAAGACCTTGTATAAGGCCATGCAGCTAGATATCAGACAGATGACTGCAGGAGAGACATTTTGAGAAAGTGGCGTTCTAATCTCCCCATGTCTTCACAGCACCCCTTCCTCTGGTAGCACTCATATCCTCTGCTCAGAGTCAGGAGGAACTGATGAAAATAGGAACCACTTGGTTGTCCCCAGAGTAGAAATATAGGAGAAGGACACAGGGACTCTGTCCATATTATGGTGGCCAAGACCACTTTGCTGCTAAGTGCCTCAACTAATCCGGAAATACTAAGTCTGAAGAAGCCCGGGTCTGCCTCTCTAATCAACACCATGTCCTAACCAAAACAAATTATTAACACCAGCCCAGCTCCCCTTTGACTCTATAAGGGGCTAAATCCACAAAATCCATTTTCCTGGCACAGACGAGTCTCTTTTTTGGTGGAAAATAATTTAACTTAAAAAATTTCACTATACCCAATAAATATCCACTGCTACTTATTACCAAATTCTTTAGCCAGATTCAGGAGGCTTGAATATTCTATAGGTTGTAGAGGACAGTTTCCCTGAAAAAAATCCTATTCCAGCAGTATTTGGCCCCTATAGTAGCAGCCTGGAAATAACTTTTGCATTTTCTTTATTATTAATTTTTGTGTACTGATTTAAGTACCATCTTAGTGTATAGGCACTTTATCTTTTTCGTCTCATATTGATTGAGCACCACATTATTACCACTTATTTACTCATTATTGTGTGGGAACACCATTCAATGTTGTGTAAATATGTGTCCAAAAATTTTGTAGAATGGGACTCTAATTGTGCCTTGGAGGAGTATAAAATGAGATACAATATATTTATACAAGAGTAATCAAAATTTTATTATTTAAAGAACGAAGTTTAAAATACTTTACAATCTTGGTAATTCAATTTGAGTTCAGGGATGTGCTGGTTCCCAACAAATTATACAAGGAATGGCCTATGCGTTGTGAGGATATTCCGCTTCGTCAGGGCCTTGCGGATAGCACAGATAAAAGCGTCATGTGAATTCTACAAATAGAGTCTTAGTTAGTACCATACATCATATGATTATTATGAATACATAATGCATGTGTTGTTCTGTTTGTCTTTACATGAATTCATATCTAGAAATATATACATTGCAATGAATATTAATAAAAAAAAAAAAAAAAAATATATTAAAAAATATTGCACATATAAGCACAATGATAATTTCTATATATACCCATTTGTGTACAGTCATGTTTTGCCTATAGTGAATTTAGTATGGAAAATCAAGTAGATAGAATTACATATTTATGTGGCAATCTAATAAAATGCAAAATGCGAAGTTTTAATGACATGCCCCTCAACTCACCGAAAAGGAAAAAAAAGGGGAAAGATAGCCCCTAGGGCAAGAGAATGTATATTGAAGATTACTCACCAAGTAAATATACTGGGATTAGACCAAACCTAATTGAAAGGTTGAAGCACCATTAAGGGCAAAAAAATGGTTGTTTCCAAAGATTAGACCGTTGGTTTCAATTATACAAGGATTTTGAGTATGGCCTCTTGTAGTCAAAGATAACTAATCTTAAAAACGTACCATCATCCAAATTAATATAGAGAAACAAAGGAGAGTGGGGACAAGGGGACAGTGGCTGATGTTGACCCCATAACATTCCCACCCTGAGAGTGGCTGAACTATATCGGTACTGATTGACAACAATAAGCAAATTACCGTATATACTCGAGTATAAGTCGAATTTTTCAGCACATTTTTTTGTGCTGAAAGTGCCCCCCTCGACTCATACTCGAGTCAAGCACTTTTCTGCAGCAAAAAAATTCATTTTCCGAACCGACTTTGGGGCCCCGTATCTCAGGATAGTGCTAGGAACCCCAAATTTGGTGTGCAAACCCAGTGGAACTGGTACCATAACATATCCAAAGCTGGGGTTCCTAGCACCAAGTGACCCTGAGATACAGGGCCCCAAAACTGGTTCGGAAAATGTCATTCTCTACTGCAGAAAAGTGCTTGACATTTTCTGAACTGATTTTTGGAGCCCTCTATCTCGGAGCCACTTGATGCTAGAAACCCCAGCTTTGGAAGATTTAAGGTGCTAGTTCCACTGGGGTTCTTAGCACTAAGTGGCCCCGAGATACGGGGCCCCAAATTCGGTCAACTGTGTCCATCTGCAGCAATGTCATTTCGGGACCCCAAATTTTCAGAGACCCCAAATTTTAGCTGCAGCTAGGGGGCATCTAGGAACCCTTAACTACCGAGTTTGAAGTTCAGGGGACCTATGGCTGCAAATGGGCACAGTGAGGCTGCAAATGGGCATTGTTGACCCTCTTTTCCACTTACAGTAGCTGTGCATTTCTCACCCTCATCTTATACTCGGGTCAATAAGTTTTTCCCATTTTTTTATGGTAAATTAGGGCCTCGACTTATACTCGGAATGACTTATACTCGAGTATATATGGTATGTAAAAAGGTTTATTACAAAAAGGAAAATACATAGTATACTTATTAAAATCGCAAAAACAGAAGCTCAGGATTCCCCAAGGGATATCTGTTGTTACAAAGTATAGAATGGTCTGGGTTTCGACTAGTTTTGCGGTGTTACCACTTCCTCAGGAGGACCAATCTATGAAACAGATAATTCAATGAAATACAAGCATAATGAATACAATGATCATAATACAGCATATTAAAAAAATAAATAAATAAAATAAAATAACCAAAAAAATATAATAAAAGAATATATAAGGAACTAGCTTACCCTATAACTAGGTGATCATGTGCGGCATCAAGTCGCCCAAATAAATTCCCCCCGCGGAGGACAAGGGGGATTGTGCGGAATTCTCTAAATAAAGAACATAAAACAGGTGAGGGGCCTAATGAGTTGGATGGTTGAAAGATAAAGGAGATTAAACAATTCACATAGTGGGGGGGTTGGGAAAAGAGAGATAGTGGGGGCAAGGGGAGAGAAGGAGGGAGGAAAGGATAAGAAGGAATTGGGAAGGGGAAGCAGGGAAGGGAAAGGGGGAGGGGAATAAGGATGGAGGAGAGAGGGGAAGGGAAAGGGGGAAGGAAGAGGGGGGGAGGAGGGACAGGGGAAGGGTGGAAGGGGAAAAAAGGGAGGGGGGGAGAGAGGCAGACCAAAGAAGGGAGGGGAGAAAAGGGACCAGAAGAAGGGGGGGAAACAGGAAGTACGGATGGAGATAGTAAGGGGAGAGGAAAAAGGGGAGGGAGCAAGCAAGGAAGGACAGGACACAGGAACAGGAAAAAAGGGGAAGAGGTAACCAGCGCCCTAACTAGTGAGTAATTAGGCAAGATATCGACATATAGTGTAGCTCACCATTGTAATTGTATCAAGAGGTAATAGAGATACCAGGCCACATAGAGGCTCCTGGTAGCGCGGAGGTCAGATGGCCGGTAAAGGAAAAAGGACGCCAGCTGTGTCCACCAATTGAAGCATCATGGAGGGTACAGAGGTGTGGGGGCCCAACAATGTGGGTGGATACCCAATGGGTTAAATAGGAGTCTGTCAAAAGAACGGTATCAAATATAACATAAAATACAGGATAGTATCCATAGGGCGGTATCAAGTGTAAATAACGTCAAGGTAAAGGATAGTATCCGAAGGCAGAAATGAAAAAAACGTACCCATAGATGCCCTTAGTGAGCCAATGATGGCGTCCTTTCCATCCAAGCCCCATGTGCTCACTCAGAGGCCCAAGGGCCCATTAAGTGAGCTCCCCAACCTGGAGACGCCCATGACACCGCCAACCGGCGGCGTCTGACGTCTCCAGGTCAGTTTCTCCGCACTGCGCAGGTGCGTGGCCCGTGCTTCTGCGCATGCGCATTCAAGACGAGCCCATGGGCGGGGAGCCCTGGGCTCGGAGAGAACAAGAAGGGGATGAACTAGTGAAAGTCACCCCTGCCAGGAGAAACACAAGTCCGCCGCTGTGGGAAGGGCACAGGCAGCCATGAACCGCACAGAGCACCCAGTGATCACTGAAACAATATAGAAAAACATTAAACATCATGTAATAATAAAAAACAAACAAAAAAATATATATATATAAAATTAATGGTATGAGTGGCAGTATAGATGCCACAATAACGATTACTGTGTTGATAAGCACAAACGGGAATTGACACCCATAGACGGCTCAGGAACCAAGGGGGACAATCTTTACTGAAAAGAGCCTATGTTTCAGGGTAAGTCACAAAACAGGCATAAGGTAATGTAATTGGGCTTCCTATTGGTGGGTGGTGGAAGTGAAGGGTGGGAATGTTGGGAAGGTGATGAGGCAAACGGGGATGAGGAGGTGGGGGAGGTGAAGGTGAGGGTTAACGAGGGTTGTTGCCGGGCACCAAAAGGGCCCAACCAAAATGAAAAGCTAATAGAATCCACCGACCAATGCAAACAGTGCATAGTGCCGAATGTGAGTGAAATAACCCAAGAAGTGATCAATGTACTCAGGACACATCCTGGGTAATGAAGTGAAAAGTGGTGAAAAGAAAGTGAAGTAAGGTGGGATTGTAGGGAGTGTGGGACAGTGAACTTGGGACAATTGCACTGTTAATGGGAAATATGTATAGATAATACATGTGATAAAGGTAAGGTGGTGATGGTGACAACCCACAGATAGAAGGCCATGCCAGGTAAAATAAAGTTAAAGTTAAAAGTGTCCCTAAAGTAGTAGGATTTGGGATCTAATGAAATAGATGGCAGGTGTCTCCCCACAGTGTCATAATCTATAGATATACAAAAGGTAATCGCACTTTGCGATAATATGACATATATAATAGTGTTCAAAGGGGGAGAAGGATAACCTAAGCGGGTGAATATCAGCTGAGGATTCTAAGTGTGCGTAACACAAATCCATTAGAACACTCTAGGGTAGAAGGTAGGGAATTTAAGCTGAATTGACCCAACTAATGAAACATAATAAATTGCATTGATGATTAAAAACCTATAATTCAACATTCTTATATTTAAATGGCTAGATGAAACCAGCTAGCTGTATGGAAATCATAGAGCCTGCCTAATCAGTGCTGAGAGTGTCCACATGTCTGACCCATGTAAGGGGGCAATTTCCAGCGTAATCGAAAAATTGATACAAGTAATTGGTAATATAAATTAAGAGTTAGAGGCACTCAGAAAAGGGAGAATCATGAAAGGTGATGTATATGTGAGCTTTAAAACACGTCCCAGAGTGGAAAAGAGGGCACAGTTTACAGCTGATGATAGTCTAATCCAAACAAACAAAAAGGGGAATTTTTTAGTCTAATAGGAAGGGCTGCTAACAGAGAGAAAAAAAAAAAAAGGGGGAGATCAAATACCTGCGATCTAGTACCCAAAGTCTCGCCACAACGTTCCTCACAACTGGGGGGATGAGCCGCTGGGGAAAGACTGAGGGATATTATCCTATATAGGGAAGCCCAGCTGCCATAATTAGTCCTGGGAGGTGTGTGTGGGAGGAAGGATTCCTGAAGTTGCTCGAGTCGCCCGGATGAGAAATCCGGAGGGACCGGAGCAAGTCCATCTATACACTGAATGCCATGGGTAGTGCATGCTGAAGGAATCGCATGAATCAAACCCCCGATCCAACATCCTAATAACTCCACAGTCCAGATAGAACGAAGGGGGGGATCGCTATGCCTCCCCGGCATGCGGAGAAAAGGGGCGGACCTGGACGGCATTGGCATCTGGCTGGCGCTGGTGGATTTGAGTTGGTGACGCTGCGTTCCACAGAATGGGGGAGGGGCCGTACACTCATCGGCTCAGAGGCCATCAGGTGTCGGATGGCTGGAGGATCTGTTTAAAATGCCTCTGTGGGGACTTGGTGAAATCACCAAGAAACTGTCAAATGTATAGCCATCTATGAGGATGGCCCATTGGCAGACCCCTTAGGCAGTGAATAGACACGGGTGTGACCATATGCCTCACGAGTCAGGGGTCACTTCCAGGAACGGTCCAGAGCAGGGGGCAAGGGGGCACATCAAAAAATAAATAAACAAGTGAATAGAAGCTAAAAATCCATTTAGCTTCTATTTGAAGGATTCTTTGATCAAAGTTTCCTCCGCAGATAGGGGGGTGTACCCGGGCCTGTACCTGGAATTTCAAGGATTCGGTACTATAGTCATGGCATTCCGCAAAATGCCTGGGTATTGGTTACTCAGTGACACCTAACTGTATATCTACAGCGTGTTCTTTAATTCTTCTCCAAAAATTTCTCTTGGTCTTACCTACATAATGATTACCGCAACCACGTGTTAACAAATACACCATACCAATGGTATTACAATTAATGAAATGTTGCATACGTAGATGTTCCCCTGTGGGTAGAACAACGTTATTCCCAGTTATAATATACTTGCAGAAGTCGCAATTGCTGCATTGAAAAGTACCTCGTGGTAAATTACCGCATGGGTCTTTAGATCTCTGCAGCATAAAATGGCTAGAGACTAAGCCCGGGTTCACACCTATGCGAATTAGATGCGGCTTACACCGCATCCAATTCGCAGGACATTTTAAAATACATTCATTTGAATGTATCTGGTTCACATATGTGCGTTGCATTCGCACTGCGCATTGCACAGAAAACGTGTGCGTTTTTTGGGCATTGCGGTGCGAATTACAAGCCCATTATCTCCTATGGGAACGCATCTGATTCGCAGATGCATTGCGTTCTGAACAAGGATTTTCTCCTTCTCTTCACTACACCTCCCCCTCTCCCCCCCCTCCCTCCCCCTCTCCCTGCTCACTGATCCGCAGCTAGAATGCAGAGAAACCTTTGAACAACAAGAAGAAGCTCAGTGAAACCTGAGCTTCAATTCTCATCGCACATGTGTGAAACCGGGCTAAGATGTCACGTGGTGATTGGTTACATTTATAAATGACATGCGGTTCAGGTTCTACAAATAATCTTAGAGTGGATCATCACTCAAAGGTGCCAGTGGGTATTTAACCACTTTAATACAGGGCACTTAGACACCTTCCTGCCCAGACCAATTTTCAGCTTTCAACACTGTCGCAGTTTGAATGACAATTGTGCGGTGATGCTACACTGTACCCAAACTAAATTTTTATCATTTTGTTCCCACAAATATAGATTTCTATTGGTGGTATTTGATCACCTCTGCGGTTTTTATTTTTTGCTAAACAAATAAAAAAAGACTGAAAATTTTGAAAAAAATAAAAGTTTTGCTTTTGTTTCTGTAAAAAAAAAATGTAAATAAGTAAGTTTTCTCTTTCACTGATGGGCACTGATAAGGCGGCACTGACAGGCACTTAAATGGCGGCACCAATGAGGTGGCACCAATGAGCAAGCACTGACGGGCACTGACGATGAGCACTGATATGCGGCACTGATAGGCGGCACTGATGGGTGGCACTGATATGCAGCACTGATGGGCATTGATAGGTGGCACTGTTGGGCACTCATGGGTGGCACTGGGTGGCACTGGTTGGCACTGATGGGCACTGATAGGCCACACTGATGGGCACTGAAAGGCGGCACTGCCGGGCACTGATAGGGTGGCACTGATAGGCGGCACTGATAGGCAGCACTGCTGGGCACTGATGGGCACTGATAGGCGGCACTGATGGGCACTGATGGGCACTGATACGTGGCACTGATGGGCACTAAATATGCGGCACTGATATGAGGCACTGATATGCATCCCTGGTGGCACTGGCAGTGGTAGGCATTGGAGTTGGCACTGATTGGCAGCTGCCTGGGCATTGATTGGCAGCTGCCTTTGCATTGATTAGTATTTCCCTGGGGGTCTAGGGGGCATACCTGGTGGTCCAGTGTGGCTGGTTTCCCTGGTGGTCCTGGGCGGCTTCCCTGGTGGTCCTGGGCGGCTTCCCTGGTGGTCCTGGGTAGGATCTGAGGGGGGGCTGTGCTGATAAACAATCAGCACAGACCCCCCCTGTCAGGAGAGCAGCCGATCGACTCTCCTCTACTCGCATCTTTCAGACGCAAGTGAGGAAAAGCCGATCACCGGCTCTTCCTATTTACATTGTGATCTGCCGTGATTGGACACGGCTGATCACATTGTAAAGAGTCTCTGTCAGAGACTCTTTACTTAGATCGGTGTTGCGGGGTGTCAAACTGACACCCCGCAGCAACGATCGCCGCGATGCGCGCCCCCCGGGGGTGCGCAGTGGCCCGATATCCTGATCACGTCATATGACATCCGGTCACTTTGCCGCCGTCATTTTGTAATAGGGCGGGTGGCAAGTGGTTAAAATACGTTTGATGATTTGAGATTGATTATTGAATTTCGTGATTGGACGAATACCCTGGGGCTGTGATGGAGTTCCCTTCTCACCTTGGAACAGAAAGAGGTCTCGTGGGCTGTTACTTGCATTTTGAAATGCTTTTTTGAGACATCTCTTGCTGTATCCACGGTCCAAAAAGCATTTCTGTAGTTGAGAGGCTTGAATTATAAAATCGTCCTCATTGGTACAATCCCGTCGGGCCTGTAGGTATTGGCCTTTGGGGATGGAGCCAATTAGATGTGATGGATGAGCGCACGTGGAGTGTAACAGGGAATTTCCTGCAGTGTCTTGTAATGTAGATTGGTGGTGATGGCTCCCTCCGTGTCTTTATGTATGTTCAAATCGAGAAATGGGACAGTTTCTCTGTGCCAATTGTAGGTAAAAGACAGATTGTAGTCATTATGGTTGAGTTCCTCCATGAACTCTGCAAGGAGTTCTGGGGTCCCTGTCCATAGAATCAAGATGTCATCGATATACCTGCGCCACACTAGGGTGTGGTGCAGGTATATCAAGGAAGCCTCCGAGGAGAAAACCTCACGCTCCCACCCCCCCAGGTACAGGTTGGCATAGGATGGGGCATATTTAGTCCCCCATCGCCACACCTTGTACTTGGAGGTAGTGGGAACAGTCAAATGTGAAGGCATTGTGGGTCAAAATGAAGTGCAGCATTAGTATTATGAATGCATCAAGGTCTCTTTCATTTAGAAAGGTTGAAATAACTGCAATACCTTTGTCGTGAGGAATTCTGGAGTAGAGGGCTACAAGAATAGTGTCAGCAGGTACAAATAAGCCTTCCAGGGCCGTTAAGACATGAATAGTGTCTTTTAGATACGTTGGTAACCTTTCTACATGGGGGCGTAGGTAATCATCTATTAGGGAGCTGGCTTGATGGGTAAGGCATCCTATCTCCGAAATGATGGGCCTGTCTGGAGGTAAGGATAAGGATTTATAGGTTTTGGGTAACGCATAAAAAGTGGGAGTTATGGGATGTTGAACTTTTAAGAATTCTCGTGTATTTTTGGAAATAAGATTTTTTGAAAAGGCTCCATCTATGATCCTGAAGAACTCCCGTTGGTAGTCGTGGATTCTGGATGGAGAAATCTAATGATACCAAGAGGAGTTCTTCAGGATCTTGTAACACATGGCCATGTAACCCTCTCTGGTTTGAATGACCACATTGCCCCCCTTGTCAGATGGTTTAATTACTATGTCCTCTCTTTTATAATTTGATTTAAAGCTGCTCTTTGAGTGTGTGTTAAGTTGGATTTTGTTGGAATGGTATTCATTTTTTGAATATCTTGAGTAGTACGCTCCACGAAAAGTTTGAGGTTAGGATTGGAAAAAGTCAGAAACTTAAGTGATTTACTTTTAAATGCGGGTGGTGTGAACCCTGGGGGTGCACAGTCCTCTGTATCAGTTAACATTCGGTACATAATTGCGGGATCATCCCAAACACCGCCCTCCCTTTCCAATTGTGTTAATATTTTCAACATTTTGTAGTCCATGCGGGACCATTTAGTCTCAGGGTTTGTTTCTATTTTATTGGTCTGGTTATGCCAAAAAGTTTTGAAATTTAACTTCCTGGCAAACAAGTTAATATCTTTCACAACCTCAAAATGATTAACGTCTCGTGTAGGACAAAAATTAAGCCCAAGACCTAGAATTTCTAATTCTATTCTAATTCTATGTCAGTAAAGTTTTGTGAGGTAAGATTAACTACATAAAATGTATTGGATCGTGTTATGTGGGGCGAGTGATGAATTGATCTATATGGCTTTGTGCTGCATGAGGTGGTGGCTTGGGAGTCATGGGGACTTTTTCTTTGGAGGCCGGTGCCCGAAAATTTGATGGTCTAGGTTGCTTGGGGGTGGCTCCTGAAGCTGCCCCACTATAGTGTGGTCTACCTCGCATGCCTGGAGGGGTAGGGGTACCTAGGGGGTGTTTTCCTTTTGGGTGCCTGGATACGATTCATCTCTGAATGTTCTTGTGGGGGGGCATGGGCGATTGGTCCCATATTAAGAGTATGGGGCTGAAAGCCCGGATGTGTGTAATTGGTTTGAGAGTGAACAGTTGAAGATGTTGAGGTGTGAGAGGCGTTTCCATCATTGGTTTGCCTGAATCGATTGAAGTTTCCTCTGTTTAGTGTGTTCCATTTGTAAGCCCTTCCCATTTTGAAAGTTACTGAGTCTTTTGCAAATGTTTTATCTTTGTTTTGTATAAGTGATTTATTATATTCGTCCACATATGTTTTTATTTCCTCTTCCGATGAGACGAAAATGTCTGTCTCCCGCAATGGGTGGAGTTTATTTTGTATACTCTGTATTTCGGCGTCAAGTTTTTTGTTTTCTAGATCGTAATGATCCTTCAACATTCTCATCATATTTAGTAAACATGTAGTAAGATTTTCTTCCCATTCTGTTCGTAATGGACTTCGAGGGTTTTTAATGTGGGGAAAACCTGTATTCTTAAACCAAGGGGTACTACTTTGTTGTCGATGTAGGATTGAAAGAAGTGACTATGCCAATAGAATCTGGATTTATGTTCTAGAAGTTTTTTTCAAATGAGCAAAAAGGGCTGTGATTTCATTAGTTTCCATGTTATCCCCTAATGCTGTGGTTTTAATCTTATTAATTTGGTCAACCCATGCGCTGCCGCAATAGTTGGCCATAATGAGAATACAGAGGGGGAGGAGGAAAAAACGGGGGGAGGGGGAGAAAAAGAAAAAAAGAAAAAAGAAAAAGGAAGGGTGTGGAGCTGGTAGAAGAAAAGGCAAGAAGAGTCCTAAGGGTTTGTGTTTACACCTAAAATGTTTTTTTTTCATGTGACTATTGTTTTTAATTAAAATGATTTAAATAGTAGAAATTATTAAAATCTTAATCAACTTTAAACATAAATGATAATAGTTAATAAAGAAAGAGTTATGTTCCACGTTAACCCCTAGAGGTAAAAAAGGGGGAAAAAATTAAAAAGAGAGGACATGGTAATTAAACCATCTGACAAGGGGGGCATTGTGGTCATTCAAACCACAGAGGGTTACACGGCCATATGTTACAAGATCCTGGAGAACTCCTCTTGGTATCGTCGGATTTCTCCATCCAGAATCCACGACTACCAACGGATCATAGATGGAGCCTTTTCAAAAAATCTCATTTCCAAAAATACACGAGAATTCTTAAAAGTTCAACATCCCATAACTCCCACTTTTTATGTGTTACCCAAAACCCATAAATCCTTATCCTTACCTCCAGGCTGGCCCATCATTTCGGGGATAGGATGCCTTACCCATCAAGCCAGCTCCCTAATAGATGATTACCTACGCCCCCATGTAGAAAGCTTACCCACGTATCTAAAAGACACTATTCATATCTTTACAGCCCTGGAAGGCTTATTTGTACCTGCTGACACCATTCTTGTATCCATCGATGTAGAGGCCCTCTACTCCAGCATTCCTCATGACAAAGGTATTGCAGTTATTTCAACCTTTCTAAATGAAAGAGACCTTGATGCCATCCCCTACAATGCATTCATAATGCTGCCCTTCATTTTGACCCACAATGCCTTCACATTTGACGGCTCCCACTACCTCCAGGTACAAGGGGACTAAATGTGCCCCATCATATGCCAACCTGTACCTGGGGGGGGTGGGAGCGTGAGGTTTTCTCCTCGGATGCTTCCTTGATATACCTGCGCCACACCCTAGTGTGCAGGTATATCGATGACATCCTGATTCTATGGACAGGGACCTCAGAACTCCTTGTGTAGTTCATGGAGGAACTCAACCATAATGACTACAATCTGTCTTTTACCTACAATTGGCACAGAGAAACTCTCCCATTTCTCGATTTGAACATACATAAAGACATGGAGGGAGCCATCACCACCAATCTACATTACAAGACACTGCAGGAAATTCCCTGTTACACTCCACAAGCGCTCATCCATCACATCTGGCTCCATCCCCAAAGGCCAATACTTACGGGCCCGACAGAATTGTACCAATGAGGACAATTTCATAATTCAAGCCTCTCAACTACAGAAACGCTTTTTGGACCGTGGATACAGCAAGAGATGTCTCGAAAAACCATTTCAAAATGCAAGTAACAGCCCACGAGACCTCTTGCTGTTCCAAGGTGAGAAGGGAACTCCATCACAGCCCCAGGGTATTTGTCCAATCACGAAATTTAATAATCAATCTCAAATCATCAAACGTATTTTAAATACCCACTGGCACCTTTTAAGTGATGACTCCCCTCTAAAATTATTTGTAGAACCTGAACCGCATGTCATTTATAAACATAACCAATCACTACGCGACATCTTAGTCTCTAGCCAATTTAACTGCTAATTGCGCGGTCATGCAATGCTCTACCCAAACGAAATTTGCGTCCTTTTCTTCCCACAAATAGAGCTTTCTTTTGATGATATTTGATCACCTCTGCCGTTTTTATTTTTTGCGCTATAAACGGAAAAAGACTGAAAATTTTGAAAAAAAATGATATTTTCTACTTTTTGTTATAAAAAAAATCCAATAAACTAAATTTTAGTCATACATTTAGGCCAAAATGTATTCGGCCACATGTCTTTGGTAAAAAAAATGTCAATAAGCGTATATTTATTGGTTTGCGCAAAAGTTATAGCGTCTACAAACTAGGGTACATTTTCTGGAATTTACACAGCTTTTAGTTTCTGACTGCCTATGTCATTTCTTGAGGTGCTAAAATGGCAGGGCAGTACAAAACCCCCCCAAATGACCCCATTTTGGAAAGTAGACACCCCAAGGAAATTGCTGAGAGGCATGTTGAGCCCATTGAATATTTATTTTTTTTGTCCCAAGTGATTGAATAATGACAAAAAAAAGAAAAAAAAAAATTACAAAAAGTTGTCACTAAATGATATATTGCTCACACAGGCCATGGGCATATGTGGAATTGCACCGCAAAATACATTCAGCTGCTTCTCCTGAGTACGGGGATACCACATGTGTGGCACTTTTTGGGAGCCTAGCCGCGTACGGGGCCCCGAAAACCCAGCACCACCTTCAGGATTTCTAAGGGCATACATTTTTGATTTTACTCCTCACTACCTATCACAGTTTTGAAGGCCATAAAATGCCAAGATGGCACAAACCCCCCCCAAATGACCCCATTTTGGAAAGTAGACACCCCAAGCTATTTGCTGAGAGGCATGGTGAGTATTTTGCAGCTCTCATTTGTTTTTGAAAATGAAGAAAGACCAGAAAAAAAAAATTTTTTTTCTTTTTTCAATTTTCAAAACTTTGTGACAAAAAGTGAGGTCTGCAAAATACTCACTATACCTCTCAGCAAATAGCTTGGGGTGTCTACTTTCCAAAATGGGGTAATTTGGGGGGGGTTTGTGCCACCTGGGCATTCCATGGCCTCCGAAACTGTGATAGGTAGTGAGGAGTGAAATCAAAAATTTACGGCCTTAGAAAGCCTGAAGGCGGTGCTTGGTTTTCGGGGTCCCGTGCGCGGCTAGGCTCCCAAAAAGTCCCACACATGTGGTATCCCCGTACTCAGGAGAAGCAACAGAATTTATTTTGGGGTGTAATTTCACATATTCCCATGGCATGTTTGAGCAATATAACATTTAGTGACAACTTTGTGCAAAAAAAAAAAAAAAAAATTGTCTCTTTCCCGCAACTTGTGTCACAATATAAAATATTCCATGGACTCGACATGCCTCTCAGCAAATAGCTTGGGGTGTCTACTTTCCAAAATGGGGTCATTTGGGGGGGTTTGAACTGTCCTGGCATTTTATGCACAACATTTAGAAGCTTATGTCACACATCACCCACTCTTCTAACCACTTGAAGACAAAGCCCTTTCTGACACTTTTTGATTACATGAAAAAATTATTTTTTTTTGCAAGAAAATTACTTTGAACCCCCAAACATTATATATTATTTTAAAGCAATTGCCCTACAGATTAAAATGGTGGGTGTTTCATTTTTTTTTTTTCACACAGTATTTGCGCAGCGATTTTCAAACGCATTTTTTGGGGAAAAAACACACTTTTTTAAATTTTAATGCACTAAAACACACTATATTGCCCAAATGTTTGATGAAATAAAAAAGATGATCTTAGGCCGAGTACATGGATACCAAACATGACATGCTTTAAAATTGCGCACAAACGTGCAGTGGCAACAAAATTACTACATTTTTAAAAGCCTTTAAAAGCCTTTACAGGTTACCACTTTAGATTTACAGAGGAGGTCTACTGCTAAAATTACTGCCCTCGATCTGACCTTCGCGGTGATACCTCACATGCATGGTGCAATTGCTGTTTACGTTTGACGCCAGACTGCCACTTGCGTTCGCCTTAGCGCGAGAGCAGGGGGCGACAGGGGTGCTTTTTTTTTATTTATTTTTTTTATTTATTTTTTTTTGCTTTTTTATCTTATTTTTAAACTGTTCCTTTCATTTTTTTTTTTAAATCATTTTTATTGTTATCTCAGGGAATGTAAATATCCCCTATGATAGCAATAGGTAGTGACAGGTACTCTTTTTTGAAAAAATTGGGGTCTATTAGACCCTAGATCTCTCCTCTGCCCTCAAAGCATCTGACCACACCAAGATCGGTGTGATAAAATGCTTCCTCAATTTCCCAATGGCGCTATTTACATCCGGCGAAATCTAAGTCATAAAATGCTCGTAGCTTCCGGTTTCTTAGGCCATAGAGATGTTTGGAGCCACTCTGGTCTCTGATCAGCTCTATGGTCAGCTGGCTGAATCACCGGCTGCATTCTCAGGTTCCCTGTTGAGACAGGAGAGCCAGAGAAAAACACGGAAGACGGTGGGGGGGGGGGCATTCCCTCCCACTGCTTGTAAAAGCAGTCTAGAGGCTAATTAGCCGCTAGGATTGCTTTTACATGAAAGCCGACCGCTGGCTAAAAAGAATGATACCAAGATGATACCTAAACCTGCAGGCATCATTCTGGTATAACCACTCAAAGTCGTGAATGGCGTACCTGAAGACAAAAAATTGGTTAACAATAAAGCACAGTAAACGGTAAAGTATAAATAATTACATACCTGAAAATCAAACATGATAAAACATAATAACAATAAAACATTGCAGAATAGAATACAGTAAAAAAGAGCAGAACAATAGAGAGAGAATAGAGAGAGAGAGAGAACAATAAAACGACAACTATTTTTTTTTATTTTTGTTTGTGTTTTTTTTTTTTTACACTTTTTTTTTTGTAACTAACTTTTATAACTGTAACCGGTTCCAGGTTCGAGTCTCTCAAAATGCGATGGCATCTTGGGAGACCCTGTGAAAGTGTGCCTAGTCTGTGCAATGCTGTACGCTACGCTAATACTCAACTAGTGCATGGTAGCGTTCAAAACATTCACCAAGTGTTACTGCAGTGCTGGTTTGACTACGACCGGGGTGTACTACGCCGCTGGTGCTTGCCAGTTCACCAAAACGCTACAAAGAAAAGTGTCAGTGATCGATCGATACTGCACTTGGGTGGGCTGAACTGGGCTGGGCCGGGCGGAGGGGCAAAACGCAGGTGCTAGCAGGTATCTGGGCTGATCCCGCTAACACTGCGTTTTTGGGAACCTTAAACTGCTGGTGACGCTAGTATAGATCTGATCGGATCAGATATTGATGCGTTCAGATACTATACCACTAAGGGAGGTGTACGGTGCGTGTACGGTGCGTGCGTGGGTGTTCGCGGTACTGGCGCTAATCTGACGCTGCCTAGGGCGACGCATATCACCGCCGGGCGATCAGGGGGCTAAACCTTTATTCGGTAATAAACGGCGGGTGCCCTGACACTATAAAAAATAAACGAACTAACCAGCGTCACCCGTAACGGTTATACGGTGATCAGTGGTGAAAGGGTTAACTAGGGGGCCATCAAGGGGTTAAAACATTTATTAGATAGTATATGGGGGTCCCTGTCGCTATAAAACACTGACGGCGAACCTAAATATTTACATCCCTAACTAGCGTCACCAGCGACACTAATACAGCGATCAGAAAAATGATCGCTTAGCGACACTGGCGACAGGGGGTGATCAAGGGGTTAAAACTTTATTAGGGGGGTAAGGGGGGTACCCTAGACCTACAGGGGGCTAAACCTTTATTCGGTAATAAACGGCGGGTGCCCTGACACTATAAAAAATAAACGAACTAACCAGCGTCACCCGTAACGGTTATACGGTGATCAGTGGTGAAAGGGTTAACTAGGGGGCAATCAAGGGGTTAAAACATTTATTAGGCAGTATATGGGGGTCCCTGTCGCTATAAAACACTGACGGCGAACCTAAATATTTACGTCCCTAACTAGCGTCACCAGCGACACTAATACAGCGATCAGAAAAATGATCGCTTAGCGACACTGGCGACAGGGGGTGATCAAGGGGTTAAAACTTTATTATGGGGGGTAAGGGGGGTACCCTAGACCTACAGGGGGGTAATACTAACTGTCCCACCACTGCTAACTGTCACAAACTGACACTATGCAGTAATCAGGAAAAAAAAAAAAAAAAAAAAAACCTGCTTGGTGTCAGTTTGTGACAGAGGGGGGGGTGATTGGGGGGGGATCGGGGGGCGATCGGGGGGGGGATCGGGGGTGTAATATATGCCTGGCATGTTCTACTGTGTTGTGTGTGAGTGTTGGTGCACTTACATGTCATCTCTCCTCGGCGCTGGAACGGAAACTGCCAGACCGAGGAGAGATGACATCACATCCTCTGCCTCTGTGTACTATACAGAGGCAGGGGATGTTTCTCATTGGCTGGGAGCGATCGCGAGGGGGGGGCCACGATCGGATGGCCTCCCCCTCGTCTGTCATCGCTCCCAACCAAATGCCGACCGCAGCTGGCACCGGGGGGGGGTCCGATCGGACCCCCCACCCGCGGGAAGGCAATCACGTTTCAGGTACGTGATTTTGCCTGCCCGTGCCGCTCTGCTTATGTATATAGGCGTGAGGCGGTCGGCAAGTGGTTAAACAGATCCTCCATCGGGGGTCACCAACACCTGATGGCCTCTGAGCCGATGAGTGTACAGCCCTCCCCCATTCTGTGGAACGCGGCGTCGCCAACTCAAATCCACCAGCGCCGGCCAGACGCCATGCCATCCAGACGCCATGCCATCCAGGTTCCGCCCCTTTTCTCCTCATGCCGGTGAGGCATAGCGATCCTCCCCCCTTTGTTATATCTGGACTGTCGCGTTATTAGGATGTTGGATCGGGGGTTTTCTGCATGCGATTCCTTCAGCATGCACTACCCACGGCATACAGTGTATAGATGGACTTACTCCGGTCCCTCCGGATTTCTCATCCTGGCGACTCGAGCAACTCCAGGAATCCTTCCTCCCACACACATCTCCCAGGAATAATTATGGCAGCTGGGCTTCCCTATATAGAATGATATCCCTCAGTCTTTCCCCAGCTGCTCATCTCCCCAGTTGTGTGGAACGTTGTGGAGAGACTTTGGGTACTTGATCGCAGGTATTTGAGCTCCCCTTTTTTTTTCTCTGTTAGCAGCCCTTCCTTTTAGACTAAAAAAAAATCCCTTTTTTTGTTTGTTTGGATTAGACTATCATCAGCTGTAAACCGTGCCCTCTTTTCCACTCTGGGACGTGTTTTAAAGCTCACATATACATCACCTTTCATCATAATTGGAACCAACGGTCTAATCTTTGGAAACAACCATTTTTTGCCCTTAATGGTGCTTCAACCCTTCATTTAGGTTTGGTCTAATCCCAATATATTTACTCGGTGAGTAATCTTCAATATACATTCTCTTGCCCTAGGGGCTATCTTTCTCCTTTTTTTTTTTTTCCCTTTGATCACTGAACTCACTACCTCCTATCAACCATCTGCATGTTTAGGGGCCTAGGGTCCAGGTTGGGGAGGAGTATTCCCACAGGCTCCCTTGCCTCCTCTGTCCCACTGAGCCGGTGTTCTCCATGCGTGGTCCTTTTCGGTGAGTTGAGGGGCATGTCATTAAAACTTCGCATTTTTCATTTTATTAGATTGCCACATAAATATGTAATTCTATCTACTTGATTTTCCATACTAAATTCACTATAGGCAAAATATGACTGTACATCAATGGGTATATAAAGAAATTATCAATGTGTTTATATGTGCAATATTTTTTAATATAAAAAAACATTTTTTATTAATATTCGCTGCAATGTATATATTTCTAGATATGAATTTATGTAAAGACAAACAGATCAACACATGTATGTTATTTGCATCATTATGTATTCATACTAATCATATGATGTATGGTACTAATTAAGACTCTATTTGTAGAATTCACATGACGCTTTCATCTGTGCTATCCGCAAGGCCCTGACGAAGCGGAATATCCGTGAAACGCGTAGGCCATTCCTTGTATAATTTGTTGGGAACCAGCACGTCCCTGAATTTAAATTGAATTACCAAGATTGTAATGTATTTTAAACTTTGTTCTTTAAATAATAAAAAATTCATTACTCTTGTATAAATATATTGTATCTCATTTTGTTTATACTCCTCTGAGGCACAATTAGAGTCCCATTTTTCACTACAAATTTTTGGACACATATTTACATATCTTTCTGGGATGGTGCCTCTGTAGGAGTATTAGTGTTCCACACTCACCCCACTCCTATACACCATTCAATGTTGGTAGCCATGATTTTTTATTTTTATTTTGGTTGTGCATTAGTGTTTTTATACATAGCCTGGAAATAATGCTAATAGTGGAGGGGACAGTCAGTACATTTGGACCCTACAGTATGCGATCATTCACAGTGCTCAGCAACAACTTCTGACCTCAAGAAATACGTCCACACCTGGAGCTATAATGAAAGGTCTTACTCACAATGTCCAGGGGCAGCTTCTGGCCAGATTCCCAGCAACAATCTTCAGTGAAAAGTTTCCCTCTCCAGTCCAGCTTCCTTCGGGCAAGTCTTCTTTAGACCCTCAGCCCATAGCACAAGCTAAGGCCAGCAGCAGTAACTCTCTGGAATACATCACACATACCTCCTCCCAGGGGAAAGGCTCCAGATGAAGAGAGCTCTGATCAGATCCTGATCTTGATCAGATCCTCCCGTCTCCCCAGCCACACCTTTTGGACCAGCCTCCCAAGTTTCAGTTTTATTTAAATAACTATTCATAATCCAGTGACTGATTCTCCCACACTGTTTCTAAAAGTATATGCTTCAACAGGCAGAAGCAATCAATTACCAGGTTTAGGGACAAACCTGATCAGACCTAAACAGTAAGTTGCAGCTTGGCTAACTACAGCAGAGTTATAGTTGAAATGTAGTCAGCCCAGGGTAGGGGAGCTACATTCCATTTTATTGCAAAAGTTGTATACATTGTACAGATGTGGCAGTTCACAGACAAATTTAGGGTGTTCCCCAGGCATGTTTTTTAAAGGAATTTAGCATGTTTAATGTTGTCCTTTACAATTACTAAAATTGCTGCTGCTCACCAAACATTATTTAAAAATATTTTTGCTTTGATATATGTTCCCCAGAGCAGTGCCCAGCCCCCATGTGTTTGACAATTCCTTGCCTATTAGCCTAGAAAATGGCCATTGCTGTCTAACTTTTAAAAGTGGTCATCGTAGTGCCAGGCAGGATAATACAAAGTACAGATATGGAACTCAGGATAATGAACCTTCAGTACTTAATATCAATCAAGTAAACCCATGCCAAGGAGAAATGGACTCAGTACCCAAGGATTTGACAATGATTAAAAAAAAAACATTTTATTGGTAAACATTTTGTTTAAATAAAGGAAAGAACATACAAGTTCAAACAATATAAAAACAATAGTTACAGCCGTGCAACATTATTCATTTCATAGGGTCAATAACCCTCAATAAGTACTGGGGATACCTATATTCACTTCCTCAGGAGTCAATCAATGTTATCTTCAAGATAATAAATCATTATAATAATCTTATATCCAATCAGATGTAACAATTACAATATAAAAAGATTTTTGTTTTAAGAAAAACATAATTAAGTGAATGGCTGGTAGATTGGGGATTTTTTAGAACCATACATTGCTTACCCAGATAACCCAGTGGGTGATAGTAGTAGCACAGCAGGCACCCGAAGGTATTCCCCCCCCCCCCCACAGCGGACCCAGGGGATACTAATAAGCTCTCAAATCTAAAAAGTCTGAAAAATGTACATAGTAAAGAAATATTCCATTGTACTAAAAAAATGGGAGGAAAAAAGGAGAAAAAGGAGAGAGGGGAAAGGGAAGAGGGGAAAGGATCAGAAAGGGGGGAGAGTCGGGGATGGGGGGGGACGAAGTCAGAGGGAAAGGAAGAATCTTGAGAAAGAAGGAAAATCTGTAACATTTGACTTTTTCTTATTTTAGTGGGGTTCTGTTCACTGAACCCATCTCAAGTTGAATCCAAGTATGTTCAGCTCATCCCTACTCATTTCCTGTCAAGTGACTGGTCATCACGACAGAAAGTAACAGAAGTCTCTCCAAAAGAAGAACAGATAGCAATAAATACGTTGTTTTTAGTAGAATTAGAGGAGAAGTACAGCCAGAGCTCGTTTGGCTGTACTTCTCCTGTGGATCACAGGAGTGCAGATCACAAACCGGCAGGACAGCTCCCGGAGGCACCGCAGGACATGACGTGGAAGAAAACTCTGCCATTGGGGCCCCGCAAGCTCACTAATTTCTTCAGTGGCTCACAGCCAGACAGACAAGATTGTGCTGACTCACTTCACAGAGCGGCACCCCATCCTCACAGCGCACCTCTCCCATAACCACATAAGAGGACACGGATTGCTCTGCTCCTCAAGGGAACAAGACCAGGGACAGACTTAG
The DNA here is from genome assembly GCA_037952925.1 of Lithobates clamitans. NCBI lineage: Eukaryota > Metazoa > Chordata > Amphibia > Anura > Ranidae > Lithobates > Lithobates clamitans. Next base: position 1,106,267 of record JBBGZY010000097.1, on the reverse strand, counting down.
GACTCCCAGCCAATCGGGTCTCAGGACCCACTTCCTGTTCAGCCGGGAGAAGAATCAGGAAGACAATAGGAAGACAGTGCTCTGCGCCCCAAGCCCACCCTTTTTTGGAGCCAATTAGAGCCTCAGACTCTAATTATGTGCTTCAAAAAAAACAAAAAACATTGAAAACCATACGTCCAGTGCCCTACATGTAGGGCGCTTGGATTAGGGGGACTGCGCCCCTGCGCCCCTGCGCCCCATATGGACAGGTCGCCACTGGTCAGCACTCACAATTTTAGTGAGGTCAAGCTGCAGAAGCCATACTGTATACAAAAAGCAACGTCAATAACAAAAACCACTGAGGAAGGAGGAGGGTATTTATGATGCCCTGCACTCAGAGTATGTCCTCAATCTTCATGTTGCTGAAAGTCATTTAACCTCCCTGGCAGTAATCCCGAGTGTAACTCGGGGTTAAATTTCAGTACCTTTGGCGGTAACCCCGAGTCTCGGGATTGCATCACAGGATCCTGATTCAGGTTACTTACCTTGTCCCCAGGATCCTGCAATGTCCTCCCGCTGTGTCTGAGGGTTGTGTCCTCCGCCCAATGCTCTGTGTGCCGGGCAAATTCAAAAAGTACAAAATACATAACAAATACAGTACACTGTAATCTTAGAGATTACATTACTGTATCAAATCATTCACATCCCGTTGTCTCTAGTGCTTTGTCCAGTGCCCTGCATGTATACATATATATAGAGATGCGCGCATACACTGTACACCAATAGTTATTGACACACCTTGACATTGAAATTAATAAATTTATTGCTTCCATGCCTTTACTGTGCTCATTCATGCTAATAATTTGCAATTTGCAATTTGTGTTTTGACAAATCCTTACATGTTTTTTGTTACCTTCCTATTCATAGACATTCTACCTCAGGGCCCAAAAGAAGGCTCCAAGAAACTATGCAAAACATATTTTTGCAAGTTTAATGGTAATGCTACATTCTTAGAGGTAATGCACATTATCTACTTTTCAAACAGCAACTATTTAGACTATAATGTGGTAAATCTTTGAGACATTTTAGAATGTAGTGTTTTTTTTTCTAAAAGGTATATGCATGACTTTTTTTATCAAATTCAAATCATGAAAAGACAAATATTTATACCTCAGGGTTAATTTACTAGATTTACTAGCATTATTTACTTCAGCTTTTGTTAACTTTAACTGGCTAATCAGATTTAGGGGAAGCTTCTCATTTTCTGAATTCTTTTAAATCTCATTGAGTATTTATCATTTACAGTCTAGGGTGAAAATTGTTCCTGCTCTTTTGTATTTAGTACTTAAAGCGGTTGTAAAGGTAATTTAAAAAAAAAAAAAAAATAACAAACATGTTATACTTACCTTCACTGTGCAGCTCGTTCTGCACAGAGTGGCCCCGAACCTGGTCTTCTGGGGTCCCTCGGCGGCTGTTTCAGCTCCTCCCCGCAAGCATTTACCACCTTAATGCGAGCTCCCTCGCATGGTGGTGAGTGCTTGCGGGCGCGCTCCCGTGATACAGCCGGCGGCTATAGCCGCTCGCTGTATCACTCGGCCCCGCCCCCCGGCGCGCCGCGTCATCGAATGTGATTGACAGCAGCGCGAGCCAATGGCTGCGCTGCTTTCAATCCATCCACTGCAGCCAATCAGCGACCAGGCTGAGCTGCAGCGAAGATGACAAGAACGTGCAGCGAAGATTCGAGGCGTCAGGTAAGTAAAACGGGGGGGCTGGGGGCGGCGGTACTGTCAAAAGTTTTTTCACCTTAATGCATAGAATGCATTAAGGTGAAAAATTTTTTACCTTTACAACCCCTTTAACTTTGGTAATGCAATTGCTTGAATCTATTGAACATTATTTTTTTTTCTTAATGTCAGCTTTAAAAGGTATGTCATCACCTTTAAGACTTTTAGGGCAAAATTAAATATTGGCACACGTCATATCTCATTAGTCTACTAGAGTCTAGTTACTAGAGACACCAAAACAGATTACTTGAGAGACAATTGCATATCTAGAATATCTGGCATCCAGGGCCAATCGTTTTTTAGTAATCCCAATTCAAAATACAATACAGTTAGCTGAGCTAACTGTGTAATGGTCTTAATGGGCATGGCTAATAAAACCAGTCCAAAGGGGGCATGACCAGAAGCCATCCTGGATGGAAGCCTAACTCTCCTGCTCTTTCTCAGCCCATAATACAATGGCACATTTGGGGACATTCCGCCGCAATTTAATGGGCTGATACAGGACCACTCGCTCGTCAAATGCCCGGGGATCATCACAACCCCCCCAAGGTTCCACCACAGACCTCCGGTGCTTCTTTTTGCCATCAGACATGTCTCTCTCAGAGGTGACAAAATGGCGCTGGATGCCTACACAGCCTGCTCCTGGACCTCAGTGCAGCTCCCCCCCGGCCAACACAATGATCCAGACCTCTGCTGGTCCCCCTGCCGGTTGTGATGGGCCCCATGGACGTTTCCACACTCTCAGGAGCAGTAAATCATCCTTACCACCCCACCTCCCCTGCAGCCTCGCCGCATGGTGCACAGGCCGCCATGCCCGGGCCCCCCCCTCAGCAATGCACTCAATGCTCAGACGCCTACCCACGATTGCTGAGGACAGCGTCAGATCCCTGTGTCCATGGGACTGATCCCGGATCCCCTGCATCCTCAGATTTCTCTGTGGACTTTCCGGCCCTCCCAGGGCCTGTGTACCCATGCATCCAACTACTACAAGAGCCTGCGGGGATCCATGCAGCCTTCAGTCCCTCTGTCCCTGCACCGCCCCCCCTAAAGCCCAGAGACTGTCTCACTCACAGAACCCCAGCTCCTCCAGGGAACATTTTGAACTGCCAGCCACCTATGCACAGAAGGCTCACTCCCCTGCCCCCCATTTCTCCGGGGTAGAGAATATGAGGGCCCCCCGCCTGCACAGACACCAACCTGGTGTGCATCGTGGGACCCACCATCAGGGCAAGCACACCCTGCCCATGGCAACGCCACACCACACCCTCAAATACTGCCGCCTCACCCACCTCCACCGCCACAAACCTCAGTGCCCGTCTAAGATTATCCTATACCCCCTCAATAGCACTCTTATTTACAAGCGATGCCTACTAAGGAGGACTTTAGGCAGCTGATAGAAGACGTAAAATCCACCTGCCGCTGAGAAATTCAGGTGCTCCAGTCAGGCCTTAAGCATCTGGCAGACAGAGTGGAAATGGTCGAAGAAGAAACTCAGGAAACAAAACTAGCAGTCCACAGAGCCCAACTTCAGGGAGCAGACCACCACAGACATGCAACGTTAAAGCGGGATTCCGTCCTAAAAAAAAAAAAAATTTAAAGTCAGCAGCTACTAACACTGTAGCTGCTGACTTTAAATAAGTACTTACCTGTCCTGGGTAGAGAACAAATCCATGACAAACACAAAGCAACCCTTCTATGAGGACAAATCGGTGATTAAGGAATAAATCTTTATTTGAGACTATCCAAAAATAGAAATTACTAAATATAAATAATTATCACAATACAGCCCTATTCCCAGTACACATTAAAAAGACCTAAAGTCTAGAGAAGGCATTGGTGGCCACCATATTATAGATACCCCTCATACAACTCTCATTCTCATATACACATACACCAGTAGATACCGATCGGTCATAAGATCTTTTTAACTTGTGGGTATAAACATCAGGTGATCAGGGGAATTTTATCAGTAGAGATGACTGGCATAGTCTTAAAATGATAGGCACACTCGATCACAAGTAGTTTAGCCACAAATGTAACAGTTTTGTAGATACTTTAAAGTGCAGGAGTAGTGAGGCAGTTCCATATAGTTTCCGAAAAATTAGCTTGTGACAATTGCAGCTTCAGTTTAACGATGTAAGCATAGTCTATTCAGAAAAAACAGGTAATGGAATAACACAGCAGGTAAAGCGTAACATCTGAGCGATATATGAAAAGTAAATCTGACTTTACCATAAGCTGGAACGGTGCAGCGAGCGGCACATCATGTCAGGTAGCAAAGGGAACATAGTACAGGAACCAGCATCCAGGAAAGATCTTAACGATCTGTTGGTAGCTGTCACCAATGCTGCAGGATGAGATCCCGCTTGCTGATCACAGAGCGGCTTCCTGCGTTCACAATGCTTGCCTTTGTCAGCTATTTGGGTAAATTTAAGTCCTCGCTGGTGTTACATGAGAAGTACCTGCTGTATGAGCTGCAGTCATCAGGCTCTGATGCTGGTTCTCGGTCAGTGGAGTGCAGAGAAGTTTAGAGGCGATTCAATTAGCTCTGAGGAAGCTAACAAATTAGCGAAACATGTAAGCATCAGAAGTTGGTATCTGTGAGGAGGACTTATGGATGGCCACGCTTATTGAATCGGATCTTAATCGATATTAATGTGTTTGTCATGGATTTGTTCTTTAAGATTTATCTTAAACTCAGAGGACAACTAAAATCCCGGTATCTCTGATTGTTTATTTATTATATAGATAACGGACTTAGATGGTGTGACCGCTTAAAATCCCTATTTAAGGTTTAGGCCAAGGTATGATCATCATTTTCCTTAGAGGGACTACCGGATAGGTATATAGGAGTAGTTGAGAACCCCTTTTTGCTTTTTCTTTTTCTTTGATTACCTGTCCTGGGTGCCCGCGATGTCGGCCGCCCGAGGCCGACCCGTCCCTCGGCTCTCGGATCCCGGCACCACCATCCTAGGAAAGGGAAACAGGCAGTGGAGCCTTGCGGCTTCACTGCCAGTTTCCTACTGCGCAAGCGGCGCGGCGCTCCATTCTGTGAATGGTCCCGTGATGTTCTGGGAACACACACAGTTCCCAGAAGACAACGGGGCCACTCACCGAGGAGAAGAACTCACCGCGGAATAGGAAGAGGCTGATTAGGAAGACTGCCTAGCCACAAGGGTTTAGGTAAGTTTAATTTTTTTTTTTTCAAATTTTTTTTTTTTTTTTTTTAGGATTTTTGGTGATTTTTTTTTTCAGGGTGGCCCTCCACTTTAAGTAGAGGACCTGGACAACAGGGGGCGCAGAAACAACATCCGAGTAAGAGGTGTCCCAGAATCTGAAGGCCCAAGGATCTACAGACTACAATACAGACTGTGTTCAACAACCTACTAGGCGAGTCTCCATTGAAATGGAAAGAGCCCACCGAGCCCTACATCCTAAGAGTGCCACCTCCAAACCGAGGGATATCATCTGTAGGATCAGCTCCTACCCCCTGAAAGAGGAGATCATGCGGCAGGCTCGCTTGGCACGCAAAGTGACATTCGCGGATGTCCAAATACAACTGTACCCAGATCTTTCATGGATCACCCTACAAAAACACAGACTTCTCCAACCCTTACTGCACATTCTGCAAGATGAAAATATCCCCTATCACTGGGGATTCCTCTTCAGCCTCACAGCTAAACACCAAGGCAAATCTGCAGCTCTGCGATACCCAGAGGATCTAGCTGCCTTTTGTGACACCCTGGAGATCCCTGCCCCCAACTCCTGGATTGGGATCTTGTGGACACATCACCTCCACCACCCACAGTTTGGCAGAAGGTCCCTTATCCAACCGACCTCGGAACACAGATACATGCCACAAAGCCACCAAACGGCTGATCTTCATGTGCCCCCCTTTTCTTCTGATACCTGCTTATTGAATGACTCACCCTCCAATCAGGATGGTGATCCTGCCCTGGACACTTTTGAGCTACTAGTCCCCCCTGTGCCCCAGTTTTAATCCCCAGTTTACCCCATGTTATGTCTCAGATGAGACCTGAGAGAGTAGGATTTTTCTTGCTTACCTACCATCCCCCCTGGTTAAGTGACTGAAGTTAACCACAGTTTTTTCTTTTTGTGTTTTATATGACCAATTTTGGGCTCCCTTGCATCCGCCTGACCCGTCCCCTTGGATTAGGGTTGGGGGATCCCTGGGAAACCATATTGACCTAGGCCTAACAGCCTCTCAAGGTCGAGTGAAAATGTTTGTTCAATTCTCTCATTGGTTTTTATGTATTAACTTTCTGTCTCTCTTTCAGTTCCCCCCTCTCCTCTCTTCTCTTCCATCATCGTGTGGCTCACCGCGTGGTCCGCTGGTTTTGCCTGGATCCCCTCCTGAAGGGTGCCCACTCCTGGTCTTTAGTTTGCGGAAACTCCTCACCACACCAGGTAAGCCCCCACCCCCTTGATTTTACACGACACCATGGCTAAGATCTTATCTCTGTATGTCCACGGCCTAAACTCCAACAGAAAGAAGCATCTGACACTAAGGGAATATAGACAGTCAGGCGCCAACGTTATTTTTGTCCAGGAGACACACTTCAATAAAGGGGGTTCCTTCGCATTCACCGCTAAACAATTTCCCCAGATCTACCTTTCCTCAGGACCTCATAAGCGAGCTGGGGTTGCCATACTTATTAAACACGGGTCCCCTTTCACCTGCTCTGAACACTATAGCGACCCACATGGCCACTTCATCATCCTCCGAGGTCTGTGACAAACACAAGCGGTCACCTTTTGAGCCCTATATGCCCCGAACATTAAACAACATAGATTCTTGACTAAAGTGTTCACCCGCCTCTTTCAGTCTGACCACGGGTTTTTGGTGGTGGGGGGCGACTTTGACCTAACCCAATCTGCAACTGTGGATCGCCACGTGGTGAACCTCTGGCATCACCGGCTCGAGCCCTCGGGGACTCAAAGCTCTTTCGACAACTCTCCAGATGTTAAGCTCTCTTTGATGCCTGGAGGGCTCTCCACCTGGGGGATTGGCAGTATACCTTTTACTTAGCCCCCCACCGAACACACTCCCGCATTGATTACTTTCTTATCAACAACCCCACACTTAGAATAACATGCAAAGCAAAGATACTCCTGATCTCATGGTCCGACCACACCCCTATTTTACTCACACTAGACCTAGGCTCCCCCAACCATAGGCCTTACAACTGGAGACTAAACACATTCCTTCTCCAACACCTCCCATCGAAAAAGGAACTAATCTCCACCCTAAAATTCTATTTCACGGAGAATAACACTACTGACATATCCCTCCCCACACTTTGGGAGGCCCATAAGGAAGTCCTCTGGGGTAAATGTATGGTGTTATCCTCCGCCATGAAAAAAGACGCATTGGCTACAAAGCTGCAGACCGAGATGGAGCTCCAGGCCCTAGAACATCGGCTAAACCTGTTCCCTACCATATCCCTCCTCAAAAAGATCACAAACTTGAAAGCGTCTCTAAGCGATTTAGCGCTGGGACGTGTAGAAAAAGCTCTGCTCAGATTAAAACAAGTGTACTATGACAAAGGTAACAAGGCCCACTCCCTACTGGCGAAGAAGCTACGTGACAACTCCCACATGATGACAACCCACCAGATTAGGAACAGATCAGGCTGCCTACTATCCCACCCCAAAGATATAGCCCATACCTTTGCAGAATTCTACACGGACCTCTATAATAATCCTGACATCCCTAGTAACCCCCCCGACCTTTCTCATCGTATGCAACAATATCTCGAGCAGAGCGGAGTTCCCCAACTCCAACCCTCTGACTTATCATCCCTAAATGCGCGGATTACTGAGGAAGAAATAGAACAGACTATTAAATCTATACCATCTCACAAATCCCCAGGCCAAGATGGACTACCTTATGAATATTAAAAATCTTTTCTTCCCCTCCTACTCCTTCACATGTGCAAACTTTTCAAATCCTTTCTCTATGACACCCCCATTCCATTGGACCTGCAGGGATCCTTTCACTCTGATCCCCAAACCAGACAAAGACCCCATCCTGTGTGCCAACTACAGACCCATCGCTCTGCTGAACTCAGACCTAAACATTTTTACAAAGCTACTCTCAATCCATCTGAATGTGGTCCTCCCCTCTCTCATCCACAAGGATCAAGTGGGCTTTGTCCCACTCAGGTGGCTGACAACACCAGAAAAGTGATCAACCTGGTAGACGTGGCAAACTCGGCATCCTTGCTACTTCTCTTGGATGCCGAAAAGGCCTTTGACCGACTTGGGTGGCCCTTCCTGTTCGCCACACTACATCATGTTGAGTTTAGGGGACCTTTCCTACGAGCGATCCGGCACCTCTACTCCAACCCTTCCTCCCAGGTTAGGACCCCCTTTGCCCTTTCTTCCTCTTTCTCTGTAGCTAACGGCACCCTGCAGGGGTGCCCACTTTCACCCCTGCTATTTGCATTCTGTGTTGAACCCTTAGCTGCCTCTATCAGAGTTAATCCTGATATTCGGGTATCTCGGTCAGGGGTAGAGTTTGAAATTTCATTATTTGCTGACAACATCATCCTCACCCTGACTCAACCTTGAATTGCCCTCCCGAACTTCCATGTGGAATTGGATCGCTATTGAGCACTCTGGGGATATAAAATTAATGCATCTAAATCGGAGGCCCTTCCAGTTACCATCCCTGAAGTGGAAATTGCTCACCTGAAGGCCAACTTCTCCTACCGTTGGAAACTCACCACCCTAAATTACCTTGGGATACATATCACTCCAAAATTCACCACCCTATATCAAGAAAATTCCCCCCCTCTTCCGCTCGATCAGATCCCTGTTCCTGCAGTGGAAGAAGCACCACATCTCTCTTCTAGGTTGGATCGCCTCAGTTAAAATGACGATCCTCCCGAAGCTACTATACCTCTTCCAAACACTGCCCATACCTGTCCCCCATAAACACTTGAGAAAACTTCAATCCAACCTATTTTAATACATCTGGAACCACAAAAGACATAGAGTACCCCGATCAGTACTAATGGTGGTGCGCTCGGACGGAGGCCTCGCATTTCCGAACCTCAGTAAATATTACTAGGCGACCCAGCTTTGTGCAATAGCTTTGTGGTTCACCCAACGATCCTACAACACGTGGACAGAAATCAAAAAAATCTGGCTTGCCCCAACACACCCAAATAATTTACTTTGGAGTGCAAATGCGGAGGCAGCCCCCGAACGTTTGCTAGGATCCATGTACCAACTTTGGCGGCTTTGGCGCAAACTGTTGCACCCACATGGGCTGTCTTCAGAGAGAATGCTCCTAACATCGTTTGTTTGCAAACACAAGGTGCCAGATAGCCTCACCCACCAAATTTCATACCCGTGGACATCACGGAATCTATTTCACTTTGGGAACCTAGTGGACCCTAGATCACGCAAATTATTGCCCTTTGCTGAACTTCAGACCAAATTCGATCTGCCTCGCCAGGTGTTTTACAGGTACTTGCAAATACGCCACTAAGCCCTATCCATAGCCCCTAACCTGCAATTTTCCCCCCCAACCGCTTTTGAAAACCTAATTCTAAGGGTCTAGACTCCGACATTTACAAAATACTAAATACCTACTCCTTAGAAACACAAGACAAACACACCTATATGACTAGATGGGAGAAAGCCCTCAATGAGGAAATTCCTATAGAACAGTGGCAGATGATCTGGTCCCAGGTGGCAAAGAGCTCACTCTGCACATTATATAAAGAAAACACGTATAAAATCCTCCTTTTCTGTTACATGACCCCAGATGTGCTCCATGCCATCGATCCCATTAGTTCAGATTGTTGTTGGCGATGTCAGGGAGATAGAGGTACTCTCCTCCATATTTACTGGAGCTGCCCATTAATCACCCCCTTCTGGAACACGGTCCAGCAGTTGATGGCCCGTCTTCTTGAAATACTGGTCCCCATGACCCCCAAATTTTTTCTACTGGGCTTATTGCCACTGAAGATTCCCACACCCTACAAAAAACTAGTTTGCCACATCCTCACAGCTGCACGCTGTCTTGTAGCCCTAAATTGGAAAAAAAACACTCCTCCCCTACTCTCCAGGCCTTATACGCTAGAATTAAAGATGTGGAGCTGATGGAGAAAATGACTGCCAGGATGCAGGACAAGCTAAAAGCCCACAACAAAGTCTGGGAGCTGTGACACCTTCGGGAGGACCCATCATGATCAGGTAAAAGAGCTACTACGATGACCACTTCCTTCTTCTTTCTCTATTTCTTTCCATTCCCTCTACTTTAACTATTCTTGTGACTCTCACTACCTTACATAAGTTGCTACATGTCATTAAATGACACCATAACGCATATACAACAACATCAGATATGTGACTAGTACTGTTTTTGAGCATATTGCAAGAACTTTCAAGTAAATGTCTAAAAGAATTGATGCATAATATCAATCCGATATTAAATCTTTCAATTCACATTTTTTTTTTTTTGCATTTTCTGCAAATGCAAATAATAATAATATTAATAATATGTTATTTGAAAAAAAAACAGTCCAACAGACAAGTACAACACTCAGCCCAATTTTTTTCATTTTTTTTAAAAACATAAAACTATTCATTACATAGGTACAAGAAAAACAATTGTAGATTTAGCTATCACTCCTCCTGTTCTTCATATAGTACTGTGCTCTCAAAAACATAAAAATCTGAGTGGATAGTGCTGTGTGAAGAACGGGCTACAGTTGTTTTTGTGCATATATAATAATAAAGCATTGATATCTAAATATTAGATAATTAGACATCAATAACTGATTTCTAAATAATTATGGTGTTTTAAAAAAAAATCAGTGACTGCATAGCAGTCCAGCAACTGTTGAGACAAGTAACACTTTGGTCAGAAGTACTGGTTGTCAGGGGCTGGCTGCAAACATACCCTCCTTGTCCACTGTATTGGATGTTAGAGCAAAAACCTGAACTTCAAAGAGAACAGAGTATAGGGATCCACAGTACATATCGTACAGAGTGCAGGGATCAAGAGTACATATCGTACAAGATCTTGTATTTTGTCTGGTCCGGAGTGCATATTGTACAGAGTGCAGGAATCTGGCGTGCATAGAATATAGTTTAAGATTCATATGAAATAACACAGAGGTTAGTGTATAGAATACAATGAAAAATGACCCCCTTTCCCCAATTCCATATTTCCCAAAGTGAAAATCTCCACCAACAGCCCCAATTCACCCCAGGACAGATCCCCCTCCCCAAAGCCCTCAATCATCCTTCAAAGCCCACCTCCTAAGTACAGACCTCCCCCAGTACAGGGTTCCTTTCCAGCCCACCCCCCTCATTACAGAACTCCCCTACTAAAGTCCCACCTGCCAACCCACCCATCAGTACAGACCTCCCCCAGTGCCCCCAACTCACCCCCCCAGTACAGACCCGCATCTAACCTTCTAGCTCTTCTTGCCCAGCAAGGCCCCCCCTTTTATGGTACAGTAAAAAAATCCCCCCTTTTGGCCAGTACCAACACCAAATATGACCCATTCAAGAGGACAGGTTCATGTTACAACCACATGCCAAAGGCTAGGCTAGCAGTTGCAGCAGTGCAAGGAACAAAGTACAAAATGCAAGTCATAGAAGCTAAAGCAGTTGTTACTGCATTTTGTATTTAGAACCTTTCCCTTTGATCCATGTATTGAAGAAGCCCATATAACTGATAATGCATTAAATAAATAAAATAAAATAATAATATAAGTATATTAAGTATATAATAATATAAGTATATTAGGTATATAATAAGTATACTTGAGGGACAATTCACTTAACGTAAAACGAAAGCCAAAACTTTTTTTTTGTCATTTTGGATAGAGTAGGAAAGAACTATAACCCTTGTTAGTTTTTTTGTGCTACCTGTGTCCCATTGGAGGGATTTCCCTTTACTTCCTGCCCCATAACCAAAACAGGAAGTTATAGAAAGTCCCTCCAAAGTGAGGGAATCCTTGGGTCACCAGAACTAGTGTCCCCTTTTCCCTAATTCCCCTTTGTTACTGTTCTAAGTGTTAACCCAAAAATTGGGTTTATTTTTTTATTGTAGCCGTAGTAGTGAACTTGCGACAGAGACAACGGAGTACTGTCTGTGATACTTTTTTTATTTGCACTAACATACATTTTTTTAGGACAAGCTTTTGTAGTATGTTTCCGTCTTCAAAGTCCCAGCAATACTGATTCACAAAAGTTTTAGCAGAATGTTAAAAAAAACACTATCTCTGAGTGCCGGTTCACACAGGGGTGACTTGTCAGGTAGCTTAGCCACTTGACAAGTCGCGCTCCGTTCTGTACTATGGAACCGTTCTAATAGGAACAACTCAAGTTGCTCTGACTTAGAAAAAGGTTCCTGTACTACTTTGGGATGACTTCAGGGCAACTTGCATTGACTTCTATACAGAAATCATTTTGCAAAGTTAGGCTGCAAGTCGGGCTGCCCCTGTGTGTACCGGGACTTAGGGAAAGGAAAAAAAACAAAAAAACAAACAAACACACACAAACAAATGCACATGGCAATGGTAATAAAACTAGCATAGTTTGTGAGATAAGACAGAGGGAGAGCAATAGACTGGGGGGATGACAGTTACAGAGGGGGTCGTAAAACTGTAAAGTAATGGGTAAGGAAACCTATATCTAAATTAAGGCCATTATTTTTTGTGTCAAAAAGAAGTATCATTCTTAGTTCAAAAGTTTTCCTTTCCTGGATAGTACTGAAATTCTCTTTAAGAACTAAAACACTGAGGACTTCTATAGTGTGGTCCAGTTGTGAGAAATGATGTCCCACAGGTGTGCAGAAACTATTTTCTTTATGTTCCTTGATGGTATATCTGTGCAAATTCATCCTCGCTTGCAACTTCTGTCCTGTTACACCAATATAAGATCCTTAGCTACACCTTTTGAATTGGATGAGGTACACAACATTACTAAAGGTACAGCTGTATGATCCCGTGATATTGAAGGTCCAATTTGAGAGTGTGACACTTTCAGATAGATCGATCTGGTTGCACCGTTTGCAGTGTTTTCTTTTGCATGGTTTATGGCTGACCTGGAGGACAAATTCCCGAACAGCATACAACAAAAACCTTACAGATATTATCGCTATTTTGATGATATCTTCATGATCTGGACAGAAGGTGAAGAAAATCTAAAACATTTTTACTCATTGATCAACATACCCCGAAAGCTTGTCCTAAAAAATTTGGAAAAAGGTATCATGGACAGTACTCAGTTGTCTCTGATGACAGGACAAAAAGATATGGTGGATCTCCCTAACAGGGGCACAGACAGCATTTAAAACTGACTGGTGTTCTAATTCCTCTTCTCTCTATCCAAAACTAAAAAAAGGCTTTACCTTTAGTTACACTTTAAGATGCTCCTAGTAAGCCTGTCCTTGTTTTAAGGCGACAGTCATAGTAAAAAGCGTATTTCCTATTAAAATAGGATTCCAGCCATACCTTTTTTAAATAGTTTTCTATAGACTAAGGAAGGGCTTATATTGCTTGCCATATCCCCCACTATGAAGATTTTCCCCTGCTTCTTGGTTTTTCACAAAGACAGCAAGTGGGCAGAATGTCTCAGAGAAACAAAGACATGAAAGTACTACAGTAATAACGGTTTGTAACTGTTAGATTTTTGTCGTTGTCTCTGGTAATGTTGGCTAGATTATTATTATTATTATTATTCAGGATTTATATAGCGCCAACAGTTTACGCAGCGATTTACAATATAAAAGGGAGACAATACAGTTATAATACAATACAATAGGATTAAGAGGGCCCTGCTCAGAAGAGCTTACAATCTAATACGATTAAGAAGTGGGAAGAAATCTTCCTAACAGGGACAGCAATAAAAACCTGGCTAAAGTTCCTAAAATTAACCCTGCTAATTCTTTTTCTATGTTTGATCACTCTAGGTATTTTTTTTCTAAAATGTTTAAGTTTACATTAAATTTAGCAATGCTCAAGTGTTTGCTTTAACACACAACTTCGAAAAACATTTTAATGTCTCCCCAAAGGCTGCAAATAAGTGGGTACAAAACAGATATTCTTCTACTTGCTAATCCCAACACCTTGGATGGATATATACAGTACTTATTATTATTATTATACAGAATTTATATGACGAAAACAGTTTGCGCAGCGATTTACAATATAAAGGGAGACAATGCAGCAACAATACAATTCAATACTAGAGGGTTAGGAGGGCCCTGCTCTTGCGGGCTTACAATCTAATATAGAGGGGCTGGTGGAACAAAAGGTAATAACTGTGAGGGATGAATTGATGTGAGAGGTAGAAGATTTGGTTATTAGCTGAAGGCAGGATATGCTTCCCTGAAGAGATGACTTTTCAGGGATTGCCTAAAAGTTGACAGAGTAGAAGATAGCCGGACAGATTGGGGTAGTGAGTTCCAGAGGATGGGAGAGGCTCTGGAGAAGTCCTGGACACAAGCACAACATAAGGTCTTTAGAGGAGCAGGGAGGACAGTTTGGGTGATGTTTGGAGACAAGATTGGTGATGTAGCTCTGGGCAGAATTGTAAATGGCTTTGTATGCTAATGTTAGTGTTTTGAATGTTATTCGTTGGGCAATGGGAAGCCAGTGGAGGGATTGGCAGAGAGGGGTGGGGGACACTGAATGGTTGGTAAGGTGGATGAGTCTGGCTGCTGCATTCATGATAGACTGAAGAGGGGATAGCTTGCAGAGAGGTAGGCCAATGAGGATGGAGTTACAATAGTCAAGGCAGGAGATAACGAGGGAGTGAATAAGTTGCTTAATGGTTTCCAAGGTCCAAGGGGTGTATTTTGGAGATGTTACAGAGGTGAAGTCTACAAGATTTGGACAGTGATTGGATTTAGGGTTGAAAGGACAGGTCAGATTCCAGGATTACACCTAGCACCCTGGCATGAGGAAAGGGACTGATGGTTGTATTATTGATCTTGATGGAGGAGTCAGGGGAGGGGCACAGGCAGAGGGGAATATTATGAGCTCAGTTTTAGAAAGATTAATTTTGAGGGAGTGGTGTGATATTCATATTAATATGTCAGTTGGTAGGTTAATAATGCAAGAGGAGACTGAAGGCGTGAATTGAGGGGTGGAGAGATAGGCCCCGTACACACGGTCGGAATTTCTGACAACAAATGTTCGATGTGAGCTTGTTGTCATAAATTCCAACGCACAAAATTCCACGCATGCTCAGAATCAAGCAGAAGAGCCGCAGTGGCTATTGAACTTAATTTTTCTCGGCTCCTCATATGTGTTGTACGTCACCGCATTCATGACGTTCGGAATTTCCGACAACATTTGTGC
Organism: Lithobates clamitans; assembly: GCA_037952925.1. Classification (NCBI taxonomy): domain Eukaryota; kingdom Metazoa; phylum Chordata; class Amphibia; order Anura; family Ranidae; genus Lithobates; species Lithobates clamitans. Next base: position 1,091,149 of record JBBGZY010000097.1, on the reverse strand, counting down.
AACCGTGTGTATGCAAGACAAGTTTGTGCCAACATCCATCGGAAATAAATCCAGGATTTTGTTGTCGGAATGTCCGACCATGTGTATGCGGCATTAGATTTGGTTTCGTCAGCATAGAGATGGTACTGGAAGCCATGGGAGTTTATCAAGTGACCAAGGGAGGAGGTGTAGATGGAGAAGAGGAGGGGTCCGTGGACAGAACCTTGGGTTACCCCTACAGAAAGAGGAAGTGGAGAGGAGGAGACAGAGATATAGGTAACACTGAAGGCATGCTCTGATAGGTAGGAGGAGAACCAGGAGAGAGCAGAGTCTTGAAGACTAAGAGAGTTGGGATCAGGGTCCTTAAAGGGAGAACGGCCTATTGGTTGAAATGCATTGGGGACGAAGCTTGTGCTGATGTCATTATAACAGCTGGAGCTAGCAATGGTGGTGGTTGTGTTTACATCCGATTTATCCTTGTACCTATGTAAGTAGATGCACAAATACTTATTACAATAAATATGCGGGTTGCACTATGGAATGCTTGCTTATCTCTTACATGGCTTAATGTAAATGGAGGAGCGGAGGTGCAAACAGTGAATCCCTGCTGATGTACTCTAGAGTTCCTGAAGTGCCATTGAACAACCTGTTGCTGTGATATCCCATATGGTTCCAAGGCTGTGAATGGATGGTTACTGATAACATGCTGTTGTAAGACCCCCTATAATTTGGGCTGGTAAGAGGCTGCAATTGGTAGTGGTGTTGAATTCACAAGGATGCTTATTTTCGTTCACAAGTGGAAAAATATGACAAGATTTGCTATGGTGGTGGAACCCTCCTACACATAACTACTTGTTTTATTTGGACATTTGCATATAGGTGGTGGACTTGCATCAGGAACTATGTTTATTGATTTATTAATTGGTATTTTTTAGTTTTTGTTTCAAAAGGTAATAACTGTGAGGGGTGAATTGATGGGAGAGATGAGTTTTCAGGGATTGCCTAAAAGTGGACAGAGTAGAAGATAGCCGGACAGATTGGGGTAGTGAGTTCCAGAGGATGGGAGAGGCTCTGGAGAAGTCCTGGACACAAGCATGGGAGGAATAGACAAGGGAGCTAGAGAGCAGGAGATCTTGAGAGGAGCGGAGAGTATGGTTTGGGTGATATTTGGAGACAAGATTGGTGATATAACTTGAGGCATAGTTGTAAATGGCTTTATATGCTATTGTTAATGTTTTGAATTGTATTCCATGGACAATGGGAAGCCAGTGGAGAGATTGGTAGAGAGGGGTGGTGGGCACTGAATGGTTGTAAGGTGGATGAGTCTTTTTAAGGAGGAAAAGAGGAAAGTAAAAACACTGTATATTATTTGGAATGGAGCACTGGCATTATTGCTTGATGGAGCCATTGGATGGGAGGTACTCGACTTCTCTGGATAATGCAACACTTTGTTGGACACGAAGGGGCACAAAGGAGGCCCTGTCTGAAGGTCCAGAAGTGGCTTTCCTGATTGTGGAAACCACCTATAGATCCTGGCACTTGTCCACCTAGGTAAGTGCAAATCTAGCCAATCTGATCCCAACTACTCCTGTCTAGGTGGATTGCCAGTTACAAAGATTTTTGGGAATTGAAAGATCTTAGTGTGAGGATCTTAAGCTTTTTTAGTGTTAATAAAGGTTGCTTGAGTTTCTTTCCATCTGCTTCCTAAATTCTTATTTTAAACCCTCTTCCCTGTTTGAAGGACCTCAAGTCCCTGAACCTGGAGTGGGTCTGCCTAGATAACTGAACCTGTTGATGCCTAAAACTCCTGTCCTGCAGGAGCAGGCTCGACTTGCTGCCAGTAATTCTTAAGATTGCTGTATCCAGGTCTTGACCAAAGAGACATGTCATCAAAAAGCATTTTGCAGTCACTCTGTTTTTAAGATGGATCTGTCACCCAGGGCTTTAGGTATAGTGCAGGCCTAATGGTATTTATTGCTGCTTCCCCACCAAAATATCTTGAGCTCATCTAGAGCTTGGTTGACTACATCATTCGATAAATCTTGGTCAAAAGCAGCTTCCAAATTTTCAATCCAAACCCTTGTTGCACAAACTACTGAGGTGGAAGCAATCACTGGCTTGCATGCCCCTAGTGCTACATGGCATGACTCATAAATTCATGTCAATTTCAAGATCCATAATAACACGGAAGATAATTGAGTCCTCCATAGGAGGGGGTAACATTCCTGCAGAGTTGCATGACTACAGAGGGAATTGTCTAGAAAAGAATTGTCTTTGGGGATTGGGTTTAACCCGTGCAAAACATTGCACATGAAGGGCCTCTTGTCTACCTTCTGCCATTCTTCCTGGATTGACTCCTTAATGTTTTTGCTTAAAGGAAAAAGGAAGAATGGGTAAAACCTTTTGGATTTCTTTGGAGCCTGCCGCCTCCTCCCACTCCATAGCCCATTTAACTGCCTTGACATAGGGTTGTATCGGGATAAAGTCAAAACCAAATGCCTGATTCTTACTCTGAGGAGGCAAACTGCTTCACCTTTAATGCCAGAGAGTCTGGGCGAAGGGCAGAATCAGATGGCTTGTTGGGAGAGGTAGTTTGAACAAGGGTCTGTGTTACGACAGATTGTGAATTTTTTCCAGATATACATAAATCATCTACTGTTTTTCATGAGTAAACAACATCAGTTTCTTGTGGGAACATCTCACAAATAAATGTCATTGAAACAATGTTTGCATAAGACTAGCTTTGCTGTTTTCTAATACAGTGGGGAAATGTACACTGCTAGTTTTCTAAATAAAAGAACAACAGCACAAGCTGAAAGTGGAACTTCACCTGTGGATGACATTAAATCTAAACCAGGAGAAAACCAGCTTAACATATCACTTTCCTTTAAATGCCTAATGTCTGGTGTCCTGTTAAAGGAGAAGCAACAATAACAGAAGTGAAAGTGTACCAAAGGTGGGGTGGTTGACGCTACCTATGTGCAAAGAGACAAACTATCAGGTCACCTTATATATAACCCAAAAAGACTCTACAGCTAATAGAATCAGTGTGATATAACTAGGTCCACACCCTATATAAGAGGCAAGTGGGTGTGTAAATAAGGGCAGACTAATACCTAAAAAACCACTATAGGGTGAATACACACTGATGAAATTACACCAATGCCCTGAAGAATACCCTTGTGTTCAGCAAACTGTTTGTGGGCTTTCTTGTGCATCATCTTTAGAAGAGGCTTCCTTCAGGGATGACAGCCATGCAGACCAATTTGATGCAGTGTGCGGCATATGGTCTGAGCACTGAGAGGCTGACTCCCCCACCTCTTCAATCTCTGCAGCAATGCTGGCAGCACTCATACGTCTATTTCCCAAGGACAACCTCTGGATATAACGCTAAGCACGTGCACTCAACTTCTTTGGTCGACCATGGCGAGGCCTGTTCTGAGTGGAACCTGTCCTGTTATGGTCTTGGCCACTGTGCTGCAGCTCAATTTCAGGGTCTTGGCAATTTTCTTATAGCCTAGGCCATCTTTATGTAGAGCAACAATTCTTTTTTTTCAGATCCTCAGAGAGTTTTTTGCCATGAGGTACCATGTTGAACTTCCAGTGAGCACTATGAGAGAGTGAGAGTGATAATGCCAAATTTAATACACTTACTCCCCATTCACACCTGAGACCTTGTAACACTAATGAGTCACATGACACCGGGGAGAGAAAATGGCTAATTGGGCCCAATTTGCATATTTTCACTTAGACATTAATAGCTGTGTGTTGATTTATTTTGAGGGGACAGCAAATTTACACTGTTATCGAAACTGTACACTCACTACTTTACATTGTAGCAAAGTGTCATTTCTTCAGTGTTGTCACATGAAAAGATATAACAAAAAATTTTCAAAAATGTAAGCGGTGTACTCACTTTTGTGAGATACTGTATATGAACTTTGGACTTTATATCACAAACATGCTTTTTTTCTGTTTTTTACCAGGGTGTATTCACTAACACTGCTGATTATTTAATTTATTTTAGTTTTTTCGAGTATGTTTATAGGAGCACTATTGTAAACTTATCCTTATTTGAGGTTAAGATAGAAGATTCCTCAATAGGTGGACCCATACATCTTCTCACCCCATATGCAGGGTGCGGTTTTATCATATAATATTTTGACTCAATTGCCCATGACATATAAAGAGTGATCTGGTATATTACTCTTCAGGGTATTAGTGTAATTTCATCAGTGTGTATTCACCCTATAGTGTTTTTTTAGGTATTAGTCTGCCCTTATTTAGGCACACTTATACACCCACTTATCTCTTATATAGGGTATGGACCTAGTTATACCACACTGACCCTATTAGCTGTAGAGTCTTTTTGGGTTGTATATAGGGTGACCTGATAGATTGTCTCTTTGCACATAGGTAGCGCCAACCACCTCACCTTTGGTACACTTTCACTTTTAAGAGCTTCCTTTGGGGAGTTTTTTAGGGGAGGCTGCAACCTCATTTTACATATCCTTCCTTTCCTAAGCGCGGTTCCTTTTATTGTATATTTGAACAATAATAGATAGGTAGGTAACTGTATAGTGTTTCCCTACAGCATACAGACCATTGTAAATTTTGTCTCATTTGCTAGAAAGGTTAGATAGCATGTGCGTTGTGCGCATATTTTGCAGTACTCTGTATTTCTTATATTGTTTTAAGTAGTTTGCATATACTGCCTTCTAGTTTAGTAAAAGTATATTATTTACTACAGGGTTTTCATTTTTTAAGTTTACCACAAGGTAGCTAAAAAGATACATGTAAAACAGGGTCTAAGATAGTTTCCCTGAGCTTAGCGTAGCCAAGACCAGTCTAAAGTGTGGCAGACGTTAATGTATAGGATGAAATAGAGCCTTGTCCTTAACCCACCGGTATGAAGTAGCTAGAGAATTCATGATGTGCAGGTGGTAAGGCAGTAAGCTGAGGAGAAGGAGTCATAACCCTAGCGAAACAAGTAGTGGGGGAAGAACCAGAATGCACAGAAAAGAAGGAACAGTGCGTGGAGTAGGGATGAGCTTCGTGTTCGAGTCGAACCCATGTTCGACTCGAACATCGGCTGTTCGGTCGTTCGCCGAATTGCGAACGATATGGGCCGTTCGCGCCAAATTCGTGTGGCGCGTCACGGCCCATAATTCACTGCGGCATCGCAGTGCATTGCTGGCTGATGATTGGCCAAGCATGCACTATGACCCGCATGCTTGGCCAATCACAGCGCCGCCTGAACAGAGAGCCGTAATTGGCCAAAGCCAAGGAGGCTTTGGCCAATTATGGCTCAGGGGATTTAGTACACGCCCCACACTATATAAGGCCGCCTGCACGGCGGCCCTGTGTAGTGTGTGTTCCGGCGTTGAAAGAGATAGACAGAGAGACAGTGTTTGATTTGAGTTAGATAGATTAGGCAGAACAGTCAGTCAGTTAGCTGCACTTACAGTGTATTGTGTATATATATGCATCCCAGGTGTTGCATATATATATATACACTGTATTCAGTTTAGCTAGATCCGTTCCTGTTATCTTCTATCTAGACTATTTACATTCAGTGCAGTGTGTCCTGCTCACAGTGTTCAGCTAGATCCGTTCCTGCTATTTACATTCAGTACAGTGCTTCCTGCTCACAGTGTTCAGCTAGATCCGTTCCTGCTATTTACATTCAGTGCAGTGCGTGCTGCTCACAGTGTTCAGCTAGATCCGTTCCTGCTATTTACATTCAGTGCAGTGCGTGCTGCTCACAGTGTTCAGCTAGATCCGTTCCTGCTATTTACATTCAGTGCAGTGCGTCCTGCTCACAGTGTTCAGCTAGATCCGTTCCTGCTATTTACATTCAGTGCAGTGCGTCCTGCTCACAGTGTTCAGCTAGATCCGTTCCTGCTATTTACATTCAGTGCAGTGCGTGCTGCTCACAGTGTTCAGCTAGATCCGTTCCTGCTATTTACATTCAGTGCAGTGCGTGCTGCTCACAGTGTTCAGCTAGATCCGTTCCTGCTATTTACATTCAGTGCAGTGCGTGCTGCTCACAGTGTTCAGCTAGATCCGTTCCTGCTATATACATTTAGTGCAGTACGTCCTGCTCACAGTGTTCAGCTAGATCCGTTCCTGTTATCTTCCTACTGACAGGCAGGCTTGTCTGGTTACAGTATATAAAGCTACCTGAAGAAAATTACAGGTGTTCTTTTTGATCCTATTAGTACCACGGTCAGGCAGCTAGACTATTTACATTTAGTACAGTGTGTCCTGCTCACAGTGTTCAGCTAGATCCGTTCCTGTTATTTACATTCAGTGCAGTGCGTCCTGCTCACAGTGTTCAGCTAGATCCGTTCCTGCTATTTACATTCAGTGCAGTGCGTCCTGCTCACAGTGTTCAGCTAGATCCGTTCCTGCTATTTACATTCAGTGCAGTGCGTGCTGCTCACAGTGTTCAGCTAGATCCGTTCCTGCTATTTACATTCAGTGCAGTGCGTCCTGCTCACAGTGTTCAGCTAGATCCGTTCCTGTTATCTTTCTACTGACAGGCAGGCTTGTCTGGTTACAGTATATAAAGCTACCTAAAGAAAATTACAGGTGTTCTTTTTGATCCTATTAGTACCACGGTCAGGCAGCTAGACTATTTACATTTAGTACAGTGTGTCCTGCTCACAGTGTTCAGCTAGATCCGTTCCTGTTATTTACATTCAGTGCAGTGTGTCCTGCTCACAGTGTTCAGCTAGATCCGTTCCTGCTATTTACATTCAGTACAGTGCTTCCTGCTCACAGTGTTCAGCTAGATCCGTTCCTGCTATTTACATTCAGTGCAGTGCGTGCTGCTCACAGTGTTCAGCTAGATCCGTTCCTGCTATTTACATTCAGTGCAGTGCGTCCTGCTCACAGTGTTCAGCTAGATCCGTTCCTGCTATATACATTTAGTGCAGTACGTCCTGCTCACAGTGTTCAGCTAGATCCGTTCCTGTTATCTTCCTACTGACAGGCAGGCTTGTCTGGTTACAGTATATAAAGCTACCTGAATAAAATTACAGGTGTTCTTTTTGATCCTATTAGTACCACGGTCAGGCAGCTAGACTATTTACATTTAGTACAGTGTGTCCTGCTCACAGTGTTCAGCTAGATCCGTTCCTGTTATTTACATTCAGTGCAGTGCGTCCTGCTCACAGTGTTCAGCTAGATCCGTTCCTGCTATTTACATTCAGTGCAGTGCGTCCTGCTCACAGTGTTCAGCTAGATCCGTTCCTGCTATTTACATTCAGTGCAGTGCGTGCTGCTCACAGTGTTCAGCTAGATCCGTTCCTGCTATATACATTTAGTGCAGTACGTCCTGCTCACAGTGTTCAGCTAGATCCGTTCCTGTTATCTTCCTACTGACAGGCAGGCTTGTCTGGTTACAGTATATAAAGCTACCTGAAGAAAATTACAGGTGTTCTATCCCAGCTTAGTGCAGCTACAGGCCATTAGTATGTCTGGAAGGCCAAGAAGGAGAGGCAGACAGTCACAAGCCAATAAGAGAGGGCAAGCAGGCTCTGTGTCTAGTGCTGGTCGTGGAGACGGTGCATCCTCATCAGCACGTGGCCATGGGACACGCTTGGCCTTTTTTTCGGCAGCTGGCCGTGTTGAGCCGCAACATGCGGAAGACTTGGTCGAGTGGATGACCAAGCCGTCCTCATCCTCCTCATCCTCTCTCACCCATGCCCAGGGTGCTTTGTCTGGCAAAGCAGCGGCCTCTTCCCTCAGCTCAATGTCATCAGTGACTCCTTCCCTAGCCCCACCATGTCCTCCTGAGGATTCCCTCGAACTGTTTGACCACAGTGTTGGGTACATGCTCCAGGAGGATGCCCAGCGTTTGGAAGGCTCTGATGATGATACTGAGCTCAATGAAGGCAGTAACATGAGCACGGACAGAGGGGGTGCCCAAGAAGGACAGCAATCTGGCAGTCATGCTCCCCCTGCTGCAGCATACTGCCAGGTTTGCTCCAGTGATGAGGAGGGAGGGGATGATGAGGTCACTGACTCAACGTGGGTGCCTGATAGGAGAGAGGAGGAGGAGGAGGAGGAGGAGGAGGAGGAGGAGGTGGCACATCACCAACTAGGCAGGATGCCCTCCAGGGGCCAGCCTAAGGGCAGCACATTGACTGCATCACACCCCAAAGCTCCACATGTGCAGGGCGCTGCAGTCTCTGCGCGTTATTCAAAAAGTTCTTTGGTGTGGGCCTTTTTTGAGACGAGTGCATCAGATCGCACCGCTGCTATTTGCAATATATGTCTCAAGCGTATCTCGCGTGGCCAAAACATCTCCCGCTTGGGTACCACATGCTTGACCAGACATATGTTGACCTGCCATGCAGTTCGTTGGCAAGCGTATCTAAAAGACCCACACCAAAGAACAAAGACGATCTCTCCTTGCTCCTCATCAGCTGAGATTTCCAACCCCACTAGACCTTCAGTCCTCTCTGCGACCTGCAGTGAGAGGAATGAAGGTGTAGAATTAGGTGTGTCACAGCCAAGTACTTATGGGCAATCTGCTTTTGGTACACCGACGTCAGATTGTACCAGGCAAATTTCCCTGCCCCAGCTGCTGCACCGCCGAAAGAAGTTTGCTCCCAGCCATCCACATGCCCAGCGGTTGAATGCTAGCTTGGCAAAATTGCTAGCACTTCAACTGCTGCCTTTTCAGTTGGTAGACTCTGCCCCCTTCCGTGAGTTTGTGGAATGTGCGGTTCCTCAGTGGCAGGTACCCAAACGCCACTTTTTCTCACGGAAGGCGATTCCGGCTCTCTACCGGCATGTGGAAGGCAATGTCCATGCCTCGCTGGACAGGGCGGTCAGCGGTAAGGTGCATATTACCGCTGACTCATGGTCCAGCAGGCATGGACAGGGACGTTACTTAAGTTTCACGGCGCATTGGGTGACTCTGCTGGCAGCTGGGAAGGATGCAGGACAAGGTGCAGTAGTGTTGGAGGTTGTTCCGCCACCACGCCTCCAAAATGCTGATTGTGACACACCTCTCTCCTCCACCCCCTCCTCTTCTTCTTCCTCCATGGCCTCTTCCTCGGAACCAGCGGTGCTCCGTAGGCGTTCAAGGGGCTACGCAAGTACGCAGGCCAAAAGATGCCATGCGGTGCTTGAGCTGGTGTGCTTGGGGGACAGGAGCCACACTGGGGCAGAGGTTCTGTCAGCTCTGCAGGGGCAGGTTCAGAGGTGGTTGACGCCACGCCAACTTAAGGCAGGAATGGTGGTTTGCGACAATGGCACCAACCTCCTCTCTGCCCTCCGACAGGGACAACTGACCCATGTGCCCTGTTTGGCTCACGTCCTTAACTTGGTGGTGCAGCGGTTCTTGGGCAGGTACCCGGGCTTACAGGATGTCCTGAGGCAGGCCAGGAAAGTCTGTGTGCATTTCCGCCGGTCATATAATGCCAGTGCTCGGCTGACGGACCTCCAAAAGGAGTTTAACCTGCCCAAGAACCGCCTAATCTGTGACATGCCCACCAGGTGGAACTCGACGTTGGCCATGCTGCAGCGGCTGCACACGCAGCAGAGGGCCATCAATGAGTACCTGTGCGACTATGGCACCAGGACAGGGTCAGGGGACCTTGGTTTTTTTTCCCCACGCCAGTGGGCCATGATCAGGGATGCATGCACTGTCCTGTCACCATTCGAGGAGGCCACGAGGATGGTGAGCACTGACAGTGCATGCATCAGTGACACTGTCCCCCTTGTCCACCTGTTGGAGCACACGCTGCGTGGGATAATGGACAGGGCACTTGAGGCAGAACAGAGGCAGGAAGAGGAGGACTTCCTTAGCTCTCAAGGCCCCCTTTATCCAGACAGTGTTCCTGCGTGCCCGCCGATCACACAGGAAGAGGACGAGGAGGAGGAGGAGGAGGAGGAGGAAGATTGTGTCAGTATGGAGGTGGAGCCTGGCACTCAGCATCAGCAGTCTTTAAGGGATCAGTCCCAAGGAACACATGGACTTGTACGTGGCTGGGAGGAGGTGGCTGCGGACGTTGTTGTCCTTAGTGACCCAGAGGACTCCGGACCGAATGCCTCAGCAAACCTACGCTGCATGGCCTCCCTGATCCTGCAAAGCCTGCGTAAGGATCCTCGTATTCGTGGTATCAAGGAGAAGGACCAATACTGGCTGGCAACCCTCCTTGATCCACGTTACAAGGGTAAGGTTGCGGACCTTATCTTGCCATCGCAGAGGGAGCAGAGGATGAAACATCTTCGGGAGGCCTTGCAGAAAGGTCTGTGCAACGCGTTCCCAGAGACTGGGAGGTTACAAACTCCTGTTTCTGGACAACGTGTTGCTGAGGCTTCGGTCAGTCAAAGAAGGAGCGGTGGAGAAGGTGGCCGTCTGACCGATGCGTTCAGACAATTTTTTGGTCCGCAGCCCCAAGGTATGATCGGTTCCAGCAACCATCGCCAGCGTCTGTTTTACATGGTGCAGGAATACCTAGGGGCAAGATCAGACTTGGACACCTTTCCCACCGAAAATCCTCTGGGTTACTGGGTCTTGAGGATGGATCACTGGCCAGAGCTTGCACAGTATGCAATTGAGCTACTGGCCTGTCCTGCATCCAGCGTTCTTTCGGAACGCACATTCAGTGCTGCTGGAGGCGTGGTAACCGATCACAGGGTGCGTCTGTCCACCGACTCGGTCGATCGGCTGACCTTCATAAAAATGAATCAGTCTTGGATCACCACCAGCTACCAAGCACCTGATGCAGATGTAACCGAATAATTTTTTTTGAAATCTCAGATCCCTTCAAAGACTGCCTATGCTGATGCTGAGTGACTATCCCTGAGTAATTATCCTCTTCCTCCTCAATCATCACGCTGATAGCTTGTAAGAACATTTTTGGTTCTGGGCGCCACCACCAGTGCCTAAGGCACAATTTTTCAGCCCCTGTTTAACAGGGGCGTGTAATTACAATTTTTGATGTAATACTTTGCAGCAGGGCTCGTTCCTGCATTCCAACTAGAGTGTCTGTGAGGGGTTGCAGTGTTGTGGCACCAGCACCAGTGCCTAAGACCCAATTTTTCAGCCCCTGTCTAACAGGGGCGTGTAATTACAATTTTTGATGCAATACTTTGCAGCAGGGCTTGTTCCTGCATTCCAACTAGAGTGTCTGTGAGGGGTTGCAGTGTTGTGGCACCAGCACCAGTGCCTAAGACCCAATTTTTCTGCCCCTGTCTAACAGGGGCGTGTAATTACAATTTTTGATGCAATACTTTGCAGCAGGGCTTGTTCCTGCATTCCAACTAGAGTGTCTGTGAGGGGTTGCAGTGTTGTGGCACCAGCACCAGTGCCTAAGACCCAATTTTTCTGCCCCTGTCTAACAGGGGCGTGTAATTACAATTTTTGATGCAATACTTTGCAGCAGGGCTTGTTCCTGCGTTTCAACTAGAGTGTCTGTGAGGGGTTGCAGTGTTGTGGCACCAGCACCAGTGCCTAAGACCCAATTTTTCAGCCCCTGTCTAACAGGGGCGTGTAATTACAATTTTTGATGCAATACTTTGCAGCAGGGCTTGTTCCTGCGTTTCAACTAGAGTGTCTGTGAGGGGTTGCAGTGTTGTGGCACCAGCACCAGTGCCTAAGGCCTAATTTTTCAGCTCCTGTTCAACAGGGGCATGTAATTACAATTCTTGATCTAATATTTCACAGCAGGGCCCTGTGAGGGCTTACAGTGTTTTGGCCACAGCAACACCTAAGGCCCAAATTTCTGCTGAGTATATAGGGCAGGACCCTACTTTCAAACATCTAACTTACAAACGACTCCTACTTGCAAACGGAAGGAGACAACAGGAAGTGAGATGAAATCTACCCCTAAGGAAGGGAAATTCTCTCCTGTAAGAGTTAATATGGGAAAACAATTTTTCCTTTCCACTGATGCTTTCCAATCCTTGTTCCACAAAAAAACACAAATTTTCAAAAAACATTTTTCATTGGGACAAAAAAGTGAGGTGAAATCTTCTGAAGAGGAGGAAAGACGCAAAACAAATGTCACAGGGGTGATAACCCTTCCCTATGTTTTCCAAAAAGCTTAGAAAAGATTTTTTGGCTGGAGCTAAACACATTAAAAATGTTCAAAATTACAAACAGATTCTACTTAACAACAAACCTACAGTCCCTGTCTTGTTTGCACCGCCTGTATACTGCTGTTCAGAGTATATAGGGACCTTTCCTTATTTTAATTTGGGTGCGGGGTTCCCCTTAATATCCATACAAGACCCAAAGGGCCTGGTAATGGACTGGGGGGTACCCATGCCGTTTGTCTCACTGATTTTCATCCATATTGCCATGACCCGACATGACATTAAACCCGCAAGCAGTTTTAAATGAGATTTTTTCCTTTAAAAATGACATTTGGTGCAGGGACTGTTCTAAACATGGGAAACACGCGTCACTTTACAGGCATACTATAGACACCCCCCAGGTACGATATTTAAAGGAATATTTCACTTTTTTTTTTTTACTTTAAGCATCATTAAAATCACTGCTCCCGAAAAAACGGCCGTTTTTAAAAGTTTTTTTTGCATTGATACATGTCCCCTGGGGTAGGACCCGGGTCCCCAAACCCTTTTTAGGACAATACCATGCAAATTAGCCTTTAAAATGAGCACTTTTGATTTCGAACGTTCGAGTCCCATAGACGTCAATGGGGTTCTAACGTTCGTGCGAACTTGCGGTCCGTTCGCGGGTTCTGGTGCGAACCGAACCGGGGGGTGTTCGGCTCATCCCTAGCGTGGAGTAATGATAGTGGAAAGCGAAAGAAAACAGCAGAAAACAAAACCCTCCCCCACGCAATGCAGCATCCCACTAAGAGGAAGAACATTTCTAGTTAGAAAACCCATTTGTTCCAAAAGGCACACAGGAAGGACTCCCCATCTCATTAGTGCATTTAGCAACCCAAGGTATGAGACAGCACCTTAGAGAGGTTAAACCCAGGTGGAAACTGGAATTAGTTGGCAGGTAAACGACATGACACTGGTCTGCAGGTGAATAGTTTAAAAAAGTAAACTAAAAGGAAAATGCTTTGGGGTCTTTCTCTCACTCTTTTCTAGATTTTAACCAATCCTGTAGGTGGGGACAAGGGGCGGAGCTCTATCATTAGAATGCTAGCTTGTGGGCCTGGGATGGCATTTTTCAGTAGGAAAAGGCAGAACCTCCATCAGCTTTTCATTGCTGTTTGATTTCGATTCCTGTTGCAAATTTGCTCTCAGTTTCTGTCTGTTGAAATTGTTTTCACTGTGACAGTAAGAGGAAAGCTTTCTAACAGAACTCCTGATAGCAATAAAAACCTAACAGTTATCCTAATCTTTCTTTACTCAATCCAAAACAAAAGTAGCATATTTTGGCTGGACATGCACTTTAAATAAATTGCCCTTCCCACAAAGTGTTTTTATGCCATATGCACACACAGACAAAGACTAGTTTTATATATAGGCATCTGTTTGCCACTGATTGTTTGATAAATTCCAAAATGTTTGGAGGAAAGCTAACCAAATAGTACTGGTACTAAATGTTGAAATAGGCTCCACATAGGTACGTTATAGTAGCTTTTTCTTAAAGCAGCTGTAAATGAAATATATTAGAGCATATTATGTCACCTCTAGAGAGATCTGCACAGCATTAATAATATCCCATCTAGTAAACTGCAGTGCTTTTTAGGACTCACTTGTATTAGCCTTCTTACTGTATATCATAATTCAACTGCTCTCTTTTAACTGCAATGTTTAACAGATATTCTAGGGTCTAAATGTTTTTTCTCCATGAGTAAAAGCTTCAAAATGAACAGAGTGCCTTTACAGGCTACAGAGCATAGTGGAAAAGCCTATTTTCTAGTGATTGCTATAAAGCAGGCCAAAGATGTGTCAAGTTCAATTACCATCAATAAGGAACATCTGTATTTGGGCACCCAAGTTACTTAATGCAAACATTTCATAATTATATAGTATAGCACACACACTGCATTATGAGATGTGGTATCCCGAAGTGAATGATATTCGCATTTTTCAGATCAGTCAGCAGTCTTGGTCTGTACTTGGCTCGGTTTGCTGTCTCGCCATCACAACCTTTCTTTATAATATTGAATTAAGTACAATCCACATTTTTTCTCTTATCTGTGAAATCTTGCGGTTGTGGCTCAACTTTTTTTTTTTTAATGAAAGATTCAAGTGCACACATCAAGTTTTTTTTTTCCTTGTCTTCAAGACATCTGTTTTTTTTTCCAATCAGCTCCAGTTAAAGAAAGCAAACTTTTGTCAGGGAACACTAGAATTTAAATGTTGCATCAGGAGTGATCACTTTAGTAATAACACTGGACCCCATGGAGCTGATTTACAAAGGGAGTACGTTTCACACTATCAAGTGTTTACTTGAAGTGCCCAATCAGAATTTTTTACAATTCTTTGCACCTGATAAGGTATAATTGAAGCTGGGATAAACAAAAGTATTTCTTTAGGAAATGATCCCTTTAAATATACTTACATTTCAAATTTAAACCCAAATGCTGACTGATTGTAATCTATTTGCTAAAGTTCCCAAATGTTTAATTGAATTTTGAATTCATAATCCATTTTTAAACATTTATATTTTGTTCTCATTTAATTATTGGTATTAGTAGAAAAATGTGAGTGTTTGTATTTTATATTATTGTTTTACAATGCTCTGGCAAATTGTTCATGGGCTTTATAGAGTATGTAGATCATTTATATTAGACCATGCCACTGAAGGAGTTCACAGTCTAATGTCCATGCCACAGCCACACTGATGTGTACATGTACAGTAGAATTTGATAAATTACATTTATTATTTTTGAAAAAATAGCAGCTTTTAGAGTATCTCTTCAACTACTATACATGTTCAAATAAATTATTGATAGACGATGAAATCTGGAGGTCAAAAAAGGAATATAAACACTTAATATGAATTGTCTTCCTAATCAAATACAGGTTACCAGGTTTGGTGATCCTTAAGAATTTGATGTAACCATGTATATGTCTCCTGATTTTAAGAATTGACAGGTAATCTGACCACTGACACCCAGATTAGATCCACTTTATTAGTCATTATCACACAAGCTTCCACTGCCTTCACTCAGTCAGGCTCAGGAGATATTTCCATCTTTTTTTCAATCCTGAATGTTATTAGATAATTTTAGTGGCTACCAACCATGTATAATTGTGTTTTGACTATATTTTTGTCATAGATTCAAATAATGATGCTTTAATTGTAAATGATTTAAACCTTAATACTACACAAGAACATCTAGCACAAATGATACAAAATCAACAGTCATGCATATGTGATACATTTTCATCTTCTGTCAAAAAAATGTTATCAGTTTAATTATAAGTCAAAATTGTGTCAGTTGCCTGTTTTATGTTCCTAACACTGGGTTTGATTTACTAAAAGAGGTCAGGCATGTTCCTTTTACTATGTGAATTTACTCTTTGTAATGAGCTTAGTAATTAAGGTAAACTCAGCAAAGTGAAGAAAATTCTTTGTAAAATGAACATGCTATATATACTCTTTTAGTAAATCAACCTCACTGTGTGTGTAAATGAAAAAATTAGAAGGAAATGGTCTTATTAATAAGTTTACACATTCTATGAATATTTTAACAGAATGGTGCAAAATGTGTATGGTATATTAGTAAACGATTGTTTTGCTGGAATGACCAGCGCTCCATTGAGACATACTTAATTAAATTGGGTAATTGGTTAAGGTTGACAAAAACAATTGCATGTATTGGGCAACCACATCCTTAGACAGAGCATATACAGTATATATATATATATATATAATATTCAAGCTATTTTGAAAGCCATAGCCACTTTATATACTACTGATGTTGTATGTGAATAATGGAAGTCAGAAAGTTCTCCATTGTTTTTTTTTCTACACTCATTTAAAAGATTACCTACCCTTGGTTCCTTTGCATTTATTCTACCTTATACTGGGCTACTGGGGCAAATTATCCACAATAAGTGGGGTATCTATCCAACAGTATGGTCCTCCCCACTTAAGGAAAGGTCTTGGGCCAGATATTGCCAGCGAGTTTTCTTGCCCTCTATCAGAGTACCCACCAACCTGGAACAAGTAAGGTAATCCTAAATGACAGGATTTAGTATTCTGATTCTCCATTGCTTGTCTGTCTCATTGGGGTATAGCAATCTTGAATGAAGCGTGCCAAGCGCAGTAATCAAGGAAAGATTGGGGCATGATTGGGATGTGCTTTACACACAACAGAAAAAAGAATACTTGCATATACTTTTCCTTTTGCTTCCCTACCTTTCTGTTCATGTGTCTGGAAGTCCCGAACTAATAGAAATACCTGGTACCACTTGGAATGGAGTAGCATGTGACTTTATGTCCATATTCCATACCCTTGGTATAAGCTACAATTCTGGTGGTAGATGTGCATTTGCAGTCCATTGTGAACTACAATTTGTCTGCTGTAGTGGAAGATGTGACTTATAGCTTCTTCATTTAAAGATCTCCATGATTGAATAATGCAGCTTGCGGGAGATTTTGAATGTGACAGCGGCTGTGGGGGAGAGGAACCTGCTATCATAGGGGAAGAGGTGAGGGGGGTAAGTGAGGCAGGTACTCGAACATGTTACATGTAACATTTTCAAAAGGTGAACTTAGCCTTTAAGGTAGCCCAATCATTTTGAATGGGATACCAATGAACCAGAATAGGCAAAAAAAGTGCATGCAGTGTTTTTTTCTGATGTAGTGCACCACAAGACACAGAATTATGTTATCGTGTGATGAAGTGCACTGCAACGTGTGTGGCAGTTGCATTGTCTTAGTACATTAGAATGCAATTTAAAATTAATACCACCATGTATTAGGTTCTAAGAAAATGTTACATCTTCCCAGTGGAGACATGAACAGCAATATTTTATGGAGTTTAACAGTTTAAAAAAACTAAATACAAGTTTATTCAAACCAATCAAGATATCTGGATATTTGGAATCTTTTCTTCCACACCCTGGTATGTTGCATACTTTTTTACTCTTTGCACAAATGTTTATAAGCACATGTTTGTATGTGTACATTAATGTATATATGTGTAATATTGACTCTGAAGACATTTTCTCAGAAGTAAATTTGAAAAAAAAGTGATTAGCCAGAGTCTTGATTGTAAATTAAGCAATACCATGTTCTAACAGTACAATAGAACTGAAACAAGTGGATTCATAGAGTAAAATGAACAAATGTGACTGCACATGTTTAGGAGTTAGTTAATAATGTTGATACTGATCAATTGACATTAGTTTTATTATCCCCTATGTATATTTTTTGCTATGAATTCTATTTTCTGTGTTACCTAGAGGAAGATTCATCATATCTAGACATAAGTGAATACTATAGAGCTCTGGCATACCAGGGACAGTATCAAAATGAAATTTGCATGTTTCCTTTGTGCTTGTGTGGGGTTACTCTGTGTTCTAGGTGCCTGCAAACTTCCTACAATAAAAAAGTATAATGGTAGATTAGTTGGCATCTGACCAAATTGGCCCTATAGTTTCAATATAGGGACTGTATGCTTCTGTGAATAGTAGGGACCTTGAACTATACACTTCTCAGGGACTAACACTGCTATAAATGGTTCTGTGTAGTCTGTGTTACTTAATATGTTGGCACTATATAGCTATAACAATTATATATACTATGGAAAGTTTTGCAGGAGTTACCCGGCTTTTTCAGTTATTTTATTCTTTAAGGTTTGGATTACTAAATGCCTGGATTATCACATATTAATTTATTCCATTTTATTTAATTATAAATGCAGTATGGTTTGTTTCTGGCTACAGATTACTGTTATAGGAATGTGATAATTGCAGTAACTAGGAGAGCAAGTTTATATGAGGTTTGCTTTAAAAATTATGTTTAGTTTGATAATTCTGCCTTTTTCTTGCAATCAGCTTGGTAGTCAGAGATTTTTGGTAATGAAAGCACTTTTTGGGATATGGCATAGACAAAAAGGAAACTAATAATATTGTCATTTTAAAATTATGTGTTTTAAAACTAATTATAATGGAAATTTCTGCAACTTTATTGTGCCTTGAAAGTTGCAATGCTATTTAGTAACAAAACAATTTCAACCTATAGAAGTAGCCCACTCTGTAAACATATGCTAGTAGTTTGTGTATTACTTTATCTACATAATTAGAACAACTAGTCTTACCCAGATGATTATTCTTTAAAGTAAGGGTAAAGGAATACTGGTAGTATGCTAACAATAAAAGTACATTTTTTTTAAAGTTTTTTAATGCTGTTAAATCATCTTTGGTAAAGTAGGTATGTTGAACAAATCTTAAAAGAACATGTAGCATGTATGTTACATTTCTTGTGATGTTAAAATACGGCAGAAAATTGAAAACAGCATATTGCATGGTTTACACAACATCGTAAAAATGTTAACTTTAATTTAAGAAAACTTTATTCATTGTATCTTATTATAAAGTCAGGCAACATGATTCAATCACAAAAAAAAAAATGTTTTAATTAAAACAAATAAATAAATACTGTAAATAATTAACTGTGCCAGCAACATTTCCTTTTCAGGCTGGCCTTTTTTGCTAGACTTAGAATATGTATGAAATTAAAACAGTATAGAACTGACTATTACATTTTACCTTTTTTAAAACAAAGAAGGAAAAAGTTATATGATGGTAAATAATGAGTTTGTTAAATGTTAAATAAAATGTGTCTTTTTAAAAAAAATTGAAACATATGATCATAAAATGCATTGGTACTTTCTTTAGATGTCTAAATGTTAAAGTAATGCATTATAGTAGATTGTATAAAATTAAATTTAGCTGAAACATTTAGCCCACCACAGTCTCCAACTCCCAGGTGAAAGGCAAGAGCCATTTCAATTTGGAACATTGCGGGGATTTTATAAGTGCACAGGGTACATTGTTTTAATTTGTTTACTAAGGACATGGAATGCTTTTAGCTCCACTAGTAATTTGCAGATTTATGTAAGCAACGTTCTCTATTAGAAACATGCCTAGTTACCTTAAACTGCATTGCTTTAAAAAAAACATGCCATTAAAAATGTGGGATTCAAATATTTTGGTCTAAATCAAGATTAATTAAGGCAATACCTTAATACTCTGTAAGTGTATTGTGGTTAAATTATTGTGAAGCTATATTTTTAGCACTCTCAATTTCTTTTATTCTTTCATTTTGGTTAAAGCATTTTGAAAGGATGGAATGATATAACATATGTCCTAAGAAACGGAATCACAAACCACATTCTTTTGAACTTGAAATTTTGTTATATAAGACTTTTCCCCATAATTTGAGTACTTAGATTTTGTTTTTTAATAATAAAGTGAAAATATTAATGTTTTTCTTGCCCTAATTATTTTTGTTTTGCTACTGTATGTAAACATTTAAAAAACATATTTTCTTTTTACATGATCTCATAATTAAAGTGACTCTTCAAACATGTTATTGTGTTAATATTTCCAGTCCTTTAGTAAACTAGCCTTATTTAACTATTTATTTATTTATTTATTTATTTATTTTTATTTTGCATTGGATAAAGTGGAGAACATGTGAAAGAACATGTTTCTGACCCCATTGTGAATACGGGATCTTGCTTCTCACTTGCATACAAAAAATGCAGGAACAGCAGTCCCAGGGACAAAAAGGTATACACAGCAATAAAAGCATTGTCAAACTCTTCCTCAGCCACTAAACACATGTTTTTTTTTTCTTAACTTTGTCCCTGTTGGAAAGATTTCTCATCAATCCTGTTAGAATGGGAAGTCAAAATCTCCACAGTAAGGACAAAAAAAAAGTAGACAGAGCCTCAACTCCCCCCTCCATCCCAAACCAAAAACAGTATGACTGGAGTTGGGCTTTAAACAACTGTCAATGCATTTTTTATTTTTTTTTGTTATCTGTTTTTATTTTTAGAGGTTTCCCATCCCAACGGCCATTTGAAGGGAAATCCTCGCTTATGAAGTTGTCACTTGAACAAGTGTTCCATTGGGAGATTTCCCTTCACCTCCTGTGCCAATGACAACTGTAAAATTTTTGATTTCCCATCATTTCCTGTCCCAGTCGACAGGATAATCAGTATACACAGAGAAGATGAATATCTCCAGTTCCAACATAATACCAATATATTTTAACACTTCCACACTCTATTCATAATGGGAAAAAGAGTTTTGGATTCAGCTATATTTTAAGAAATATAGATGTCTAAATCCATACATGTTGGGCTGAACAGCAAACAAATGACTATTTTAATAAATCACTTGCATTTCCTTTTTCCTGGTAGATACCCATGTGCTGACTGAATGGTTATTTTTTTATTTTTTCATCTCTAAGCATGAACAATTTCAGTGGTCCTTAGCTTCAGGAACTACAGACATTTATGAGCATGATTCTGCTGCTTCATGTATACTTTACCCACTTCGAAACTGAGCATTTTTACCCCCTTCCTACCCAGGCTAATTTTCAGCTTTCAGTGCTGTCATAGTACATAGTACATAGTTAAGACACAAGTCCATCCAGTTCAACCAATAAAAGGGGACAAAAATATACAGTCCTATATGCACAATCCTACACCCACAGTTGATCCAGAGGAAATCAAAAAAACAGCAAACCATGACCCAATTGGCTTCGGCAGGGGAAAAAATTCCTTCCTGATCCCCAATAGGCATTCGGATTTTCCCTGGATCTTTACCTATACATGTGAGTATCCAGTTTTATTATTATTATGTACATTTATGAAAGAATCCAGCAAGCAATCTGATGACCTGGCCATTTCCACAGCTCTTACTGTGAAGAAACATTTCCCTATTTGGAAATTAAATCTCTTTTCCTGCAGACATAAAGAGTGCCCCCTTTTTCTCTGTGATGAACTTAAAGTGAATAACTTAACACCAACCAAGTTCACTATGGACCATTTATATAGTTATACATGTTGATCATATCTCCCCTTAATTTCCCTCTCTCAAGAGAGAATAAATTCAGTTTCTCTAATCTGTCACACTTTGAATGACAATAGCGCATTTTTGTATCATTTTTTTGGGGACAGATAGAGCTTTCTTTTGGTGGTATTTAATCACCACTTGGTGCTAAACAAACAAAAAAATACCAAAAATTTTGAAAAAAAAATAACACTTTTTTTTAATTTCTGTTAAAAATATTTGCAAATAAGTAATTTTTCTTCTTTACTGATGTGTGCTGATAAGGCTGCACTGATAGGCACTAATGGGGTTGCACTGATGGGCACTGATGGGAACTTATGAGGCTGCACTGATGGGCAATGATGAGGCAGCACTGATGGGCACTGATAATCTGCACTGATGGACAATGATGAGGAGGCACTAATGAAACTGCAATGATGAGGCGGCATCGATAGGCAGCACTGATGGGCACTAATAGGCTGCAATGATGCGCACTGCCAAGCTGCACTGATGCACACTAATAAGCTGCACTGATTGGCACTGATGGGGCTGCACTGATAATCAGGGCACTGCCGATCACAGACACAGTGCATGAGGAAAGGACTGCCTATAACCCAAAAGTCTGTTTACATGTAATCAGCTGTGATTGCACACAGCTGATCACATGGTAAAGGACCGCTGTGATTGGACCTTTACTGCAATCTGTGATCAGCTGTGTCCAAAGGACACAGTGGTTATAGAGTGAGCCTGATGCACACCCCAGGGGGCGTGCAGGGGGTGGGGTTCTGGGAGGATGTCCATGGAGAGAGCCACGCTGTAGCCGTCTTTTGGCTAAAGAGTGGTACTAAAGTCGTTGAAGAAAACAATGCAACCTGATTACCAAGAAAGATATTCGTTTGTTTACATTAATGAAATCATCCTAATGTTTAGAGATCTTAGAATGTAGTTGGTGTAAAAAAAAGTATTAATGAATGTTAACCACTTCAATACCAGGCACTTAGACACCTTCCTGCCCAGGCCAATTTTCAGCTTTCAGCGCTGTCACAATTTGAATGACAATTGCGCGGTCATACAACACTGTACCCAAACAAATTTTTTATCATTTTGTTCCCACAAATAGAGCTTTCTTTTGGTGGTATTTGATCACTTCTGTGGTTTTTATTTTTTGTGCAACAAATAAAAAAAGACCAAAAATGTTGAAAAAAAACTAGTTTTTCTTTGTTTATGTTAAAATTTTTTGTAAATAAGTACGTTTTCTTCTTCAATAATGGGCACTGATATGGCTGCACCGACAGGCACTGATAAGGTAGCACTGATGGGCACTGATGAGGTGGCACTGACAGCACTGATGATGGGCACTGATAGGCGGCAATGATGGGCACTGATAGGTGGCACTGGTATGCGGCACTGATGGGCACTAATAGGTGGCACTGATGGGAATTCATAGGCGGCACTGATGGGCACTCGTTGGTGGTATTGATGGGTACTTATGGGTGGCACCGATAGGTGGCACGGATGGGCACTGATGGGCAGAGATAGGTGGGCACTGATGGGCCCAGATGGGCACTGACAGGTGGCACTGATTGCCACTGATGGGTGGCACTGATGACACTGATTGGTGGCACTGATGACACTGATGGGTGGCACTGATGACACTGATTGGTGGCACTGATGACACTGATGGGTGGCATTGCTGGACATCACTGATATATAAAAGTGCCAGTCAGTGCCCATTTGTGGGCACTGACTGGCACAGATTGGGCATAATTTGCACATGTGGATGGACATAGGGTACATACCTGGCCATCCACATGTTGCCCCCTTCCCTAGTGGTCCTGGCGGCTTCCCTGGTGGTCTAGTGTGGGCATCCGAGGGGGGGTTGCACTGATAAACAATCAGCGCAGACCCCAGACACGGCTGATCACGTGGTAAAGAGCCTCCGCCGGAGGCTCTTTACCAAGATCAGTGGAGCGGTGTGTCAGACTGACTCACCGCTCCACTGATCGCCGCGATGCATGCCCCCATGGGCGCGCGGCGGCTGTTATCCTGCTGGACATCATATGATGCCCAGTCAGGATAACTGAACCACCGCCCAGCCGTCAATCTGCTATAGGCCGGGCAGGAAGTGGTTAATGTTTCAAAAATCTTGTTCTATTTAGTTTAATTATAAATGTACATGGTGGAGGCAACCATATTTGATTATTGCACACATACAGGTCCTGTATACATACATACTTTCCAGTACCACCAAATGGTTGTACTTTACTGTTCTCTCGTACCATGCAAGTGTGTTGGACTAATATCGTATCTCAACAATTGTTGAGTCATTGTCGTAGCTAATTGACAAATCTCTATTTAATGGTTTAATACAATATTAAAAATATGGAAAAGCAAACATGTTAAAATGTAAATTTCAAGAATTACTTTCCTTTAAAGTGACTGTGTTGGGGAAACAAATGCCTAGAAAGATATTCCTATAAAAGAGAGTAAATGTCAGCCAGTGTCTGCTGCTGCTCTCCAGTTGACCTCCAGGTCACTGCCGGACACACTAAAGGATATCTATGTTCACAGCACACACTTTCATTTCATAAAATTAACATTGTAATAGCAATACAAGCAATTGTTAAATTTGATCTAACCCCTTCCCCCCAGCATCCCTTTAAATAGCTCTGAGTGACAAAGGCTGAATGCCCAGGGCTATCTCAGTGTTTTTTAGGCTGGACTGAGAGCTGTCTTTGACATCTCAGTCTTTGTGCTGGGAGTGCAGTGAGCACATAAACATTGGGCACTCAGAGGTGCATATGTGCAGCATGTGAACATTAAAGCCCAGCTGTTTATTTGCTGCAAATATGTGTTGGACTGGTGTAAAAAGGGGCTAAGCTTACTTGAAAATTCTCTTTTCATGTTGTGAATGCTGTATGTTTGCTGGCCATCTCGTTCTAAATCATCCTGGATTCTCTGCATGCTTTACATCATTGCTTTTCAATTTCTAAGAACTACATATCCCATGATACCTTGCTGTCCGCAAATAGTGATTCTTGTACTGACTCTGCCTACTGAACTTCCTCCTCTGCAGTTCACAAGGGAGACTCTGTGAAATTTGTGACAGAGCAATGCCTACCCACAGGGCATTCATTTATGTCACAGAACTGAAGGAAGCATGTGTGGGGATTTAAAAAAAGTACATTTACAAACCTTAAAGATCGTTCACATTCACAGCAATATGTTATAAATAATTAAAATACCATGTGAAAATGAAAGTGAATATAATGATTTAAAATCTGACCATATATAATGATGATGGGAAGAACAACATATTTAGTTACTAGTTTTGCAGGTATATTTTTATGGGTATTGGGTATGAGTATTTTTTTTTTCTGGCAGGATCACTGCAAAAATGGTTGCAATTACGGTAAGTACCCATAAAAACAAAGTATACTTTACCTTTAAAATTTATGGCATAAGAATTAAGAATGATTTATTTCTAGTAACTGAGAACCAGCAAGGAAAAATCAGTAAGCAAACTCAATTATTATTCTGACTTCTCTGTAATCCACTGTAGCCATAGCACATACAGACCACCTCCCAGGGCAAGTAGGTATTCACTTCTTGAAATACCATGTAACATCCTGCTTTTCTGTGTCACCAATCACAATTAAATATAAGAAGTAAGTTGGAATCACATTAGTGGCTGTGTGAAATGTTATAGCACTGTCGTTTTCTACACAAGGTTTTAACGTTTTTTTTTCTATCATCTATTTTCATCTGGTAATCCTGCCAGTAAGTCTATTGTTTTTCAATAGAACAAGATCTCCTGCAAAAGCAGCAGTTAAGAGTGTAGAGAAAAACCAGTTACCAGTGTTATTTTGATGTCAAATGTCGATTTAGTTTTAGTCAGTCTTTTGACTAAAATGCCATTTTAGTTTTAGCCATATTTTAGTCATCCAAATTGTTTTAGTTTTAGTCATATTTTAGTCGGCTAAAATCTCCAGTACATTTGAATCAACTAAAATCTAATGGGTTTAGTTTAATTGTAATGCATTATTTAGGGATTTCTCTAGAATTGACAAACTCCTTTAATACTCCTGGAGTAAAATTTGAATGTTATTATTTATGATATTAAGGTTTGAACATGCACTACAGACATAGATTTATCCATTGTAATATATAACGTCTTTATAAAATAAAAGTGGTTTGATAAACAAACAAAAATATTGCTTTTTGACAAACAGAAGTTCAACTTTAAAAAATAAAAAACTCGAAAAAACTGTAAACTCTATTGGCTGTGATGGCATTGCACATATTACCTGAATATATTACCAATATTAAATATTAAGAAAAAGAAATTAAAAAAAAGAAAAATAAGAAAAGCTTTTTTTCTTGATTTCTTATTTTTTTTCTTTCAGCAGCACCTTACTTACTCTTATGTGCTAGTGCAGTGTTAATTTTTGTTTAAGTTTTAGTACTATTTTAGTCACTAGGATAACACTGCACTGCTTTGGTGACAATATGCTAAAAAGTAATGTAAAAAAATAAATAAATAAATATATATATATATATATATATATATATATATATATATATATATATATATATATATATATATATATATATATATTTTACATACTGTCACCACTCAGTGTCCCTCATAACCGCTGCACCATTCATATTGTCACTGATCGCTGCCACACCATTCATACTGTCCCTGATCACTGCTGCACCAGTCATACTGTCTCTGATCACTGCTTCACCAGTCATAGTGTTCCTAAACACTGCTGCACCAGTCATAGTGTCCATGATCACTGCTGCACCAGTCATAGTGTCCCTGATCACTGCTGCACCAGTCATAGTGTCCCTGATCACTGCTGCAACAGTCATATTGTCCCTGATCACTGCTGCACCAGTCATAGTGTCCCTGATCACTGCTGCATCAGTCATAGTGTCCATCATCACTGCTGCACCAGTCATAGTGTCCCTGATCACTGCTGCACCAGTCATAGTGTCCCTGATCACTGCTGCACCAGTCATAGTGTCCCTGATCACTGCTGCACCAGTCATAGTGTCCCTGATCACTGCAGCACCGGTCATAGTGTCCCTGATCACTGCTGCACCGGTCATAGTGTCCCTGATCACTGCTGCACCGGTTATAGTGTCCCTGATCACTGCTGCACCGGTCATAGTGTCCCTGATCACTGCTGCACTGGTCATAGTGTCCCTGATCACTGCTGCACCGGTCATAGTGTCCCTGATCACTGCTGCACCGGTCATAGTGTCCCTGATCACTGCTGCACCGGTCATAGTGTCCTTGATCACTGCTGCACCGGTCATAGTGTCCCTGATCACTGCTGCACCAGTCATAGTGCCCCTGATCACTGCTGCACCAGTCATAGTGTCCTTGATCACTGCTGCACCGGTCATAGTGTCCCTGATCACTGCTGCACCAGTCATAGTGTCCCTTATCACTGCTGCACCAGTCATATTGTCCCTGATCACTGCTGCACCAGTCATATTGTCCCTGATCACTGCTGCACCAGTCATATTGTCCCTGATCACTGCTTCACCAGTCATACTGTCCCTGATCACTGCTGCACCAGTCATACTGTCCCTGATCACTGCTGCACCAGTCATACTGTCCCTGATCCCTGCTGCACCAGTCATAGTGTCCCTGATCACTGCTGCACCAGTCATAGTGTCCCTGATCACTGCTGCACCAGTCATAGTGTCCCTGATCACTGCTGCACCAGTCATAGTGTCCCTGATCATTGCTGCACCAGTCATAGTGTTCCTGATCACTGTTGCACCAGTCATACTGTCCCTGATCACTGCTGCACCATAGTGTTCCTGATCACTGCTGCACCAGTCATAGTGTCCCTGATCACTGCTGCACTAGTCATAGTGTCCCTGATCACTGCTGCACCAGTCATATTGTCCCTGATCACCACCTCACCAATTACAGTGCCCCTGATCACTGCCACACCAGTCATATTGTCCCTGATCACCGCCTCACCAATTACAGTGCCCCTGATCACTGCCACACCAGTCATATTGTCCCTGATCACTGCCACACCAGTTACAGTGTCTCTGATCACTGCCATACCAGTCATATTGTCCCTGATCACCACCACACCAGTTACAGTGCCCCTGATCACTGCCACACCATTATTATTTTCCATTATCCCCACCACACCATTTACAGTGTCCCTGATCACTGCCACACCAGTCATATTGTCTACAATCCCCACCACATCAGTTACAGTGTACATGATCACAGAAACACCATTTACAGTGTCCCTGATCACTGCCACACCAGTCAAGTTGTCCATAATCACCACCACACCAGTTACAGTGTCCCTGATCACCACCACACCAGTCATAGTGTTACCATAAGGTCTTGTTTACATGTGCAATTCTCTCTAAAGAGCTATCTGTGTTTGGACCCCTCTTCAGAGAGCATTGAACAGACAGTGAGGAGGCATTATATCTCATCCTAACCACCTAATTTAAACCCTTGGATCCCACAAAAGCAACCCCATTCACTTGAATCGGTCACAATCAGCAGCCATACAGGGGGTAAAATTCCTGTCACAGCTGTGAAGCAAAGCTTTGTAGCTGTAGCATGTGTACAACGCCAGCCATTGCCTCTGCAGCTAAAGAGGGTCACGGTTCAAGGGTGATAAAACACAAAGTTTTACCACTCCCAATGTCACATGTGAATGCACCCTAATAGTGCAGCCAGTCACAGCTGGTGTTCCTGAATCCTGACTGCCCTCTGTACTAAGCCTGGCCTGTTTATTGATCATGTTTATTCCTGTTCCTTTACTGATTTTTTGACAGTTTGCTGACCATGTCTCTGCCTGCTTCTAAACTGAGCCATGTGCATGTCCCACTGACTATGTTCTTGAGAACCACCAGTCCCAGCCATTCCCTGTGGACAACTGCACTCCTGAAATCACAAGAACTCTTTTATGATTCCTTTCCTTATTCTCCTATACCTCCTGGGCAGTGAACATGACATTCCTGGGGGCAGCCAGGTTCTAGTAGGCTAGGCTTTCTTAGTTTTTTAGGAACTGGGACCGCTATAGGTGATGCTACACTGAGCTATGTTTCCTGATCACTTGTATAGAAGTGGTCATTACATTGCATTGATTTTGATACAGTTGGTTGAAGAATATCATACTCAGGAGGAGTAGCAGAATGTGTTTTGAGGTGTAAGTATGTTCATGCTGTGTGTGAGAAATAACTTATTAACCACTTCAATAACGGGCTATAGTCATATGACATCTGCAGATGGGATCTCCCATCCTGGGCGGGCGTCATATGACGTCCTCAGTTACTCGCCGCTACTGCGGGCTCCCGGGGGCCCGGAGCGTGGCAATCAGGGATGATATGTGTCCCTTGGACACAGCCTATCCCAGATTTGTGTAAAGAGCCAATAAAAAAATGGTTCTTTACCATGTGACCGGCTGTGTCCAATCACAGCCGGTCACATGTACTGCCCACGTACACGGCGCTTGTGCACGGCCCTAGGGCGCGCACAGAGCCGCGATCAGGGGCGAGGCTTGTCACCCTGACACTGCCCAACCCCGATAGCAGTAAAAGGCCAATAAAATTGGCTCTTTACCACATGACCGGCTGTGTCCAATCACAGCCGGTCACAGAATGTCAACAAACCGCGGTAGCGAGATGTTACCAGGTTCTCCTCATCACACACTGATCGTGCGTAAGAAGGAGATTGCAGTAACATCTCGTTACCGCTCACAGGTGTCCGTTTATGAAGCAGTGATCAGCGGTGATCCCGAGGATCACTGCTGATCACAGTCCATAAACAGTTTATGAAACAGTGATAATCGGGGGAGAACATGTTTGAACTTGTTCTCCCGCCGATTATCTCTACACACGGAGAATCCTCATTGAATGACACAGTAACGGCCAGTTTATGAAGCGGTGATCTCAGCGCTTCACTGGCGATCTGTGTCAGAATTCACCCTCCCAGGTTCACCAGCTCAGAGGTGGTGAATCGGGGAGTGAAGAGGAAATCTGGGGGGATCTGAGGGGGAAGGAGGAAGATTTTTAACTTCCTTATGCCTCGTTCAGACCCCCCAACACTGTAAGCATGTCCCCCTGTCATATTTATGAGTATGCATATATATACATATATACATATAATGTGTAATTGTATATAAATATCATGTGTGTGTATATACATGTATATATAATGTGTGTGTGTGTATACATATGTGTATAATGTAGGGGGACTCGTTATTTTATTAACATTAATCCACGCCGTTGAGCGGTGATAATTTATCACTGCTTGATAAACTGACATCTGGTACTGTAATCTCGTAAAGTCTCACGAGATTCCAGTATCAGGGGCCGTTCTCCACTATTTGAAGCATTTGTAGATCTCTTCACTCCTCCAAAGGTGAAGTGATCTACATCGCTTCATAAACTGGCACACAGAGGAGAAGATTCTTCACTGTGAATGCCGGAGAACGAAGCAGTGAATAGATTTCACTGCTTCATAAACGGACACCACAGTGTACACCAACACACGCTGATTCCCCCCTAATAAAGAGGACCTGTCATCAGCCATCAAAGTACCTGTCATCAGCCATCAAAGTACCTGTCATCACCCATCAAAGTACCATCACCACCCATCAAAGTACCTGTCACAGCCCATCTGAGTACCTGAGTACCTGTCACAGCCCATCTGAGTACCCGAGTACCTGAGTACCTGTCACAGTTCATTTGAGTACCTGAGTACCTGTCACAGTCCATCTGAGTAGCCGAGTACCTGTCACAGCCCGTCTGAGTACCCGAGTACCTGTCACAGCTCATCTGAGTACCTGAGTACCTGTCACTTCCCATCTGAGTACCTGTCACAGCCCATCTGAATACCTGAGTACCTGAGTACCTGTCACAGCCCATCTGAGTACCCGAGTACCTGAGTGCCTGTCGCAGTTCATCTGAGTACCTGTCACAGTCCATCTAAGTACCTGAGTACCTGTCACAGCCCATCTGAGTACCCGAGTACCTGAGTACCTGTCACAGCCCCTCTGAGTACCCGAGTACCTGAGTACCTGTCACAGTATATCTGTGTAGCCGAGTACCTGAGTACCTGTCACAGTACATCAGAGTAACCGAGGACCTGTCACCAGAACATCAGAGTAACCGAGTACCTGTCTCCAGCCCATCAGAGTACCAGAGTACCTATCTGCAGCCCATGCCTCATAGAATATACATTGGGGTGTTTGCTTTCCAAAATGGGGTCATTTTGTGGGTAATTCCACTGTCCTGCTGCTCAAGGACCTTCAAAAGTGTGATAGGTAGGAATGAAATGAGATGTGTAAGTGTAATTTATGCTCCTAGAAGGCCTGAAGGTACTACATCAATGTTGACTCATAACACTCAAAAGACTCATAATGTCTCATAGAATATATGTTGGGGTGTTTGTTTTCTAAAATGGGGTTATTTTGTGGGTAATTCCACTGTCCTTGTGCTCCAGGGCCTTCAAATGTGTAATAGGTCATTGGGAAATTAGAGGTGTAATTTATGTGCCAAGAACACCTGCCGGTGCTCCCTGCATGTTGGGCCCCTGTATGTGGCCAGGCTGTGTAAAAGTCTCACACATGTGGTATCGCCATACTCAGGAGGAGTAGCAGAATGTGTTTTGGAGTGTCATTTTTGCTATATACATGCTTTGAATTAGAAATATCTTATAAACTGACCACTTTGTATAAAAAAAAAAAAATATGTTTAAATTGTCTTTCCACATTTTCCGAAGACTTGTGGAAAAAATGAACCATTCAAAAGACTCATTATGCCTCATAGAATAGACGTTGGGGTGTATACTTTCCAAAATGAGGTCATTTTGTGGGTAATTCCATTGTCCTGGTGCTCCAGGCCCTTCACAAATGTAATAGGTCGTTAGGAAACTAGATGTGTAATTTACAGTATGCTCCTAGAACCCCTGATGGTGCTCCATGCATGTTGGACCTCTCTGTGTGGCCAGGCTGTGTAAAAGTCAAACACATGGTGGTATCACCATACTCGGGAGGAGTAGCAGAATGTATTTTGGGGTGTAATTGGAAGTATGCATATGCTGTGTGTAAGAAATAACTTATTATGACATTTTTGTGAAATAAAAATTCTTAATTTTCCCAAGAATTGTGGGAAAAAAATTACAACTTCAAAAAACTCACCATGCCTCTTACTAAATAACTTTGACTGTCTACTTTCAAAAAGGGGTCATTGGGGGGTATTTGTACTTTTTTCACACTTCAGGGCCTCAAGAAATTAGATCATGCCGTCTGTGCATCAGGTGTGATCAGGTGTGATCAGGTGTGATCAATTTTCAATGATTTGCACCATAGCTTGTGGACTCTATAACTTTCACAGAGACCAAATAATATCCACTATATTTGGATTATTTTTAACAAAGAGATGTAGCAGTATAAATTTTGTCCGAAATTTATAAACAAAAATGACTTTTTTGCAAAATTTTATCAAAGAAACTAAAAAAAGTGTTTTTTTTTTCAAAATTTTCGCTCTTTTTTCACTTATGTCGCAAAAAATAAAAAACCCAGCGGTGATTAAATACCACCAAAAGAAAGCTCTATTTGTATGAAAAAAATTTAAAAAATTTTGTTTGGCTACAGGGTTGCATGACTGAGTAATTGGCATTCAAAGTGTGAGAGCGTTGAAAGTTAAAAATTGGTCTGGGCAGGAAGGGTGTATAAATGTCCTGTATTAAAGTGGTTAAATTGACAACTTTGTGTAAAAAAAACACTTTATTATTTTCTTTTTTCATTTTTGAAAAACTTGTGCTGAAAAAAGTCTTAAAAAGGCCCATTTTCTTTCCAAAATGCTCCAGGGCCTCCAAAAATGTGATAGGTAGTTAGGAAATTAGATGCATAATTTAAGTCCCTAGAACAACTAATGATGTCCCTTGGATTGTGGGCCCCGCTGTGTGGCTAAGGTTGGAAAAAGTATCAAACATAAGGTTTTACCATACTCAGCAGGAATAACAGAATATGTTTTGGGGTGTAATTGGTGTAATTCTAAGTATGCCTATGATGTGTGTTAGAAGTATCTTATTAATTGACAACTGTGAGTTAAAAAAAAAATACATTGCCACATTTTCCAAAAGCATGTGAAAAAAATATTTTTCAAAAGATTCACTATGCTTTTCAGAAAGTACCTTGGAGTGTTTGTTTTCCAAAATTGGGTAATTGCGTGAGCGTTTCAACTGTTCTGGGGCTCCACAGCCACCAAAAATGTAATAGGTAGTCAGGAAATTAGATGCTTAATTTATGGCCAGAAATACCTTGGACTGTTTATTTTCCAAAAAGAGGTCATTTGATGGGTATTTGTATTGTCTGGCCATTGTAGGGCTATTTTAGTGCCTTCAAGAAATGAGATAGACAGCCATAAATTCATGATTGATCAATTTTCAAATATATATAACATAGTTTGTAGACCCTATAACTTTTACACAGACTAAATAATATACTGTACACTGATTTGGGTTATTTATGTAACATAATACATATTGACCTAAATTCACAAAGAAAGATTATTTGTTTGCAAAATTTTAAAAGAGAAACTGGGAAAATGTGGGTGTTTTCTTTCCAAATTTTTGGTATTTTTTTCATGAATATAGAAAAAAAAAAACTAGTGGTGATTAAATACCACAAAAATAAAGCTCTGTATGTCTCAAAAAAATTAAAATGTAATTTGGGTACAGTGTTTCATGACTGAGTAATTGTCAAAGTGTGACAGCGCTGAGAGCTGAAAAGTGGCCTGGACTGAAAGGTGGTGAAAGTTTCCGGACTTGAAGCAGTTACAATAGTAAGCCAAAATATACAGTGTATAGTCACTGAAAAACACTATATTTCCCCCTTAAGTTACTTTGATCTTCTTACTTCCATTCATTGTTGCCGTTAGTACACAGCACATCAGTTGTAAATTTGCAAATAAGATGAATTTCAGGAAATCAGCAGGAAAGGTTCCCACACATAGACTTGGCATCCATACAGAGATGCCAAGACAAGTGAAAAAGAACAAAGTCGGTGTTTGTGGCAAAGAGCCAAAATTAAACTTACCACAGCAGGTGAGGTGGAAAGATAGCAAGAGAAAGGCAACAATAGAGGAAAATAAGTTAAATAATTTACTAACCACTATGTCAACCCAATGCAGCGCCCACATGAGATATTAAATCACAAAGAATGTGTGCAAGATACTCGACACTCCAGTCACTAATGTATATTACTTTTTCTGTAGTAATTATTTTTATAATTGTGCATACCCTTTTAACCTCTAAAATTACAGCATTAGATGTTGGTATTCAAAAAGTTTCTAAATTCTTGAATGCAATTTGCAAATTTATTCAGCAGTTCACAATTTACTAAAATCTGTATTTAACTCTAAAATCCTCATTGAGCTTTGAAAACTTCACTGAGAGAACCATTTAACATACATTAACTGTAGAGATGCAATCCAAGCTCTATTAACTGGATGTAAAGTTTATGTTTACCCTCTTAGAAAAAAAATGTTAAGTTCCAAAATCCATGGATAATATGAAAAATCCATGTATGGGCAAATGCGCAAAATGTGTTCAATAAATTGTTTCAATCCTTTATTAAAACCAGGGTAAAAAGGTAGATGCAATTAAAGAAAAGCACTAAGAATGCAACTTGAAGATGTTTAGATGGAAGGTGTCCCAGATTTCTCTCAAATGTTTTTTTTTTTTAAACTCCAGGTAATATCTAATTCTGAAATGGAGGAAAGAGCAAACATTTCCCTCCCAAGGCCTTGAATTTACCTCTCAAAATTAGGCTGCTGGTGCAGTGATGTACAGTGAATACAGAAATAGATAAATAACATTTGAAATAATGACTACCAGACTATAGCATAAATTGGTATGAATTGGCCGCAGGCGTTTTTTATAGTTGGTATAAATTTATTTATATTTCACAAAATAGTCCAGCCATCACAGCTTGAACTAAACAATTAAATTTAACACCACAAACTGTCCCCTTCATAAGAAGGGACTTAACAAACCACACAATATCTGGCTGTGACAACGGGTGGGAGGGAGGGCGTGTCTTCTTACTTGTTACCGCCGCTCTGCTGCATAACTGACTTCTCCACTCATATTTATGGGTACTCTGGGATACAACTGACAGAGGGCTCATGCATATAGGTAAGTAACCAATCATTTTAAACAGCTTAAACTTATTTTTTTTAATTTAAATCTTTAATCCTCATCCCTCACTCCTATTATGTCTCATTCCCATTTGATGGGCAACTTATTGTTCCCCCTCTTTTATTCTTTTTAAAGGAAGTTACTTATCTTCTCTGTGTCTCTCAAAATCCTTGGGGGTAGCAACCAGATGACACCGAACAGCAAAGAAATTGTTATGGCAGTCCTGTGACTAAAAAGCTTTTATTTTGTTGAGATGGCCACAATAATAAGGCCCGATCTAGCAACTTCTCCACTCATATTTATGGGTACTCTGGGATACAACTGACAGAGGGCTCATGCATATAGGTAAGCAACCAATCATTTTAAACAGCTTAAACTTATTTTTTTTAATTTAAATCTTTAATCCTCATCCCTCACTCCTATTATGTCTCATTCCCATTTGATGGGCAACTTATTGTTCCCCCTCTTTTATTCTTTTTAAAGGAAGTTACTTATCTTCTCTGTGTCTCTCAAAATCCTTGGGGGTAGCAACCAGATGACACCGAACAGCAAAGAAATTGTTATGGCAGTCCTGTGACTAAAAAGCTTTTATTTTGTTGAGATGGCCCCATTAATAAGGCCCGATCTAGCAAACCTTTATATATTGCAGCTATTCACCACATATAAAGCCCTCAAAAGAGATCATACAAGGTGGTATCAAAAAGTTTATGGACTAGCTCTGTTCACAAGAAAGTACTTTATTTATATACGTTTACACACTATCACCTTCAAAATAGTCCCCTTGCACAGCAGTACAGCGCTCCCAGCGTGCTACCACTTCTGGATTGTTTCCTGGAAGTCTTCTTTTCGAAGCGTGTCAAGCACCTTCTGCTATTCACACTGGATCTCCGCAATGGTGTCAAAATGGCAACCTTTGAGCTGGATCTTCAACTCATTGCAGGATCTCTGTAAACTTGCCAGATCATGTCAAATGTCACTGTGACAGATTTGCCCAGTTTCACGCAGAATTTCACATTTGCCCTTTGTTCTAACTTGTCCATGATAAACGCAGAAGTGGTAACAACACACATGATCAGAGTAGCACCAGTTACACAGCACCCGATGTACACAGGACAATGGGGGTTAATTACTAAAGGAAAATCCACTTTGCACTGCAAGTGCACTTGAAAGTGCACTGAAAGTACAATTGGAAGTAAAGTCGCTGTAGATCCCAGGGGGACATGCAAGGAAAATAAAAAAACAGCATTTTAGCTTGCACATGATTGGATGATAAAATCAGCAGAGCTTCCACTCATTTCAGATCTACCCCTTAGATTTAGAGCGACTGCACTTCCAAGTGCACTTTCACTGCAAAGTGGATTTGCCTTTCGTAAATAACCCCCAATGTCTTTTGGCACACTGACTTATGAAGGTCAGTGCTGCCTGTGCTTGCAGCCTTGTGCTGCCATCTGTTGGCAATTTGCAAAATTAGTCTCATAACCTTTTGATACCACCTCATATTTATTAACCTCCCTGGCGGTTTTCCCGAGTGTGGCTCGGGGTTAAAATTCTGCACCATTAGCGGTAACCCCGAGCCACACTCGGGATTGCATCGCAGGATCCTGGTGCCTTCTTACTTACCTTGTCCCCAGGATCCTGCGATGTCCCCCGCAGTGTCCGCGGGCTGTGTCATGTTCCGAAGCCTCTCCGTGCCAGGCTCCGTTCCCTGCGAGCGTCGCGACGCACGGGGACGGAGCCTGGCGGCAAATTCAAAAAACTGTAAAAAGCATAACACATACAGTACTGTAATCTTACAGATTACAGTACTGTATGAAATCATTTCACATCCCATTTGTCCCCAGTGCTCTGGCCCATGCCCTGCATGCAGTTTTATGTTGCATATACTGTTCTTTCTGCCTGGAAACAGGAGATTGTCCATAGCAACCAAAAAGTGTCCCTTTACGTCAAAAATGGCTTTAGACCAGCTAGAAAACAGCGATAGTAAATTAGAACACTTGCAGAATTGAGCGATAGTGAATCGTGTGGAAATTTATTTTATTACTATTTATTTTTATTTTTTTTAATTATTATTTTTTTTTAAATATATTATAATTTATGTTTTTGTGTTTCAAACTTTATCATACCCGGGATATCTACTAGACTCTGGTTTGGACAGATTTAAGTGTGTTATTGTTAAGAATTACAGACCTACAATATAAAACGCCAAATTTCCATGCAAAATAATTGTTCCGCTTTCAGCACCTAAAATCAGAAAGAATCATACCGCCAGGGAGGTTAACATTAATTACTGTACTTAGTTTCTCTGACTGAGAAGAGAAGTGAATGGTGTGCATATATAAAAGTGGGAGAAATAACAGAGAAAACATGAAGTTAAAATGAATAAATGACCAATTGGAGAGGGACCATGCATGTTTTTTTTTATATCAAGACATTTCAGAGACACTTGTAACTGCGAAAATTTACGAATATACAAAAACACTAGGAAACATGTCACAGAAATGTCTTGATATAAATAAAATCACAATTATTCAAATAGGGTGTCTTGCAGATAGGTCTTCTATTTTTAGTTTTTTTCTGGTGTTTTGCTGCTATATAGGGGATTTTATGGGACGTGACCTCCTAAAGCACTAGGAAATGGAACACTATCCTCTAAAACACTAGAACATTTTATTAAGGTGTAAATGTCCCCAGATTTTAGAGGTCGGAAGAGGGATGGCCATGAATAGTAACTATCATGGTCTATCTCAATTTCATAAATGGATACCAAAGCCCACTACCTTGTTAAAGAGTGACTTGCAAGCAGTCTTTAAAACTGAACTCCAGACAGAGATAAAAAAACACAGATTATTGCAGCTATATATTTATTAATAAATAATTAGGGTCACATTTTTGTTATTGCATTGTGGTAATGTGGTAATGTGAATTTTACTATGCATTACAGCAACACACATTTCCACGCAGCTTTATGTGTATGGCCCTGCAGTGCCATATGCTTTCTCTTTGAATGGCATCCTGATGCACAGACATAGAGCACCACAATGCACATACATTTTGTCTACATTCTTTTACTCTGGCTAGGAAAAAAGACACAATCTCTTTCCCTGTTTGTAAAGAAAATGAGAGATCAGGGGTGGGTTTTTAACCAATCAGAGGCTAATACAATGATCATGTGATCAGGAGCCAGACATTCTGACTCTCAGTCATTAGTATGAGACCAGGAGCTATCAGATGACATTTTGGTCTCCATGCTCGGAGCAAGCATTGGAGCATACTTCCAGCAAAAACGACACATGCAGCACCTTGAAGTAGGACCCACCTCTGTGACTCAGCACATATGTGTGAGCTTGGCATAAACAGGTTAAAAAAAGCTACAAAGAGTACCTAAAAAGAAAGATATTTTGTTTTCTTGTCCTTTTCCTTTGTATGGGTTTGTATGTGTATTTTGTTGCTATATGAGGTTTTTGTAGGCATGAGGAGAAAACAAAGTGAAATTAGCAATGTTTACACTTTTAAAACCAGGTGCATGCTAGTGTTACTGTCTATTTAAATATGCAAAAAAAGAACATTTCTATTTATAATTTTGCTATTAATTTTAATTTTCTCTTTTAATTTTCTATGAAGGAATTTTTGCTATTTCCATAAATGTTCACCCAGGCAGTACTTTTTGAGTGAAATAAAGACATTGACAGTGAGTCATTAAAGTGGAAGTAAACTCTCCCCCACAAATGTTCCTTGAGGTGTGCAGATGTCTACTAACCTGCTCGGTTTACTCGGTTACTTGTAATCTGTCCAGTTTACTATTGTGGCATCAGCAGTGCATGCAAGTTATTTTCCCTGATGTAAGGCCCGCTCATAGTGCTGTGAATCCATTCATTGCTACGTAGTGGCTCCATCATCCTCTCTGTGCTGACTTCACAGAGATTTGTGGGACTTTCAGCGTCACATCCCATAGGAGCGGAGATCAGCTGTATCACACAGTGGACTGCGCATGTGTGAGATTACAGCAAGGAAACACAGGAACGGCAGAAGTATAGGGCACTGCGGACCCGGAAGGCATAACTAAGCATGGTGCTGGCTTCTCCCGGTAAGCAAGAATTTTAACCCCTACCTGCCGAGCATATGCACATGTGCGTACTCGGCTTTCCGGGGTTATACCGGGAGAATGCCCGCAGCTGCAGGCTGTTATACCAGAGGAGCGGGAGGAGTCACCCCCCCCGCCGCTCTTACAGGTCCTCCCATTCCATCGGGAGGCCCGATGACCAATGGGCCGACCTCCGGTGGCTGGGGACGGACTGGAACGAAGCCGTGAGCCACTTCGTTCCAGCCTCCTAATCGTAAACACGGAAGCGACATCATGATGTCACTTCCTGTTTACTCGGCTGCCAATGGCGCCAGTTTAAAAAAAAATACAGTATTCAGAATCGCTGTTTTTGCCGATCTGAATACTTTGAAGTGCAAAGGAGGGATCGGGGGTCTTTTAGACCCCCGATCCCTCCATAAAGAGTACCTGTCACCACCTATTACTGTCACAAGGGATGTTTACATTCCTTGTGACAGCAATAAAAGTGATCAAAATTTTTTTTTTTAAAACACAATTTATAAAAATAAATAAAATAAATAAGAAAAAAAACATTTTTTTAAAGCGCCCCCGTCCCCGTGAGCTCGCGCAGCAAAGAAAACGCATACGGAAGTCGTGCCTGCATATGTAAACGGTGTTCAAAACACACATGTGAGGTATCGCCGTGATCGTCAGAGCGAGAGCAATAATTCTAGCACTAGACCTCCTCTGTAACTATAACCTGGTAACCGTAAAAAAAATGCATACATAAAAAGGGATTCCCAAAGCACAATGGGGTATATAAAGTAAGAACATGCAGTATCAGTAGTTACCTCTTTTGAGGCATACTTTGTCTCAATAAAACCAATGGATAAAATCATATGCAGGGAGGGGTAAGAAAGAGGTACAAACATAGCTCTGATTACTGTTCTAACTGTAAGTCTCAGTTAGGGCTATTAAGCTCTGTAAACAACAGCCTTTTTCCAAAAGGACTTTGTTTTTCAAACAAAATATGTTCCAAAACAATTCATGTATCAACTCTATTTAAAAAAATAAATGAAAATCAAAGTCATTCTTAAACCATGAATTTGTAAAGCATTCAAACATTCCATATAACTCCATTAAACTTTTTGTTTCTTTAGTCCTAATTGGTTTTTGGTTGTACACTATATTTACCGTATTTATTGGCATATAACACGCACATTCATTTTAAGAGGGAAGTTTTAGGAAAAAAACTTAAATTTTAAATAAGGAAATTTGAAGCAAAATAAGGGTCAGTGCCCATCTGCAGCCTCACCATTGCCATCAATGCAGCCTGATCAATGCCAATCTGCAGCCTCACAAGTGCCATCAATGCAGCAGCCTCACCATTGCCATCAATGTAGCAGCCTCACCATTGCCATCAATGCAGCAGCCTCACCATTGCCATCAATGCATCAGCCTCACCATTACCTTCAATGCAGCAGTCTCGCCAATGCCATCAGTGCAGACTGATCGATGCCCATCTGCAGCCTAGAGGATACAGGGAGGGGGGGCGGGACGAGCGCCGACAGATTACATACAGTGAGAATCTCCTATGATAGACAGAACAGTAGTCCAATGGCAGCCCAGGAGATGGGACTTCTTATTACAGAGGCCACCAAGTAAACAGAAGATTCTCACTGTATGTAACCTGATGGCGCTTGTCCCACCCCCTCCCTGTCCCCTCCGAGGCAGCTAAAATTGAAGTATTGGCGTATAACACGCACGCGCTATTTGCACCCGATTTTAATGGTGAAAAAGTGAGTGTTATATGCCAATAAATACAGTATATACAATATTGTACATTTACCTGACTATTATTTTTTTAATATAATAAGCGAAGAAGAAAAAAGATACCGTATACAAAACCATTATACAGTCATATAAATTATAATGAGTAGAATTTATGTACAAAATAGTTTGTTGTGTTTTAGTATAACATAGTATTAGCAGAGGTGTTCTCATTTGTTGAATGCTGGAAATGTAGAGAAAAAAAAAATCAAAAGTGTATTTATTAATACGTTAGTATACTAAATACATTTATTAAAATCAGAACTTGCTGGATATCAATTGTATCATTTTTGTAGTTAATGACTATGAAATGCATATGAATAGTCATGAACAATCTAAAATGTCAAAAGAGCTCTAAATTGATCCAGTTATATATACTTTTTAAATATTTTACTAATACCCATTATTTTTTGATTGTTAGCATCCAATTACTTACCCTACTCAATATAGGTTTTGTCTATGACTTGGATCATTTGTCTAAATAGTTTATGCTAGTACTGCTGTCTGTGAGGGCAAAATACAAAAAGACATTTAGAAAAGAAGCACATCAGACACAACACACATGCACAAGATGATAAAACAACCTTAGTGATAACTAACGAAAAAAGTTTCCTTCATGCTTCAGCAATCAGCATGGGGGTGATGGATGATTAATTATAGGGACTTTCTTCACATAACCACATACAGTGTAGAGATAGATCTTGTTTCCTGATCAGCAGGAGCTGACCATGGCCCATTCCCCACACCTGTTCTCAATCAGGTCTGTAAACATATGATAAGAAACATATCATGCAAACTTTATGAAAAAGTCTTATTTTTCACAACAGAAACATGGAGACTGTAGAATACCCATGAAAGGCATCGTACAAAAAAAATGTTAAAATAGGTACAAAAACAAAAAAACAGGGTTGCATTAGTATGCTTTTTATTTACAATAGTATAGATTTCAATTACTTGTTGAATTATTGGTCCCAAGAAATCCTATACAGGGACATTAAAGCCTAAAGCTGGTCATACACTGATTCTGGAAATTCTGATCAGTGTGTGGCCATCTATGCCCGACAGAAGTCGATTGTTTTCTCAATCAGTGGCTGCAGCGTTTGATTAGTGTATTCTGACAGCGAGGGTCCCACTGTTAATACAATGTCCGGGGGGGGGGGGGGTAGTATATAGCCATCTTAGTGTTTCGTTAATTTTTTTTAAAGAATCAGTACATTTAATGAGAAGTTTCCCTTGTGCTGGTGGCGACTGTCCTAGTTGAAATCTTCTGTTCTCTGCCCCCCCCCTGCCCCCACACCCATGTAGTGGTATGCTTCTAGTGCTTCAGAGGTACCATAGATTTAATCAATCAAAACCACTTTATGAACGGAGGAGGCAGACATTTCATTTATGGACCCTCTTCTTTTTTTAGAGCTCTTTTCATTGATGGAAGCTATAGTACAAATTCTAAGAAGGAGGATGGGGGCAAAAAGGGTGGACATAGTCAACATTCTTTACAAGTGCCTATGATAGGTTCCACTGTATTAACTCATGTAGCACCAGAAGATTACCATTGTGGAGGTGTGAGGAGCAGAGTATGAAAATTTTCAATTAGTACAGCTGACACCAGCACAAGGGAGATTTCTCAACAAAAGTATTTGCCGTCCCTTGTGCTGATTTTTTAAAAATGTGTAACTAAACTAGGCTTTAAATCTGAACTTTAAGCACAAAAGCAAAATCATTTTAATTTAAATGGCCTTAATTGGTCAATGATGTCAGCCAGCATCCCCCCCCCCCCAGGGAATCTCCTGGTCGCCAGGTACATGTGTCTGTTTAATGCGCTAACATTTGTGGTGCTGATAAGTGAGAGAATTCTATTGAGTGTGCATGGCGATCTTCATGAATTTGCGGCATAGCATGTCTCTTCTTCAATAAAAAAGCCTGCCTGTAAGCAGTTCCACTTTAATCAGGGGTTAAATTTAACATTCACTTTGTCCATATTCAAATGCCATGATAAAAATAGAATATGGAGTGTGGGGGCTTAAGTTTTTATGCATAGTATCCTTTAATTTAATAGTTCAGTTTATTTTTTAGTTTCATTTAAGCATTGCATATTGTAAATGTACAATATGCTGTCAAATTCAATGCTGGCAACTTACATGAACACCTGCACACAGCATTTTGGCACAGTGGAAATGTTTTTGCATTTGGATTCAGTAGTACTATTTGTGGTTCTTACAATATATACTGCATATTAAAAAAAAAAAAAAATCATTGAAGGCTTGAAAATCCCCTTAAGTGATGAGTAGGGGTGAGCTTCCAGTTCACTCTGAAGATTTGGACCAAACTTTGCTTGTTTAAATGTTTATCTGAATGCTGGGCTTTCAGGCTGCTCAGCAGGACCCAGACATCTATAGTAGTGGGTTCTTCTCCTGCTACTATATATGACAGATTTATTTTTGTGCTGTCAACGGTTGCTGCACCTGCTGTGTCCTTATCAACCAGTGATGTCACAAGTCCCATTAATTTACTGGCCAGGATTCCCTGGCTATGTAAACAAACAACTAGGATAGCTTAAAAAAAGGGCATCGCCGGGATCAGACATGTTGGCTGTTGGCTGGATGTTTTTTTTTTGGCGTGTCAGTATCGTTCATTGTGATTGACGTGGATATGCAATGCTGGATGATGTGATTGACATGGGATATACATCATAGAACTTTTTTTAATTCAGTATATGTGTTAAAAACTTTGTTAAATCTGAACACCAACAAGCAATAAAAACCTGGTTAAGACTAAACTCCAATGTATTTATACCTGCATGTATTCTCCAAGACAGTCCAGTGATACGATTGCCATAATACAAAGCATATCAATGTTTATTGATTATCACACAGAAAATTTACAATAATTAAACAAACTCTTGGCCACAACAGTATGAGAGCAATGGCCTTCCCAGATCTTTCCCTCATCATTGGCTGAGACACTGACCATTGCCTCCTGCTGCTGTCAATCACAGTCAGTGAGGAGGGAGAGGGTGTGAGGCTGAGCTATACTCTGTGTCTGATGGACACACAGAGGTGGCTCGAGAGTGAGCACGAAGGAGAGCCCCAAAGCAAGCGGCTTGCTAGAGGGGCACTCAGCATGGGGGAGGGGCCAGCAGTGACGTTGAGGATCTGAG
This sequence comes from Lithobates clamitans, assembly GCA_037952925.1. Lineage (NCBI taxonomy): Eukaryota > Metazoa > Chordata > Amphibia > Anura > Ranidae > Lithobates > Lithobates clamitans. The sequence continues at coordinate 1,047,964 of JBBGZY010000097.1, read as the reverse complement.
AAGAGGATTAGGGCTGCTCTGTGCAAAACCACTGAACAGAGTGAGTAAGTATGATATGTTTGTTGTTAAAAAAACAAAAAACACGAGCCTTTAATATCCCTTTAACCTCCCTGGAGGTATGATTATTTCAGATTTTAGGTGCTGAAAGAAATTTGGCGTTTTATATTATAGGCCTGTAATTCTTAGGAATAACTCACTTAAATCTGTCCAAACAAGAGTCTAGTAGACATCCCGGGTATGATAAAGTTTGAAAAACGAAATCAAAAATTATAATATAATAAATAACTATAAATAATTATAACAAATAATAATATAATAATAATAAAAATTATTCAATAATGTAATCAAATCAAAAACACTGAAATTTGTTCAGTTGCAGAATTGTCGCTTTCGTTACTTTGTTTGATGGCGGATTTCCTCACAAATCACTATTACTCAATTCTGCAAGTGATTCTAATTTATTATCGCTGTTTTCTAGCTGGTCTAAAACCACTTTTGATGTAAAGGGACAGTTTTGGTTGTTATGGACAATCTCCAGTTTCCAGGCAGAAAAAACAGTTTTTTTAATATAAAACTGCATGCAGGACACTGGGCAGACCACTAGGGACAAAGGGGATGTGTAATTATTTGATACAGTACTGTAATCTGTAAGATTACAGTATACTGTATCTATACTGTGAGTTTTACTATTTTAATTTGGGCCGAACTCCGTCCCTGTGCGTCACAACGCTCACAGGGAACGGAGCTTGGCACTGTGAATTGAGCTAGACACGGCGGCTCGCAGATCACAGCGGGGAGACATCGCAGGATCCTGGGGACAAGGTAAGTAACCTCTACAAGGATCCTGCGATGCGATCCCAAATCTGTCTCGGGGATACTGCATTTGGTATTGAAAATCCACCCCGAGCCAGACTCGGGAATACCGCCAGGGGGGTTAAATTTAAAATAAAGACCCACTACCCAACTACATATTTTACTTTTTATTTTTTTTATATTTGTGTGTATTATTTGTAGAACCATAGACTTTTGTAATCAATAAAAAAATTGGCATATCTTCAGGTAAATAGACTTGGTGGCAACTCTAAATCAGTCACAGTGGATACCGTGAAGAAATGCTAGCAGTCCTTATGAAAGTTCCTATATCATATTGAGATACAGTACTCCATGCTCCACATGTGACTGCATGCAGCAGTAAGGTAGCCTCTCTGAAAGACAACGAGCCCAGCTTATGCCGATTAATGTAATCATAATTATGTCTGTATTGTGCCTGTTAAGAAAGTAAGGAGTCATCCTCACAAACATTGCCACAGCCTGCACCTATCCATGCCTCTAATAAGAAAGCAAACATGTCCAGAGGTGGTTGAATTTTGTACCCTGCTGTTTAAAAACAAATCACAACTCTAAGCTAAATGGTGCAGATTTCTCATGCAGCGGTCCCTTTTAAACCTCCTATGAATAGATAGATAGAAAGTCCCATGGAAGATGCAATGCCATGGTCACATATAACCCAAATTCCAGGTAACCTATGCAAGGTACAGTCCATATAAAGACACTGAATGTATAATAGCTGTCTTTCAGGAACAAGGCTCATAAAATGTGTATAAAATTGTAAAGGATGAAGTCACTCAATAAATATTATACTTAACAGTCCAGGCCACCAAGGTTCACGTGTGAGAGATGGGGGGCTAAGTAGAGCCACCAAACAACCTGCCGGACCACTTTTGCCAGCAGCATCAGACCCTGGAGAAGGTTCTGGTGTAGATTTTCGATGGGGACCCCATGCCTTTTATTTATTTTTGTGTGGCGGTCTGGTATAGATAAATCCCCAGAAATGTTATTTACAAAAAGTAAGTGGTTGAGGCTCTCAATTTGTCAGCAATTGAAACTACAATTGTTTTCTTTGTAAAATGTCAGCTTTGCTGTAGCAGGGTATATACAGTATATTGAATAGATGTACAATTTCACAGATAGGGAACCCCACAGGCAACTTATTTAAAATAATTTTGCATTTTTAAAGTGTTACTAAAGACATTTTTACATGTTTTCATTTTGGAAACAGTAAGGGAGGAATATAACCCCTGTCCTTTTTTTGCCATCTATTTCCCATTGGGGAGATTTCCCATCACTTCCTGTCCCATATCCCAAACAGGAAGTAATAGAAAATCCTTCCAAGGTGAGGGAATTTCAGGGTGTCACCAGGGTCTCCAGAACTAGAACTAGTGTCTCCATTGGACAATTTCCCCTCTATTAGTGTTCTGATGTCAACCAAAAATGTGGAACTTTGTTTTACTTTCACTTTCAAAGATAATGGTAAACAGGACAAATAAAGAGGGTCAATCTCCCTAATGAGGACACAGACAGCAAAAACCTGACAGGGGCTATAATCCCTTTCTGGTTTATCCAAAGCTAAGAAAAATGATTTTCTTTAGTGACATTTTAATTGGTGCTCTCCACCAAATGATTTTTTTTTTGCTTTGGTACACGTTCCCCAGGGCAGTGCTCATTTCCCATGCCATTTGTTTGACGATCCCTTGCTCATAACCCCTGAAAATGGCCAGAACTATTTTTTACGTTTAGTTCCTATTGACAGAGGACAAGGGGGCACTCTTTACGTCTAGTAGAAAAGAGAGTTCATCTCCAAATACGGAAAGGTTTTTTCACAGTAAGACCTGTGAAAATATGAAATAGACTACCTCCAGAGGTGGTTCTGGCCGGCTCAGTAGATTCCTTTAATAAAGGGCCTGGATTCTTTCCTAAATGTGCATAATATAACTGGGTACTAACATTTATAAGTAAAATTGATCCAGGGAATATCTGGTTGCCTCTCAGGGGATCAGGAAGGAATTTGTTTCCCCTGCTGTAGCAAATTTGATCATGCTTTGCTGGGGTTTTTCACCTCTGGATCTATATGGGTATAGGATTGTGTATAGAGGGTTGTATGATTTTTTTTTTTTTAATGGTTGAACTAGATGGACTTTTTCTCCAACCTGACTAACTATGTAAATATGTAACTATGACTTCAATGGGGTTTGGATTCAACACCTGAGCTTCTGCAATTTTCACTGAACCTGCTTTAAACAGAACCCAGGTATGTTTGGTTCATCCCTAAAAATGAGCATCACTGCCTTCCTAACTAGCTCATCTTGGCCCTTTTGTATTTCAAAAACATCCATTAATGCCAAGTTGCACACACACACACATTTTATAAACACATAATTTGTGACAAGCATTGGTCACATGGTCTTTGTTCAGGCAGGACTGATTGCATAATATGCTGCTTGAACAGTGACCTGCTCCTTTGGCAGAAAACACATGATCACTGCCATGATGTGACAATTTTGAAGAATTCTCAATCTCATACTGAAAGGGTGGAGGATTTTTATAACTTAGCAGAGTGTTTTATGCCTTGCACCAATGAAACATAAATGCTCAGAGCAATGTAAAGATGGAAAGGAAGACCAGGAATGTGTAATCCATTGTATCTAAGGATTTTGCAGAAGCTGAACTTCACTGAGATCTTTGTAAACAGAAATGACATAAGTCTTACAGAGATCAAACATTTTCACATTCGTTCTGAAGGTGATAATTACCAGCAGATGTGGGAAAGCACTGCTGTACTAAAAAGTGTATCTTTGTCTGCCTGAGTAAACCATACCATTTCACATTAAGAAAGTGGAAACAGTTTAGTAGTAGATTATATGCAAACCTATTACGATTTTTTTTTTTTTTAGCTGTAGGAGCAAGTTTTGATAGAATAACATAACTACAAATATACAATAACATAACATTACATAATATACATAACAAGTCTGTATGAATAATTCCTGCCATGTCATACTATATGATAACAGTATAGTTTTTTTAAAAAAGCTGTAGTGTTTATCAATAAAAAGCAGCCTTTGAGCTGCAGCTTTATGGTTTTGTCATCAATCTGCTTCAAGAAAGAGTTAAGCATTCCCTCAGTTTCCTCTCCCTAATCATTGCTAGTTTGTAGCAGGTCACAAGACGGCAGGGGCTGATCTATGTCAGATATTTGTGAACACAACCAAGAAGTGCAAAAGCACAGAGGAAATATATGGTTGTGTCTTCTCTTAGCCAGAACCTCAGTCCAGGACGTAGATACTAAGTCGGTATTTTGCTATTATTTATGTACCTCGCCTTCTACCTGATGCATCATACTTCTTGAAAAGTGGCAAAAACCCTTACTGCTTATATAAATATACAGTACTTCAGATGTCAGCTTTCCTGTAACATTATAATCATTGAGCTTTCCTAAAGTAGAACTCTAGGCAAAACTTTTTTTTTTTTTCATTTTGGATAGAGTAAAGAAGCTGCATATTACCTTCATTTCTTGTCCCACATCCAAAACAAGAAGTGAGAGGAAATCCCTGCAAATTAGGGAAATCCCTTGGGGCCTCCTAGGTCACCAGAACTAGTGTCCTAATTGGAAGATTTCCAATGCACTAATCCCAATGCACACGTTCCTGTAGAAATGGCTGTGCATATAAGTGGGTGCTGATGCAACCACCACCTGGAACTGTGTCAAGTCAGAGCAAAAGAATGTCACCAGCACACCAAGAATCTCCAGAGTGGGTTCAGAGCTTTTAATCGGCAATCACACCGTTACAGCAGATTGCAACGTTTCGAAGCCACGCAGGACCCCTTTATCAGGCATGTGCCTGGAGATTCTTGGTGTGCTGGTAACATTCTTTTGCTCTCCCATTGGAAGATTTCCCCCTTTTCTGAGGACAACCCAAAATTTGAGTTCTCTTTTACTTTCAATGATAATGGTAAACAGGATAGGGAGGGTGCATCTCCCTAATGTGGGCACAGACAGCAGTGAAAATGAAAAGATGCTCTAATCCATTTCCACTCTGCACAACAAGTGTAAATCAGTCTGTTTTATATGCTTTTTTATTTAGCTGTTTTGCCTAAATTCAACAATTAAATATGTATGCAATTTGAATATTTCTGCAGGTGGCAAAGACAAGGATACATCACAAGTGCTTATATTGGGTAATTAGTACCTTGTTGGGAATGGCCTATATGTTTTTATATCTGTGTATTTAGCTGGTATTCAACAGTTAGGAATGATGCTAATAAAGGAACTGGAGGATATTAGTTATGAAGAAAGGTTACGCGCACTGAACTTATTCTCTCTGGAGAAGAGACGCTTGAGAGGGAATATGATTTAAATTTACAAATACCATACTGGTGGTGACCCCACGATAGAGATGAAACTTTTTCGCAGAAGGGAGGTTAGCAATACACGTGGCCACTCATTAAAATTAGAAAAAAAAAGGTTTAACCTTAAACTACATAGAGGGTTCTTTACTGGAAGAGCGGCAAGGATGTGGAATTCCTATCCAGAGGCAGTGGTCTCAGCGGGGGACATCGATAGCTTCAAGAAACTATTAGATAAGCACCTGAACGACCACAACATACAGGGGTATAGAATGTAATACTGACATAATCACACACATAGGTTGGACTTGATGGACTTGTGTCTTTTTTCAGCCTCACCTACTATGTAACTATGTATGTAACTATGTATCCAATGTGAATATTTCTGAAGATGACAAGCACAAGGATATATCACAAGCTTTCTTTTGGGTATTTACTACCTTGCTGGGAATGGTCTAAGTAATTTGTGTTGTGAATAGACCTATAATAAATCAAACTGAACTGAACAGCCAATAATACACAAACCATCTTTGTATATACAGTAAAACCTTGGATTGTGAGCATAATTTATTTCAGAAACATAATCCAAAGAACTTGCATATCAAAGAATATTTCTCCATAAAATATAATGGAAACTGAAATGATTCATTCCACAGCCATTTATTCATAAGTCCTTCAGTTTATAGTCCATATAAAAAGATTATAGCAATGTGATAGGTTGTGTAACCATAAATTATCTATCCTCAAATCCAGCAGGAGCTACAGAGTATAAAAAAGAAGAGAGGCACCTCTAAGTGTAGCAATATGGTTACATTTATTGAAGGTACAACATTTAGCAACTCACATGGGTTGAAGAATAAAAGAGGCACATCTAAGTATGTAGGCTTCCAGGGTAAAGCTGTCCACATCGACCATCTCCCGCATCGCCGGCTCTCACCTCTGTCAATCTGCAATCATGACCGGAAAGACTACCCTGCAGTAGAGCGATCTGAAAGCGAGACTTGAACCGCTCAAGGAGGGCAGCGTGGAAGGGATGACTTTGATGGCGGTGAGGAGGATGGTCTATGTGGACAGCTTTACCCCGGATGCCTGCATACTTAAATTCACCTGTTTTAATCATCAACCATGTGACTTGCTAAATGTTGTACCTTCATAAAATGTAGCCATAATGCTACACTTAGAGGCACCTCTCTTCTCTTTTATGCTCAGTTGTGACATGACGCTACTTGTATATCAAGACATCGCTTGTATATCAAGTCAAAATGTATTTAAAAATTGTGCTTGTCTTGCAAAAAGCTCTCAAATCAACTTACTTTCAAAGGTTTTACTGTACTAGCATCAGGGTTTAGCAAGTTGAAACAAGCTGAAAACAAGTATGCAGACAGAGCTGACTTTTTCATTAAAAAGCCCAGCATGCTCAGTCAAATGGAAGTCATGCCCTGCATTAAATGTTTATTAATCAATTAGTAAAATTACACTGTGTACAAACAATAAAAAAAAATTATAAATACTGAAATAACATTAGCCAAAAGTCATTAGGCATTCTTTTGTTCAATGATTTGTCAGAATTTTACAAACTGCATAGACTAAGTTTTGCTAACATGTCAATGAAAGACAAAAAAATGACCAAACAGAAAAGTAGGTAAATCTAGTAAGCCTTTGATTTTAATTTTAATTAAGTATGTGTGCCTTTAAAAAAATATATGTACTGTACAGTATGTCTCCGGGCTACTAAGCAAATCGTATTTACAAATTCAAGTTTGTAAACAAAGTTATAATTTTTGTTTTAAACCGTTTCAATGCAAGGCGGAGAAATAGTAACATTCACAAGTTTTCTTTGCAGATTTGAGGAAATTGCATTTTCGTGCTGGTGCCAAATGTAGAATATAGAAGTGAATAGCTGCAGAGTATCTGAAAACAGTTTTTGCATAAACAATGCTGAAAACCACAGAGGAAAGTTGGCTATACACTGGTAATCTGTTACTTCTGGTATTTAAACAGCGCCATATGAGCTGATTCGACTGAATAGTCATGATTAAAAGAGTTTTTCAACCTGCTAATTTCCCCCCTAAAACATGTTTATAAAAAGCTTTGCATTTGTAAATGCCATGTTTATTTAACTAAGCCTGCCATCAGGGAAAAAATATTTAATATCCATGAAGTCAAGCATAGGAGAGTTGATGTTTTTGCTATGATAACATGCCAGCTTTAAACTCCTCCTAATCTTCTTCCGCTTTTCCCTACGAAGGGTGTTCCTCTTGTATTAAATGCACTGGTATAATGGCAGTTAGTGTAATGACTGTGAACTATAATGTTCTTAGATATGCAGTCTGCTTCCTTTTAAAGAAACTATTGATATGAAGCTTGAAGATAAATTTGGTAGATAGACAGATATTAGAGTATGTAAATCTGCAACAGACCTATAGTTATATAGTAAATAATAATTATAAAAAGTCAAGTTAGAGATAAAATATCCCAATCAAATTCAGTTATTGCTTCATTAAAATACTTAAAGCTGAACTTTAGGCAAATACAAAAGATACACATGGAATTCAACATGAAAGATTTTTAAATATATTTTTTTAATGCAAGCAGTATAAATATCTGAATATGAACTATTATCAGCCTCTTGCAGTCTCTATATAGCAAGGCTGGAATTTGAGAGCAAGAGACAGTTCAAAGTAGCAAGTAGCATGCTGATAATATCTCAATTAGTCTTTTTATTAGCCTCCTGTAATCACCTGCAGGATAGCATTCAGACCTAGCAAGCAGCACGTTAAGCAAATAAAACTTTACTTCATTGGTGAGTGCTGAAATTTACAAAGAGAGTTTGGTGATTGGAGGAAAAAGCATACAGATGACCTCAACAGTGAGCTGTTATTCCACTGTCCAGTCAAGTCTTAAGCAAGCTGTTTTGCTTTGACTGTGGTGGAAAAAGTAATGGTCACGATCTGCCTACTGTGAATGGCAGGGATGCTTGGATTTGAAATCTGGGGCTCGGTAGACATGTGATGGCAGAGAAAAGCTAAACATAGCACTCCTGATCCAACACCTGGCATGATACATTAAAGGTACTGACTGCAAACACAGCTGACAACCACAGAGACCCAAGATTGCGGGGCTGGCCAAACCAAACCACTCCACCTAGCCTGCAAAAATGCTGAAAGCCAGTGCTCCCACTTCTGGCAACTGGCACAGTAAACAGAGGGAAGCCTTTTTTTGACAGGCCAATAATTTCTCAAGATAATTTGCCACTTGTATCTGCAATAAAAAAATAGTGCCTCTTTGTTTAACTGGTTAAGGGCCAGCCGCTGCAGTTGTACTGCAGCAATATGACTACTTCCCGCAAATCACCACCATTGTACGTCGGCTCGAACACAGCAATTTGTGGCCAGCTGGGGAGCCAATCAGTGGGTGGGAAGGACTTGATGTCCACCGGCCACCCGCGATCATTTCCCCGAAGAGACAGAATGGGGATCTGCCTGTGTAAGCAAGGCAAATCTTTGTTCTGACAGGGAAGATCATACAGATCCTGTCTTTCTGCTATGCAGGAAGACAAATCTGTGTGTTTCCCCAGTCACACAGTACCCCATACAGTAAACACACTGAGGGAACACATATAACTCCTTGATCGCCCCTGATGTTAACCCCTTCCCTGCCAGTGTCATTAGTAATATTAGTAGCTCAATGTCGCAGTCCCGCTAAAAATCACTGATCGCCCCCATTACTAGTAAAAAAATAAATAAATAATAACAATGCCATAAATCTATCCCCTATTTTGTAGACGCGATAACTTTTGCTCAAACCAATCAATATTTGCTTATTCAGATTTTATTTTACCAAAAATATCTAGAAGAATAAATATTGACCTAAACTGATGAAGAAATTAATTTTTTTATTTTTTGTGGGATTTTTATTATAGCAAAAAGTTAAAAACATAGTATTGTTTCAAAATTGTCGCTCTTTTTTTGTTTATAGCGCAAAAAACCGCAGAGTTTATCAAATACTACCAAGAGAAAGCGCTATTTGTGGGAAAAAAAGGACATCAATTTTGTTTGGTTACAGCATCGCACGACCGTGCAATTGTCAGTTAAAGCGACGCAGTGCTGTATCGCAAAAAATGGACTGGTCATTAAGGGGGAAAATCTTCCGATCCCTAAGTGGTTAAAATATAAGAGAAAAAAAAATTGTACAGATTTGAAGAATACTTTTGAAGCCTTTATTAGACCACAATTTTGAAGGGACAGAGCAAGCAGATTGCATGTAGAAATAAAACTTAGTGTTTTGTTTCAGAGACTGAAGATGGAGAATGTGATTTCTGAGCTATTGAGCAGACACATTGCATCTGAAAAAGGGCTCTTTTTGTTTTAAATTGAAACGTAACATTGTACAGAATTGCACCACACATTTGAAGCTATATATATGGACAGGCCACAGTTTATGAGGGCGCAAGAAAGCAGATTGCATCTGTAACTAAAAAAATGGATACCTTTTTCACAGACTGAATAATGATTTCCTTTTTAAATACTATTTTGTAAAGTTTTTCGTAGTAAAACAAACAATGTCTACATTCTTCACATATCACATCAATGGCCTAGTCTCCTGAGTGGGATAGAAATAGCATAGCAATAGGAACACAGAGGTAAAGGTTTGACTAAAGTAAAAAGCTTAGTATAATGATTCTAAGCATAAACTGTGTTAATTGAATACATGAGAGCAATACCATCAATATTATCAATGAAAACCATCAAATAGAGACAAGGGTCATTGCAAATATATTCAAGAAATTGATATATATTAATATATGTTATTATATATTCTCAACCAAACATACAGTGGGGCAAAAAAGTATTTAGTTAGCCACCAATTGTGCAAGTTCTCCCACTTAAAAAGATGAGAGAGGCCTGTTATTGTCATCATAGGTATACCTCAACTATGAAAGACAAAATGTGAAAACAAATTCAGACAATCACATTGTCTGATTTTTGAAAGAATTTATTTGCAAATTATGGTGAAAAATAAGTATTTGGTCAATATCAAAAGTTCATCTCAATACTTTGTTATATATCCTTTGTTGGCAATGACAGAGGTCAAACATTTTCTGTAAGTCTTCACAAGGTTGTCACACACTGTTGTTGGTATGTTGGCCCATTCCTCCATGCAGATCTCCTCTAGAGCAGTGATGTTTTGGGGCTGTCACTGGGCAACATGGACTTTCAACTCCCTCCAAAGGTTTTCTATTGGGTTGAGATCTGGAGACTGGCTAGGCCACTCCAGGACCTTGAAATGCTTCTTACGAAGCCACTCCTTTGTTGCCCAGGCGGTGTGTTTGGGATTATTGTCATGCTGAAAGACCCAGTCACGTTTCACCTTTAATGCCCTTGCTGATGGGAGGAGGTTTTCACTAAAAAATCTCACGATACATGGCCCCATTCATTCTTTCATGTACACGGATCAGTCGACCTGCTCCCTTTGCAGAGAAACAGCCCAAAAGCATGATGTTGCCACTCCCATGCTTCACAGTAGGTATGGCGTTCTTTGGTTACAACTCAGCATTCTCTCTCTTCCAAACACGACGAGTTATGTTTCTACCAAACAGTTCTACTTTGGTTTCATCTGACCATATGACATTCTCCCAATCCTCTTCTGGATCATCCAAATGCTCTCTAGCAAACCTCAGACAGGCCCAGACATGTACTGGCTTAAGCAGGGGGACACGCCTGGCACTGCAGGATCTGAGTACCTGGCGGTGTAGTGTGTTACTGATGGTAGCCTTTGTTACATTGGTCCCAGCTCTCTGCAGGTCATTCTCTAGGTCCCCCGTGTGGTTCTGGGATTTTTGCTCACCGTTCTTGTGATCATTTTGACCCCACGGGGTGAGATCTTGCGTGGAGCCCCAGATCGAGGGAGATTATCAGTGGTCTTGTATGTCTTCCGTTTTTTTATTATTGCTCCCACAGTTGATTTCTTCACACCAAGCTGCTTGCCTATTGCAGATTCAGTCTTCCCAGCCTGGTGCAGGTCTACAATTTTGTTTCTAATGTCCTTCGACAGCTCTTTGGTCTTCACCATAGTGGAGTTTGGAGTGTGACTGTTTGAGGTTGTGGACAGGTATCTTTTATATTGATAAGAAGTTCAAACAGGTGCCATTAATGCAGGTAATGAGTGGAGGACAGAGGAGACTCTTAAAGAAGAAGATACAGGTCTGTGAGAGCCAGAAATCTTGCTTTTTTGTAGGTGACCAAATACTTAGTGTCCACCATAATTTGCAAATAAATTCATTCAAAAATCAGACAATGTGATTGTCTGGATTTGTTTTTACATTTGGTCTCTCATAGTTGAGGTATACCTATGATGACAATTACAGGCCTCTCTCATCTTTTTAAGTGGGGGAACTTGCACAATTGGTGGCTGACTAAATACTTTTTTGCCCACAGCTAGGGCACAATTCCCTTACCCTGTAAGCTTAAAAATGGATCCCATTGAGGAAATTTTGGCACAGGAGACTCTCAAAAAGACCCTTTCCACTCTATATCTCGCCTTATTGGAAAGTGATTCCCCCAAAATGAATGCCCTATGGGGCAAGTGGCAGGCTGATATCCCCGGCTTAGATAGGGAGACTTGGGAGGAGTGCTTTGAAGATGGTTCTAGGCTAGTGATTTCTTCTAGAGATAAATTACTGCAAACTAAGTTTATGCATAGGGTCTACTACACGCCTCAGAGACTGCACCAGATTTACCCAGATAGGTCGCCGAACTGTCCCAGATGTCAGTCCCCTGATAGCACGTACATGCATATGTTCTGGACTTGTCCTCGTATTGTGCAATTTTGGTAAACGATCTTTGAAAGCATCAATGTCCGCTTGCAATTAACGTTACCAATATCACCTGAGCTGGCTCTTTTGGGAATTCATGAGGATGACCAGAGACCTAAATATATGAAAACACTTATCTCACTGTTGTTGTTCTATGCCAAGAAGGAGGTCCTTAAGAAATGGGCGTCACCGTCTCCTCCTAAAGTGGAGACGTGGGACTCCACTATCAACGCTATACTACCCCTTTATAATATGACCTACACTAGCAGGGGATGCCCACAGAAGTTTGCTCGGATATGGTTGCCATGGACCGAGCTATTCTAATATCAATGCCATGGGACAGGCTGAGTACCACCCTGGGGGGTAAAGGAAATAGAAGCCCCCCTTCCAGATACAGATAAGGATTACTTTGAAAACCTGACATTATTACCTGTGTGCATAGGAATGGCTTATGTGCTGTTGATAATGCTGATCTATGCAACTTACTATTAGTTTAATGGATGGATGTAATTTCTGATTAAGATATTTTGCTGTACCTCGGATTGATCACTCCTTGAATGTATGTAAGAGTTTGATTCTTGTATAATGTTTGTTATATGATGACTTCTACAATAAAGACCAACCTTGTCGTTAAAAAAAAAAATACTTGTTTGCCCCACGGTACCTATTAGCTAAGAATTATTTTCTATTCAATAGTATGTGTATCTTTCATCATTGTTGTAAAAATAAAAGTATCACAAAAAGCCCAAATTGTGGTGTCAGGTGTCTATGTATCACAACATAATAAAAACATATTTCTGCACATATACCAGGATTAACCCTGCAAGAGATTTTGTATATTTAAGGATATGGGTTTTAGACCAGTGGCAGAAAGCCACAGTTCCCATAATTTATCACATGTGTTCAGAATATTTATATGATAATAAATCGAATGCTCCCTTGGGAGTACATAATTAACCTGGGTGCGCCAGATCTCAAATGTAGGGGCATGTAGATATATCGACTTCAGCACAATTATTTTATGAGCAAGAAACAAAAGCCTTGAAATCAGAATTCTTATCTCAGGTGGATACACTTCCTCTTTTATATTACTCAGGATATAAACTAATGGCTTCATAACAATCTTCGTACGAAAACCCTATTATTGGTATTCATCAAAGTTTGCCAATATATTAAACACTTTGGAGACTTCTAAAGCATGTGCTAGAGGTCTGCAGGAGTGCTCTGGTATCTTGGGCAGTGAGGGTCAGCCCTACTTTGCCATTGGAAGAGTTTTAGAGGTGTACGGTAAACTTTGGGGTTATTTTGCTAAAACTGGATAGTACAAAATCTGGTGTAGTTCTGCAAAGAAACCAATCAGCTTCCAGTTTTTTGTCAGAGCTTAATTGAACAAGCTGAAGTTAGAAGTTGATTGGCTACCATGCACAACTGCTCAAGATGTGGCACTCTCCAGTTTTAGTAAATCAACCCCCATGTGTATCATATACAGTTGGGATAAACATTGTGTAGGGGAAAGGGATATTAACAGAATCTGCTTTAGGATATGCTGCTAACCCCCCTCCAAGAGGTCTCCCAAATTTCTCTCCCACCCCCTCTTTCCCAGCATAAGGAGATTGTCCAAGTGACTACTCAGAACCTGTGAGTATATTTGTGAAATATGGCTCTTCTTTACTGTTCATTTGACAAAGTATCCACTAGTGGTGTCTTAGTCAAAAATAATGGTTTCATTTAAGCTTGAGAAGAAAGTGCATGGTGCAATTGGAGGTATTGATAAAACCTTCAGATAGGTATCTGGTAGGACACTTGAATTGCTTGAAAGGAATTTAGAACTTCTCTAGAAAAACCAATAGTAAAAACCTTCCAATTTACCAAACTCCTCATAGCAGGAAGTATCCCATAGTGGGGTATAGGGATGAGCTTCGAGTTCGAGTCAAACTCATGTTTGACTCAAACATGGGCTGTTCGCAAGTTCGCCGAACAGCGAACAATTTGGGGTCTTCGCGGCAAATTCGAATGCCGCGGAACACCCTTTAAAAGTCTATGGTAGAAATCAAAAGTGCTAATTTTAAAGGCTTATATGCATGGTATTGTCATAAAAAGTGTTTGGGGACCTGGGTCCTGCCCCAGAGGACATGGATCAATGCAAAAAAAAGTTTTAAAAACGGACGTTTTTTCGGGAGCAGTGATTTTAATAATGCTTAAAGTGAAACAATAAAAGTGTAATATCCCTTTAAATTTCATAGCTGGGGGGTGTTTATAGTATGCCTGTAAAGGGGCGCATGTTTCCTGTGTTTAGAACAGTCTGACAGAAAAATGACATTTCAAAGGAAAAAAAGTCATTTAAAACTACTCGCGGCTATTAATGCATTGCCGGTCCAACAATAGACATAGATGTTCATTGATAAAAACGGCATGGGAATTCCACACAGGGGAACCCCCAAACCAAAATAATAAAAAAAAAAATGACGTGGTGGGGTCCCCCTAAATTCCATACTAGGCCCTTCAGGTCTGGTATAGATATTAAGGGGAACCCCGGCCAAAATTTTTTTTAAAAATGACGTGGGGGTCCCCCTAAATTCCATACCAGGCCCGAGGAGAAGAAGGGAAGAAGATACTGGACGAGAACACCGGAGGAAGAACCAGAAGAACCAGAAGAAGAAGAAGATGAAGGAAGATAAAAGATAGAAGAAAGAAGAAGCATTTAAATAAAGGAGTTGTCAAAAACTGTCTCTTGTCATTTTCAACATTTTTGACAGTTTTTTAGTGAAATGGTAGGGATCTTCCAGATTCTGATAAACCCCCGCCCGCAGATCCCCACAACCACCGGCCTGGGTTGAGGGGATGAGGCCCTTGTACTCATCAACATGGGGACAAGGTGTTTTGGGGGGCTACCCCAAAGCACCCTCCCAATGTTGAGGGCAGGTGGCCTGGTACGGTTCAGGAAGGGGGCGCTCTCTCGTCCCCCCCTCTTTTCCTGCGGCCTGCCAAGTTGCGTGCTTGGATAAGGGTCAGGTATGAATTTTTGGGGGGACCCCACGCCGTTTTTTTTTTAAATTTTGGCGCGGGGTTCCCATTAATATCCATACCAGACCTGAAGGGCCTGGTATGGAATTTACGGGGACCCCCACGTCATTTTTTTTAAAAAATTTTGGCCGGGGTTCCCCTTAATATCCATACCAGACCTGAAGGGCCTGGTATGGAATTTAGGGGGACCCCCACGTCATTTTTTTTTAAATCTTGGTTCGGGGTTCCCCTGTGGGGAATTCCCATGCCGTTTTTATCAATGAACTTCTATGTGTATTGTCGGACCAACAATGCATTAACAGCCGCGAGTAGTTTTGAATGACTTTTTTTCCTTTGAAATGTCATTTTGCTGTCGGACTGTTCTAAACACGGGAAACATGCACCCCTTTACAGGCATACTATAAACACCCCCCAGGTACGAAATTTAAAGGAATATTACACTTTTATTGTTTCACTTTAAGCATTATTAAAAATCACTGCTCCCGAAAAAACGGCCGTTTTTTAAAACTTTTTTTTGCATTGATCCATGTCCCCTGGGGCAGGACCCAGGTCCCCAAACACTTTTTATGACAATAACTTGCATATAAGCCTTTAAAATTAGCACTTTTGATTATTCATGTACGTGTTCCTTAGACTTTAATGGTGTTCGCGTGTTCAAACAAATTTTTTGCCTGTTCGCATGTTCTGGTCGAACCGAACAGGGGGGTGTTTGGCTCATCCCTAGTGGGGTATATAGGTGGTAGCCCTCATATCTCAGATTTCTTATTTTCCTGCCAAACTCTTTGCATAAAAGCAAGGGTCTGGTAGGAAGGCTTAAAAAGAAAACTGCCCGCTTCCAACTGTGCTATAAGATGTTATTTAGATGTGCAAGATAGGAGAACAGCTGAATAGGATCATCCCATTTTATAGCCCAACCAACAAAATGTTGCAGCTGGGCAGGTGTAAATAACATTTAGAATTGGGCACTGCCAATTCCTCTTGTCCTTTGGCAGTTGTAGAATAGGTAATTTAATTTGTGAATGTTTGCCTTTTCATAATAAAATCTAAAGCAGGGAATCAATCTTAAACCAATATTGGGAAATCCTTATGAGAATTATGTAAGGCTTATAATAGCTTGAGAGCCCAGATCATCTTAGTTAGGTTTGTCCTACCCACTACCGAGAGAGATAGTTTAAAATACTCCAGCAGTTATTCTTAAGCTTTAACATATGCAAAATTGTTGATAAATTATGGAAATGATAAACCTCCATCTTATGCTGTATTATTGTTCCCAGATATTTGAAGGAAGTCACCACTTTAATTTGTCCGGAACAGGAGGAAAAATTGGGTTGGAGAAGTCAATTGGAGTAAAACTGATTTGTCCCAATTAATTGCAAAACCTGAATAAGAACCAAAAGTCATTATCAGCAACATCAGGGCTACCCATGAGCTTTCCATATCTCCTAAAAATAATAACACATCATCCACATAGAGCAAAATCTTTTTCTTAATTCCCCCTCTCTTGAACTCCACAATTGTTTTTGACTGCCTAATGGCTGCTGCCAAAGGCTCTTCAGCTGCAGTAAAAAGGAGGGAGGAGAGCAGGGGGAAAAATTCAGAGATGGTACCAATAATCTGCAAGCAAGCCCTAAGGGCAGAATACAGTAACTGAATCAATTTAATGATCTGCCTCTCAAATCAATTAAACACAAATCTTCCACAAATATGGCCATTTGACACTGTCAAATATATTTGTGGCATCCAGAGATAGATAACTCTGGTCTCCGAATAGTCTAAGGGAAGCTGCATATTTAAAAAGAGACTGTGTATATTTACTGCAGTGAACCTAGTAGGTATAATAAATCTGGATTGATCTGGATGCACCAGTTTTTGCATCACCCATCTCAATCTACTCATCAAGACCCAGGCTAAAATTTTCACATCAGTATTAAAGTGGAAGTGAACTTCTATCACTAACATTTTCCTATAGCTAAGCCTATAATAAGGCTTAGCTATAGGTAGTGTACATATCTCTTAAACGTGCACCGTTTAGGAGATATTTACTGTGCATGCAGCCAGTGACATCACTGGCGCATTTGCTCTGAAGGAACGGCCACCCGTGCTGTTCCTTCAGAGCTCGGTGCCATAAAATGGTGGTTTTTATGCGCATGCGTGGGAGTGACGTAATTGCGGCTCTGGCCAGTCAAAGAGCCGGCAGCGCCTGTGCTCTGACATCTCAGTGCTGGAGGAGCTTCATTTTAAGGTAATCTTAACATAATGTGCTAGTATGCAATGAATACCAGCACATTATGACATTACCTTGCAGGGTAAGAAAAAAGAAAAACCCTCCAGCGGTTTACAACCGCTTTAAGTAGTGAAATAGGATGGTTTGAATCTGGTCATAACTGAACTTTACCTGCCTTTGGCAGTACTATTGTACTAGGGTCATTCATAGAGATGGGGAACACATTTGATTCAAATGCTTCATTAACAGCTTCAGCCCCGGACCATTTGGCTGGCCAAAGACCAGAGCACTTTTTGCGATTCGGCACTGTTAACTAACAATTGCGCGTTCGTGCGACGTGGCTCCCAAACAAAATTGACGTCCTTCTTTCCCCACAAATACAGCTTTCTTTTGGTGGTATTTGATCACCTCTGCGTTTTTTATTTTTTGCGCTATAAACAAAAAAAGAGTGACAATTTTGAAAAAAACGCATTATTTTTTATTTTTTGCTATAAAAATATCCCCAAAAAATATATAAAAAAAAATTTTTTTCCTCAGTTTAGGCCGATACATATTCTTCTACATATTTTTGGTAAAATAAATCGCAATCAGCATATATTGATTTGTTTGCACAGAAGTTATAGCGTCTACAAAATAGGGATAGTTTATGGCATTTTTATTAACATTTTTTTTTTTACTAGTAATGGCGGTGATCAGCGATTTTTATCATGACTGCGACATTATGGCGGACATGTCGGAAAAATTTTGACACATTTTTGGGACCATTGACATTAATACAGCGATCAGTGGAATAAAAAATGCATTGATTACTGTAAAAATGTTACTGGCAGTGAAGGGGTTAACACTAGGGGCAGGGAAGGGGTTAATGTGTGTCCTAGGGAGTGTTCTAACTAAAGGGGGATGTGGGCTGTGCAGGGAAACTAACAGATCATCTGTTCATACTCTGTATGAACAGACGATCTGTCAGTCCTCTCCTCAGAGAACCGGAAACGGTGTGTTTACACACACAGATACCGGTTCTCCATGTGCCCCAAGCGATCACGGGAGCCTGACGGTGATCGAGACCGCCGGGCCTTCGGCGGCATGCACGTGCCCCCTAGTGGCCACAGGCAAAGCGACGTTACATAATGTCGTTTCGCCCAGCTGTGCCATTCTGCCACAGTACAACTGCGGCGGCTGGTCGGTATGTGGTTAAGAACTTCTAGAAGTTCAGGTAATTACACATCACTATACATTTTCAAGATTTTGGATGGAAGACCATCCACACCTGATGCCCTATGTTTAAAAGCCTCTGCAGCAGCACCAGAAAGTTCTTCCGGAGTCAATGGTGCATTTAAAAGTGCTCTAACCACCCTGGCGTTATGATTATGTCAGATTTTTGTGTCTCATAGTGGTACATTGTTTTGCATAGAAATTTGGCATTTTATATTTTAAGCCTTTAATTATTAATAATAACACAATGAAATCTGTCCAAACAAGAGTCTAGTAAACATCCCGGGTATGATAAAGTTTGAAACACAAAATCATAAATTATAATGTAATAAATAACTATAAATAATTATAAAAAATAATAATATTATAATATTAATAAAATTAATTTCCCCACAATTCACTATCGCTCAATTCTGCAAGTGTTCTAATTTACTATCGCTGTTTTCTACCTGGTCTCAAATCGTTTTTCACGTAAAGGGACAATTTTGGTTGCCATGGACAATCTCAAGTTTCCAGGCAGAAAGAACAGTATATATAATAAAAAAGTGCATGCAGGGCACTGGGCAAAGCACAAGGGACAAAAGGGATGTGAAATGATTTCATACAGTAATGTAATTTGTAAGATTACAGTGTACTGTATGTGTTATGTATTTTGTACTTCTTGAATTTGCTGCCAGGCTCCGCCCCCATGTGTCGCTACGCTCACGGGGAACAGAGCTCAGCACACAGAGGCATTGGGCGGAGGACACAGCCCGCAGACACAGTGGGAGGACATCGCAGGATCCTGGGGAAAAGGTAAGTATACTGCACTAGAATCCTGAGATGCAATCCCGAGTGTGGCTCGAGGTTACCGCTAATGGTACTAAAATTTAACCCTGAGCCACACTCGGAAATACCACCAGGGAGTTTAAGCTGGCCATAGATGGGTGGATTTCAAAGAAAAATTTATAGGAAAATAATGTTCTAAAAATGTTTCTTCTTTTTTTTAATCAGTAGAGGGTCAAATCAGCATTCTTTTTTCGACTGCAGGGATGAGAAAATTTGAAGGAGCAGGTTGGAAATGTTTTCTCGAATGAACAAATTTCTAACAGTGTACGTGGTTTTTCAGTCGGTAAAGTCCATTCATTCATAAATCAAATGTTAAAAGCCAACAAAATCTTTCCAAACCACACTGAAATGTTCTTTTCTTAAGAATTCTCATTTGAAATTCTATCCATCTGTGGCTAGCTTTATCAAAAGAGGACAGACTAGAAAATCATAAAGCTTTTAAAAAGCCAAAGAGGTTCTCTGAGAGATAACTATCCTTGGACGTATGTAGATTGCTATAAAAATTCTCTAAAGCTGCTTTCACACTGAAAGCGTCGTTTTAGCGGCGCTTTAGCGCTGTTTAAGTGGCGCTATTGCACCGCTTTTTGGCCACTAACAGGGAGCTTTTAACCCCAAAAAAGGGTTAAAAAAACTCCCGTATTGCATCGCTTTCAAATCACTTTAAGGTTCTGTTTTAAGTGCTGCCCATTTATTCCAATGGGCAGTGCATTTTGGGAGTGCTAAATACAGCGCTCCAAACCCACCCCAAAGATGCTGCTTGCAGGTTTTTTCAGGATGTCCCACAACCGCACAGCCCCAGTGTGAAAAAACACACTGGAATGAATGGGAG
Organism: Lithobates clamitans; assembly: GCA_037952925.1. Classification (NCBI taxonomy): domain Eukaryota; kingdom Metazoa; phylum Chordata; class Amphibia; order Anura; family Ranidae; genus Lithobates; species Lithobates clamitans. The sequence goes on along the minus strand of JBBGZY010000097.1, from coordinate 1,027,849 downwards.
GCTGTTTTTAGGCACTTTGCAGAGGCTATTTCTAGCGCTAAAGCACCTGAAAACCACCCCAGTGTGAAAGGGGTCTAAAGGATAAGAATAAGGAAAGATTTTCTGCCAAGGTTGTAACCTTCTTCAGCTAGGCCACTTTATCTGAGAGAAAAGTGGCAAGTAGATTAAACAAAGATTTTTTATTTTTTTTTACTAAGAATGAATCAAAGGGGTGCATTTTAACAGATTTGCACAACAGAACAGATTTTAAGCCTGTTTGGAAAGACTGTTATACAGTATGTCAGCCACAGAAAAAGCAGACTGCCTATCTTAAAAAAAGGGTTATTTTTTCCAAACAGAAGAGGGAAAGATATAGTTTTGAAGCACAGCTTCTATACATTTTTGGACAGGCCAATTTTTTTGAGGTAGAGAGCAGGCAGATTGCATCTGGGGAAAAAAAAAAATTTTTTTATTTGAAATTTAAAACAAAAAAAAATAGTGATTTCAAGTACACCTTTTGAAGCTTTTTAAGATAGTTGCTATTTCTGGGGGAGAGAACAGGCAGATTTTGGCAATAAATATAAAATTAGACTGGATCTTTGTAGAGACATAATGCTAATATGGTACACATTTTCTGCAGAGAATCTCATCCTTAATAATGGGAGACAAATCTAGATGTAAACATTAGGCTTATTTCAGCTGGAAATATAGCCTGAAACTGCATTTTTCAGATGCAGATTTTAAAATTGTACAGAAATTGCAGATCAAATTCTCATCCTTTTTAATAGTGGGCACATTTGGAGGCAGAGAGCCAGCTTTCTTTGAGCCAGAAATATACATTAAAATGCATTTTCTAGACATCTACTATATGAAAATCTTTTCACCAAAGTATTGCACTCTAACTATCACTGTAACATAAATCTCTAAAACTTCTGTAACTATAATGTAAATCAGGAATCTAACATTAAATAAAATACAGTGCTTACCCAATGTTTCATCAAAATAAAAAATAGATCAATAAATACTGTATATTATATATTATTTATAATAGTCCATATTGTAAAAGGCAATTACTCAGTAAATATAGTCCATAATATAAAATGTGATTATTCCACAATTCATCCACCATGTGACTCTTTCCCCAAAAAACTCTTAACCACTTCCGGACTGCCCAGTGTCGTTATACATCGGTATTTTGAAGGAGGATATCATTGTTATGGCAGCAGTGAGTGGTCCGGTTTAAGATAAAAGTGGTCTCTGCAGTGGATTCACCGTGAGATCACTTTTATCGGCGGCGGGACAATTTTTTTTTTTTTGCCTTTTTTTTTTGTCCACTTCAGCAAAATTTTCAGAGAGACGTTATTTCAACTTTGCAGTTCAATTTTGTCCCATCTCATATTCACATCATAGTGGCTTATTCAAGATTTTCTTTATTGGTTATTTGAATATTTAATTTATTTTAGTTAAAAAAAAAAGAACATATAGATATAAGACTACTCTTACTACCTATATCTGTTCCTTATCTTTCTTTCTCTCATTCCCTTCTCCCACCCCCCACCCCCCTCTGTCTGGTTTGTTTTTCCTCTGGTCCCCTAAATTTCTAACTCATAGCCCTGCTTCTTATTTCATCTTGTCTAGGTATGTGTCCAAAGGTTTTAAATTGTTTCCAACCCTCCCAGGTGCTGATATACTTGTTATATTGTCCTCTCTCCCTGCTACTCAACAGGTCCATTTTACAATAGTAATCTATTTGTTCATACCACTCTCTTATCTCTGGTTTTTCACTTTTTAACCATTTTTGGGGGATCAAACCCTTTGCAGCATTCAGGAGTTTTAGGACCATTGTTCTCGTATATTGTTTCTTTGGGATTTTATAATCATGGAACAAGCAGGTCCAAATATTTTGTTCCATTTTCTCGCCAGTAATCTCCCTTATATTTTTTACTACTTCTTGGCAGTAGTCCTTTATTGTTGGACACTCCCACCATATATGTGTCATTGTTGCTCTTTGATTGCAATTTCTCCAACACAAAGATGTTTTCTCTTGTTGTTATCTATGGGTTCTCGCTGGTGTCAGGTACCACCTTGCTAAGATCTTGTAATTCATTTTGATGGTGTTCATATCCCAGGCGTTATTGTATCCCATTCCTACCATCTTTTCCACTTTTTGATCGTCTAGTTTTAAGTCCAGTTCTTTTCCCCATTGTTCGATGTAATTGGGTCTTCCTTGTCCTTCTAGGTCTGTCAGTATTCCGTAGATTTTTGATATTCCATTTTTCAGTGGCATTTTTAGTTATATTGTGAGTTTCTAAATCAATTTTCCTAAACTTTCGTGGTATCCATATGTTTTTGTGCAATGTGGTCTTACTTATTGTGTTTTCCATCCCTACCCACTTTTTTTCACTGTTTCCGTTTGTCCACTCAACCATTCGTGACAGAACTATTGCTTTATAATATCGGTTAATGTCTGGAGTTGCTAATCCTCCGCGTTCCCTTCCTCATGATTTGTGCAAATTTTATTCTCGGCTTTTTATTATGCCAGGTATATTTTATCAATATTGTTTTTATTATCTTGAAAAAACTCTGTGGAATCTCAATTGGCAACAATACAGTGCTTACCCAATGTGGCATCAAAATAAAAAATAGATCAATACATACTGTATATTTTATATATATATATATATATATATATATATATATATATTTATTTATATAGAATTAACCCATTAAAGGAGCAAAAAATGTTATGTCTATAAATTCAGTCCATATTGTAAAAGGCAATTACTCAGTAAATATAGTTCATAATATAAAATGTGATTATTCCACCATGTGACGCTTTCCCCAAAAAACTCTTAACCAATTCCAGACTGCCCAGTGTTGTTATTCATTGGTATTTTGAAGGAGGATATCGTTGTTATGGCAGCAGCTAGCTGCCATAACCCCGGTATCCTATTATTCAGTGAGCGGTCTGGTTCAAGATAAAAGTAGTCTCTGCAGTGGATTCACCGTGAGATCACTTTTATCGGTGGCGGGAGAGGGGCCCCCCTCCCGCCACTTACCAGTGCCCTCCGCCGCTTACCAGAGCCATTGGCAGCAGCGGAGGCAATTGCATCCATCTCATGGTCTGACATGGAGATGAGTGAGGGGAAGATGGCCCCCACCCGTCTCCATATCATTGCAGGGCAGAAGCGACGTCAAAAAGTCACTTCCGCCCATAGCTCTTAAAGGGCCTTTTTTTTTTCTTTTTTTTAAATGACAATTATTTATTTATTTTTTGCCTTTTAATGTAAATATGAGATCTGTGGTCTTTTTGACCCCAGATCTCATATTTAAGAGGGCCTGTCATGCTTTTTTCTATTACAAGGGATGTTTACATTCCTTGTAATAGGAATAAAAATGACATAATTTAAAAAAATTAAAAAAACTGTGTAAAAATGTAAAAAAAAGTAAAATAAATAAGAAAAAAAAATTTAAATGCACCCCATCCCGACGAGCTTGCGTGCAGAAGCAAACGCATACGTGACTAGCGCTCGCATATGAAAATGGTGTTCAAACCACACATGTGAGGTATCACTGTGATCGATAGAGTGAGAGCAATAATTATAGCCATAGACCTCCTCTGTAACTTAAAACATGCAACCTGTAGAATTTTTTAAAAGTCACCTATGGAGATTTTTAAGGGTAAAAGTTTGTTGCCGTTCCACGAGCAGGCGCAATTTTGAAGTGTGACATGTTGGGTATCAATTTACTGGGCGTAACATTATCTTTCACAATATAAAAAAAATTGGGCTAACTTTACTGTTGTTTTATTTTTTTATTAAAAAAAGTGTATTATTCCCAATAAAAGTGCGCTTGTAAGACCACTGCGCAAATAGGGTGTGACAGAAAGTATTGCAACAACCGCCATTTTATTCTCTAGGATGTTGGAAAAAAAATTTCTAGCAAAAAAAAAAAATATTTTTAAACAACAAATCTTAGAAAGAGGCTCGGTCCTTAAGTGGTTAAATATGGTCCAAGTGCTCTGCCTACATCACACAGCTCCCACTCAATGTGCCCCATATCTTCAATGCTTGCTGCCCAATGCTCACTCTCGGTTAGGAGAGAAAAAACCCAGAGAACAGGAAGCCAACATAGTGTAATACCATAAAACCATAAAAAAAAAGATATCAGCAAAATGACAATCACTCACAAAAAAAGTGGTTTCCCAGCAATGAGAAAACTCTTGCTGAATTGTGTAGGAGACACTGCATCACCCAACCTGTGCCTGAAGCTGCCCAAACGTAATGCCATTACTGTGCAAAGCCCCATCTGACAGCTCCTAAAGATGAACTATATTTATTGATTAATTGCATTTTACAGTATAGACTGAATATATATATGGAACTTTTTTGCACTTTTTATAGAACTGTAATGGATCAATTTTATTTCCATATAAGCAGTGCCTTGAAAAAGTATTCATACCCCTTGAAATTTTCCACATTTTGTCATGTTACCAAAATGATTTTATGTGATAGACCAACACAAAGTGGCACATAATTGTGAAGCAAAAGGAAAATGATATATTATTTATTTTTTTTTTACAAATAAATATCTGGAAAGTGTGGTGTGCATTTGTATTCAACCCCCTTTAGTCTGATACCCCCAACAAAAATCTAGTGGAACCAATTGCCTTCAGAAGTCACCTAATTAGTAAATAGAGTCCATCTGTATGCATTTTAATCTAAGTATAAATACAGCTGTTCTGTGAAGCCCTCAGAGGTTTGTTAGAGAACCTTAGTGAACAAACAACATCATGAAGGCCAATGAACACACCAGACAGATCAGAGATAAAGTTGTGGATAAGTTTAAAGCAGGGTTAGGTTATAAAAAAACATCCCAAGCTTTGAGCATCTCATGGAGCACTGTGAAATCCATCATCCGAAAATGGAAAGAGCATGGCAAAACTACAAACCTGCCAAGACAAGGCCGTCCACCTAAACTGACAGGCCAGGCAAGGAGAGCGTTATTTAGAGAAGCAGCTAAGAGGCCCATGGTAACTCTGGAGGAATAAACAGGGCCAAGGATAAATCCAAGGATAAATCCAAGGGAAAAAAAACAAGCTTACTTACCGACCAGCTCGCAGACAACCAAATCAACCTGTCTAACAGTATGCGTTAAAAGCAGGGATTTAGTCTGCACGCATTTTCAAATGCATGCTTAAGCCACAGAGCCTCGCCACGGCCCCCTGGTATCTGTGGTCCCTAACACTAACTTATAAGTGTCTCCACAGTGGAAGCACATGCATTCTGATGAATAGATGGAGGGCAGGTGGACTGAAGGGGAGCCCACCCCTTCTTAAAGGTAGAGGAGCACACTGAGCACTCAGCATGTAGCTCAATGGCTGCGAAGGTGTCAGTGCGTTGCCTGACCAATATACAGAAATACAAAAAAAGCGCCACTGCCCCCATCTATAGCTGCCCATCGCAGTAGGCAGCATTGGATGGTGACATAAGGTATAAACAGGGTCAATGATAAATCCAAGGGAAAAAAATCAAGCTTACTAACCGACCAGCTCGCAGACAACCAAATCCACCTGTCTAACAGTATGCGTTAAAAGCAGGGGTTTAGCCTGCACGCATTTGCAAATGCATGCGTAAGCCACAGAGACTTGTCACAGCACCCTGGTATCTGTGGTCCCTAACACTAACTTATAAGTGTCTAACTTATAAGTGTCTTCACAGTGGAAGCACATGCATTCTGATGGAGGGCAGGTGGACTGTAGAGATGAGGTATGTGTTTAGACCAAACACATACCTCATCTCTAGCACCTGTATCATTTTACCAGGACTCTATCCCCATCATTTAAGGCTGGGTTCACACTGTTGCGAATTGGATGCAGTTTTCCTCGCATTCAATTTGCATAGCAGGAGATTATGACTGGCTCTCTATAGCGCTGGTTCTCACATCTCCGCAGCAGCTCCGGTGCGAATTGCACAGGAGTCCTGTGTGTTTTTTGGTCCATTTCAGGTCCAAATTTAGCCAAAGGTTTAGGCTGAAACCGGACCTGAAACGGTGAATGGAGACGCACTGGACTCCTGCTGTAAATAGAAGCTTGGTGCAGTGTGAACCCAGCCTAAGGGCTTGATAAAACAATTTAGACTGAAGCTGAAGTCACCTTACTGCAAAGTGATTTGAAATATCTTATATCTACAACCGAAGATGTTCAAAAAACTCAGTTCTTGCATGCCTAGGTGATTTACCTATTATTGCAAAAATCGAATATGCTCCCTCCTCTGCTCCTTTATGTACCCACTAAGGTACCAGAGACCCCAACTTAGCTGACACCTTTTGTATTCCTAAATATTTTACTGAGCTGACTATAACTTGTTTTTAGTTCCAGGTATTTAAAGGTCCAGCATTGGTATTTTTCTTGTATGAATAATGGACGTGGCCAGAAGTGGATCAAGGAAATTAGTTTCATTAGCAGCCCAACCCCCCAATTAGACTCTTGCAGAATGGATACCATGACTACACAGTGGTATTTTCAGCCCCCCCCCATCTATGGAGCCAACCAGTCCTGACTTCCCTGCCTCAAAAATACTCTGTACTCAGGTGATGCATTTCCAGTTGTCTACAACACCTAGGTTCTTTAAGCCCCATACACACAGGCGAAATAACGGGAGATATTGGCCGGTTTAATAAAAACTCGCCAACACTCGGCCCGTGTGTATGTCAGTCGGCCGACTTCTGTCGGATGTGCATACTGGAAAATCAGCAGCCGACCGACTCCCGATCAGCGTTTTCAGCCAATGGCTGAGAGCGCTGATCGGAGTGTTCTGGCAGCAGCGGGCCGCTCCCCTGTCAGAACACAACAGCGCAGTGGAGGAGATCGCTGCACTATCGTCGGATGGTTAATACAGTGGCTCTGACGGGAGCTATCACTTCTTTTACCAGGCTTTAGTTTCAATAATTTTTTTTTTAATACAAAAAAAAGAGATATTCTTGTGCAGTAGTATACAGTAAAATACCATAGGTAGAAAATTACCACTTAAACACAATCCAGTGTTGCCAACCGCCCATATTTTTACAGGCAGCCCATAAAAACAGGGCTTTTTTGTCTTGCCCGTAAATACCCGTAACAGGGAAAAAGTGCCAGTGAAAAATGGCTGTGGCAGCTCAGCGCAGTTCCGGAACCTTCACCTTTCCAATCCGAGCTAAGTGTAATTAGCCATCGCTGGTGGGGCATGTCTGATAGAGGCTGCTAGAGGAGGTAACTACAATTATATACAAATATACATATATATACAAATACAAATATATATATACAAATATATAAGGTTCCAAATCTCAAGTAGCAAATAGATAGTAGGAAGTTAAAGCTAAGGGAACTGTAACAGCTGTAACAGCTGAAGTTTATTACAAGTTATGCTAATTTAAGACACAATAGAGCAATTAGAGCAATTAGCTCTGTGTCTGGGCTGGGCTCAGCCCTTCCTTCTTTGATCTGTTGTTGACATCCTGCTCGTCAGTCCTGCCAACTTAAGCCGTCCAGCCCAGAGGATCTCTGCCTTCGCCTTGGTCAACATCACAGAGACTATCTCCTGCATTCCTGTTAAAAACTTGCTTGGCTGACATCCCTTCTGGCTTCAGATCCTGCTTGCTGTTTTACTACGCTCATCTCCCTGACGTTTGGCTTGTCTGACTATCCGTTCCGATTCCTGAACTCTGGCTATGTTTTGAATATGTTTGTTCTATTTTCTTTTATTATTAAACAAGTGTTATTTAACTGTACTTCTGTCTCGGTCTGCTTTCATGGTTTCTGACAGTAGGTGAAGGCCATAAATTCAGAACATACAGTCAATCCACTTGTTGGTAATATTTTTTCCTGGTTGGATGAGCAAGATTTCCATGGTGTTACAAATGCTCCTGAGTCGCACGGCTCACCTGGAATCTCCCACTGTGGCTGCAATGGTACAACCTGTGTTGCAGGCCTTCCCTGCTGCTGCGCCAGTCTCTGTGCAGGCACCCACCTTGAGTATTACCTCTATAAGAGGTATGTCTGGTTCCGCTCCACTTCCCCAGTGTTTTGAGGGTGATCCAGTTTAATGCAGAGGGTTTCTCAACCAGCTGTTTTACTATGCTCATCTCCAGCTCTCTGACGTTTGGCTTGTCTGACTATCCATTCCTGTTCCTGAACTCTGGCTATGTTTTGACTATGTTTGTTCTATTTTAGTTTATTTTTAAACAAGTGGGATTTAACTGTACTTCTGTCTCCGTCTGATTTCATGGTTTCTGACACTCTGGCTTTTTCAGACATATACTCTACATGAACATGGTCATTTAAAATTTGAATCACTGTGTGAAGTGATGAAGGATCAGCTTGTTTTCACTTTCTAGCTCTAGATAGCTTTAATGTGAAGAGTGCAGCGCTGGACATGTGAAGTGAATGGTGAAATGTTATTAAACCATGTACTAAAATTAAATCAACAATAATGACTTATAAAGGTAATGGATTACTAATGACCATAAACATATAGTAAAAATGGTGAATTACCTATAACCATAGGCATATGACATTACAAAAAAAACTCCTGAAAATGGAACTTTTAAAAGTGCATATAAGTCCAAAGCAATAATTTATCGTGCAATGTGAGTAAACATATGGAATTACAAAAAGCCTTGAAATTAATACTTTTAAAGTGCAAAAAAGTCCAAAACAGTAAATTTCCGTGCGATGTGTATTTCAAGGGTGCATCTTCGATAATCGGTGTTGCCCACCACCAGATAGGTGAATAGATAAGAGGCTTACCAGAAAGCCTGTGACCGCCCTTATTCAGGGGGGTCAGAACAGGCTTAGTAGATATGGGAGGACCACCACACGGATACTCCGTTTGATAGATGGATCAATGGGCCAGGGCTCCTTGCCAGGTAATTCTCCAGCCGACAACCACTGTGAATACTCTCCCAGCTCCCGTCCTCTCCTGGGGCAGACTTGAAGCTTCCGCAGATTCAATATAGGAAGATGTGATATGTAGTGCCAAAAAAAGAAAAAGAAAGAAAAGCTCCGCTGGTGCAGATAACTTCGAGTTTCTTTTATTGGCAAAAAATTGCGATATCAGACATTAAAAAACAAAGAAAAACGAGCAGAGTAAAAAAACGACACTACCGCCGTTTGTTTAAAAATCGCGCATGCGCGGTGCGTGCAATGTTGTGACCCTACGGCCGTTTCGTCACAACTGACGTCATCAGGGGTACGCACCGACGCACGCGCATGCGCATTAAATACACAGGCGTCTAGACGGAGGACGCTATGATTGGTTCATACTAGGCTGTGCTTCATATAGGAAATCAGCCATATAGAGACCTGCCATAGAAATGAACCTCTCTACCACTTAAGCGAAGGGAACGTCAAGCTGTTAAATTACATCTTAATAAAACAACAGCATGTAAACACTCAACCGGTGCCATCTAGTGGTTTTTTTTGGGAATTACACCAAAAATCCAACACATAACCAAACTACATTATAAAAATTGTTAAAGTGGATTGATTAATTAATTAAAAATAAAAAATTATAAAAACCTATATATATATTGATACATTTGTTATTGTAATACCCGCAGACATCTATGATGTTATACGGCTAAAAATGATCCAAACAAAAAACATAATATAATAGAAGCGACAATAAATGATGTCACCTCCAGTATCATCTGATAGGGTATTAGAAAATTATGATACCCAAGTTGATGTCAACCCTAATGTTTACAATTAATTGAAATCAGGTAACATTAAACCTCTATATATGAAGTGGATTTATATAATATATTAGGGAAAAAAGGAAGGAAATAGAACTGAAGCTTGTTAATGCCCATTATGAAAACAATGACATAGCCTACTCCTTACAATAATTCTAGAATAATAATAAGGTAAAAATAAAAATGAAAAAAAAATATAAAAATACTATCCCTATTCAAAATGGGAGCTAAATTAGTATATAGAAAATAGATATACCTGAGTGGGACATCAACTTCTCCACCAACCTCAACTTTCAACTGTTGTTGATAAAACAGTTGATGTCCCACTCTATATTTAAACCATTCGGGGCATGGGAACCAAGCCTAAAGATCCAGTTGGTTTCTGATCTTGATATGGTTCGCTTCCCATTGCTGCCTCGCCAGTGTGGAACATATTTTTCTATCCCTATGAAGGTAGTACCACTAGGGTCTCTATTGTGCACTTCGTCATAGTGTCTAGAGACACTATGTTTATCGAACCCTTGTTTGATATTAGTGATATGCTCCCCCAACCTTACACTGAGTTTCCTGGTGGTGCGTCCCACGTACTCCAAACCACAGGGGCACCTGAGGAGGTACACCACACACTTGGAGGCGCATGTTATAAGAGAGTTAATAGGGTAAGTGACTCCTGTGCCTGCTGATGTGAATTCTGTGAGCCTTCTCTGGCATACCACGTTCACTTTACAAACCCTACATCTTCTACAGGGAGAAAAGCCCTTTAGGTCGCCAAAGAAGGTCGAACGCTGAGGTGGGTCGGGGACATTAGGTGCCAGAGTGTGCCTTAAATTCATAGCCCCTCTAAATAGGATACGGGGATTGTTAGGTAGTAAAGGGCCAAGGACACGGTCGTTTTTAATAACTGGCCAGTGTCTTTTAATGATTCTCTTAATGGCCCAGTGTTGGCTGGAATAAGTGGTGAGAAAAGCCAAATTAAAGTCCTCACCGTTGTTAACCTGAGGGGGTTTATCTCTTAGAAGTTCCGTACGCTCTCTATTTCCGACTTCCGCAATTAAAGTTTCTAGCATAGTTGCCTCATAGCCTTTATCCAGGAACTTCAATTTAAGGGATGAAGCCTCTCTAAAATACTCATCCAGATTCGAACAGTTCCGCCTCAAGCGTAAAAATTGGCCCTTAGGGACAGCGGATAGCCACGATTGATGATGGCAAGAGTTAAGGGGAATAAAACTGTTCCTATCGGTAGATTTGAAGAAAGTGGATGTAGTGATTCTCCCATCCACTATAGTGATTAATAGATCCAAAAAATGGATCTGTGCCGAGCTAGCCTCATGAGTCAAAACTATACCTCTATCATTTCCATTCAAGGAGAGGAGGAAGTTGGACAAAGATTCAGAGTCGCCGTCCCAAATAAATAGGACGTCGTCAATGAATCTTCTCCATATAACCAGCTGGGAAGGTTTATCACAGAAAACCACGTCCTCTTCCCATTTGGCCATAAAGAGGTTAGCCATAGATGGAGCGAATTTCGCTCCCATGGCCACTCCCCTTGTTTGTAGGTAATGCTTGTTGTTATGCCAGAAATGATTGTGTGCCATCGAAAAATCCAACAGCTCCATCACAAAATTACATTGTGTGATGGAGATGTTGGAGTCACGATACAGAAAATGTCGCACCGCTTCATGACCCAATCGATGGGATATGGATGTATAAAGCGACGCGACATCCGCCGTCACTAGCATATAAGTATCTTTCCACTCTATGCTACCCAATATATTGAGGACATGTTTGGTATCCTTAAGGAAAGCGGGGGTGCCCATCACCAGTGGCTGCAGATAAAAATCAATATATTTACCAACTCGTGAAGTGATGGAATCTATACCACTGATGATGGGCCTTCCCGGAGGGTTAACCAGAGTCTTATGAATCTTTGGCAAGATATACATGACTGGCAATCTGGGGGCCAGAGGAATAAGATGTTCCCTCTCTTTTTTATTGAGAATCCCCATATTGTACCCCTTGTCAATCAAACCTTTCAACTCCCGTTTAAAGCTGAGAGTTGGGTCAGATTGCAGGGGTAAGTAGGTGTCTGCATCAGAAAGGATTCTTTGCATCTCATTATTGTAGGAGTCTTTGTCCAAAATGACAATGGCTCCGCCTTTGTCGGCGGGGCGTATAATGATGTCTTTCCTTCTGCATAGAGCCTCAATTCCAATTCTAACGTCATATTCAGGTTGTACTGTTCTCATTCTTAGGTTGGTTAAATCCTTTAGTACTAAATCCCTAAATATGGCGACATTCGGTGCTGAATTTCCAGGAGGGTTAAACAGTGATGCATTCGACAAACCCGAATGCACCACTGTGGAAGCCTCTCTGGCTAGTTGTCTAGATGGATTACTTAGAATATACCGTTTAATGTTGAGTTTACGAGTATATTTCTGCACATCTATGAATGTCTGGAATTTATTCAAATTCCGCGGTGGCACGAATTTTAAACCTTTATTTAGGGTGGAGAGTTCTTGTTTGGAAAGTTCTTTGGTACTTAGATTTATAATCCCATTCGTGTCTATAGCCTCCTTCTTTTTGAGATGAAGTTTCCTCCCCCCTCTGCACCCTCTCTTGCGTCGCCGTTTCGTTTGGTTCTTCCTCTGCCTACCACCTGAAAATCCCGTCTAAAGCGGTTATTTTCTTGTTGGCTTTGAGGAGGACCAAAGATATTTTGATTGCCATTTGGACTTGAAATGGATCCCTCCATAGTCCGTGCCAGAGGGGAAAATCTATTGCTAATTCCCCTTTCCTGACCTTGTTGTTCCCGTTCAGCTGTTCCTTCATCATATCTCTGTCTACCTCGATGGACTCTCTGGTTGCGGTGGTAATGCCCACCATCATATTCATAGTGGGCCTCATCGCCCCTATGTTGCCTCCAAGATGGAGATGGATTATGGTGTGTTTGGGGGAGAGACCCCTTGCTCCGACCCCTACCTCTTGTTTGGTTAGGGTATTGCTGAATATCCCTACCTCTAGGGTGGGGAGAATTATGGGAGATCGTCGACTGATTCACTCTCCGGGGATCCTGGGTAGAAGACATAGTATGTGAGTTACTTGTAGTACTATTAGTGACCGGGGATTCAGAGGAAGGAGGAATCTGCCATTTGAAGACTAAGTTATCTTTATAGTCTTTAGTGTCTCTATTGTATTTTCTCCTTTTTTTCTGTTTTTGTTCCATCTCCTCTTTAATTAAGATGGTTTTGAGCGCCTCTGATCTCCGGACATATTCCTGGTCATCCTTAAAAGGGGCTAATTTACTCCTAATAGTATTGATTTCTAAATCTAGCATTGTTAGTTTCCTTTTCTTCTTGGCTACCAAGAATTGTAAAAAACCGACCCCCGCCTCGTTAAAATACTTAAACCATTCTCCCAGCTCATTATCCTCTTTTTGGGGATTAACCTCCCACCTGAGGCTCCTTGGGACCATGTTTTCTTTTATGTATTCCTCTAAGTATGCTATATCCCATCTAGCATGTACTTCCGTAATAGTCAGATTTTTTAACCTAAGGAAGCACCCTGCCAAATCATCTCTAGGGTCCTCCTTACCGTCAAAGACACCCACAGTGTCAGTGACCACCTGAGATCTGTATTCAAAAATGTCCATTATGGACACACCAGCTGCAAAAACCGTATATCAAAAATACACAACAAAATTTAAAGAAAGAAATTGCGCTAGGTGCATAAAAATAGTGATTAAGTAAAAAAGGGGTACAAAGGTCCTGCTGCTGTGCACTATAACCCCGATATAAGGGTACCAGAAGACTAGATATAATGTGAAGAGTGCAGCGCTGGACATGTGAAGTGAATGGTGAAATGTTATTAAACCATGTACTAAAATTAAATCAACAATAATGACTTATAAAGGTAATGGATTACTAATGACCATAAACATATAGTAAAAATGGTGAATTACCTATAACCATAGGCATATGACATTACAAAAAAAACTCCTGAAAATGGAACTTTTAAAAGTGCATATAAGTCCAAAGCAATAATTTATCGTGCAATGTGAGTAAACATATGGAATTACAAAAAGCCTTGAAATTAATACTTTTAAAGTGCAAAAAAGTCCAAAACAGTAAATTTCCGTGCGATGTGTATTTCAAGGGTGCATCTTCGATAATCGGTGTTGCCCACCACCAGATAGGTGAATAGATAAGAGGCTTACCAGAAAGCCTGTGACCGCCCTTATTCAGGGGGGTCAGAACAGGCTTAGTAGATATGGGAGGACCACCACACGGATACTCCGTTTGATAGATGGATCAATGGGCCAGGGCTCCTTGCCAGGTAATTCTCCAGCCGACAACCACTGTGAATACTCTCCCAGCTCCCGTCCTCTCCTGGGGCAGACTTGAAGCTTCCGCAGATTCAATATAGGAAGATGTGATATGTAGTGCCAAAAAAAGAAAAAGAAAGAAAAGCTCCGCTGGTGCAGATAACTTCGAGTTTCTTTTATTGGCAAAAAATTGCGATATCAGACATTAAAAAACAAAGAAAAACGAGCAGAGTAAAAAACGACACTACCGCCGTTTGTTTAAAAATCGCGCATGCGCGGTGCGTGCAATGTTGTGACCCTACGGCCGTTTCGTCACAACTGACGTCATCAGGGGTACGCACCGACGCATGCGCATGCGCATTAAATACACAGGCGTCTAGACGGAGGACGCTATGATTGGTTCATACTAGGCTGTGCTTCATATAGGAAATCAGCCATATAGAGACCTGCCATAGAAATGAACCTCTCTACCACTTAAGCGAAGGGAACGTCAAGCTGTTAAATTACATCTTAATAAAACAACAGCATGTAAACACTCAACCGGTGCCATCTAGTGGTTTTTTTTGGGAATTACACCAAAAATCCAACACATAACCAAACTACATTATAAAAATTGTTAAAGTGGATTGATTAATTAATTAAAAATAAAAAATTATAAAAACCTATATATATATTGATACATTTGTTATTGTAATACCCGCAGACATCTATGATGTTATACGGCTAAAAATGATCCAAACAAAAAACATAATATAATAGAAGCGACAATAAATGATGTCACCTCCAGTCACCTAAGTAGATAGCTTTGCCACAACCAGGAGGTGAATAAGTATTGTATGGCATTTAAAAGGCCAAATCTCTATACCTGCTCCCAAAAGTGCTAACCTGTGATCTAGAATGCAGTGAACATCATTTATTTTTGTTATGAATAGAAAAAACGCTGACCAAACACCTAGTTTCTTTTCAGGCTAATTCCTCACCTGGTGGTGCTAATTACGCTCAGAAGGGGGTGGGTAGGCACTCTAGAAAATGAGCTTCAAGACAATACAGGAAGATTTCTCACTCAAAATTTGTGAAACTGAATGACTATAGTGCATATATATTGCCCTGATAAAAAGCACATGGGTAGTCTATTATAAGCGCAACACGATAAATTATACCCTGAAGAAAATGAAGCTCCTTGATATGTGGAGAATTGTACATGCCACAGCAAATGGCTTGCTAAAAATGCAATCTTACATGCCACAGCTAAAAATGCAAAAATTGTGAAGTGGTGGATCTGTACAATGCATACAACCTAGTACAGCAAAACTGACATTTGCGAAGAAAAACAATGTGTAAATTGCTGGAAAAATGACAGCTCCCGATACTTAGGTCTGTTTGTAAACAAAGTGGCTGGGGATTCCATTCATCTATACCAGACCCCTATCCTAGAAAAAAAACAACATGGGGTTTCCTATAATTTAAAAGTCATACAGTCCCACAGGCCCTTCAGGTCTAGTATGGGTGGGTGAAAGATGAGAAAGTACTTGCAAGTCAAAACCTTAATAGCTTACCTTGCATTCTTAAGTCACACAGAAACATGGCTCCCACTATTGATCCTCTGTCATAAACAAGACTACAACAGGCAATACATTATACATTTTTTTTGCTCAACCAGCATATTGAAGGAAAAAAACAACAAATTCTACCATCCACACATTCAATGTGAATAGAGGAATCCATCACGCTGAGCTATTGTATTCTACAGATTAAAATGTTCAGTGTTGATGACTATAGCCGGTGGCACTGATTGTTCAGGAGAAACCCAACAGGCTGGTTGTAGTCAATTGATAGAATACCTTGTGTGCAACCAACTAGCGCCGACATGGATCGAAATTTGGCCGGTCCCTGCTGAACCTGACAATTTTCAATCCACTAAGGTGTCCGTTTATGAAGCAGTGAAAAAATGTCACTGCTTCATTCTCCGACATTCTCAGAAGAGATCTTTCTCCTCTGTGTGCCAGTCTATGAAGCTTCGTGGATCTCTTCTGCTTTGGAGGTGCAAAGTGATCTATAAATGCTTCAAACAGTGGAGAACGGCCCCTGATACTGGAATCTTGTGAGAGATTACAGCACCAGAAATTCACCGAAACACAGAGATGTCAGTTTATTAAGCAGCGATAAACTATCACTTCTCAGTACATGGACAGACAGCATGATTAATGCTAATAAAATAAAGTCCCCCTACATAATATATATATATATATATATATATATATATATATATATATATATACACACACACATAAATATGACAGGGTGGTATGGTTACTGTCTTCAGGGGTCTGATCGAGGTATAAAGAAGTTAATAATCTTCCTCTTTCCTCCTCAGATCCCCTCTTCACTCCCCAATTCGCCAGATTCTCTGAGCTGGTGAATTGGGAAGGGTGAATTCTGACACAGATCGCCAGTGAAGTGCTGAGATCACAGCTTCATAAACTGGCCATTTCTGTGTCAGTCAATGAGGATTCTCAGTGTGCGGAGATCATCAGCAGGAGAACATGTTCAAACATGTTCTCCCCGATTATCTCTGTTTCATAAATTGTTTATGGACTGTGATCAGTGGTGATCCTCGGCATCACCGCTGTTCACTGCTTCATGAACGAACACCTAAGTGTGAGACTTAGTGTGGACCAAACATAATTGGTAGAAAAGTTCCTCTCTAAGCCTATAAAGCTAACATCCTTTGCACTTTTCAAAGGCATTTTCCCCAGACGTTAGGGTTAGAGAGTGAAACTCTGCTGACATCCATCATCCAAACGTGAACAAGCAAAAATTTTTTTTTGTACATAATTGGGTATTCTTTGCAAAATTTCACTACACTCACTAAGCTCTGGGGACAATTCCCTTAAAAATTTAACATGACTTCTTGTCAGATGGTTATAGGGACCCAGTGCTCCTAATGCTGGGTACACACTAAAAGTTTTTTTTTAGATCAAGCCATCAGGCTGAACAAAAAAAAAACCATACAGATCACCAAACTGATACATATTAATGAGCTACCTGCTAACCTATTGTTTTCTGATAGAGGGACTACCCCCACCCCCTGCCAGAACATAATGATCAGCCCTGAAAGGTATTGGCTGCGAACGCACATCGGATGCTGGTTTCCTAGCATGCTTGTTCAACAGGTGGTCTCACAGACGATGAGCTGTACACACGAGCTGGGCGGTTGCTGCTGAACCAAGCATTTTTGACCCATGTTTATCCAACCTAAAGTGATACTAAAAGCACACTGTTTAATGTACATTGTCTCTTCTATTTCTGTATGTGGATGAAAAATCTAAATACCCTTGATTGCAGGAGGCGGAGCCTAGCGGAGCAGACATGCATTGTTAGAGCTCCACACCGCTGAGGAGAGAAGAGAAGGACAAAGCGGAGCCTGCAGGCTCAAAAGGTATCCATTTGAACCTTTTTGCCCCAGGGAACAAACTGTGAAAGTTTGGGCAGGAAATATGGTACTGGGAGGAAACCGTGGCAGAAATAAAAATCACCTCACAAAGAGCTCACAGGCACTCACTGCAGCTGAAGCAGCTCCAGTCACCTCACAAGATACAGCATCAGGGCGCTCTCACAGACAGAAAATTTCACAGAAAGACTCTCCATTTGAGTCAGATACAGAACAAATCCTCTCACAAACTTCTCCAAAAGCCTCCTCAGTATCCCCAGTAATATTATTACAATTTGAAAAGATGCTTCATAAGGCTTTAAAACAAACCTCAGACCAAATAACAAAAAGCCTAACCAAAGAAATAAGAGAGCTGGGAAACCGCACTGCAGCCTTAGAAATAAAAATGGATGAAATTGAAATTACAACCCAAGAAAATATAACAGAATTGGAACAATTAAAAGAAGAGAATTTAATACTTCAAAGTAAGCTCGAAGATTACGAAAATAGAGCCAGACGTTCAAACTTGCGCATAAGGGGAATACCTGAAACTGTGACAGACCTGCAATCTACTATTACTGCTCTATTACAGGAACTAAAGCCAGATATCCCTATTGAACGTTTAGAACTGGACAGAGTACACAGAGCCCTCACAGCCAAAAAGAAAGATGGACCCCCACGTGATATAATCACAAAATTTCATTATTACAGAACGAAAGAACAAATACTAATTGCTGCAAGAGAAAAAAAGGAACTTAATTTTCAAGGACACAATTATCAAATTTTTGCTGACCTATCCCAACTTACTATTACTAAAAGACGATCCATGAAACCCCAACTAATGGAACTGCAACGCCACAACATTATGTATCAATGGGGCTTCCCCTTTTCAGTCAGATTTAACTACCAAGGTACAATTTACAGAAGCAGATCAGCAGATGAACTACAACAAACCCTTTTAAAATTAAATCTGACAGAACCCACAAGCAGCAACTCTCCCACACACAGAAGAATGGCATCATCTTCACCTTCAGACAGCACCCAGAAAATTTCAGAACAAAATGGGAATCATCATTCTCACAAAAGAGGCCGTTATGCCACATCATCCATGGACCAAGAAGATTCAATGGACTGACATCCTAATTCCTGATATCTCTTCATTTATTATACTAAGAGATGGTTCTCTATAAAAAACCTGTATTTATAACTGAATGTAACTGCATTCTGATAGTCACACACTGTGTGGGATCATGTTACATTCCAGTTATATTTCTTATTACTTCTGATTTATATAGCCTTAGAATATATAAGTGAAATAAGGAAATTCTTGTTCAGTTATATATTATCAGGTAATAACAATAGATTTATTACTTTTTAGGACAAATATGTTCAATAATCCAGAAGTAATGGAAGCTTTTCTTTCTTTTCTTAAAACAAATATATTATTACCTAACTAGTTCCTAGAATTATGTTTTTGTTTATTCTAATCTGAAGCAATACAACCTCAATTTTATGAGTTAACATATCTAAACAGTTACATATGAATAAAATATGTAATTGTTTACTCTAAAAGGGTTAAAATCCCAAAATAATTCAAACTATCTTCATCAATACCAAAGTTATTAACAGTACCTTTCTAACTGAATTATTTAGCCTAGGGCAAGACTAACCATATACAACCACCCTGGAATAAATAATTTCAACAAAAACTATATTCTGCACTCCAATTAATGAAACATCATTTTGATGTCTTTTGACATAGCACTTCTCTCCTGTAAGCGGAAGATCCGTGTACCCCCATTAGCCCTCCTCATTCTCCCAACCATATTATGTGGGAGTGTGACGAAGGCACTTATTCCCCTGAGAGAGATATTTATTCTCTTTTACGGGTAAATTGTGATTACTTGCAAAAAATAATTTATACAATGTATCATCTAATCTCATATGTTTTTTGTTTACTCTTTACTCCAGAATTCACTGGTTTCTTTTCTATCTATTCATCTCTTCAGTCCACACAGGTTGATCTGCGCAGTCAGCTCTGCATAACAAAAAGTAAGTCAAAACTATTTGATCTATTGCCATGGCACCACTGAATATACTTTCCCTGAATGTTCAGGGAATAAATGTCCCTCAAAAAAGGACCAAAGCCTTCCGTACTTTCCATAACAAGAAGGCTCACATAGTATGCCTCCAAGAAACACACTTCACCAAAGTTTCTACGCCAAAATATATTTCTCCTTTTTATCAACAAATTTACACGGCTTCTGCCTGTACCAAGCAAAGGGGAGCTCTAATTGCATTTCACAGATCCACACCATTCACCTTATCATCAGAAATTAAAGACCCAGAAGGTAGATACCTGATACTCATGGGTTATATAATGGATACAGCAATCACTGTGATTTCCTACTACGCTCCTAACAAACAACCTACACCATTCCTCTCACATATATTACAAGTGATTAATACACACAAAATAGGAACAGTGATAATGTGTGGGGATTCGAACCAGGTCCTCCTCCCATTTCTAGATAAATCACCTTTTACACCATCCAAAATAACCTCTAGATTACCTTTTTCTCAACTTCTTTCTAAATACAATCTGGTAGATTCATGGAGAGAAAGTAAACCAATGAAAAAGAAATTCACGTATTTCTCGCACCCTCATCAAACCTTCACCAGAATAGATCATATTTTTCTAACAATAGGAATGATACCAGAAATTATTGCATCAGATATAATTCCGATTCCGTGGTCTGACCATAATGCAGTATACACTACTATAGCCTCAGCCATACCAAAAGCGCATGACCCAACGTGGTACTTACCGGACATAATGCTCAAACACCCACTACATCAGATGGCCATTGAACAAGCTTTAAAGGAATACATATCAATTAATAATACAACAGACATCTCCCCAATAACACTGTGGGAAGCTCATAAGCCTGTCTTGCGTGGTACAATACAAAGACAAATGGCACTATTTAAACGGGAACGCAAAAATCTAGCAAAAAAACTAGAACTCAATTTTAATGCAGCCTACATATCATTTCAAGATAATCCATCTCAGAGTACAAAATCTCATCTGGAAAAATCTAGATTGGAATACAATCTATTTCTCACTGAGTCAGTTGATAAATCCCTCAAACGCTCCAAACACAATTTCTACATGAATACAAACAAACCAGGTACATATTTGGCTCGGGCATTAAATTCAACTAACAAATCTTTCAAACCAATACGTTTGAAATTATCAAAAAATGTTTACACTTGTAATCCAGTTAAAATAGTCCATAAATTTCACTCACATCTCGCAACTTTATACAAGACAAACAATGAATTTAATCCTACAGAGGCTGAATCCTTCTTCTCAAAAATAACCTTACCTGAGTTGTCTCAGAATCAAAAAAGCAGTTTGGATGAGCCTATAACTATAGATGAAGTTGCTAACGCCATAAAAGACCTAAAACTTAACAAAAGACCAGGCCCAGACGGCTACTCGGCTTTATACTATAAAACATTCTCAGAAATACTCTCTCCCATTCTCACTGAAACTTTTAACAAACTTCTAGATGGACATTCTTTTCGGCAAGAAACACTAATGGCAATTGTTTGTATGATCCCAAAACCCCTTTCTGATGATACTTCCTGTGTGAATTATCGGCCTATCTCTCTGTTAAACCTTGATATTAAATTATTAGCAAAAATAATAGCAAAACGCCTCAATAGCATTATAGGAAAATTAATACATAGAGATCAAGTAGGCTTCATGCCAAATAGACAGGCAGGCGATAATATACGCAGGGCAGTGTTATTGGCACATATTGCTAAAAAACGGAAAATTCCTTTATGTTTTCTATCTCTCGATATTAAGAGGGCATTTGACACAGTATCCTGGCAATATATGCAATATTCATTACAAAAATGGGGTTTTGGACCCCACTTTTTAACATGGATCAAAGCATTATATAATAAACCCAAAGCCTATATAAAATATGCTGGATACAAATCTGAAGCCTTTAATATCGAAAGAGGTACCCGATAGGGTTGCCCATTATCTCCCTTATTATTTGCCCTTATACTCGAACCCATGGCCCAATACATCAGAACAAACCAAACTATAACTGGCATTGAAGTAGGAGGTATTACACACAAATTATGTATATTTGCAGACGATATATTACTTTTTCTATCATCACCACAGGTCTCTGGTCCTAATTTAATACCAGCTCTTGATGGATTTGCAGCCCTATCTGGCCTTATGATTAATCCTAAGAAATGCCTAGTGCTTAATATTTCACTCACAAACATGGAATTGATCCCGGCTAGGGCTGCACTCCCATTCACATGGGCAGAAAAATCAATCCCATATCTTGGAATTCATTTAACAGCATCTCATTCTGACTTATTCTCAACCAATTATCCTCCTGTATTAAGACAGATCACAAATCTAATAAAACAATGGTCGCAACTTCCTTTATCCTGGATAGGGAAGATTAATGCAATCAAAATGACTATTCTACCCAAATTGCTTTATCTATTCAGAGTCCTCCCTATTCCAATTCCTTCCTATTTTTTGAGAATAGTACAAAAAAGAGCAACTTCGTTTATATGGGGCTCTTCTTAACCACGTATACCTATACACACACTACATCTTCCCAAAAATAAAGGAGGCCTGGGATATCCTAATTTTACTAACTACTACAGAGCAGCACATTTGGCCAGTCTGTCCAAATACCATGCAAAACAGGAAATCCCATTATGGGTATTTATAGAGGCTTCAGAAAATGACCCTCTATTAATATCAAATTTATTATGGCTTGATCCTAAAGACCGCTTTAAAATTCATAATCCCATAACTAAGCACTTCTTATCTCTCTGGGATAAACTAAAAACCAAATATCAGTTACAATCTCCACACAATCCTCTCCTTTCTTTTATCAGAAATCCGGCCTTTTATCCGGCATGGATCTACCCAAATTCTTTTAAAGCTTGGACAACATCAGGCATTCAGACACTAAATGACTTCATAGCATCTAAATCATTCCTTTCATTCCCATCGCTTAGAGAAAAATATGATCTACCAAACTCTGAGATATTTAGATATCTCCAAATCAAAAATTTCTATACACCATTCCTAAAGGGGGATACACCATTATCCCAATTATCCATTTTTGAATCAATCTGTACAAAAGATCCATTTGCTAAAGGTACAATTTCATCACTTTATAATCAATTATATGGAGTAGCAAATCTTAATAGACCCTCTTACGTTCAGAGGTGGGAGGAGGACCTGGGACGAACTTTAGAAGACACGGACTGGTCTAACATATGGCACACATCTAAGTCATCTTCACCCAACATCTTAGCACTGGAGACAAATTATAAAGTCCTAACTCGCTGGTACCTTGTACCCGCTAGAGTGGCAAAATATTCACCTAATACCTCAGCTCTTTGTTTTCGAGGATGCCCAGAAATAGGCACATATTTACACATATGGTGGACGTGCCCAGTAATCCAAACCTTCTGGAAGGAAGTCTTCGTGATTGCATCTAAAATATTTAAAAAAATAATACAACCAGATCCATATTTAACTTTACTTAATCTAAAACCGGAATGGTTAACACTCTCTCAATTCAAACTTATGATCCAACTAATAACGGCTGCAAAACAAACAGTGGCCAAGGCATGGAAATCTCCTACATTGGTACTAGCATAAACAAGTCACAGAATGAATAATACAATGTCCCATGCTAAGATGGTAGCCATCAATCAAAATCAAATTCCAAAATTTGAAAAACTTTGGCATCCTTGGATAAAACAACAGTTCCTGTCAAACTTCAATGACTCTGTCCTGTTGCCATGGTAACAGATTAAATGACTTACAGAGACATCCATTCAAAGAGAACTAAAAAGAATAATAAACTGACGAGTGGGACAACCTTGTAGACCATACTTCTACCTTTCAACCCTTTTTCTTCTTTCTCTTTCCTTTTCTCCACCTTACGATTAAAGCTCATTATCAGAATTTATTTGACCTATATACACTCTACCTGTAAACAATATATATAGTAGGTATAAATCATTTAAATACCTACAAAAGTAACTAAGGAAATGATATATATCTTTAATTTAGGTTTACGTGAACCCAATGTTTAATATTTGAAATTTCATGATATTTACCTATATAAACCCTACTGTAAAACAATGAGCTTACTTTATAGATCCTTGTAAACTTACTTTATGTATCTTTATAACATTGTATACTCAATAAACTTCTTTTGACAAGGAAAAATCTAAATACCCTTTTCCTAATCAATATACAGTACAACAGTCACATGACCCAACTGTTTTCCAGCCTGTCTGCAGGGAAACATAAGCAGAAGGAGCTTCTATTGCTGCTGGTAACATGTTAAAAATAAAAAACAGCTTTGGAATTCTGAGTAAAAATACATAATTAACATCAATAAACTGTTTTAAATTGTATATATATATATATATATATATATATATATATATATATATATATATATATATATATGTATATTTAAAATAAATTCCTTATTGTTTGGCAATGCAATGGTGTGGATGGATTTCTGTGATATGCCCCTCCAGCCTGTGCCTTAGAATAACAAGGAGGTGAAGCCTCCATTAATCTCCAGACCCCATTGTGTTTAGCTGGATAGTGGGAATGGAAGGGGAGGGAGAGAGAAGGCTGTCATTTACCACTGTGTATATGCCCACATGTGTGACTCTATAGTCTCATGGGATGCTCAAATGTAATAGAGAGGAAATGCTCAGCATAGAAACTCGCTGAAAACTGAGTATGTGCAAAGTTGCCACCACAGCTCTGTAAAATCCCTAGCTGAATTGGGAACATGGACAGAAGGGGGAGATAGGGAACAGCAGGATCAATTAGTTTTATTGCAGAATACATAATACAAATATCAAAGTAACTGAGAATATGAACAGCATGTAATACACCATTTATTGATAGTTTTTTATGATGTGGGTTTTTGTGACACTTTAATATATATGAGAATCTCATCTCCATTGTGCCAGAGGTGAGGAATAGCCCCAGGCACCCGTTCTCTTATTTTGTTAGAGTGATCATTATTAAAAGCTTTTTGGGGGCAGATTGTCAATTTAATAACAAAAAACATTACCATGACTCTTCAACAGGACTCGTGGGTACTATTATTTCACAATACACCAAAGTGCATCCCCATATATTGGAAATCAGTTACAGCCATTCTTTTAAATGCACCACCAGTGGCCAAATGGATACTGCCAGTGCTAGTAGAAAAAACACACTTGATGGAAGAGATTACTATCTATGCAGATTATGAAACTTTTTTGCTATATAAAGGAAAAAAGACCAAAAAAAACAAGAACAAAAAAAAACCTGTATTTTCTGCTTTTTGTTATAAAACATATCCAAAATAAATACAATTTCTTCATACATTTAGGCCAAAATGTACTCTGCTACATGTCTTTGGTAAAAAAAAAAAACCCAATAAGTGTATATTAACCAGTGCAAGCACGGCCCATAGCAAAATGACGGCCTAGCAGGACTTTCGTCGATCTGGGTGGACGTCATATGACATTCTCCCTGATCGCTCCTCTCATGCGCCCGTGGGGCCGCTCTGCCATGCAATCTGTCAGTGTACCAGCCCACTGCTGGTACTATGTGATTGCTGTGACCACACAGCAGATCACATGACAATTGTAAACAATGGATGGCTTCCTTTCATGCCAGCCATTTTGTACAGTTGTGTTGCTAGCTGTGATTGGTCACAGTGATCACAATGTACAGACAGGGCCAATCACAACCCATCTGTACCATGTGATTAGCGGTGGCCAATCACAGCTAATCACAACAAAACAAACAGAATGAATCAATTTAATTCAGTAAAATGCTTGCTTATAGCAATGAAATTCATTGCTATAAGCAATCATAATGTGTAAAAAAATAAAAATCACTTCCCCAGAGTAGTACAATGTTACTGTGGTAACATTGTATTGCTTTGGTCACAGTGAGGTTCATCTACTAAAGCTGGAGAGTGCAAAATTAGTCTCACTTCTGCATAAATACCAATTAACTTCCAGGTTTTATTGTCAAAGTTTAATTGAACAAGCTGAAATTAGAAGCTGATTGGTTTCTCTGCAAAAGTGAGACAGATTTTGCACTCTCCAGCTTTAGTAAATAAACCCCTGCATATTAAAAAAAAAAGAAAAAATGCAATAAAAAAGAAAAACAAATTGAAAAAAATATTACTGCATTTTTTTTTCACTGTCACCAGTCAGTTTCCCTGATCACTGCCACTCTATTTATATGGTCACGCTGTACTGAATTGGTAACCGTATGTTAACCACTTAAGGACCGCCTCACGCCGATGTACGTCGGCAAGGCGGCACGGGCAGGCAAAATCACGTACATGTACGTGATTTGCCTCCCGCGGGTGGGGGGTCCGATCGGACCCCCCCGGTGCCCGAGGCGGTCCTGTTTTGTTCCCCGGCGATCGGAGTGCAGGGGGAGGCCATCCGTTCGTGGCCCCCCCTCACGATCACCGCCGGCCAATGGGAACATTCCTTTGCTGCTGTATGCTAAACAGCAGCAAAGGAAATTATGTCATCTCCCTCGGCTCGGTAGTTTCCGTTCCAGCGCAGAGGGGAGAAGACATCAATGTGAGTGCACAACACACACACACAGTAGAACATGCCAGGCATACAAAACACCCCGATCCCCCCCCGATCCCCCCCAATCACCCCCCCGTCACAAACTGACACCAAGCAGGTTTTTTTTTTTTTTTTTTCTGATTACTGCATTGGTGTCAGTTTGTGACAGTTACAGTGTTAGCACAGTTACTGTTACCCTCCTGTAGGTCTAGGGTACCCCCCTAACCCCCCCTAATAAAGTTTTAACCCCTTGATCACCCCCCGTCACCAGTGTCACTAAGCGATCATTTTTCTGATCGCTGTATTAGTGTCGCTGGTGACGCTAGTTAGGGACGTAAATATTTAGGTTCGCCGTCAGTGTTTTATAGCGTCAGGGACCCCCATATACTATCTAATAAATGTTTTAACCCCTTGATTGCCCCCTAGTTAACCCTTTCACCACTGATCACCGTATAACCGTTACGGTTGACGCTGGTTAGTTCGTTTATTTTTTATAGTGTCAGGGCACCCGCCGTTTATTACCGAATAAAGGTTTAGCCCCCTAATTGCCCGGCGGTGATATGCGTCGCCCCAGGCAGCGTCAGATTAGCGCCAGTACCGCTAACACCCATGCACGCAGCATGCGCCTCCCTTAGTGGTATAGTATCTGATCGGATCAATATCTGATCCGATCAGATCTATACTAGTGTCCCCAGCAGTTTAGGGTTCCCAAAAACGCAGTGTTAGCGGGATCAGCCCAGATACCCGCTAGCACCTGCGTTTTGCCCCTCCGCCCAGCCCACCCAAGTGCAGTATCGATCGATCACTGTCACTTACAAAACACTAAACGCATAACTGCAGCGTTCACAGAGTCAGGCCTGATCCCTGCGATCGCTAACAGTTTTTTTGGTAGCATTTTGGTGAACTGGCAAGCACCAGCCCCAGGCAGCGTCAGGTTAGTGCCAGTAGCGCTAACACCCACGCACGCACCGTACACCTCCCTTAGTGGTATAGTATCTGATCGCATCAATATCTGATCCGATCAGATCTATACTAGCGTCCCCAGCAGATTAGGGTTCCCAAAAACGCAGTGTTAGCGGGATCAGCCCAGATACCTGCTAGCACCTGCGTTTTGCCCCTCCGCCAGTACCGGCCCAGCCCACCCAAGTGCAGTATCGATTGATCACTGTCCCTTACAAAACTCTAAACGCATAACTGCAGCGTTCGCAGAGTCAGGCCTGATCCCTGCGATCGCTAACAGTTTTTTTGATAGTATTTTGGTGAACTGGCAAGCACCGGCCCCAGGCAGCGTCAGGTTAGTGCCAGTACCGCTAACACCCATGCACGCAGCATACGCCTCCCTTAGTGGTATAGTATCTGAACGGATCAATATCTGATCCGATCAGATCTATACTAGCGTCCCCAGCAGTTTAGGGTTCCCAAAAATGCAGTGTTAGCGGGATCAGCCCAGATACCTGCTAGCAGCTGCATTTTGCCCCTCCGCCCGGCCCAGCCCAGCCCACTCAAGTGCAGTATCGATCGATCACTGTCACTTACAAAACACTTAACGCATAACTGCAGCGTTCGCAGAGTCAGGCCTGATCCCTGCGATCGCTAACAGTTTTTTTGGTAGCTTTTTATTGAACTGGCAAGCACCAGCGGCGTAGTACACACCGGTCGTAGTCAAACCCGCACTGCAGTAACACTTGGTGACGTGGCGAGTCCCATAAGTGTAGTTCAAGCTGGTGAGGTGGCAAGCACAAGTAGTGTCCCGCTGCCACCAAGAAGACAAACACATGCCCTTCCTGCTGCATTCGCCAATTCTAATTGGGAACCCACTACTTCTGCATCGCCCGTACTTCCCCCATTTACATCCCCAACCAAATGCAGTCGGCTGCATGAGAGGCATTTTTATTTCCTCCCGAGTACCCCTACCCAACGAACCCCCCCAAAAAAGATGTTGTGTCTGCAGCAAGCACGGATATAGGCGTGACACCCACTATTATTGTCCCTCCCGTCCTGACAATCCTGGTCTTTGCATTGGTGAATGTTTTGAACGCTACCATTCACTAGTTGAGTATTAGCCTAGGGTACAGCATTCCACAGACTAGGCACACTTTCACAGGGTCTCCCAAGATGCCATCTTATTTTGAGAGACCCGAACCTGGAACCGGTTACAGTTACAAAAGTTAGTTACAAAAAAGTGTCAAAAAAAAAAAAAAATATATAAAATAAAAAAAAATAGTTGTCGTTTTATTGTTCTCTCTCTCTATTCTCTCTCTATTGTTCTGCTCTTTTTTACTGTATTCTATTCTGCAATGTTTTATTGTTGTTATGTTTTATCATGTTTGCTTTTCAGGTATGCAATTTTTTATACTTTACCGTTTACTGTGCTTTATTGTTAACCATTTTTTTGTCTTCAGGTATGCCATTCACGACTTTGAGTGGTTATACCAGAATGATGCCTGCAGGTTTAGGTATCATCTTGGTATCATTCTTTTCAGCCAGTGGTAGGCTTTCATGTAAAAGCAATCCTAATTAGCCTCTAGACTGCTTTTACAAGCCGTGGGAGGGAATGCCCCCCCCCCACCGTCTTCCGTGTTTTTCTCTGGCTCTCCTGTCTCAACAGGGAACCTGAGAATGCAGCCGGTGATTCAGCCAGCTGACCATAGAGCTGATCAGAGACCAGAGTGGCTCCAAACATCTCTATGGCCTAAGAAACCGGAAGCTACGAGCATTTTATGACTTAGATTTCGCCGGATGTAAATAGCGCCATTGGGAAATTGGGGAAGCATTTTATCACACCGTTCAGTTCAAACCCCCCCCAAATGACCCCATTTTGGAAAGTAGACACCCCAGGCTATTTGCTGAGAGGCATGTCGAGTCCATGGAATATTTTATATTGCGACACAAGTTGCGGGAAAGAGACAATTTTTTTTTTTTGCACAAAGTTGTCACTAAATGATATATTGCTCAAACATGCCATGGAAATATGTGAAATTACACCCCAAAATACATTCTGCTGCTTCTCCTGAGTACGGGGATACCACATGTGTGAGACTTTTTGGGAGCCTAGCTGCGTACGGGACCCCGAAAACCAAGCACCGCCTTCAGGCTTTCTAAGGGCGTGAATTTTTGATTTCACTCTTCACTGCCTATCACAGTTTCGGAGGCCATGGAATGCCCAGGTGGCACAAAACCCCCCCAAATGATCCCATTTTGGAAAGTAGACACCCAAAGCTATTTGCTGAGAGTTATAGTGAGTATTTTGCAGACCTCACTTTTTGTCACAAAGTTTTGAAAATTGAAAAAAGAAAAAAAAATGTTTTTTCTTGTCTTTCTTCATTTTCAAAAACAAATGAGAGCTGCAAAATACTCACCATGCCTCTCAGCAAATAGCTTGGGGTGTCTACTTTCCAAAATGGGGTCATTTGGGGGGTTTTTGTGCCACCTGGGCATTCCATAGCCTCCGAAACTGTGATAGGCAGTGAAGAGTGAAATCAAAAATTTACACACTTAGAAATCCTGAAGGCGGTGATTGGTTTTCAGGGTCCCGTACGCGGCTAGGCTCCCAAAAAGTCCCACACATGTGGTATCCCCATACTCAGGAGAAGCAGCTGAATGTATTTTGGGGTGCAATTCCACATAGGCCCATGGCCTGTGTGAGCAATATATCATTTAGTGACAACTTTTTGTAAATATTTTTTTTTTTTGTCATTATTCAATCACTTGGGACAAAAAAAATAAATATTCAATGGGTTCAACATGCCTCTCAGCAATTTCCTTGGGGTGTCTACTTTCCAAAATGGGGTCATTTGGGGGGGGTTTGTACTGCCCTGCCATTTTAGCACCTCAAGAAATGACATAGGCAGTCATAAACTAAAAGCTGTGTAAATTACAGAAAATGTACCCTAGTTTGTAGACGCTATAACTTTTGCGCAAACCAATAAATATACGCTTATTGACATTTTTTTTACCAAAGACATGTGACCGAATACATTTTGGCCTAAATGTATGACTAAAATTTAGTTTATTGGATTTTTTTTATAACAAAAAGTAGAAAATATAATTTTTTTTCAAAATTTTCGGTCTTTTTCCGTTTATAGCGCAAAAAATAAAAACCGCAGAGGTGATCAAATACCATCAAAAGAAAGCTCTATTTGTGGGAAGAAAAGGACGCAAATTTTGTTTGGGTACAGCATTGCATGACCGCGCAATTAGCAGTTAAAGCGACGCAGTGCCAAATTGGAAAAAGACCTCTGGTCCTTAGGCAGCATAATGGTCCGGGGCTCAAGTGGTTAAGAAAAAATAATTGTGATTTAATTTTTTTCATCTGTTAATTTTCCAGAAAATGATGACAAAAAAATTACAAATTCAAAAATCTCACCATGCCTCTTACTAAATACCTTGGACTGTCTACTTTCCAAAAAAGGGTCAGTTGGGGGATATTTATACTGTACCAACATTTTAGGGCCTCAAGAAATGAGATGTGAGGCCATCTGTACATCAGGATTGATTGAGTTTCAGATGAATGCCATAGTTTGTGGACTTTCCTACAGACTAAATAATATACACTGATTTGGGTTATTTTCACCAAAGAAATGTAGCAGAATACATTTGGCCTAAATTTATGAAGAATGATTATTTTTTTTGCAAAAGTTTATAACAGAAACAAAAAAAAACACATTTTTTTTTCAAAATTTTGGCCTTTTTTTGTTTTTTTAGCAAAAAATAAAAAACCCAGTAGCGAATAAATACCACTAAAAGAAAGCTCTAGTTGTGTGAACAAAATGCTAAAAATTCAGTTTGGGTACTAGAC
The DNA here is from genome assembly GCA_037952925.1 of Lithobates clamitans. NCBI lineage: Eukaryota > Metazoa > Chordata > Amphibia > Anura > Ranidae > Lithobates > Lithobates clamitans. Next base: position 996,904 of record JBBGZY010000097.1, on the reverse strand, counting down.
ATGTGCGTTTTAACTATATGCATTTTTGTCTGAATTTCTAGGATTTTCACATTTGATTTAACAAAACGATAACGAACGTGCAGAATCCAAAATCTGAAAGATCCGAAATAAAAAAATGCTTAATTTTTGTATCCATTATATTTTCGTATCATTGGGACAACTGTTCGATATAGATAGATAGTAATTTCGACATGACGGTGACAATAGTGATCTGTGTCTATCGAACCTGCAGTCGAATGTGCCTAATCTAACTCTATTAGCTTTATGCCCTGTACACACGATAGTATTTTCCGATGGAAAATGTGTGATAGGACCTTGTTGTCGGAAATTCCGACCATGTGTAGGCTCCATTACACATTTTCCATAGGAATTTCCGACACACAAAGTTTGAGAGCTTGCTATAAAATTTTCCGACAACAAAATCCATTGTCGGAAATTCCGATCGTGTGTACACAAATCCGATGCACAAAGTTCCACGCATGCTCAGAATAAATTAAGAGAGGAGAGCTATTGGCTACTTCCCCGTTTATAGTCCCGACGTACGTGTTTTACGTCACCGCGTTCAGAACGATGCAAGACAAATTTAAGCCAACATCCGTCAGAAAAAATCCATGGATTTTGTTGTCGGAATGTCCAATCAATGTCCGACCGTGTGTACAAGGCATAAGATTATCCGACATAGAGAGAAAAGATTTGACATTATAGAGACAATAGTAAAAGAGCTGTTAGTGGTTGCTGCTAGAATGGGTGAGGGAATTAAAATGATGATGATGAAAGTTATTGGCTAATTGTAACCAAAGAGGAGCAGTAAAATAGATAGAACTTAAGTACACATGTACCACCGTAAATTTAACTTACGATTGCTAGCAGAGAGAGAGACACTGAATCATTTCAGACAGTCAGTCTCTAACAGAGAACCTGAATTATTAAGCAATAAGCACAGCAGCAGAACAGATAGTGAAGCAAGCTATAGTTCAGCTTAGCTTTTTCATTTCATCTGCTATTAATCTGCTATTGCGTTAGTGTTGAACTTGATAACGTTTGACATGAAGATTCGACAAAGCAGCTAAAAGCATACGATCGCCGCGAGCGGACATTTACGGTCAAATGCTCCACCCTCTGTTGGATGCTCAAAGAAGATTCCATGAAGCAGCTAAACTGTACGACATCGCGATCGTACACTTTCGGTCAAATGATCCGCCCACAAGCTATAGAAGAATTCTAATGTTGTTTGACTAGTAATAATAATTAATAATTATTACTAGTTAAACAACATTAGAATTCTACTATAGCTTGTGGGGCGGAGCATTCGACCAAAAATGTACAATCATGACGTTGTACAGTTTAGCTGCTTCGTCGAATCATCTTTGAACATCCGACAGACACCATAAGCCTTCAATTGACAGATTCAACCTCAATTAATTTGATTTTCGTACGAAGGCTTTTTTTTAACAAAACAAGATTAAAATTATTATTAAGTAGTTATTTATTAATTAAATGTATTTTTCGGACGAAACCAAAATTCCGAAACAAAATATTTCAGTGTGCACATGTCTGTTGGGTACAGTGATGCATGACCACTAAATTGTCATTAAAAGTGCGACAGCACTGAAAGCTGAAAATTGGCCCCGTGCAGGAAGGGGGTAAGTGTATTGAAGTGGTTAATTGGTTTGTGTGAAAGTTATTGAGTCTACAAACTATGATATATATACCTGATGTACTGATGGCCTATCTCATTTTATGAGGCAGTTTAAATGCCAAGACAGTACAAATCCCCCCAACATATTCCTTTTTGGAAAGTAGACAGTCTAAGGTATTTATTAAGAGGCATGGTGAGTTTTTTGAAGTTGTAATTTTTTGGCACAATTTTTTGTAAAATGAAGTTAAATAAATAAAAACATTTTTTCACAACTGTCACCAGTGCAATACAGCATCATCATATTACTAGTGTGGTGATAAGCAAGGATACTGACTGGTGACAGTATATTAAAAAAAAAAAAAGAAAAAAAAATTTAACCACTTCAACCCCGGAAGAATTGGCTGCTCAATGACCAGGCCATTTTTTGTGATACGCACTGAGTCGCTTTAACTGACAATTGCGCGGTCGTGCGACACTGTATCCAAACAAAATTGATGTCCTTTTTTTACCACAAATAGAGCTTTCTTTTGGTGATATTTGATCATCTCTGCAGCTTTTATTTTTTGCGCTTTAAACAAAAAAAGACCGACAATTTTGAAAAAAACACAATATTTTGTACTTTTTGCTGTAATAAATATCCCCAACTTTCTTTTAAAAAAAGCTATTTTTTTCCTCGGGTTTAGGCCAATATGTATTCTTCTACATATTTTTGGTAATAAAAATCACAAAAAGCTTATATTGATTTGTATGCGCAAAAGTTATAGCGTCTACAAAATAGGGGATAGATTTATGACATTTTTATTATTTTTTTTTAGTAATGGCAGTGATCTGTGATTTTTATTGAGACTGCGACATTTGACACATTTTTTGGATCGATTGACAATTATACAGCGATCAGTGCTATAAAATGCACTGATTACTGTATAAATGTCACTGGCAAGGAAGGGGTTAACACTAGGGGGCGATCAAGGGGTTAACTGTGTTCCCTTTGTGTGTGTTCTAATTGTGGGGAAGGGACTGACTATAGGAGATGAGAGTTCCCAGCTAGAAAGGAACTCACGATCTCTCTCTCCTCATAGAACTGGGATGTGTGTGTTTACACACACACATCCCTGTTCTGCCTCTCGTGCCCACGATTGCTTGTCACGACCGGTCACAAGCATTGGGACCCCCGCTGTGCAGCGGGCGCATGCCTCCGGTGGTGCATGCGTGCCTGCTGTCCTGCTTAAATGGACCGACTTACAGCTACGGCGGTTCACGGGATCGGGCCAACCTGCCACAGTATAATGACGGCGGCTGGTTGGCAAGTGGTTAAATAATATTTTATTCAACTTTTTAACAATTTTAAAAAAAAATACCATTTTTTTTTCCCTTTATTTTACTTTTTTTTACACACTTTAATCAGAGTAGTTCAGTGTTACCATAGTGACACTGTAATACTCTGGGGGGGTGAACATGAAGAGAGAGGGGGGCAGGGCCGAGCTGCCTGGTCTGTGTCAATAGATGCAGACAGGGCAGCTCAGATGCAAGCCCGCACAAGTTCCTCCATAGAAAGAGGTTTTCTATGGATTCACTTGCTAAAGAGGCGGAGCCTGGACTGCCGGCTGGGGACCCCAGAAGAGGAGGATCGGTGCTGCTCTGTGCAAAACCATTACACACAGCAGGTAAGTGTAAGACGTTTATTATTTTAATAATTAAAAAAACAGAAGCTTTAATGTTACTGCTTCTGTTGTGGTTGTAAAGGCAGAATGTTTTTTTGACCTTACTGCATTCTATGCAGTAAGGTAAAAGATCTTCTGTATGCAGCTCCCCGCAATCCCCCTAAATACATACCTGAGCCCGATTTCGATCCAGCAATGTGCTTGGGAGGTGAGGCTCTCTTGGCTCTCTCACTCCTCATTAGTTCAGATACAGCAGCAGAAGCCATTGGCTCCCACTGCTGTCAATCAGAGCCAGTGACGAGGGAGAGGGGAGTGGGCTCGAGTTCTGCTCTGTGTGTCTTAAGGACACACAGAGCAGGGGTTGGGAGTAAACATGCACGAGTGCCTCCCTAGCAAGAGGCTTGCTGGGCAGGCACTCGGCGGGGAGAGGAACCAGGAGTGCCAGTGGGAGACCTGAGATTAGGGGAATCGGGCTGCTCTGTGCAAAACCATTACGCAGAGCAGTTAAGTATAGTATAACATGTTTGTTATTTTAAAACAAAACAAAAAAAAATGGAGCTTTAATATTACTTTAAAAATAATTCCTGAACAATTTGGCTACACGTTAAAATGTTGATTGTTGTAGATCATTACTAATTTTATATCTTTTTTAACAGTAAAATCTGTTAAATTATATACCTACTGAAATAAATAGAAGTTGCTAAAAGGGCCACGACTCAACTACAAACCCAGGTACTTATGCAGAGATAACTTTCCATTCATTACCCCCTTATGTTCCTTTTGTCTTCACTTCATGTATGTTTTTCTTGTTCAGATACATTGTTTTCCCATGCAATACACTGTATGCAAAAGCTGTAATGCTCTACTACTAGAAAAAAAGAGCACTGTTCCAAAAAAATTACAAATCTTGAACTTTTATTGCATACACTTGTATGTTAAAATAAAATAAAATTTCAGAGAACATTGGGTCATGTACAAGTGCTCCCTATGAACCACAATACTTACGTCCTTATCACAGTTATGTAATTCACAATGGCCAGTTTTGTATAAGGCCAATTAGCTTTTTACTGTATTTTTGAATTGCTAAATGCACCCATAAAAAAACAGCTAAACATAGAGAGATACAAACATTATGTCCTGATGGTAATTTTTAACAGTCCTTGTCTGTGTATTTATACTGTATCTGCAGTGGTGGCTGGTGCTCAAAATTTTTGGTGGGACACAAACAAACTGAAAAATACTAAAAAAAAACCCCATCAATTGCAGCCTCACTGTACCATCAATTGCAGCCATTGTGTCCATCAAATGCAGCCACTGCGCCCATCAAATGCAGCCATTGTGCCCATCATCTGCAGCCACTTGTGCCCATCATCTGCAGCCACTTGTGCCCATCATCTGCAGCCACTTGTGCCCATCATATGCAGCCACTGTGCCCATCATATGCAGCCACTTGTGACCCATCATATACAGCCACATGTGCCCATCATATGTAGCCACTTGTGCCCATCAAATGCAGCCACTGTGCCATCGATTGCAGCCATTGTGCCCATCAAATGCAGCCAATGTGCACATCATATTCAGCTACTGTGCCCATCATATGCAGCCACTTGTTCTCATCATATGCAGCAAATTGTGCCCCATCAAATGCAGCCACTGTGCCCATCATTTACAGCCACTTGTGCCCATCATATGCAGCCAATTGTGCCTATCTTATACAGCCATGTGTGCCCATCAAATGCAGCCACGTTTGCCCATCAAATGCAGCCACTTGTGCCCGTCAAATACAGCCACTTGTGCCTGTCATATGCAGCCACTTATGCCCATTAAATACAGTCACCTGTGCCCATAAAAAAGCAACTTGTGCCCATAATATGCAGCCACTTGTGCCCTTCAAATGCAGCCACTTGTGCCCATCAAATGCAGCCACTCATGCCCATCATATGCCACCACTTGTGCCCATCAAATGCAGCCACTTGTGCCCATTACATGCAGCCACTTGTGCCTATCAAATGCAGCTATTTTTGCCCATCATATGCAGCCACTTGTACCCATCAAATGCCGCCACTTATGCCCATCAAATGCCACCACTTGTGCCCATCAAATGCTGCCACTGTGACCCCCTCCCCCCCACTGTCTGCCCGGAATTTAACTGATCTTAATGGCGGGTCAGGCACCGAGTGATGGCAGAGAGCTGTGGGATGGCTCCTGTGTCCTCCATGCTTCCCTCCTCTCTCCTTCGGTCTGCTAGGCATCCAGTGCCTTCAGCCAATCAGGTGACGGGTATTAGACCCGCACTACCTGATTGGTGGTTCAGTGTTAGAAAAGCAAATATTCCTTTGCTTTCTAACACATCTGGATGGACTGCAAGTGCAATGCTCTGCGCTCCAAGTCCACCCTTTTTGAAGCCTATTAGAGCCTATGGCTCTATTCAGGTGCTTCAAAACAACATCCCGCCACTAGAATTCAGATGCCTAGCATCCCAAAAGGGGCTGGACACCTGAATAGGGGGGGCAGCAGCAGCCATAAATAGATTCATGCTATGCATGAATCTATCCATTAGTCATAGAGGGGGTGGCTGGAGAGAGGGGGCAGCGCCCGTGCGCCCTTAATGCACGGGCCTCCTCTGTGTATATGTATATACATATAGGGAGTGAGGGGAAGTCAGAGGACCCATGTCTTGTCCATGTAAAAGCTGCTGCTATGTCCAGACCAGAAAGGGTTATTACACAAGTGTTCCAATGTTTATTATGTATTGCCCATAACATCTGGGTGTATCTATATATAAATCTAAAGACTGGTAACAGAAGTACTGTATATCTGTACGTTTGTAGTGGTCACTTTGCTATTAAAAGGTGAACCTGTTTATTGCAAATAGAGTTTATGTGCAGCTCCTGTTAGTCTAGTTAACCCTGTCTCTTCTAGTCTCGGATTCTACTCCAGGATGTCCAGTCAGCCCCTACCTTGTCCGCCTTTAGGCAATCTTTGAAAACAAATTTATTCAGGGAACCTACCCCACCTCCACCAAAAACTGTACTTAAGTCACCTCAGTCAGATCATCCCCTGCAGCTATTACATTTATTAACACCTCCTCCTCCCTTTAGATTGTAAGTTCCATGACAAGTGCCATCCTATTCCATCTATACTGAACTGTATTGTGATTATACTGTCCTCCTTTATATTGTGAAGTGCTGGGCACACTGTTGGCGCTATATAAATCCTGTATAATAATAATATTTTTAGCTTAGGGCTCAATAACCAGCATAGGCTAGAGCCAGGTTAGACATCCGATGGCCACTTCTGGCATTTGGAAGTCTGGTTTCATGACAGATTAGACTCTACTAGGGGCTAAATGCAAAGTTGACTAGGCTGACTCTGAGTTCCAGTGCTACACTGCAGTTTCTTGAAAATCTGAGTTCCAGGCTTGGTTTTACAATGGCTGGAGGGTTTCCCGATCATTGCAGATGTTATCTTCAGGTCTCCACCACCAAGACGAACACCACATTGTGATCATCATAGGTGTGCACACAGGGTGTGTGGCACACCCTAATCACCCTGTGTGGCAAGGATTCCCCTGTTTATACCCCTGATATTTCACCAAAGACCCCTAATGGGGCTCCTGAAAAAATATAAAATAAATAATTAAAAAAATAAAATTGTAAAAAATAAAATAATAAAATAATAAAAATAAAAATTACATCTCCTAATGACACTGTCCACTGCTCTACTGACACCATCAGTATATATACACATGCACACACACATATGTGTTTGAGCTTTGGGGTGCACACCCTAAGACAATAGGCTATGGTGATCATCCTCAAAGGCTCCTGCAACTGGACTTTGCTGCAACATTCATCCGAAGATATCGGTAGTAATAATAGGATTTTTAAATACAGCTTACCTGTAAAATCCTTTTCTTGAGAGTACATCACGGGACACAGAGTATTCATTACATAGTGGGTTAGATAGGCACCATCGGTGATTGGACACTGGTTAACCCCAATTAAGGAGAATTCCTCCCCTATATAACCCCTCCCATACGGGGAGGACCTCAGTTTTGTAGCAAAGCAATAGGTAACCACGTAAAACCCATAGAAGGGCGGGAGCTCTGTGTCCCGTAATGTGCTCTCAAGAAAAGGATTTTACAGGTAAGCTGTATTTAAAAATCCTATTTTCTTGATCATACGTCACGGGACACAGAGTATTCATTACATAGTGGGATGTCCCAAAGCAATGCTCATTTGAGGGGAGGGGGACACAGATCAGAAAATATAGACCGCAAACGGACCAGAGGAACTAAACTGCAGCCTGCAGTACACTGCGCCCGAAGGCAGTGTCCTCTTGCCCTCTTACATCCACCTGATAGAATCTGGTGAATGTATGGACTGAAGACCAAGTCGCAGCCAAACAGATCTGAGCCATGGAGGCCTGGTGATGCACTGCCCAAGAAGCACTAACAGCCCTAGTTGAGTGCGCTTTCACATGAAAAGGAGGAGTCTTTCCCTTTATATCATAAGCCTGAAAAATAACCTGTCTAATCCATCTAGAAAGAGTGGATTTTGACGCTGCTTGGCCTTTTTTTATGGCCATCTTGCAGAATAAACAAACAATCATTTTTCCGTATCTGAGCAGTTGCCTGCAGACACTGACTGCTCTAACCACATCAAGAGTGTGCAAAGATTCTTCCTCCGCGGACTGCGGATCTGGAAAAAAGGATGGTAGGATTACATCTTGATTCAAATGGAATCCTGAAACCACCTTAGGTAAGAAGGAAAGATTAGGTCGCATAACAATCCTGTCCTTGTGAATAATTATCTATGGCTCTTTACAAGAAGAAGCAGCCAATTCTGATACTCTCCTAGCAGAGGATATGGCTATCAAGAAGACAAATTTTTTTAGTCAAAAGCGCCAAAGGGGCCAGGTGTAGTGGCTCAAAGGGTTATCCCTGTAAAGCCGACAACACCAAATTCAAATCCCGTGGGCTTACTGGAGGTTTGACTGGCGGATTCAACCGCAGTGCCCCCTGAATAAAGGCCCAGACAAGGGAATGTGAAGCAATTGGCTTCTGAAAAAATACAGACAAAGCCGAAATTTGGACTTTGATAGTGCTCAAAGACAATCTCATTTCTAGGCCTGACTGAAGAAAGGTCAAGATTCTGCTAATCATATACCTTCTAGGTTCTAGGCTTCTGGGTTCACACCAGGGAACATATGCCTTCCAGATTTTGTAGTAAATAAGCCTGGAGGCCGGCTTTCTGGCATTGACCAGAGTAGAAAGGACTGACTCCAAGAGCCCATGGTCTTTTAAAATGTGGGTTTCAGCAGCCAAGCCATCAAATTTAGACTTCGTAAAGCATGGTGGCAAATTGAACCCTGTTTGAGCAGATCTGGCCGGAATGGGAGGACCCAAGGCCTGCCCACTGCCATTTTTATGATCTCTGCATACCAAGGCCCTCTGGGCCAAGCCGGGGCTACTAAAAGGACCGACTTTGCTTCCCTTTTGACCCTTCCCAGGAACCGCAGAAGAAGTGGGTTCGGAGGGAAGGCGTACATTAGATTGTACTGATCCCATGGGATAGTCAGAGCATCTGACCCCTGAGCAAGTACATCCCTTGTTCTGGACACAAATTTGTCCAGCTTCCTGTTGAATCTGGATGTGAATAGATCCACATCTGGTGTTCCCTAACTTTGACATATGGTTTGGAATATGTCGGGGTGTAGGGACCATTGTCCTGGGCATAATTGCCGGTGGCTTAAGAAATCCGCTTGCCAATTTTCCACTCCTGGGAGGAATACCGCAGACAGGCAGGGAACATGGCTTTCTGCCCATGCAAGAATGCGATTCACCTCCCTTTGGGCATCCAGACTTCTGGTGCCTCCTTGGTGATTGATGTAAGCCACAGCCATGGCATTGTCGGATTGTATCCGAATAGAATGACCCTGTAGCCTGTAAGACCAGTCCATGAGGGCCAAGTAAATTGCCCGAATTTCTAGAATATTGATGGGCAAGCATCTCTCCATTGCAGACCATCTTCCCTGCGTGCATGTTTCTTCCAGAACTGCTCCCCAGCCTGTCATACTGGTATCTGTGGTTTCGATCTCCCATTGTAGTGGAAGAAAGGCTTCTTTGCCTACCAAAAGATTTTTGGTTCGTAACCACCAAATGAGGCTTTTGTGTATCCTTGGGGATAGGCACATCGGAAGATCCAAGGCATGAGTCTTTTTGTTCCAAGCTGCGAGAATGCTTCTCTGCAGGGGCCTTGAGTGAAACTGGGCAAATGGAACAGCCTCAAAAGTGGCAACCATCTTTCCTACCAGTCTCATACATAGCCGAATGGATGGACTCTTTTTGCTTAATACTAAGCGGACTAGAGCTCTTACGGCCTTGACCTTTGGCTCTGGTAGAAACACCCTGCCTTGAGCGGTGTCTATGATCATGCCTAGATACTCCAACCTTGTTGAAGGTTGCCAAGAACACTTTTCTAGGTTGATTATCCAGCCTAGTCTTTCAAAATGTTTTACTGTCTTGAAGACAGCGCGGATCAGGTGTGCCATCGATTGCTCTATGAGTAGCAAATCATCTAGATAAGCTACCACAGTTATGCCCTGAGCTCTTAGATTTGCTAAGAAAGGGTCTAGAATTTTTGTAAAAATTCGAGGAGCTGTAGTGAGACCGAAAGGAAGGGCCACAAACTGGAAATGGCGCTGGTCTACCGCGAACCTTAGATATCTTTGGTGAGCAGGAAAAATTGGCACATGAAGATATGCATCCTTGATATCTAATGATGCCATAAATTCTCCCCCTGCAGGGTGGAGACCACCGAATGAATTGACTGCATTTGGAAGGATCAAATGTGTAGAAACTGATTCAGATCCTTTAGATCTAGGATGAATCTGACATCTCCATTTGGCTTTGGAACAGTGAAGAGGTTCGAGTAGAACCCTGAACCCTGATCTTTTGGGTTTATTTCTACTATCACTGCCTGGGATAGTAAGCGATCTAAGGCCAGGAGTAGCGGTTCTCGCTTTACTGGATCTTTGGGAACTCTTGACCTTAGGAAACGAGCTGGTGGAAGCTCTAGGAACTCTACTTTGTAACCTAGAGATACTGAAGAGACCACCCACTTGTCTTGAACCTCTTCCCGCCAGGCTCCTGAAAACTGTAGGAGCATTCCCCCCACTCGGCTGAGTGGGGGCGCCCCTTCACAGGGATGTTTTGGGGCTCTGCTTGGCAGGCTTTCGTCCCCAAGCCTTTTTCTGCCCTTGGGTGTGACCCTGGGTCTTTCCTCTGAAAGTAGATTGGAAAGGCCGTCACCACTGCTTAGAGTCTGATGTTCCAGGGAAAGAGGCCGTTTGAATGGTGGACGTTTACTCCTCTTAACTGGTAGGAGTGTAGATTTACTACCTGTAATTCTTTGGATAAAATTATCTAGGTCATCCCCAAATAGGTGTTCCCCTTTGAATGGAAAGCCAGCAAAATATCTTTTGCATGAAAGCTCTGCTGCCCAACTTTTAAGCCAAAGGGACCTGCGCATGTGTACCAACAGGAGAGACAAACGAGATGCTTGCTGGGCAGAATCCAGAATGGCATCAATCAAAAAAACACAGCACCTGTGTAAGGTCTCCACTTCCTTACTGGGAAGGAGGCCAAGCATCTGCTTAACCTGTTCCTTGAGGAATTGACACAAACCCACAGTTGCGACGGTAGGTTGAACTACAGCACCAGCCATGGAGAAGGAGGCTTTTAAAAAAGTTTCCAGCTTTTTATCAGTTGGATCTTTAAACACCTGAGCATTGTCCAAGGGACAGGTCAGGTTTTTATTCACACAAGAGACAGCCACATCCACGGATGCGACCTCCCACTTCTTGGTGAAGCTTTCCTCCAGAGGATAAAGCATAGAAAACCTTTTAGGAGGAGTAAACAGTTTATCAGGATGTCCCCAGTCCTCATACAACAATTTACCCATTAAAGGATGAATTGGAAAGGAAAAAGCAGTCTGTGGGATCCTTCTGACCCCCAGGGAAGAAACAGAGGATGTAGCGGCTTCAGCAGAGGGCATTTTAAATGTGGAAGGCACTAGTTCAGTATAATACTGGACCTGCTTCTTGAGTGCCTGAGAGGAAGAAGCTCTCTCCTCTTCCTCTGAATCCTCAGACTGCTCTTGATTCCTATCTCTGGATAGGGATCTCTCCTCATTGTCAGAATGATCATCTGAAAGAAAAAGTGCAGCAGAGGGAGGGGATCTAATAATTACAGATGGAGTTGGAATAAAACATTTAAAAAAAAATGAAAAATAAAAATAAAAAATGAAAAATAAAATAAAAAATCTATCCATCTATAATTATTATTCTTATATTGATTAAACTTACCCCCAATTCATCACATTTTTAATTCTTCACACTTTTACTTTCAATTTTTTTGTGCTTTTTGGAAGTTTTTGGGTCCGCTGGCTGTTGTGGTTCCACAGCCACGAACCTCCAGCCCATACACTTAAACCTAATTGCCTCCACCATATATTCAAGCTGCTCTCCTCCTGAGAGCAAAAAGGCCAGTAGAAGGAGCTGTGAGCCCCGAGCACATAGCCTGTACTATCCCTGTACTAGCTCCAACACCAGCCTGGACGCTTGCCGTGCATCAGTGACATAATTTCCGCTTCCGCGCTCCAGAGTGGTCTGCGTGGAGCTTTCCATACACTGGATGCAGCGGGTTCAGCCTGTGAACAGGTTCTACACCCAGACGGCTGAAGGGACGAGATCTGAGCCGGAAACAGGACACCAGCACATCCCAGGAACTGCCAATCTTAAAGGACACTTCCACCCTGCGAAACCAGTAAGTGTAACCTTTACACTAACTTTTATTTTTGCATAAATAGGCTACTACAGTTGGTGCCTCCACACCCCCCCTTTCTCTACATGTATTATTAACAGAGGTAATGGACACCCTCTGAGGATGGCTGCCTCCTTATTCCAGATTTTACCTGCCTTATGTTAATGTGCTATTATAGCTACAATTGCACTATTTACCTTAGACATCACATCTTATGGAGTGCCGGAAACCCCCCCCCTTTTTTTTTGCTTTTCTTTATAGCTTGCTAGTTGCATGACTATCAGTGGTGGCCGCTCATTAGGGGTGCAGGGGCACCGCCCCCCTAATCCATGCACCCGGCCCCTAATTAACATACAGGGCACTGGACGCATGGATTCCAATTTTTTTTTTAAGCATGTGTTTAGAGCTGGAGGCTCTAATTGGCTTCATAAGACCCCATTGGCCAGGGGTCTGAAGACCCTATTGCCCAGGAGGAGAAGCGACAGCCGGGAAATGGAGTACATGGAGGAGGGAAGCCGCAGCCGTGACCTGCGTGGGGTAAATGCAGTGCTGACGGGGAGCCTGGCAGTCCAGTGGTTGAGCGAGCGAGCAACATTGGGGGGGTGGGTATGGTGTGCGGTGGTGGGCTCGAGTGACGGGGGGAGGATTCATGTGGTATGGCGGGCTGGCTGGCTGGAGCGACAGGGGGATGTCTGTCATCGGGTCTGTCTGATGTCCCCCCAACTGATGGAGCACCAGCCGCCACTGATGACTATTATTTATTTCCCCTTCAGTACTTTTTGAGTGATTGACCCGAAAAAGTATTAAGATCTAGAAAGTTAGAGTTGTTGACTGAAGCTTTTGAGCCTGATCAGAAAGTCAACACAACTTAAATAGGAAGTAAACACTGATGGGTTTTACTTCCTCTTTATTCCCCTGCAAAGTGAAAGCATAATGGGCTAGTATGCATTGTAATATCTTCTAAACCGTGCCTGTATGAAAAACAAAAATTGCTCATCTAAGCTGCCTTACAGACAACGAGCCTTTTCAGAATGAGGACTTAGCAACGCAAGACTCCACATTTCTCTAAAGAAATCCTTTCCGTTAACTCTTTCATGACCAGAGGTCATTGTTGCCTAACTCCCAGGCCAAATTCAGTAGTGTCAGCATACATCCGTTAACTCGACAATAACTCTGTGATTAATTTTTATTAATTAATTTATTTATTTATTAATAATAGACAAATAAGCACAGACAATCAGAGTACAATTAAACCTGTTGGCACAACTCCAACCTAGAGCCACCAGCATATCTCCAGGGTATGCCATTATCTAGCACTGCCAGAATAAAATGTCCCGGAGGGGAAAGGAATTCTTGCACCCGTTTAGTTTGTGTGGATGGTGGAACCAGTTTGTTTTGCTCAGCCAGCTAACTGTATAAAAAATATCAAACATCCATGGCAAGACATGTGAAAAAGACACTAAAGTTCTATGTGTTGGCTAAATAAAATGCACATGTAAATAAGCAATATTTCATATTTACCTGGCCAATATATACAGTGGGGACGGAAAGTATTCAGACCCCCTTAAATTTTTCACTCTTTGTTATATTGCAGCCATTTGCTAAAATCATTTAAGTTCATTTTTTTTCTCATTAATGTACACACAGCACCCCATATTGACAGAAAAACACAGAATTGTTGACATTTTTGCAGATCTAATAAAAAAGAAAAACTGAAATATCACATGGTCCTAAGTATTCAGACCCTTTGCTCAGTAATTAGTAGAAGCACCTTTTTGGTCTGATACAGCCATGAGTCTTTTTGGGAAAGATGCAACAAGTTTTTCACACCTGGATTTGGGGATCTTCTGCCATTCCTCCTTGCAGATCCTCTCCAGTTCTGTCAGGTTGGATGGTAAACGTTGGTGGACAGCCATTTTTAGATCTCCCCAGAGATGCTCAATTAGGTTTAAGTCAGGGTTCTGGCTGGGCCATTCAACAGTCACTGAGTTGTTGTGAAGCTACTCCTTCGTTAGTTTAGCTGTGTGCTTAGGGTCATTGTCTTGTTGGAAGGTAAACCTTCGGCCCAGTCTGAGGTCCTGAGCACTCTGGAGAAGGTTTTCGTCCAGGATATCCCTGTACTTGGCCGCACCACCATGCTTCACTGTTGGGACTGTATTGGACAGGTGATGAGCAGTGCCCGTTTTTTTCCACACATATCGCTTAGAATTAAGGCCAAAAAGTTCTATCTTGGTCTCATCAGACCAGAGAATCTTATTTCTCATCATCTTGGAGTCCTTCAGGTGTTTTTTAGCAAACTCCATGCGGGCTTTCATGTGTCTTGCACTGAGGAGAGGCTTCTGTCGGGCCACTCTGCCATAAAGCCCCGACTGGTGGAGGGCTGCAGTGATGGTTGACTTTCTACAACTTTCTCCCATCTCCCAACTGCATCTCTGGAGCTCAGCCACAGTGATCTTTGGGTTCTTCTTTACCTCTCTCACCAAGGCTCTTCTCCCCCAATAGCTCAGTTTGGCCAGACGGCCAGCTCTAGGAAGGGTTCTGGTCGCCCAGAAAATCTTCCATTTAAGGATTATGGAGGCCACTGTGCTCTTAGGAACCTTAAGTTTAGCAGAATTTTTTTGTAACCTTGGCCAGATCTGTCCCTTGCCACAATTCTGTGTCTGAGCTCTTCAGGCAGTTCCTTTGACCTCATGATTCTCATTTGCTCTGACATGCACCTTGAGCTGTAAGGTCTTATATAGACAGGTGTGTGGCTTTCCTAATCAAGTCCAATCAGTTTAATCAAACACAGCTGGACTCAAATGAAGGTGTAGAATCATCTCAAGGATGATCAAAAGAAATGAACAGCACCTGAGTTAAATATATGAGTGTCACAGCAAAGGGTCTGAATACATAGGACCATGTGATATTTCAGTTTTTCTTCTTTAATAAATCTGCAAACATGTCAACAATTCTGTGTTTTTCTGTCAATATGGGGTGCTATGTATACATTAATGAGGAAAAAAATGAACTTAAATGATTTTAGCAAATGGCTGCAATATAACAAAGAGTGAAAAGTTTAAGGGGGTCTGAATACCCCACTGTATGTATATATATATATATATATATATATATATATATATATATATATATATATATATATATATATATATATATATACACACTTTTTATTTCTGACCATTATAAAATGAACAAAAACACTACACGCTCCCTTTAAATGCCTTTCCTCAGGCAGACCCTTGCATAAGTACTAAACCTAGAGTACTTAGATATTATGACCACTGACAGGCTCACCTGGGGTAAAGCTGCTCTCTATTTGTAATCTATTGTTTACCTAATTGGCCTTCGTGAGAAAGAGCCTAGCTTTGTTTTACTATGAGCAACCAACTCCCTCCAGCATGACAGCTGAAAAAAACTGTCTGATGAGATGATAATCTCTTAATACAAAATGCACAAATGTAAAGGCCATTCATTTGGTATTTGTATAGTAACGTAACTGCCCATTATATACTATCATAATGCTAGGTATTGTTGCCATAACAATGAATGCTTGCCAAAATCTGCAAGAACTAATTTAAGTGACTCCTCTGTGACTGTCTGTGGGAATGCAAAACCCACTTGAAGCAGATGAAATGCAGGTCAGAAGGAAGTCAACTACAGGTTGAACGTGTCTGTCAACAAAATCTGAATGATTTTAGAAGCCTATTGACACAGGCCTTAAAGTGATTGTAAACCTATGTTTTTTGTTTTTTTTAAATAACAAACATATCATACTTACCTCCACTGTGCAATTCATTTTGCACAGTGTGACCTCAAACATCTTCTTCTGGGGTCACCTGGCGGCGCTCGCGGCACCTCCTCGCATCGGTAAACCCCCTGGGAGAAGCACTCTCCCTGGGGGTTACCTTGTGGGCGCGGTCCAGAGTCCAGCATTTGCGTCCATAGACACAGAATGCTAGACTCGGCCTTGCCCGCTGGCGCCCGCATCATTGGAATTGATTGACAGCAGC
This sequence comes from Lithobates clamitans, assembly GCA_037952925.1. Classification (NCBI taxonomy): domain Eukaryota; kingdom Metazoa; phylum Chordata; class Amphibia; order Anura; family Ranidae; genus Lithobates; species Lithobates clamitans. The sequence goes on along the minus strand of JBBGZY010000097.1, from coordinate 980,767 downwards.
GGGAGCCAATGGCTGCACTGCTATCAATCTATCCAGTCAAGAGCCATGAACCACAGGCAGAGAGGAAATGAGCATCTTCGCTGAGGGAACGAAGGGCTCAGGTGAGTAAAATGGGGGGGGGCTGGGGGGCCGGTCAGAAGTTTTTTCACCTCAATGCATAGGATGCATTGAGGTGAAAAATCTCAAGGGTTTACAACCCCTTTAAGGACTTGGTGTTAAAAGAGGATTGTTGTTTTTAGCTGAAGTCATTTGTGGGGACATGTGTTGAGTGGGCAGAGATATGCTGATGTCATCACACAACCCAGAAATTCAGTGGACATGAAGCTTGAGCAGTTTACGGGGTTACAAAAGTGCACTACATAGTGCTCTGAGAGCACACTTTTTGTTGTGAGCTTCATCTTTATGGTATAGGAGTTATGTTTTTTCTACATCAATGTCAAAACTGAAGGGGATTCAAAACTGAGATGTGGTAAAAAGTGAGTGAGAGCCCAATAAGAGCAACAATGTTAACTGTTATGACCAAGCCCATTTTGGTTATTAGTATTAACAGTCTACTCCACTTGATGAGTTTATTTCAGGAAGTGCAATTTCTTAGTGATCTTTACTGTGTCTCTATGTTGGAGCACATTTGAAGACATTGACCACCTTGTACTTTATTTAAGGACTGTGCTTAGAGCACATTACTGGATTGGACTTTTATATATTTATGGATATTATGTATTGTGACTGAGGATTTTACAGATCATATCTCATTTTTGTATATGCAACAGATTGTAATTGATTATTTCAGCACTGTTTGCATATTTTAATATTTTATCTTATTTGATAAGTTGTACCTAGTTTTAGTTATTTATTTATTAATTTAAAAGAGAAATGCATAATATATTATAGATATCTTATCTTCTTTATAAATTAACCTCTATGTGTTCCAAGGGGCAGTCAACAACTAGCAGAATAGATGCTATAGTGATATATGTCCTCAGACAGATGGTTAGAAGAAATGACAGACAGTAGCAGAGTCAACAGACTGATGACCAGGTCAGGTGCAGACAATCAAAGTCTCAATTCCAGACAGACAGAACGTGGACTGCTTTTCACAGGTAACAGGCCTATTATCAAGATAAGCACAGACATGCCAAGTACAAACACAATCCAAACAGTTTACAGTGATATTTAAGGCATGGACAGTCAGGAAGATGTCAGAGATAAACAGACCTCTATTCAAGGCATGATCAAACAGACAAATCTGTTCTTTAGGACTTGAAGCTGTGGCCTCTCTTTAACTTTTACTAATGAGGACAGATAAGGGAGGGGGGGCATGCCTAACAGGAGGGGGGCAGATTTTGATAATTATCCCCCACAGACCCCCACATCCAAAAGACTAGGTATGTGGGCCTTTTGGATTTTCTTTGCTCGATTCCCCCATCAACACAAACAATGTTGATGGCGGAAACTCTTCTGCTGAGCCACTGTCTCCTGGCGGGGAAGCCATCCCCACCGAAAGAGGACAGTGATTATTGCTATAGGCTATAATATCCGCTTGGAATAATCGTATTTTAAATCCGGCAGGCTGGTTGTACCCAAGTTGATCGATCAATCAACTTGGGCACATTCAGCTTGCCCATACATGGTTTGGATATTTTATGGATTTGAACCATTTATGACCAGTTTAACCACTTCAATACTGGGCATTTTCACTCCCTTCCTGCCCAGGCCAATTTTCAGCTTTAAGCCCTCTCACACTTTTGCCGCGTACACACGGTCAATAACAAATGTTCGATGTGAGCTTGTTGTTTAAAATTTCGACCGTGTGTAGGCTCTATAGGTCATTTGTTGTCGGGATTTCTGACAACAAAAATTTGAGAGCTTGTTCTAAAATTTTCCAACAACAAAATCCATTGTCGGAAATTCCGATCGTGTGTACATAATTCCAACGCACAAAATTCCACGCATGCTCGGAATCAAGCAGTAGAGCCGCACTGGCTATTGAACTTCATTTTTCTCGGCTTGTTGTAAGTGTTGTACGTCACCACATTCTTGACGTTCGGAATTTCCGACAATATTTGTGTGACCGTGTGTATGCAAGACAAGTTTGAGCCAACATCCGTTGGAAATAAATCGAGGATTTTGTTGTAGGAATGTCCAATCGTGTGTACGCGACATAAGAATGACAATTGTGCAATGATGTAACACTGTACCCAGAGTCTTGTAGAATGGGAGAATTATCATTTTATCACTGAAGTGAATCCCCTTTTTAATGAATGCCAATATTCATTTGGCTTTGCTTGCAGCAGCCTAGCATTGCTTGCCCTTGCTGAGACTGTCATCTACTAAGATCCCTGGTTCTTTTCCATCTTAGATTCCCCCAGAGGTTCTCCCCTATTGAGTAGATTGCATTCATATTTTTGGCACCCAAAAGCATTATTTTACATTTTTCAACATTAAACTTAATTTTCCATGTAGTTGCCCACCCCATTAATTTGTTTAGATCTTATTGCAAGGTTTCCACATCTTGCGTAGAAGTTATTGCCCTGCTTAGCTTAGTATTGTCCACAAATACTGAGATTGAGCTGTTTATCCCATCATCTAGATCGTTTATGAATAAATTAAAGAGGATTGGTCCCAGGACAGAATCCTGGGGGACCCCGCTTTCTACACCAGACCATTCTGAGTACTCCCCATTTATCCCCACCCTCTGGACTCGCCCCCCGTAGCCAGTTTTAAATCAATGTACGGTATATACTCGAGTATAAGTCGAATTTTTCAGCACATTTTTTTGTGCTGAAAGTGCCCCCCTCGACTTATACTGGAGTCAAGCACTTTTCTGCAGCAAAAAATTTCATTTTCTGAACCGATTTTGGGGCCCCGTATCTCAGGGCCACTTTGTGCTAGGAACCCCAAATTTGGTGTGCAAACCCAGTGGAACTGGTACCACAACATATCCAAAGATGGGGTTCCTAGCACTAAGTGGCCCCGAGATACGGGGCCCCAAAGAAAATGGCATTCTATGCTGCAGAAAAGTGCTTGACATTTTCTGAACCGACTTTGGGGTCCAGTATCTCAGGGCCACTTTGTGCTAGGAACCCCAAATTTGGTGTGCAAACACAGTTGAACTGGTTTTACAACATATCCAAAGCTGGGGTTCCTAGCACTAAGTAGCCCCAAGATACGGGGCCCCAAAATCGGTTCGGAAAATGTCATTCTCTGCTGCAGAAAAGTGCTTGACATTTTCTGAACCGATTTTTGGGGCCCTGTATCTCGGGGATACTTGGTGCTAGAAACCCAAGCATTGGATATTTTATGGTGCTAGTTCCACTGGGTTCGCACACCAAATTTGGGGTTCCTAACACTAAGTGGCCCCAAGATACAGGGCCCCAAATTTGGTCAACTGTGTCCATCTGCAGCAATGTCATTTTGGGACCCTTTGGGTTCAGAGACCCAAAATTTTGGCTGCAGCTAGGGGGCATCTAGGAACCCTTAACTACCGAGTTTGAAGTTTGGGGGACCTATGGCTGCAAATGGGCACAGTGAGGCTGCAAATGGGCATTGTTGACCCTCTTTTCCATTTACAGTAGCTGGGCATTTCTCACCCTCGTCTTATACTCGGGTCACTAAGTTTTTCCCATTTTTTTGTGGTAAATTAGGGCCTCGACTTATACTCGGAACGAATTATACTCGAGTATATACGGTACTCAACTTTTGGTCGATGCCAACAGACCTTAGTTTGTACAGTAAACGTTTATGGGGAACTGTTTCAAATGCCTTTGTAAAATCTAGATACACCACGTCTACAGGCCTTCCTTTATCTAGATGGCAGCTCACCTCCTCATAGAAGGTTAATAGGTTGGTTTGGCAAGAACGATTCTTCATGAATCCATGCTGATTACTGCTAATAATACTGTTTTTATTACTAAAATCTTGTATAAAGTCCCTTATCATCCCCCCAAGAGCTGGCAAACTATTGATGTTAGGCTAACTGGTCTGTAGTTCCCAGGGATGTATCTTGGCCCCTTTTAAAATATTGGTGCTACATTGGCTTTTCTCCAATCAGCTGGTACCATTTGAGTCAATAGACTGTTCATAAAATTATGAACAATGGTCTGACAATAACTTCACTGAGTTGCTTAAAGCGGTAGTAAACCCAGCCATAAAACAGTTTAATTTCCGGCATGTGCCGGAAATGCAGCACTCCCATTGGTTGTGCTCTCAACCAAACTGTCAAACCATCCAATGGCTGGTGTCATAATTGATCACATGTGCAGCATCATGGCAGTTATGGATTAAACAGAGGCAAAGATGGCAGCTTCCTTGGCTGAAAACAACAGGAGGGTTTACTTACACTTTAAGGACCCTTGGGTGTAAGCCATCTGGCCCCAGTGACTTATTAATGTTAAGTTTTTCAAGTCTACTTCTAATTTAATCCTCTGTTAGCCACGAGGGTGCTTCCTGTGATGTGTCATGAGGATATACATTGCAGTCTTGGTTACTGAATCCCCCCGTTTCCCTCGTGAAGACTGAGGGGAAGAATACATTCAAAACCTTCGCCATCTCTCCAGGATGTAACCAGATTGCCTTCATCATTCTTTATGAGGCCAATATGTTCTGATCTCCCTTTCTTACCATTCAAATACTTAAAGGATTTCTTTTTTTTTTTTTTTTTTTTTTTTCTTTCCTCAGTTATGTGCCTTTCGTCTGCTATCTTAGCTGCCCTGATTGCAGCCTTACATTTCTTATTGCATTCTTTGTAAAGTTGGGATGTTGATGATGACCCCTCTGCCTTGTATTGTTTAGAGGCCTTCTCCTTTGCTTTTATATGCATTTTTACGTTGGAGTTAAGCCACCCATGATGTTTATTACTAGCGCTTTTATTTCCCATTGCAATGCACTGGCTAATACCTTTATTTAATATGCTCTTAAAGCACTCCTATAAAGGTATCTTAATATTTCTCTAACATCTGCAAGGGGGCAGCCATGAGCTTTCATTTTTTTGGGTCCCTCCCTGACTCTATTGCTTGCTGTCACTTCCTAGTAGAAATATTTTCAGTAGTGTTTGTGTTAGACCCAGACATTAGATTGGAGCCATAGAATGTACAGTATTTTATTTCAAATGTTTATTTCATTGGAAAGAGTTTTTAGGTTGATACCAACATCAATATTTGTAAGCTGTGGCAATGGTTGCCTTCATGATAAAACAAGCTACCTTCAAAGGGATTTACCTATTAGATTGCCATCATTATACAAAAATAGAGTCACTGGTCTACTTGAGGTCCACACAACAGAGCAAATGAGCAATGTGTTTTTCAAACTTCAATCATGTGTTGGTTGTCTTGGCTTCTATTTTGTACATGTTGTATCCAGAGTGATGGATAGGAAAACAATGAGCTGTATTATTGTCATTTTAATTAGTTTCCAAAAACTGGTAAACATAATTATGGATATTATACCTTGTGGGAAATTCAAGGTCATTATAACACAATGAAATTAATATTTTCACATTACAGTAGCATGCATTATATTAAAGTATGATAGGTAGCTAGTGATGTGATTAGTTAATTAATTAGCTGATCCATTCCATGAAAAGCAAACATTTTTGTGGGGTGAATTTGATTGCAATTTCTTCCAGTGCTGTACAGCTATACCACATTGTGGCACAAAGATGCAACACTGCACAACAGAGTTTAAATGATAAAACAATACAGTTAACTATTACTTGTCAAAATAGAATATGCATTTAAGAAATATTTAAAAATGTTTGAATGAAGACACAATCATATACAGTAACAAATACATATTTTATTTTACACACTGTGCAGGGATGCCACCCCCAATTTTTTTTTGTTAAAAATGTTGCTGTTTTGTTACCTTAATCGTGGCTATAAAAAATGTCAAAGGCATTACAAGTTCCAGATATCTTTTTGGAGTGTTTGTAATCCACAAGAATTAGCATCTCTTTTTACTCCCTTTTGCTCTGATAAATACACTATTAAAAGAAAAAATACCTATTAAGTGTATCAGAAATTCAGAGCTGCCCTGTGTTATGTGTGCCATTTCTGTGCTTTTTCAAGACATTCTTGTCTTGGAAGACATACAATTTAGTCCATATGCCCTGGAGAGGAGGAGAATGGGAGGTATTTAGTAGTTTAACAACAGAAAGCTGGGCAGGGCTGAGACCAGTTTTTGCAATTCCAGATGACAAAAAGGCATATGGTATCATTGCACAGGAAATTAGGAGTGCATTTCTGGCAAGTCAACAGGTAATATTTTTTTTAATTGCAAATTCTTTTAAAGAAAAAAAGCATAGGGAAATGTACATGCATTTCAGATAAACTTCATATTTTATTTTATTTTTCCCCTAATATTTGCTTTAAATCAAGATAACTTGGCAAAAGCCAATGGAAGATCTTATACAGTTACAGTGGGTAACATGATGGAAATTATTTTCCATAAAAAACAAATATTAAATTCTATGCTTTAAATATATTTTTATACCTGAAGATTTACTATACTTTTTATCTAATAGTTACCTATAAACATGGGCGTCTGCAACGGGGGGCAAGGGGGGTCAAATCGGGAAGCGGGTACACAGCGAGCGCGCAGGTAGAGGAGGGGAGCCAAAGCTGTCAGTGCCGCCCAGCTCCTATCACAATATTTGCACACACAGATCCTCTCAGTCTCTGGGAGCTTCAGGCAGCTGTGTGGGGGAGGGGCACTAATGTCATCGTATGGAGCAGGGGCCCGGGAAGAAGGAATCTCTCATGCTGTTAAAATTAGGTCAGTAAACAGGGAGAATTGTACAGAAACTGACCTCTGGGGGTGAAACTATTGTACTGGGGGGCAAACTGCTGCTCCCTCATGTCATGTGCAGTTCAGTGACCACCATGTGATGTATTGTGCCCACCATGTGCAGTGAAGTGACCACCATGTGCTGTGAAGTGACCACCATGTGATGTACTGTATTGTGCCCATCATGTGCAGTGAAGTGACCACCATGTGATGTATTATGACCACCATGTGCAGTGAAGTGACCACCATGTGCAGTGCAGTGACCATCATGTGATGTATTGTGCCCACCATGTGCAGTGCAGTGACCACCAGGTGCAGAGTAGTGACCACCATGTGATGTACTGTGCCCACCATGTGCACAGCAGTGACCACCATGTGATGTACTGTGCCCACATGTGGTTTGGTGTGCCCACCGTGTAATGTGCTGTGCCCACCATGTAATGCGGAGTGGTGTGCCCTCCGTGAAATGTGCTGTGCCCACCATATCATGTGCTGTGCTATAAAAATTTTAAAAAATACTTATTCTGACATTGATCTACTAATGCTACCTATTAAATGATCAGAGACCAGTTTGCAATACAAGGTAACATATCATTAGCTAAGGACAATACTTCAAAAGTACAGAAAATTAAAACTGCAATTAGAGAATCCAATTCCATAGTCTGGTCCAATGAGATCATTTATTAATAATTATTTATTTTACTATATAAAAATTTGTTTGTAAGATGTAAAAGAAATAGAATAATGTAAAATGGTGTTAAGATGAAAAAACTCAAATATAGCAGACTTTTAAACATGAATTGGTACATTTACTAAGCTAAATGTACAACATATAAAGAAAGCTTCCCTTTAAACCTTAGGTGAACTTAAAACAGCAATAAATACTTGCAAATTAAGTTATAGGGAACTAAAGACACCATCACTACTTTTGGAGTAATACGCCAGGGAACACACAAATATAGAATAAAAACAGGCTAAAGGGCTTGTTGAAAAATGCAAGAATGTACTGTAAATGTAAAAATACCAACTAGGCAACTAAAAATGTCCCTATGACAACAGAGGCTATGAGCTTTTTGTTCACAGATATATAATAAATATTATGAGATACAAAGATTAGGGTCTGAAAATTGGAGAAGACAAGTAGACCCTGGCAAACGAGTAGGTTTTTTTTTTTTTTGAGTGGAAGAATTTGTAAAGTCAATCCAGTCCAGTCACTGACATTGTGGTCCACATTCAAACAATTTATTAATAAGACTATCACATTTCTTTCTATGCACCACAAATAAGGTCAGCAAAACATATTTTGTTCTAAAAGTTGTTCTTTTAAAGAATATGAATCAGGGGAATTCAACAATTTACTTTTAACTCCTCTAAAGCCCAGTACACACAATGAGATTATCGGACAAATAATTGTCCATTTTTGTTTATTTGCATGCTAGTCTCCAGATTGAAAATGAAGAAGTTACCAAAGTACGAAAATTCTCGCACGACAGAATAAAAATGCAGAAGTGATGTCATTGTTGTATTTTATTTTCGGAGGAAAACTGTACTGATTGAACAAAAATCGTATAATCTGGTATTGTACGAGAAAAATTATCGTGTTTGTCCCTTTGGAAAATTTCAAATGAAAGCTGTATACTAATGATCTTATTATTGTATGATCGCTTCAAAAGCAATATTTTTTGTATTATTTTCTGATTGTGTGTACAGGCCTTAAGGACTAGATTGCAAAAATTAGAGTTCATCATCTCTCTGGAATTTGTTTAAACCTATGACTCCAGATCAGATCTATTATATTTTATTTTACTAAAAGAGAATGTATAGTGTTTGTATCTACTGTATTTTCCTTTATTTTTATATTCAGAGATAAAACATACATTAAAAAGATCTCCATGTAAATACAGAATGCATACACAAATATTTTAATTTCCAGACAGAAGGTGGAGCTTTAGGCCACATTTATCTTTTAAAACTGGCTGATCTATAACTGTCTTGCTGAAAAGGATCCTGTTTGCAGAGCTCAATAACCGTTTTACACATTTTACACATCCAGAGGAGCCCCTCATTTCACCGCCTGCCCTTTTCTAAAAGAAAAATTGTTTTCAATCTAATTTAAGTTAAAGTTGAAGAGAGAGATTCTAAAAGACAACAACTTTGCCTGTGCTTAGCAAAACCATAATGCTCTGTGACACCACTGTCATTTGTGTAATATTTATGAAGGCTTATTTGTAAAATAAGGGCATTGTGTAAAATATAAAAGAAAATATGAAAAAACAGTAAAGGAATTATAAGCACAAAGCATTACAGTTTCCTTTTAACTTAAAAAGAACATTTGTCAAACATGCTTTCTCTACATCTACAGACAGATAGTTTAGATATGCAGAGGGTAGAGGGGCATATTTTCCATTACCATATAATACACTATGAAAAGACGGTGCTATTTAAACTACCTGTGGAAACAAAGAAAGACTTTTAGGAAAGTTGATTCGTATTTAAAGCGGAGTTCCACCCTAAAGTGGAACTTCCGCTCATCAGATTCCTCCCCCCCTCCGGTGCCACAATTGGCACCTTTCAGGGGGGAGGGGGTGCAGATACCTGTCCAAATACAGGTATCTGCAGCCACTTCCGGGCTTAGACAGCCGCAGAATATCCGCAGAAGCCCCCCCCCCCCCCGTTGTGTACTGGGAAACACAAAGTTCCCAGCACACAACGGGGACCAGTGCAGAGGCGCAGCGTGACTCCCGCATGCGCAGTAGGGAACCGGGCAGTGAAGCCGCAGCGCTTCACTTCCCGATTCCCTGCCCAAGGATGGCGGCAGGGGCAGCCGAGAGCCGAGCAAAATTGATCGGCTTCGGCTGCCGACATCGCTGGACCCTGGGACAGGTAAGTGTCCATTTATTAAAAGTCAGCAGCTGCAGTATTTGTAGCTGCTGGCTTTTAATATTTTTTTTTAAAGGTGCAGCTCCTCTTTAAGACTAGTAGCAGGGCTGTCTTTAATATTGATTGAACCCTGGGCAAATATTTTCTTGGGGCTTCCCCATGCAATTCCCCCCCCCCATCATTACACAGGACTCCCTCCCACATACTACCTAAATCACTACATAGGACCCCCATTCCCTATACTACCCTCATAATTACAGGACCCCCTCCCACATCATTACACAGGACCCCCTGCCCAATACTACTCCAATCACTACATAAGCCCCCTCCCCCATACTACCCCCATTATTACACAGGATCCCTCCCCCAGAATACCCCCATCATTACACAGGACCCCCCCCCCACACTACATTGCCACTCATCAGCGCACTGCTGTTTCTGCAGAAAGGGTGGTTATTATTGAGGATTTGAGGATAGAGAGGCGGGAGGGGGGTATTGTTGAGGGTGGAGAGGTGGGAGGGGGGTATTGTTGAGGGTGGAAAGGCGGGTATTGTTGAGGGTGGAGAGGTGGGAGTGGGGGATATTGTTGAGGGTGGAGAGGCAATAAGGGGTATTGTTGAGGGTGGAGAGGTGGGAGGGGTTATTGTTGAGGGTGGAGAGGCAAGAGAGGGGTTATAATTGGGGGTGGAGATGCAGGGAGGGAGGTTATAGCTGAGGGTGGTGAGGCAGGGAGGGAGATTATTGTTGAGGGTGGAGAAGCAGGGAGGGGGGTTACTACCCTCATTAGTACACAGGATCCCTCCCCCCCATACTAAATTGCCACTCATTAACCAACAGTGCGCTGCTGTTTCTGCAGAAAGGATGGTTAATATTAAGGGTGGAGATGATAGAAATCAACAGAGCTTCCCCTCATTTCAGATCTTTCCCTCATGTACAGTGACTGCACTTCCAAATGCACTTGCAGTGCACCTCCAAGTTCACTTGTAGTGCACAGTGAATTTGCCTTTAGTAAATCAAACCCCTATGCTGCAAAGACACATGGTGCAGTAAAGGCAAGAAAAAAAATATTTAAAAAAATCTGTCATACTTCTACTGCTGGACAGATTGTGAAGTTACTTATCCATAGTTTTTACTTCTATGGTGTAGATAAATATGATGCTTACATTCAGTGGCATTGCTAGGGGGTGGCTTTTGGGGATGAACCCCCGAATGTGGGGTCCATAGCCCCGAGTGTCTTAGAGGGTCCAGCTTTTTGAGTAAAGAGAAAGGACAGACAGCAGCGGTGGCAGCCGCAGTTTACCTTCTGTGTGGTCCGACCATTGCAGCGCCACCCGCTGCACTGTTACATACGGAGTGATATGCCTGAGGACAGCAGCAGGAGAACGGCCGCGGTGCTCGATTTTTCCTTGTATCCAGCCGGTGTGGCGACACCCACTAGTTTTCTGCCTCCAGGGTCACGCTGTCATTATGCCTGAGGGCAGCAGGAGAATAGAATAACAGCCGTGGCTTGAGCGGAAGAGTAAAGGTATCAAGGTCCCTTTCTCTCTCTCTCTCTCTCTCTCTCTCTCTCTCTCTCTCTGTCCAAAATCGGTCATCACCGCCATTACTAGTACAAAAAAATCCATAAACCTATCCCATAGTTTCTAGACACAATAACTTTGGTCCAAACAAATCAATATACACACCTGGATTTTGTTAAAAAAAAAAAAAAGTAGCAGAATACATTACCTAAATTGATAAAGAATTTTTATTTTTTTTACTTTTTTTTTTTATTTTTTTCTTGGATGTGTAAAAATCAAAAAATCAAAGAGGTGATCAAATACCACCAAAAGAAAGCTCTTTGTGGGAAAAAAAGGACATCATTTTTGTTTTGGTACAGCGTCACATGACCGCGCAAGTTGTCAATTAAAGTAACCCACTGCCGCATTGCAAAAAATGGCCTGGTCAGGAAGGGGTGTAAAGCTTCCAGGGCTGAAGTGGTTAAGCCAATGACATTGCGAGGGAGAACGGCCCTGGGGTGAAAGAATGAACGTGCTAGATTATCTCTCGCTTTTCAGTGCTGTTATCTGGGAGAATGTGGATTTTTTTTTTAAAGTGAACTTATTCTTTATAGGATGCTGCATATAGTGGCAGGTGACGGTGGCAAGTGACACGCTCAGGGCTCCCACTGATTCTGCATTATGGTGAGTGGAACCACTTCAATATATTACAATGTAACAATAGAAACTATGCGCTTCAATCACCCTGACACCATATCAACCATGATGATTAAAGCGCCAACACCAGCCATTGCCCGCAAAAAATAGCTTACCACTGGCATGCCCCCCCCCCCCCCCACTCTTTTGCTGACCTAGCAACGCTCCTGCTTATATTCCAGATAAACTTTTGTGTACTATAACTATCCGTACTGCTTCTGCTAAAATGGGCCACTCCATTATCCTGATGCTTGATACAGGATCTGCTAACATGAACCACTTCCTGCAGCTACTCTTAACCCTTTCACTGCCAAAGCCGTTTTTTGCTTTTTTGCACACATGTTTAAAAATCATTTTAGGCCTGAAGATTACTCAAAACCCACAAATATTATATATTTTCTGAAAGCAGATAGCCTAGAGAATAAAATAGTGGTACTTCCAATTTTTTATGTCACACGATATTACCGCAAAGGTCTAATTTCAGTAAAAAACACACTAACGTGAATTCTAGGGCAAACAGATGCAATATATTACCCACATTTTTGGTAAAATATAAAATATGAGGCACTGAGTAAATAGATACCCAACATGCCAAACCTTAAATTTGTGTGCGCCCGTGAAATGGCGTCAAACTTCAGTACCCTATATTTTCTGTAGGCGGCGCTTGAAGCCCCCTATAGGTATCAATTTAGTGTTACGTTAGAATTATTGCTCTCACTCTGGCATGCACGGCAATATGTAGCATGTGTATTGCAATCAACATTTTCATGCGTAGGCACCCTGACACATGCGTTTACGTTCCCAAATCACAAAAACACCAATTTTCTCTCTCGCTCCTATTTTCAACCTGGGGATTGGTGCTATACCCAAGTTGAACTGTCCATGATCAGATAACTTTTTCACATGCGTTTACGTTTGTGTATATGTGTATATGTGAGGGTGGGGGTGGCTCAAAATTTTTGGGGGGATTTTATGTGCTTGGGTTTATTTTTTGGGGGACTAAAAGACCCTTCATGTCTCCCCTGTACTCCACTAAATGTTTTGTAATGCAGATCACATTGCAAAACATTTTTTCCTGGCTAAGCTAGCTGGGGACACTGAGCATTTGACGCAGAAGTGATGTCAGACACGTCGCTTTTCAGGTCACACAAAGAATGGGAGGAGAACTGAAGTATGTCCCCTCTTCTCCTTCCCCTCCACCCGCTGCACCTGCCATGGAGCTCCCGGGCCCGCCAATGGAGCCCAGTGAGCATGGCAGGTGTGGTGGTGGGGGTTGCCGGTACTAGGGGTGTGTGCCAGTGATCAGGCTGCAGTGGAGCTGCACGAATGCTCTTACCTGACAGACAAGAGTCTGCCTGTCAGTTTCACACACAATCCCGGTGGCTGCAGCCACAAGATTGTGTGTAATACCAACCGTTGTTAGGTCCATACGACATATTTTAGCGTCTTATTCCTGTGCTTGGTTGCCTGCCAGTCACTGTAAAATTTCAATCAAATAATGTTTAAGTTGAATTCTACTTTTAAAAAAAAACATCCATTAGTGGATGTATTACAACAGCACCAGTTGCTACTGTCCACAGTTTCTTCACTCAGCAACACCTCACTGGGCCATGCAAAGGACTTTGTTAAAGTTAAAAATGTTAAAGTGCAATCAGTGTGTAAAAAATTTAAACACTTAGCCTTCTTTGTAAGAAAAGTTGTCTCCCAAAAGCTTCAGAAAATAATACTGACTTGCCCTCTCTGCAACCCGAACAACTAAATGATCTCTCTAGACCCTTCACAATCACAACTGAAGACATTCTTAAAGTAATCTCTAATCTCCCTCTACACAAAGCTCCTGGCCCAGACAGATTCAGTAATATATATTATAAGTCCTTTAAAGAATTACTATCACCCCACCTTTAAAAAACATTTTCTACCTTTGCAATCTCTGATAAAATCCTCAAAGGATCGCTAGAAGCCCTTATAGTGACAATCCCCAAACCAGACAACCCAGCTAACTATCATCCCATTTCATGACTTAATGTAGACATAAAAATGTTCGCAAAGTTACTATCTTCCAGAATTTCCCAATGTGCCCCATCACTTGTCCATAAGCATCAAGTAGGGTTTGTTGAAGAACAGCAGGCATCTGACAGGGCTTGTTATTTTATAGACCTGATTCAATGGGCGTGCAGCTGATGTTATTCTCTGCTCTTGTCTCTTGATGCAGAGAAGGCCTTCGACAGGGTGCACTGGAATTATCTATGGGAGGTTCTTCTGAAATATGGCTTTAGTGGCCCTATTTTCTCAGCAATCTTAGGACTATACTCTCTCCCCAGTGCCCAAGTGTGAACCTCCAGACTCTTATCTAACCCTTTTGACACCACCAATGGCGCCCGTCAGGGGTGTCCACTCAGCCCTATTATTTTTTCTTTAATCATAGAACCTCTGGCAATGTCCATAAGATCCAACCCCAACATCTCGGGCATCACGGTTGGTTGGGAGGAGTTCAAAATAGGCCTATACGCATATGATGTTCTTCTCTCCCTCTCTAACCCTTTAGTATCCCTCCCCGAGGTACAAAAAACCCTAGAGACATTTGGCTCCGTCTTTCTATAAAACCATTTTCTCCAAGTCTAGCATGCTAGATATTCACCTTGATACTGTCCTCAAAAATCAAATTTATAGATTAACCCCTTTCTCCTGGGCACCAAATAACTCTCTTTCATATTTAGGTATACAGCTGACTGCACCTTCCAGCAACATCCTTGCTACTAACTACAACAGAGTAGTGGAAAAGGTAAATAAAATAACTCAAGACATAAAACAAGTTAATGTCTCTTGGGCTGGTAGGATTGCCCTGGTAAAAAATGTTTCTTTTGCCCCACATACTCTATTTTTTCAGGACTGCACCTCTCTCGCTACTGCCCCAATACCTGGAAAAATTACAATCTATCATAAACTCGTTCACATGGAAATAAAAACGCCTTTGAATCAAAGCAACACTCCTCTGTACGCCAGCATTCTTGGCAGGACTTGGTGCACCAAATATAGCAAATTATTACAAGGCGGTTATCTTAGACCAGAAGAGATATTTTTGTTGGTCCTCAGACCCACCATCCTGGACCTAGAGTGAGAGCTCAATTCTTAGCTCTTCCACTAGAGCTACTCTCTCTGCAACCCTCCTCAAATATCACCCACCTCATCTCAAATTAAGCAAGACTGCATCCACTACACGCATCTTGTCCTTATTGGCACAACCAGTAGCAGGCGTACCAACTAATATCCTTTGACTCCTTCCGCTAGAGGTAATAACTCTCTTGTCCCCAGATCTCAAAGTTAGTACCTAAATCAAAGTGGTATCAAATGAATTGGGGACCTTTACAATAACACTCATATCTTCTCCTTTCAAGAGCTACAAAAAAAGTTCCACATTCACCTTAATGACTTTTTCAAGTATCTTCGTATCAGATCAATACTCCAGAACCTAAAGAATAAGGACAATGATCTTCTTCAAGATAACTTAAAATGTTACAACTCTCCTGCTGCTACCCAGAAAGGAATCTCTTACCTATACCGCTTACTCTCCACAAAGACAGCGAATTCCAAGTCTCAATCTATGTCATACTGGAAACGAATACTGAACGTCTCCATCCCTCTCCGTCAATGGCATAGTACTCTACAGCTTCCACTTAAACTCTCCAAATGCCTTTTACACTGGGAATCGATACACAAAATCTTCCACATGTGGTATTACACCCCAACCAAGCTTGCCTCTATTTTCCCAGATCAATCCCCGAATTGCAGGACACTGCTCCCTTTCTGGCTCCCTTTATCACATCACAAAAATCTCTTCATACTGGTCAAAAATTGTGAACTTTATATCCTCTGTGTCATCTTATACCTGATCACTCACCCTGCAAATGGTTCTCTTGGGTATTGGCTCTCCCTCCACATGCTGGAGTGATGGATGTAAAGAAATTTCCATAATTGAGAGGGACAATGTTAAGCCTGATGGGTCGGGGGATCCAAGTGGAAATCCTGTATCCTAAAGGAAGCAGGCTGGGGACACCAGGGCAGGTAGACAGCGACCGAGCCACCAGGAACTAAAGGCCACTGGCAGGAAGAGAGCCAAGAGGCTCCAACACTGTCCCTCCCTGGGACCTCTCGATCGTGGAAATTTCTTCACATCCTGCCCTCCAGCATGGTTGGTTTTCTCCACACTCAGGAGATCCCCTGTCATACATGCGGCTCGAGCCTCCAGATCCATGGCTGCTGTATGCCTTAATTTTTATTTCTATTTACCTTGGAATAAACGCTATTGTTTTTATTTACCCAAGACTGGACTGGTATTTATTTGCTATGGCACAGTGCTTTTTAAACCATTTTTGGTTTGTGTTGATCTTAATGAACTATATAAAGCTATTGTTATTTTAGTCACCCCTTGCCATATATTAAGGAAGTATTTTCAGACTGCAAAAGAGCTATTATATTTTCGATGCTGGGTCTTGAAGACCCTATAATAAGGTTATGCTGGATAAGGAAGGACAATTGAAGACTTGTTCCATTTTAGGTGTGTATCTTATGGAATACCATCCAGTAACCATCCAGCTGTTTTCAAAGATGGAGGTTTTCAATCCTCAGTATTGTATGTGTTGTACAGTGCTATCTGGATGGCATAATTATATGTGGGCCAACTCTGAATCATCACAAGTAGTTTAAAAGTGTTCTAAATTGCATTGAATGTGCAGGACTAAAACTAAATCTTTCTAAATATTGCTTATCAGAGTGAGGTCAAGAGGTGTGTGGGGCTCTGTTAGAGACTGAAGAAGCAGTGAGAGGTGTCTGGAGGTTTGTGTCAAAGTGGGGATAGGGTCAGAGTGGGGATAAGGGGTGGGAGCAGCATTGTGTCAGAGCAGGGGTGAAAAGTGTCATAGGGTTGTGTCAAAGCAGTGGTGAGGTAGGAGAGGGGTTTATGCCCCGTACACACGGTCGGACTTTGTTCGGACATTCCGACAACAAAATCCTAGGATTTTTTCCGACGGATGTTGGCTCAAACTTGTTTTGCCTACACACGGTCGCACAAAGTTGTCGGAATTTCCGATCGACAACCACGCGGTCACGTACACCACGTACGACGAGACTAGAAAAGGCCGGTTCAGAACCAAGCGCGGCACCCTTTGGGCTCCTTTTGCTAATCTCGTGTTAGTAAAAGTTTGGTGAGAGACGATTCGCGCTTTTTCAGACTCGTGGCTTTCAGATCGTTTTCTGCCGTTCAGTTTGTGCTTGTGGGTTTGTATTTGCTCTTCAGTGCGTGCAGTCAGTTCGTATCGGAGTTTTCTGTGCGATCTTGTCCGCTCGTTGCTGTTTTTCAGGTCGCTCTTCACAGGCCTTGCTGTTCTTCAGTGCGTTCTGTTACTTCGTTCTGAGCAGCCGACCGTTTTCTAGTCATGTTTCGTATGCGTACTCCTCGTACAGTTCGTGCTGTGCGGGGGCTTGGTGTTGGGGTCCTGACCTTGACACAAGTCCAGTCCATGAACAGGGCGAGGAGGAGTTCATGGACCAAGAATTGGTTGCTTCAGCGTGACCAGTTCTGTTATATGCCTTTGCTCCGTGAGATCCGTGAGAATAATCCTGGTGATTTCAGGAATTTTCTCAGGATGACGGACCCCGTATTTCACCGTTTGTTGGCTTCGCTGACCCCCTATATCAGCAGGCAGGATACCTGCATGAGGCAAGCCATCACTCCGGAGCAGAGGTTGGTCGCTACCTTGCGGTATTTGGCGACAGGGAGAAGCCTGCAGGACCTCAAGTTCTCGACAGGCATCTCCCCCCAGGCTCTTCTTTGTGGACATTTACTGCTTGTGTTTGTTTTAGCTGACCCTGACAGAAATGCGTGGAGTCCAGAAAATGTCGTGATTGTGTAACCTTATACAAAGCACTGTTGGCTGTTATTTACTAAATGCAAAGACACTTTTCACTACAAGTGCACTTGCAACTGCACTGAAACTGCACTTGTAGTGCAAAGTGGATTTGCCCTTAGGAAATTACCCCCATTTTCTCATCAAACAAAATTACATCACCCCAAAAGTGTTGTAGCGTTGAGACAATAATCCACACATTCTTGATGAACAATCTTTTTAATACCAGCACAATCACAAAGGTTTTTCTGACAAACCAACATGTTTGTTGTATAACAATTTTTGTGGTGTCATTATCCAAAATCAAAATGTGCATTTTATAGAAAACAGGCCTGTGTAAAACCCACAAGAAAGACACAAATCTTGATCTTACAAAGTTCACATTTGGTAGAACTTGAAGGCAATATCAGACATGAGTATTTAGGAACTGTGTTTGATATTGCGTTCAGATGGGGGGAAATCACCCCTGGAAAAGCCAAATTTGGAAGATGCACACAAATTTTCCAATGTCAACATGTGCTATCTGCCATCACGGGGGATGAAGGGACGTGTTTTTGGGGAGAAAGCCCTTCCTCACCGTTACTTTATTATTGAGGAAGGGGTTGCACCCCCAAAACGCGTCCATTGATCTCCCGTGATGGCAGATAGCACATGTTGGCACACTGTGTGCATCCTCCAAATTTGGCTTTGGGAAAAATCACAAAAACATTTCGCACATTGTAGCAAACAAAAGAAGAAAGTGATTTTGAGGGGCTTTAAACTCGCCCAAAAACATCAATGATGTTTTTATATTTTGGAATAACATCATTGATGTTTTGCTTGATGTTTTCCAATTGTAAATTACACCCCATGATCTCCCCGATCAGGATCTGGGCACTTTCGGATGTGAAAGGATCTTCATCCACAACCTCACGATCACCTAAAAAGAAAGGAAACCCAAAATAAATTAGGTCTAAAAAAAATGCCGCCATCCATCTCTTACCTGAGCCTGTGGTCGCAGACACTCACCTGTTGTGGTGACTAGTTCCACCACGTCTTCATCCTCCTGCTCAGCTTGTGTTGGGGGGATTTCCCCTTCTTCCAGGGGGGGGGGGGGCTCTGGTCTCCTCGGATGAGGGGTGTCCTCCGAGTCTTTTCTCCCCTATGTAAAACAAAAATGGTATAATTAGCACACAGATATTTGATGGCAGAACTCTAAAGATGAAACATTGCTTGGAAGTGGGGTACAATTGTCTATTTTAGCAGAGTTCCAAGATGTAGCTTTTTTAGTGTCCTTTGTCAAGCTGCAATACTTTACCTGTTTTGTACAAGCTTCACAGATGGAGACCCCCCTATAGTATACACTGGAGCACCTGTGTGGCCCCCCTAATAAAAAGGGTGTTCTGGGGTCCCACACTAGTGCTCCAGTGTCCAGATGTGAAAACAGCTGCTCAGTGTCCTCTCCTTACACACAATCTAGTTTGCATTTCATTCTAGTAACAAAGCCATCTACACAACCCAATTCTTTGAAGACAAGTATAAGGCCTCAAAATGGTGGCCAAATGCATATGGGCTAAACAATGGTATTTTATAGTCCGAAAAAAAAATGTGTGATCCGAACGAATAATGTGCCCATGAACATGAAAGTTGCCATTTTAAACTGTACAACAGTTCCTAAAAGCACATGGAGCAGCACGAACGTAATAAACACAAGAACAATAGGAACACAGCACAACTACTTACTTTTTTGCAGCACTCTCCGGATCTTTCTGTACTGCTCATGTTCTCGTAATTTCAGGTCCGACCACCGCTTCCTGAGCTGATCTTTCGATCGTCGTACCCCGAATTTCCGGTGCAGACTCCTGACCACTTTCGCCATGATCTTGGCCTTTCAGACATTGTGGTTGGGGTAAGGCCCATACTTTCCATCATAGTCGGCCTTCTTCAGGATGTCCACCATTTCCAACATCTCCCCAAAGGACATATTTGAGTCCTTTAATCTCCTTCTGGATCGGGACGTTTCAGGCTCCGGCCTTTCCTCCTCCTCCTCCTCCTCATTGCTGTAATTAGCACGATCCTGCTGTCTATCCGCCATGTGCTCTTCCTCCACTGCGCCGAACAAAAAGGGGCGGGGAATAGAATAGAAAGAATGTCAGGGGCGGGCGGAGTTATACGCATGCGCAGTGTGTATAAATCGTAACGCGCGCGTCTTACGTACGATCTGTGAGCGGAGGAAGGAGCATCGGAGACGCCGATTGTGCTAACGAAGGTAGGATCTAAACTTGGGCCTATACTGCTTCGAAATTGAAGCCTATATTGTAACAAGATTAGGGGAGTTTGGCCTGACATTAGGGTTTGTCTTGTGTTGTGTCTTGCAGAGAAAATGGATGGGTTCAACGACCACAATTTCCTGCCCCTGTTTATTGACAAGTACAGAGAGCTGCCCTGTCTGTGGCAGGTCAGACACCCCCACTATAACCACAAACAGAAGAGGCAGGCAGCGCTGGAGAAACTGCTGGAGTTGGTGAAGCCGATGGTCCCCACAGCAACCATCCCTTATTTAAAAGCTAAAATTGGTGGCCTGAGGAGCACTTATCTTAGGGAGCGCAAGAAGGTCACAGATTCCCAGAGGTCCGGAGCTGCAGCAGATGACATTTATGTCCCCAGGCTGTGGTACTATGAGAGACTGCGATTTCTGTTAGACCACACTGAAGTCAGGGAATCCCTCTCTACTCTTCCTTCCACTCTTCCTTCCACCCCAGCTGAGGCTTCCGATGTCCAACCTGGGCCTTCCAGCCAGGAAGAAGTGGAGGAGCCCAGCTGGAGTCAGGTATAGCATTCTTCTACAGATTTCTGGGCAATAAAGAAATGATGTTTACTAGATGTTATTATTGATCACTAATTGCTGCTTGAAAGTGTTTTACATATCAATACACAGTAGTTGGCACCCAAAATTGGGACAAGAATGAAAACTGCTGGGCTCAGAAGGATAGTCTGTTATATTTGTTAACATTGAATTTGCAGCAGTCAGGAGGTGAAAATTGTGTGTGATTGATGAAAACAATACTAAAACTATGTCCCTTTTTCATACACAGGAAGACCTCAGCCAGGAGGAGGCTGTGGAATGTGGCAGTCAGGAGGAGGCGGGGATTAGTGGCAGCCAGGAAGAAGCGGGGCTAAGTGTCAGCCAAGAGAAGCCAGGGACAAATGCAGCCTGACTGAGTCTTAGGTCCCTCCCCTCCGCCTGCCATATAAAAGGGCCAGGAAGGCCACTCCCAGTCCTGTGCAGGATTCAGCGTACAGGCTGATCCAGGAGGCTTCGGCGTCCCTCAGAGCCTTCCCCAGTCCTGAAGAGGCCTTTGCCTGCATGGCTGCCACCAAATTGCAGGGCATGCAGAAGGGCCAACGCAAGATTTCTGAGGACCTGATTTATAAAGTCCTTCGTAAGGGGGAGAGTGGGGAACTGACACCCAAGACGGATGTCATTGAGATGGACCATCCTCCTCCTCCTCCTCCTCCTCCTGCTGCCACAACTCCACCACCACAGCCAAAGGCTGGAAGGAAGCGTGGAAGGAAGACCTGAGAGTGATGACCTGGGTTCAGTCTGGTCTGACAGAAGATGCAGTCTCTCGTATGACCACAGCCTGGGGACACAGATGTCATCTGCTGCTTTCCGGATCTC
Source organism: Lithobates clamitans (assembly GCA_037952925.1). Lineage (NCBI taxonomy): Eukaryota > Metazoa > Chordata > Amphibia > Anura > Ranidae > Lithobates > Lithobates clamitans. The sequence goes on along the minus strand of JBBGZY010000097.1, from coordinate 959,345 downwards.
TGGGACTTCTGGACCAGACTGCCCTCCCTTAGATATGGACTCCTCAGGCCACCAATTTTGCTTTTAAATAATTGATGTCTGCCCTGGGAGTCCAAGGCTTCGCCCACTTCTGCAGTTTCTCCAGCGTTGCCTCCCTCTTTGTTTATAGTTAATAGTTAATAAAATATTTTTAGGTAAATTCTACTCTCCTGTGTGTGTTTTTATCCAAAAAGGACAGTTTGTTGGTGAGTATTCAGGTACATTTCTAAAGTACAATGTGAAATTAACAAGGGACAACAACACCAAACAATCTCCTCCTACAGATTAAATAGAACAACATATCAATGGTGTTGTGGGAACTTGTCACAAAAAACACATAAACATTTTCGGGAGTACAAATCAAAATCACCAAAAAAAAATAAAATAAAAAGAGAAACACAAAAAAAGATTCTACATTAAAGTAAAAAAAAAAATATGTTGTCAGATGTGAGAAATCAAAATATATTGAGGGAATCCCGATAAATAGTAACGAAAAAAGTTTGTGAGAAGTGTGTGTGAATATGAGCATCAAAACGACTTAATTCTTGTCACATTATAAAGAAGAAGAGAGTGCGCTGTATTAAACCATTTTGAACATTGCAGCGTGACGAAAGTGCTTTATCTATTACGAACGCTAAGTTTACCAGAACGAGCTGTCCCGTGTCGGAATTTCTTCTGAGCATGCGTGGCACTTTGTGCGTCGGAACAGGCCACACACGGTCGGAATTGACGCGATCGGATTTTGTTGTCGGAAAATTTTATCTCCTGCTGTCCAACTTTGTGTGTCGGAAAATCCGATGGAAAATGTCCGATGGCGCCCACACACGGTCGGAATTTCCGACAACACGCTCCGATCGGACAATGTCCATCGGAAAATCTGACCGTGTGTACGGGGCATTAGACTTGCCTCTGAAGGGCTGTACCTGAGCACTGGTAAATGGTGTTGTAAGCTGTGTCAGAGTCGGGGTGAAAGATTCCTGGAGGGTTGTGTTGGAGCATAGTAGAATCATAAAAAATTAGCCAAATTATTTTTAATACTATTTTTAATTATTTTTAATACTATTGGATATTTATTACTTTAAAATAGCTGTTACCTTGATTTTCTCTGAGGCTGTCTCTTATCTGAGGCATGGTTACTAAGAAAATGTTTTCCTGGGTGATGTTGAATGCCTGTAACTAGGCAACCATTACGTAGTAATATGAGGTTAGTTTATTGAAATAGAGTTGATTTTACTCACATTTTACATATTTTTACAGCTTCGGTATTTTGGGAGGGGTGGGTACAGGAGTGGCCCAGAGGAGGTGTGTGGAATGTACCTGCACTTTTTTTCTGACAAAAAAAGCCCTGCTGATAACAACCAAACTGGAGACCAGGAGTTCACATCACCTAGACATAGTTATAGAATCAGAAGCCCTCCTATATCTACCAAGGATTATGTAATATAATTAAAATGCAGACTGTTCACTTTGCAAGGACATTTTCCCCAGAGCTTAATGAATAAGGTTAAACTCTGATGACTTCCATCATCTAATCATATGCATGCAGACATGCTCTTTGTTTATTTCCCTTGCTCATGATTTGGTATTCTTTGCCAAGTGAAATTTCACCACATTCTTTCACACACTCAAACTTGCTGATCGACATATCGGTATGGATGTCACACCACTTCCTCAAACTTAATCTTTCTAAAACTGAGCTTGTTATATTTCCTCCTTCACGGTCCCCCTCCTGTGACTTCACCATTAATATCAACAACACAACCATTGGTCCCTCCACACATGCCAGAGTCCTGGGTGTAATCCTTGACTCTGACCTCTCCTTCAGCCCCCATATCCAATCACTGGCTAAATCCTGCCGCCTTAACCTCCGCAACATCTCCAAAATTCGACCCTTCCTGACTAATGACACTACAAAACAACTTATTCACTCCTTGATTATTTCCCGCCTCGACTATTGCAACTCTCTCCTTAATGGCCTACCCTTAAGCAGGCTATCCCCCCTTCAGTCTATTATGAATGCTGCTGCTAGACTAATACACCTCACTAATCGATCCGTGACTGCTGCTCCTCTCTGCCAATCCCTTCACTGGCTTCCCCTACCCCACCGTGTAAAATTCAAAATGCTAACCATAACATACAAGGCCATTCACAACATCGCCCCCATCTACATCACCAACCTCATCTGCAGATATCGCCCAAATCGCCCCCTCCGCTCCTCCCAGGACCTCCTGCTCTCTAGCTCCCTTGTTACCTCCTCCCATGCTCGCCTTCAGGACTTCTCCAGAGCCTCTCCCATCCTCTGGAATTCCCTGCCCCAGTATGTCTGATCAGCCCCTACCCTGTCCACCTTTAGGAGATCCTTGAAAACTCATTTATTCAGGGAAGCCTATCCCACACCCACATAACTGTCCCTGGGCCACCCCCATCAAATCATTCTTTGCAGCTATTACCTTTTGTACCACCACCCCCTCCCTTTAGAATGTAAGCTCTACGAGCAGGGCCCTCCTGTACCTTTTGTATTGAACTTTACTGTAATTGTGTTGTCCCCCTTATACATTGTAAAGCGCTGAGTAAACTGTTGGCGCTATATAAATCTCGTATAATAATAATAATAATAATAATATTCCCTAAGCTCGGTAATAATTCAATTGAAGAGCACCAGTTTCCTTGTAAAGTCAACAGCTTTTTGTGCCTTTAGTAAATCACCCCCAAAGACTCTTCGAATGGAATATGTGGTGCTAATACCTCCGGACTGTAGATGTCACTATTTACAGTTGTTACATGTATTACACTTTTTATAATTTGTTCAAGTTTTTCCAGTTCCTTTTCTTGTTATGATATGCTAATGAATGCCTGAACTTGCTATTAAAGAACCTTATAATGACTCTGCCTTCCAGACTTCATGACATAACATCAACATTTTCAAGCTTTGTTTCACAGGCATCTCAGGCATCTCTGGAGGAATTTAGAGGTTGTGGGTTGGAAGGGACTATATATTGGCCCTGGACAGTCACAGTTTGGGAGTAGTCACCATAGACGAGCTTTGTCCTGTCAGTTGTTATAAGTAGGGTTTTTCATCCTATTTACTATTTTATTTGGCCAAATTGCAATCAGTAAACCCTTTTCATAACTTTTATGTTTTCTTTACAAAAACTGCCAAAAACTGCAGTTTTTGTAGATCTGGCCTGCAAAATGATTTTAACAGGTGAAAAACTATACTAATGTGTGCTTTCATTACTATCGATACTTGTGCTACTATGTTCTGTTAACCAATATTCTAAAGTCTTTCTTAAGCTTGAGTCATGAAGCCCGGTTCTCAAGGACATATACACAAAAAGAGACAGGTACATTCATACATTAAAGTTTCCTTAGTATTGGGCTATTTTATTTCAAATTACAACCTGTCCAACAATAATACATCTTTACTGTTTGACCTTCCAACACATTGGTAATTTTGGCCAAGCATTCTTGTGATATACACACTTCTGTTATTCAGTAATGGTGAATAAAGCCCATATGTCGATGGGAACTTCTAGGGGGAACATGTACCAATGCATGGTAATCTGGAAGCCCCTTTAAAATAAGGGGGCCTCTAGATATTTCACCCCTTTATGCGAGTAAATGCTACATAGCAATCCTGGTTACTCATTAACAAAAAAACCCCCAAAATGTTAAAGTGTAAATAAATACACATATAACAATCCTTTATTAACCACTTCAGCCCCGGAAGGTTTTACCCCCTTCCTGACCAGAGCACTTTTTACAATTCAGCACTGCGTCGCTTTAACTGCTAATTGCCCGGTCATGCAATGCTCTACCCAAACGAAATTTGCTTCCTTTTCTTCCCACAAATAGAGCTTTCTTTTGATGATATTTGATCACCTCTGCCGTTTTTATTTTTTGCGCTATACACGGAAAAAGACCGAAAATTTTGAAAAAAAATGATATTTTCTACTTTTTGTTCTAAAAAAAATCCAATAAACTCAATTTTAGTCATACATTTAGGCCAAAATGTATTCGGCCACATGTCTTTGGTAAAAAAAATGTCAATAAGTGTATATTTATTGGTTTGCGTAAACGTTATAGCGCCTACAAACTAGGGTACATTTTCTGGAATTTACACAGCCTTTAATTTATGACTGCCTATGTCGTTTCTTGAGGTGCTAAAATGGAAGGGCAGTACAAAACCCCCACAAATGACCCCATTTTGGAAAGTAGACACCCCAAGGAATTTGCTGAGAGGCATGTTGAGCCCATTGAATATTCATTTTTTTTGTCCCAAGTGATTGAATAATGACAAAAAAAAAAAAAATTACAAAAAGTTGTCACTAAATGATATATTGCTCACACAGGCCATGGGCATATGTGGAATTGCACCCCAAAATACATTTAGCTGCTTCTCCTGAGTATGGGGATACCACATGTGTGGGACTTTTTGGGAGCCTAGCCGCGTACGGGGCCCCGAAAACCAATCACTGCCTTCAGGATTTCTAAGGGCGTACATTTTTGATTTTACTCCTCACTACCTATCACAGTTTTGAAGGCCATAAAATGCCCAGATGGCATAAACCCCCGCCCAAATGACCCCATTTTGGAAAGTAGACACCCCAAGCTATTTGCTTTGAGGCATGTTGAGTCCATGGAATGTTTTATATTTTGACACAAGTTGTGGGAAAGTGACAAATTTTTTTTTTTTTTTTTGCACAAAGTTGTCACTAAATGATATATTGCTCACACAGGCCATGGGCATATGTGGAATTGCACCCCAAAATACATTTAGCTGCTTCTCCTGAGTATGGGGATACCACATGTGTGAGACTTTTTGGGAGCCTAGCCGCGTACGGGGCCCCGAAAACCAATCACTGCCTTCAGGATTTCTAAGGGCGTACATTTTTGATTTTACTCCTCACAGCCTATCACAGTTTCGGAGGCCATGGAATGCCCAGGTGGCACAACCCCCCCCCCCAAATGACCCCATTTTGGAAAGTAGACACCCCAAGCTATTTGCTGAGAGGCATGGTGAGTATTTTGCAGCTCTCATTTGTTTTTGAAAATAAAGAAAGACGAGAAAAAAATTTTTTTTTTCTTTTTTCAATTTTCAAAACTTTGTGACAAAAACTGAGGTCTGCAAAATACTCACTATGCCTCTCATCAAATAGCTTGGGGTGTCTACTTTCCAAAATGGGGTCATTTGGGTTTTTTTTTTGCCACCTGGGCATTCCATGGCCTCCGAAACTGTGATAGGCAGTGAAGAGTGAAATCAAAAATTTACGGCCTTAGAAAGCCTGAAGGCGGTGCTTGGTTTTCGGGGTCCCGTACGCGGCTAGGCTCCCAAAAAGTCTCACACATGTGGTATCCCCGTACTCAGGAGAAGCAACAGAATGTATTTTGGGGTGTAATTTCACATATTCCCATGGCATGTTTGAGCAAAATATCATTTAGTGACAACTTTGCGCAAAAAAAAAATAAAAAAAATAAAAAATTGTCTCTTTCCCGCAACTTGTGTCACATTATAAAATATTCCATGGACTCAACATGACTCTCAGCAAATAGCTTGGGGTGTCTACTTTCCAAAATGGGGTCATTTGGGGGGGTTTTGAACTGTCCTGGCATTTTATGCACAACATCTAGAAGCTTATGTCACACATCACCCACTCTTCTAACCACTTGAAGACAAAGCCCTTTCTGACACTTATTGTTTACATAAAAAAATAATATTTTTTTGCAAGAAAATTACTTTGAACCCCCAAACATTATTTTTTTTTTTAAAGCAAATGCCCTACAGATTAAAATGGTGGGTGTTTCATTTTTTTTTCACACAGTATTTGCGCAGCGATTTTTCAAACGCATTTTTTGGGGAAAAAACACACTTTTTTACATTTTAATGCACTAAGGCCCCTTTCACACTTATACGACTTCAAAGTCGCACGATTTTACCGCGATTTTGCGGCCGCGATATTCCCGCTATTTTACCGCGATTTTACCGCGATTTGGGAGCAGTACTACTTTGCCACGTTTTTGGCATTAACAAATTAAAACATACAGTAGTTGGTATGAATCATAAGGGGAAACTCCACGCCAAGTTTTAAATAAAAAAACTGGCGTGGGTTCCCCCCCAGGGACATACCAGGCCCTTAGGTCTGGTATGAATTGTAAGAGGAACCCCCCTACGCCGAAAAATCGGCGTGGGGGTCCCCCCAAAATCCATACCAGACCCTTATCCGAGCACGCAGCCCGGCCGGTCAGGAATGGGGGTGGGGACGAGCTAGCGCCCCCCCCCCCTCCTGGACCGTACCAGGCCGCATGCCCTCAACATGGGGGGGTGGGTGCTTTGGGGCATGGGGGGCACCCTGCGGGCCCCCCCACCCCAAAGCACCTTGTCCCCATGTTGATGAGGACAAGGGCCTCTTCCCGACAACCCTGGCCGTTGGTTGTCGGGGTCTGCGGGCGGGGGGCTTATCGGAATCTGGGAGCCCCCTTTAATAAGGGGCCCCCAGATCCCGGCCCCCCACCCTATGTGAATGAGTATGGGGTACATGGTACCCCTACCCATTCACCTAGGGAAAAAAAGCATCAATAAAAAACACACTACACAGGTTTTTAAAATAATTTATTAGGCAGCTCCGGGATCTTCTTCCGACTTCGGGGGTCCTCTTCTGACTTCGCGGGTCTCTCCGGCGTCCGCATCTTCTGCCGGCTCCACCGCTATCTTCTGGCGCTCTTTTGCCAGCGGTGGTCCGGACCTCTGGATCGTCTTCTTCCCTCTTCTCTTCCAGAGATGTTGACACGACGCTCTCTCCAGCCAGAATGGTCTCTGTGCGCTCCGCAACTGACTTATATAGGCGGTGGCCCCGCCCCCTATGAGGTCACTGTCCCGGGGCATGCTGGGACTGTGCCGTCATAAGGGGGCGTGGTCCTCACCCAGTGACCACGCCTCCTAAAACGTCACAGTCCCAGCATGCCCAGGGACTGTGACGGCATAAGGGGGCGGGGCCACCGCCTATATAAGTCAGTTGCGGAGCGCACAGAGACCATTCTGGCTGGAGAGAGCGTCGTGTCAACATCTCTGGAAGAGAAGAGGGAAGAAGACGATCCAGAGGTCCGGACCACCGCTGGCAAAAGAGCGCCAGAAGATAGTGGTGGAGCCGGCAGAAGATGCGGACGCCGGAGAGACCCCCGAAGTCAGAAGAGGACCCCCGAAGTCGGAAGAAGATCCCGGAGCTGCCTAATAAATTATTTTAAAAAACTGTGTACTGTGTTTTTATTGATGCTTTTTTTCCCTAGGTGAATGGGTAGGGGTACCATGTACCCCATACTCATTCACATAGGGTGGGGGGCCGGGATCTGGGGGCCCCCTTATTAAAGGGGGCTCCCAGATTCCGATAAGCCCCCCGCCCGCAGACCCCGACAACCAACGGCCAGGGTTGTCGGGAAGAGGCCCTTGTCCTCATCAACATGGGGACAAGGTGCTTTGGGGTGGGGGGGCCGCAGGGTGCCCCCCATGCCCCAAAGCACCCACCCCCCCAATGTTGAGGGCATGCGGCCTGGTACGGTCCAGGAGGGGGGGGCCGCTAGCTCGTCCCCACCCCCATTCCTGATCGGCCGGGCTGCGTGCTCGGATGAGGGTCTGGTATGGATTTTGGGGGGGACCCCACGCCGATTTTTCGGCGTAGGGGGTTCCCCTTAGATCCATACCAGACCTAAGGGCCTGGTATGCCCCTGGGGGGGAACCCATGCCGGTTTTTTTATTTAAAACTTGGCGCAGCGTTCCCCCTCTGGATTCATACCAGACAGCTGTCAGCACTGCCTGTCGCTTATCGGGAAAGGAAAGAAAAGTTTTCCTTTCCCGAATAGCGAGGCCAGGCTTGTGCTTACAAAGTCGTGCTGAAGTCGTGTCTATATTATTCAGGCACGACTTGCATGCTACTTCAGGGTTTAACATTGAGGTCTATGGAGTACAACTCGCATAGAAGTTGGACCAAAGTAGTGCAGGGACTACTTTCAAGTCGGCACGACTTAAAGTCGTGCCAATATGAATGGTAGTCATTGAAAATCATGGAGAATGACTTGTCATACGATTTTGCAGTACAAAATCGTGGGACAAGTTGTATAAGTGTGAAAGGGGCCTAAAACACACTATATTGCCCAAATGTTTGGTGAAATAAAAAAGATTATCTTAGGCCGAGTACATGGATACCAAACATGACATGCTTTAAAATTGTGCAGTGTCGACAAACTAAATACATTTTGAAAAGCCTTTAAAAGCCTTTACAGGTTACCACTTTAGATTTACAGAGGAGGTCTACTGCTAAACTTACTGCCTTCGATCTGACCTTCGTGGCGATACCTCACATGCATGGTGCAATTGCTGTTTACATTTGACGCCAGACCGACGCTTGCGTTCGCCTTAGCGCGAGAGCAGGGGGGACAGGGGTGCTTTTTTTTTTTTTTTCATTATTATTATTATTTTTTTATCTTATTTTTAAACTGTTCCTTTCATTTTTTTTTTTTAAATCATTTTTATTGTTATCTCGGGGAATGTAAATATCCCCTATCATAGCAATAGGTAGTGACAGGTACTCTTTTTTGCAAAAATTGGGGTCTATTAGACCCTAGATTTCTCCTCTGCCCTCAAAGCATCTGACCACGTCAAGATCGGTGTGATAAAATGCTTTCCCAATTTCCCAATGGCGCTGTTTACATCCGGCGAAATCTAAGTCATAAAATGCTCGTAGCTTCCGGTTTCTTAGGCCATAGAGATGTTTGGAGCCACTCTGGTCTCTGATCAGCTCTATGGTCAGCTGGCTGAATCACCGGCTGCATTTTCAGGTTCCCTGTTGAGACAGGAGAGCCAGAGAAAAACACGGAAGACGTTGGGGGGGGGGCATTCCCTCCCACTGCTTGTAAAAGCAGTCTAGAGGCTAATTAGCCGCTAGGATTGCTTTTACATGAAAGCCGACCGCTGGCTGAAAAGAATGATACCAAGATGATACCTAAACCTGCAGGCATCATTCTGGTATAACCACTCAAAGTCGTGAATGGCGTACCTGAAGACAAAAAAATGGTTAACAATAAAGCACAGTAAACGGTAAGGTATAAAAAATTGCATACCTGAAAAGCAAACATGATAAAACATAATAACAATAAAACATTGCAGAATAGAATACAGTAAAAAAGAGCAGAACAATAGAGAGAATAGAGAGAGAGAGAACAATAAAACGCCAACTATTTTTTTTTTATTTTGTTTGTGTTTTTTTTTTTTTTTTACACTTTTTTTGTAACTAACTTTTATAACTGTAACCGGTTCCAGGTTCGGGTCTCTCAAAATGCGATGGCATCTTGGGAGACCCTGTGAAAGTGTGCCTAGTCTGTGCAATGCTGTACCCTATGCTAATACTCAACTAGTGAATGGTAGCGTTCAAAACATTCACCAATGCAAAGACCAGGATTGTCAGGACAGGAGGGACAATAATAGAGGGTGTCACTTCTATATCCGCGCTTGCTGCAGACACAACATCTTTTTTGGGGGGGTTCGCTGGGTAGGGGTACTCGGGAGGACATATAAATGCCTCTCATACAGCTGACTGCATTTGGTTGGGGATGTGAATGGGGGAAGTACGGGCGCTGCAGAAGCGGTGGGTTCCCAATTAGGATTGGCGAATGCAGCAGGAAGGGCACTATGGGCACGACGGGCCTGTGTTTGTCTTTTTGGTGGCAGCGGGACACTACTTGTGCTTGCCACCTCACCAGCTTGAACTGCACTTATGGGACTCGCCACGTCACCAAGTGTTACTGCAGTGCTGGTTTGACTATGACCGGGGTGTACTAGGCCGCTGGCGCTTGCCAGTTCACCAAAACGCTACAAAAAAAAACTGTTAGCGATCACAGGGATCAGGCCTGACTCTGCGAACGCTGCAGTTATGCGTTTAGTGTTTTGTAAGTGTCAGTGATCGATCGATACTGCACTTGGGTGGGCTGGGCTGGGCCGGGCGGAAGGGCAAAACGCAGGTGCTAGCAGGTATCTGGGCTGATCCCGCTAACACTGCGTTTGCGGGGACCCTAAACTGCTGGGGACGCTAGTATAGATCTGATCAGATCAGATATTGATCCGATCAGATACTATACCACTAAGGGAGGTGTATGCTGCGTGCGTGGGTGTTAGCGGTACTGGCGCTAACCTGACGCTGCTTGGGGGTGGTGCTTGCCAGTTCACCAAAACGCTACAACAAAAACTGTTAGCGATCGCAGGGATCAGGCCTGACTCTGAGAACGCTGCAGTTATGCGTTTAGTGTTTTGTAAGTGACAGTGATCGATTGATACTGCACTTGGGTGGGCTGGGCCGGGCGGAGGGGCAAAACGCAGGTGCTAACAGGTATCTGGGCTGATCCCGCTAACACTGCGTGTTTGGGAACCCTAAACTGCTGGTGACGCTAGTATAGATCTGATCGGATCAGATATTGATCCGTTCAGATACTATACCACTAAGGGAGGTGTACGGTGCGTGCATGGGTGTTAGCGGTACTGGCGCTAACCTGACGCTGCCTGGGGCTGGTGCTTGCCAGTTCACCAAAATGCTACCAAAAAAACTGTTAGCGATCGCAGGGATCAGGCCTGACTCTGCGAACGCTGCAGTTATGCGTTTAGTGTTTTGTAAGTGACAGTGATTGATCGATACTGCACTTGGGTGGGCTGGGCCGGGCGGAGGGGCAAAACGCAGGTGCTAGCGGGTATCTGGGCTGATCCCGCTAACACTGTGTTTTTGGGAACCCTAAACTGCTGGGGACCCTAGTATAGATCTGATCGGATCAGATATTTATCCGTACAGATACTATACCACTAAGGGAGGCGTATGCTGCGTACGTGGGGGTTAGCGGTACTGGCGCTAATCTGACACTGCCTGGGGCGACGCATATCACCGCCGGGCGATCAGGGGGCTAAACCTTTTTTCGGTAATAAACGGCGGGTGCCCTGACACTATAAAAAATAAACGAACTAACCAGCGTCACCCGTAACGGTTATACGGTGATCAGTGGTGAAAGGGTTAACTAGGGGGCAAGCAAGGGGTTAAAACATTTATTAGGTAGTATATGGGGGTCCCTGTCGCTATAAAATGCTGACGGCGAACCTAAATATTTACGTCCCTAACTAGCGTCACCAGCGACACTAATACAGCGATCAGAAAAATGATCGCTTAGCAACACTGGTGACGGGGGGTGATCAAGGGGTTAAAACTTTATTAGGGGGGTTAGGGGGGTATCCTAGACCTAAAGGGGGCCTAACACTCACTGCCCTAACACACTAACTGTCACAAACTGACACCATGCAGTAATCAGTAAAAAAAAAAAAAAAAAAACCTGCTTGGTGTCAGTTTGTGACAGGGGGGGTATCGGGGGGCGATCGGGGGGGGGGATCGGGGTGTAATGTGTGCCTGGCATGTTCTACTGTGTGTGTGTGTGTGTTGGTGCACTCACATTACAGTCTTCTCTCCTCGGCCCGGAACGGAAAATACCGAGCCGAGGAGAGATGACATCATTTCCTCTGCCTCTGTGTACAATACAGAGGCAGGGAAATGATCCCATTGGCTGGGAGCGATCGCGAGGGGGGGGCCACGAATGGATGGCCTCCCCCTCACCACCGATCGCCGGGGGACATTTGCCGACCGCCGCAGGCACCGGGGGGGGTCCGATCGGACCCCCCACCCGCGGGCAGGCAGGGACGTACAGGTAAGCCCTTTTGCCTGCCCGTGCCGCTCTGTCGACGTACATCATCGTGCGGCGGTCGGCAAGTGGTTAACCACTTGCCTACTGGGCTCTTTTACCCCCTTCCTGCCCAGGCCAATTTTCAGCTTTCAGCGCTGTCACAGTTTAAATGACAATTGCGCAGTAATGCAACACTGTACTTATATGAAATTGTTATCATTATTTTCACACAAATAGAGCTTTCTTTTGATAGTATTTAATAAGCACTGAGTTTTTTATTGTTTGCTAAACAAACGTAAAAAGACCAAAAATTTTGAAAAAACAAAACAAAACTTTCTTCGTAGTTTGCTATAAACTTTTACAAACATGCAATTTTTCTCCTTCACTGATGTGCGCTGATGAGGCTGCACTGATGAGCACTGATAGGCTGCACTGATGGGCACTGATGAGGTGGCACTGACTGGCATTAATAGGCTGCACTGATGGGCACTGATAGGCGGCACTGAAGGGCACTGAGAGGTGGAACTGATAGGCAACACTGATAGGCGACACATATGGGCACTGATAGGTGTCACTGATGGGCACTGATAGGCGGCACTGATGGGCACTAATGGGCACTGATAGGTGGCACTGATGAGCACTGATAGGCAGCACTGATATGTGACACTGATGAGGAGGCACTGATGGGCACTGATAGGCTGCACTAATGGGCACTGATGAGGTGGCACTGATAAGCAGCACTGGTGGGCACTGATGAGTAGGCACTGATGAGGCTGCACTGATAGGCGGCACTGATGAGCAATGATAGGCGACATTGATGGGCACTGATTGGTGCAACTGATGGGCACAGATAGGCAGCACTGATAGGTGGCACAGATGGGCACTGATAGGTGGCACTGATGGGCACTGATAGGCAGCACTGATAAGCACTGATAGGGACTGGTAGGTGGCACTGATGGGCGCTGATAGGCGGCACTGATATGTGACACTGATGAGGAGGCACTGGTAGGCACTGATAGCCTGAACTGATGGGCACTGATGAGGTGGCACTGATGAGGCGGCACTGATGAGAAGGCACTGATGAGGCTGCACTGATAGGTGGCACTGATAAGCAATGATAGGCGACATTGATGGGCACTGATAGGTGGCACTGAAGGGCACTGAGAGTTAGCACTGATAGGCAGCAAAGATGGACACTGATATGTGACACTGATGAGGAGGCACTGATGGGCACTGATAGGCTGCACTAATGGGCACTGATGAGGTGGTACTGATAGGCAGCACTGGTGGGCACTGATGAGTAGGCACTGATGAGGCTGCACTGATAGGCGGCACTGATGAGCAATGATAGGCGACATTGATGGGCACTGATAGGTGCAACTGATGGGCACGGATAGGCAGCACTGAAGGGCACTGAGAGGTGGCACTGATAGGCAGCACTGATAGGTGGCACAGATGGGCACTGATAGGTGGCACTGATGGGCACTGATAGGCAGCACTGATGGGCACTGATAGGGACTGGTAGACGGCACTGATGGGCGCTGATAGGCAGCACTGATATGTGACACTGATGAGGAGGCACTGGTAAGCACTGATAGCCTGCACTGATGGGCACTGATGAGGTGGCACTGATGAGGCGGCACTGATGAGGCGGCACTGATGAGAAGGCACTGATAGGTGGCACTGATAAGCAATGATAGGCGACATTGATGGGCACTGATAGGTGGCACTGAAGGGCACTGAGAGTTAGCACTGATAGGCGGCACAGATGGACACTGATAGGTGGCACTGATGGGCACTGATAGGCACTGTTAGGTGGCACTGATGGGCACTGATAGGCAGCACTGATATGTGACACAGATGAGGAGGCACTGATGGGCACTGATCAAGAGGTTCAAGGTAAGAAAATTGAGGGGGGAATGCCTCCCACTGCGTTATTGTATTCTGACAATGGGAGGTTTCGATAGATCGACTTCAGTACGATGAGCCTGCCCAAACATAGATTCAAATTCAACTGCTTCCTGCTGAACTGGCCAAATTTCAATCTGTCTATGGCCAACTTAAAACTAGATACCTGTCAGATTTTTATTGCTTTCTTGTGTCCCTGTTACAGATTATCCGTCACTTATCACCTCGCAGAGCTTTCATTCGGCTAGTGGCACCCTTGGGACAGTTATGTGCACCGGGTCTTCTTTTTTGGTGAGTCAGCAGGCATCGTGATTGACAATGGATTTAAAATGGGAGACTTTTTTTGCTTTTTTGGGTATTTTTTTTTTTAATAAAGAATTTTCAAATGCTTGGGTGTCTTTATTTCAAGGTTACAATTCTTTTTTTTCTGAATGAAAAGAGTAACATCTACCCCATACTCGTTCATATATCTGGGGGTCCCCTTGTTATTAAAGAAGGTTTCCAGATTCTTATAAGCTCCCACCCACAGACCCCCACAACCACTGTCCATGTTTGCAGAGAAGAGCCCCCCGCCCAACCTTTCCTTGCCAGCCAGGCTGCATGCTCAGATTAAAGAAGGTCTGGTATGTTTTTTGGGGGGGAATCTACGCACATTTTTTTGTTATAATTGTTGCTGAATTAAGTATAATTTTCTGGTGATTTTAAACACTTTTTTCCTTTGCAGATGTCAGTGCTGCTGCAGCACGTTCTGTACATCACAGAGATGTGCCCTTTCACAAGCAGGATTAGGGAACCATCTAGGCATGCTATTTAACCACTTCAGCCCCGGAAGGATTTGCCCCCTTAATGACCAGGCCATTTTTTCGATATGGCACTGCAACGCTTTAACTGACAATTGTGTGGACATGTGATCCTGTACCCAAACAAAATTGATGTCCTTTTTTTCCCCACAGATAGAGCTTTCTTTTGTGGTATTTGATCACCTCTGCGGTTTTAAATTTTTGCGCTATAAACAAACAAAGAGCGACAATTTTGAAAAAAAAACATTTTTTTTTACTTTTTTGCTATAATGCATATCCAAAAAAATGTATAAAAAAACAAATTTATCTATCAGTTTAGGCCAGTATATATTCTTCTTCATATTTTTGGTAAAAAAAAAATCACAATAGGCGTATATATTGATTGGTTTGCGCAAAAAGTTATCGTGTCTACAAAATAGGGGAAAGATTTAGGGACATTTTTAAATTGTTTTTACTACTAATGTCAGAGATCTGCGATTCTTAGCAGGACTGCGACATTGCGGCGGACAAATCTGACCCAAAATGACACATTTTGGGGACCAGTGACATTATTACATTGATCAGTGTTAAAAAAATGCACTGATCAATGTAAAAATGACACTGGCAGGGAAGTGGTTAACACTAGGGGGGTAACTGTGTTCCCTCAGCGTGTTCTAACTGTAGGGGGGATGGGCTTACTGGGACATGACAGAGATCACTTCTCCCGATCACTGGGCACAGTAGATCTCTGACATGTCACTAGGCAGAACAGGAAGATGCCTTGTTTACATAGGCAGTTTTCCTTTCTGCCTGTGTACAAGGTGACCAAGGGTCTCTGTCGGAGATCGAATCCGCCCGACCCGCGGGCACACTCCCGCAGTGCAACAGCACCTGCGCAAGTCACCGTACAGCTATGGCGATTCCCATGGGAGAGCCGACCTGCCGCCGTATAACGACGGCGGCTGGTCGGCAAGTGGTTAAAGGAAATGTTAATCACAACCAGTGACCCAATAAGGAGAGAGCAGGGGGTGTCTTATGGATGCATAGAGCATCAGCTCAGGAGCGAGCCTGCAACGGTTCCCCCAGGGTAAGCAGCTTTCTCTGGGGGCACTGCTCGAGGGGGAGGAGCCAGGAGCATATGCGGAGGATCGAAAAAGAAGAGGATCAGGGCTGCTGTGTGCAAAAACCACTGCACAGAGCAGGTAAGAATAACATGTTTGTTATTTAAAAAAAAAACAAAGCTTTAATATCACTTAACAGTCCATAGGGAAAGAATAAACCGTAGCCTTTAAAGGATAAGTTTACCTTTTTTTTTTTCAAAATTCCAGCTCCCCTATGTACCAATATAGCATTAATGTACTTCTTTTGCAAAAATAAAACAGCTTTCCATTTATTCTACACACGCTTACCTCACTGTCTTTATGGATGTTTCAAAACACTGCTCGATTACTTCTGCCTTACTTCCTGGACAGACTTTAGGTCATGACACAGGAAGGAGTTGACCAGCTGATTTCATTAGCACACACCCTGCATTATCTACCTTTAGCTGGTCAACCCCTTCCTGTGTCATGACCTAAGTAATCGAGCAGTGCTTTGAAACATCCATAAAGACAGTTAGGTAAGCATGAGTGGAATAAATGGAAAGCTGTTTTATTTTTGCAAAATAAGTATATTATTACTATATTGGTACATAGGGGAGCTGGAATTTAGGGGGAAAAACGATGAACAAAGGTGAAACAGTCATGAAACAGTGGCAATATGGCACAGCGAGGGGAGATTATCCTCAGGGCTGTAGTATAAATAAGAGTGTCTACATCATGATAGTAGGGTACACTGTGCTGCACATTCTCTAGGTTGCAAGTGTACTGAAAGGGGGTCCAAAGAATAAACAAATTGCCATTTCTTCACAAATATTTAATGATTTGTGAGCAACATAACTACTTGTTAATCTGGGTACAGAAAAAAATGAGAAACAGTCCAGAAACAGTGGCAATGTGGCGCAGCAAGGGGAGTTTATCCTCAGGGCTGTAGTATGGCACAGCAAGGGTTAACAGAGTCCATCCATCTGGAAAGATATTAGCACAACAAGAGGGAATAATCCTATGGGTGATAATATGGCATAGTAAAGAAGACAGTCCAAAGGGCAACAAGAAGACACAGCAAGGGACAATGTTCCCCAGGGCAGTAATTTGGTACAGCAAAGGGGAAGCAGTCCACATGGCAACAAGAATGCACAGCTAGGGAGAATGATTCTCCAGGTGGTAATATGGCACAGCAATGGAGACATAGTCCACAGGGCAACAAGAATGCATAGAAAGAGAGAATGATCCTCAGGGCAGAAATATGGCACAACAAAAGGTGAAACAGTCCTCAGGGCAACAAGAAGGCACAGCAAGGGGAGAGGTGGATTTAGGGACTAATGATGGAGACACCTGATGACCCCAGGTTGCTAGTGTGGTGGTTTGGGTGATGGATGACTGGTTCAGGTGGGTCTGTGGAAGCGGGTCCATGGGCAGGTGCCCACTAGGTCCGGAGCGAGAGGAAGAAGGAGTACTGGACACTCTGGACATGAGTTGGGAGCTGAGGAGAGCAGAGGGCACAAGCGGAGAGGTGTCAGGGCAATGAGAGGCAGAGAAAGCTCCTGGAGGCCCAAACTCAGTCTGGAATCCTCACAAGTACATGGAGCATTTGGAGGACTAGCAAAAAAAAAACTGGGACTGTTTCCCCAGCCCAGCCTATGTACATGGGATATATCCCATGACCCAGGAAATCTGGGGCTTAGCTTCCCCAAACAAGTAACATCGGGCATATGGTTGGGGGTAAGCACTTTCAGTGGGGCACAGCTCAGGAAGAAGTGCGCACTGTGCCCGCTAGACCTTGGCACCAGAGAAAGAAGTCTGTGACTGGTTTGAAGAGATCAATACACCAGCTGCAGCAGGGTAACTGACAACCTGGCTCCTCTCAAACAGGAGGTGTAGGGTGGCGGGAATTGTGTGCGAGGGGTTAAGTGTTGGCTCCCAGAGCGTTTGTGGTGTGTAGAGGTCAGGGCACTTTGGGAGCAGAGGAGGAAGGCGGGGTGTTATGACAGTTACCTTAACAATTTTCCAACATGTACTCAAAAGTGTAACTATTGGCAAAATACAAAGTGAGATATGCTGCTGTCTTTCAGTACTCAGCAGAATTAAACAGCAGTTTTTGTTTTTGAAAGTCCCCTCTGTATCGTTATTTTATTACCTGATCCTGTCAGTAGATTTGTCATTAGGGATGGGTGAACGGTTCAGCCCGAGCATAAGTTCGGGCCGAACTTTGGTTGTTCGGACTTTTGGCAAACACCAAACAATATGCGGTGTTCGTGGCAAATTCGAAAGCCGCGGAACACCATTAAAGTCTATGGGACACTAACATTAAAAATCAAAAGTGCTCATGTTAAAGGCTTATATGCAAGTTATTGTCATAAAAAGTATTTGGGGACCTGGGTCCTGCCCCAGGGGACACGTATCAATGCAAAAAAAAGTTTTAAAAGCAACCATTTTTTTCGGGAGCAGTGATTTTAACAATGCTTAAAGTGAAATAATAAAAATGAAATATTCCTTTAACCACTTCAATACCAGGCACTTAGACATCTTCCCGCCCAGACCAATTTTCAGCTTTCAGCGCTGTCGCATTTTGAATGACAATTGCGTGGTCATGCTACACTGTACTCAAACAATTTTTTTATCATTTTGTTCCCACAAATAGAGCTTTCTTTTGGTGGTATTTGATCACCTCTGTGTTTTTTATTTTTTGCGCAACAAATAAAAAAAGACCGAAAATTTAAAAAAAAAACAAGTTTTTCTTTGTTTCTGTTAAAAATTTTTGTAAATAAGTACGTTTTCTTCTTCAATGACGGGCACTGATATGGCTGCACTGACAAGCACTGATACGGCGGCAATGATGGGCACTGATGAGGTGGCACCAATGAGGTGGCACTGATGAGGTGGCACTGATGGGCACTGATGATGGACACTGATAGGTGGCACTGATGGGCACTGATAGGTGGCACTGATATGCGGTACTGATGGGCACTCATAGGTGGCACTGATGGGCACTCATAGGTGGCACTGATGGGCACTCGTAGGTGGCATTGATGGGTACTTATGGGTGGCACTGATGGGTACTTATGGGTGGCACTGATAGGTGGCACAGATGGGCACTGATGGGCACTGATGGGTGGGCACTGATGGGCACTGACAGGTGGCACCGATGGACACTGATGGGTGGCACTGATGACACTGATTGGTGGCACTGATGCCCCTAAGGGTCGCTTTGCTGGGCATCACTGCAATATACTGGTGCCAATCAGTGCCCATTTGTGGGCGCTGATTGGCACAGATTGAGCACTGACTGGGCACATTGGGCACATGTGGATGGCCATGGGGCACATACCTAGCCATCCACATGTTGCCCCTCTCCCTGGTGGTCCTAGTGGCGATCCCTGGTTGTCCAGTGTGGTCATCTGAGGGGTGCTGCACTGATAAACAATCAGCGCAGACCCCCCATGTCAGGAGAGCTGCCGATCGGCTCTCCTCTACTTGCATCTGTCAGACACTAGTGAGGAAAAGCCAATCAATGGCTCTTCCTATTGACATCGTGATCAGCCGTGATTGGACACGGCTGATCACGTGGTAAAGAGCCTCCACCGGTCGGTGTAGAGGTGTGTCAGACTGACACACTGCTCCATCGATTGCCGCAATGCACGCCCCCATGGGCGCACGGCGGCATGTTATCCTACTGGACATCATATGATGCCCAGTCAGGATAACTGAACCACCGTCAATCTGCAATAGGCCAAGCGGGAAGTGGTTAACACTTCCCACCCGGACACTGCACATATACAGCCTGATGGGCACTTCCTCCTTCTGAGTGGACGTTCCAGAACGTCCCTCAGAAGGAGGGGAATCATGCGCCCTCGCAGTGGCGCGATCCCGATGTGCTTGTGTCACCCTGACATGGCACATCTCCGATCAGCAGGAGGGCTCTGTGATTGGCCCTCCTGATCACATGACGGCTGTGTCCAATCAGGGACATCATGTGATATAAATAGAGAGCTGGTTGCTAGGCGATCGGCTCTCCTCTCCTCACACAGAAGTTGTTAGTGAGGAGAGGAGAGCAGATCACTGCAGCAAGCCGATGATCAGTATGAGCTGTTTTTACAGTTTTTTAAATACTGATCACCAGCACAATGTCCCTACACAATGTAAACACACACAGTGTCCCCAAAACACTGTCCCCACACACATGTCCCCACACAGTAAAAACAGGTGTCCCCATATATGTAACACTAAAATCATATGTCCCAATGATCATCTGCACACATATGTCAGTGATTATCTGCGCACATATGTCAGC
Source organism: Lithobates clamitans (assembly GCA_037952925.1). Classification (NCBI taxonomy): domain Eukaryota; kingdom Metazoa; phylum Chordata; class Amphibia; order Anura; family Ranidae; genus Lithobates; species Lithobates clamitans. The sequence goes on along the minus strand of JBBGZY010000097.1, from coordinate 939,552 downwards.
GATCATTGCGTACATATGTCTGTGATCACACAAACCAATTGTTATACACCTAATGGGATTTTTTTTACCAAAGACATGTAGCAGAATACATTTTGGCTTAAATTTATGACAATTAGGTTTTATTTGATTTATTTTAAAACAGAAAGTAGAAATATTATTTTTTTTCAAAATTTCAGCTCTTATTTTCGCTTACCGTATATACTCGAGTATAAGTCGTTCCGAGTATAAGTCGAGGCCCTAATTTACCACAAAAAAATGGGAAAAACTTATTGACCCGAGTATAAGACGAGGGTGAGAAATGCACAGCGACTTTAAGTGGAAAAGAGGGTCAGCACTGCCCATTTGCAGCATCACTGTGCCCATTTGCATGCCTCACTGTGCCCATTTGCAGCCATAGGTCCCCTGAACTTCAAACTTGGTAGTTAAGGGTTCCTAGATGCCTCCTAGCTGCAGCCAAAATTTGGGGTCTCTGAACCCAAAGGGTCCCGAAATGACATTGCTGCAGATAGACACAGTTGACCGAATTTGGGGCCCCGTATCTCGGGGCCACTTAGTGCTAAGAACCCCAAAGTTGGTGTGCAAACCCAGAGGAACTAGCACCATAACATTTCCAAAGCTGGGGTTTCTAGCACCAAGTGTCCTCGAGATACAGGGCCCCAAAAATCAGTTCAGAAAATGTCAAGCACTTTTCTGCAGCAGAGAATGACATTTTCCAAACCAGTTTTGGGGCCCCGTATCTCAGGGCCACTTGGTGCTAGGAACCCCAGCTTTGGATATGTTATGGTACCAGTTCCACTGGGTTTGCACACCAAATGTGGTGTTCCTAGCACCAAGTGGCCCTGAGATATGGGGCCCCAAAGTCGGTTCAGAAAATGTCAAGCACTTTTCTGCAGCAGAGAATGACATTTTCCGAACCGATTTTGGGGCCCCGTATCTCGGGGCCACTTCGCGCTAGGAACTTCAGCTTTGGATATGTTGTGGTACCAGGTCCACTGGGTATGCATACCAAATTTGGGGTTTCTAGCACTAAGTGGCCCTGAGATACGGGGCCCCAAAGTCGGGTCGGAAAATGAAATTTTTTGCTGCAGAAAAGTGCTTGACTCGAGTATAAGTCGAGGGGGGCACTTTCAGCACAAAAAAATGAGCTGAAAAATTCGACTTATACTCGAGTATATACGGTATATTGAAAAACATAAAACATTGATTTGTGAATAAATACCACCAAAAGAAAGCTCTATTTGTGTGAACAAAATGATAAAAATGTCATTGGGGTACAGTGTTGTATGACCGCACAATTCTTATTGAAAGTGCAAGAGCTCTGAAAGCTGAAAATTGGCCTGGGAAGGAAGGGGGTGAAAGTGCCCAGTATTATAGTGGTTAAATATCATGCCTGGGGGGGTGTCTATAGTATGCCTGTAAAGTGGCGCAGTCTTCCTTTGTTTAGAACAGTACCACAGCAAAATGACATTTCTAAAGGAAAAAAGTCATTTAAAACTGAATTGCCGGGTCTCGGCAAGATGGATAAAACTCATTGAAAAAAAACTGCATGGGTTCCCCCCCCAGTCCATTACCAGGGCCTTTGGGTATGAATAATAGGAGAAACCCTGAACCAAATTTTTTTTTAAATGTGTGGGGGTCCCCCCAAAATCCATATCAGGCCCTTCAGTTCTGGTATAGAAATTAAGGGGAACACTGCGCCAATTAAAAAAAATGGCATAGGGGTCCCCCCAAAATCCATACCAGACCCTTATTTGAGCATGCAACCTGGCAGGCAACAGGAAAAGAAGGGGGACGAGAGAGCGCCATCCCGTCTGAACCGTACCAGGCCACATGCCCTCAACATGGGGAGGGTGCTTTGAAGTAGCCCCCCAAAGCACTGTGTCCCCATGTTGATGGGGACAAGGGCCTAATCCCCACAACCTTTGCCCGGTGGTTGTGGGGGTATCACTCAGCGGGAGCCTCAAATGGAGGCGGAGCTGTTGCATTTTTTTTTCTTTTTTCAGTTAGTCAAGCGACATGGTAGAAGATGCATGGACATTGCGGAACTTTTAATAAAGGACCTGTCCCTAAGTGTCTCCTGTCTTTTTTACTATTGTTGACCCATTACCAATTCACATAGAGGGGGGGGCCGGGATCTGGGGGTCCCCTTGTTAAAGGGGGCTTACAGATTCTGTTAAGCCCCCCACCTGCATACCCCCACAATCACCGGGCAATGGTTGTGGGGATGGGGCTCTTGTCCCCATCAACGTGAGGACAAGGTGCTTTGGGGGGCTACTCCAAAGCACCCTCACCATATTGAGGGCATGTGGCCTGGTACGGTTCAGGAGGGGGGTGCGCTCTCATCCCCCTCTTTTCCTGTGGCTTGACAGGTTGTGTGCTCGGATAAGGGTCTGGTATGGATTTTAGGGGGGCCCCTACGCCATTTTTTTATCATTGTGGCACAGGGTTCCCTTTAAAATCCATTCCAGACTTGAAGGGTCTGGTATGGATTTTTGGGGGGAACCCTATGCAATTTTTAAAAAAAATTTTGGTTCAGGAATTTTGGGGGGACTCCTACGCCATTTATTTTTTACATTTGGTGCAGGGTTCCCCTTAATTTCCATACCAGACCTGAAGGGCCTAGTATGGATTTTGGGGGGACCCCACGCAATTTTTTTAAATTTTTGGTTCTGGGTTCCCCTTAATATTCATACCAGACCCGAAGGGCCTGCTAATGGACTGGGGGGAACCATGCTGTTTTTTTTCAATTAGTTTTAGCTATATTGACAATTCATTACAGCCGCGATCAGTTTTAAATGACTTTTTTCTTTTAGCAATGTTATTTTTCTGTGGTACTGTTCTAAACATGGAAAACTGCACCACTTTACAGGCATACTATAGACACCCCCCAGGCATGATATTTAAAGGAATATTACATTTTTATTGTTTCACTTTAAGCATTATTAAAATCACTACTCCCGTAAAAAACGGCCGTTTTTAAAACTTTTTTTGCATTGATACATTGATGTCCCCTGGGGCAGGACCTGGGTCCCCAAACACTTTAAGTCAATAACTTGCATATAAGCCTTTAAAATTAGCACTTTTGATTTTTCATGTTCGTATCCCATAGACTTTAACGAAGTTCGTTTGTTAATCCAAATTTTTTGCCTGTTTGTATATTCTGGTGTGAACCGAACCGGGGGATGTTTGGCTCATCCTTGTTATTATTTCCACTTGCTTACCTAGCCAAGCTGTCTAGAAAGTGTTGCAGTTATAGGGACTGAAAGGAACTAAATAACACAGCTTATTCCTCAGATTCTATCTATATGGCAAAAAGAAAAACAAATGTTGTATAACTGCTTAAAAGTGTTATGCCTAGTACACACATGCCAAATGTCGGGAGACATCGGCCGGTTCAATAAAAACTGGTCGACATTCCGCCTGTGTGTATGTCAGCCAAACAGCCAGCTTCTGTCGGACCGGCATACTGAAAACCAGCAGCAGACCAGCTTCAAATCAGCACTCTCAGCCAATGGCTGAGAGCGCTGATCGGAGTGTTTTGGCAAGGGGGTTGTCCCCCTGTCAGAATACAAAAGCTCAGTGGGGGAGCTGTCAGTTTATTTCCTTCAACTCAGCGGGTTGTTAGTGTGTACCAGGCTTAAGCCAGGATTGGGTTTTAATTTGTTTAACTTTGACCTAAAGTCCATTGAAACTACATGTCCATCTAAAACTACCATGTTCACAGAATAACAATGCTGCTGTAAGATTTGACTGCATGATAATGGAGCTGTCACCCTATTAAAGGAATTCAAAAAATAATGGATCTACAGGCAGGCTACATTATATACAGTATGTCATTTTTATTTTGGCATAAATTACACTTTAAACTAGAACTATGGCACCCCCCCAAAAAATTATGTTGTAACACAACGCCTGTTAGTGACGTCTTTTTTTTAAACAGATTCCGTTGAAGTTCTGGCAACAAATCTGCACTGCTTCTGAACTTAGTTACCACTGTTGTGTAGGCTATGCCTGCTTGCACTAAACTGACATGAAAAAAAATATTGTGAGAGGTGTGGCTATCAGCATAGTCACTGCTGATTCAACAATTCGTAGCTTCTCAATCAGCACCTGGCCAAACTTATCCTGTCCGCTGATTTCTTTACTGACAGCACTGCCCCTGCTGCTGAAACCCACCCCAGTGTGAGCTGCAGTGTCTGGGAGGTAAGCATGTGAGACACAAACTAAAAAGGATTTGGCTCAGTCATTGTAAGGATATTTTAGCTTGCTGTCCACCATTTTAAAAGACTGTATCCATTTTAGAATAATATGTATATGTGACGTTTATGAGAAGTTAAGTTTCAATTTCTTATAAATGGTTTGATTTCCCCGAAATGATGTACGAAGCCCTTTCCTGTTGTTAGTTTCTATATGAGTTATTAATATTCTATTTTTGCTTGTTTTAAACATCCTGTATGCCTGTATGTCTGTATCTTTACCATATATTAATGAAAGGGTTGGACTTTTGTTGTGATGTCATTTTGGTTATATAAGTGGAAACACGGAAATAAAATGACTATATCATTCTGAGAGCTGCATGTCTTGTATATGTGTCATAATTTCCATCGGAATGATCTCCAGATCTGAATGGGTTTGAAGGAACACTCTAGGCAGGATATCATATGAGGGTTCACTTGCTTTTAGAACATACTTTTTTTTAAAACGAGATTTTTATTGAGCATATTGACATATTACATCACATTCTGTAAACAATAGGTCGCTTTACATCTCATTAAAGATAACATGTTACCTCTACACATATGGCACATCCAGTTTCACATGTTTTGTAGTTATTGCTTTCAATATTAAGACCACCTTTTACTTCATTCAACCTAATTGTTTTGCTTTTTTTTTTTTTTTTTTTTTAAATAAATCTTTATTTATATGCATATCATATTTCACTAGAAAACCGCTCAGAAAGAAGAGCGCCTGGACAGTCAACATAAAACATTGGAACTTTGGTTTCAACCAGAGAGAAACAGACTCTCAAAAGACCCCCTCCCTGTATGAACTCCCTCCCCTCCCTTCCCACCCCCCCTCATTATTTATCTGCCCCTAATATTGTATGCATCCATTCTTTCAACACTCTACTGTCCACCCTCATCATCGCCTAGATTCTTTCTGCGCCATTGCTCTCCTCCTCTTCTACCGATAAGGTATTTTTGGATTCAGTCCACCTACCCCACACTTTCCTAAATTTTTTGGGGGCTCCTCTCGCCTCGTATGTCATTCTATAAATAAGTACATCATCATTTATTATTTTTATCCACATTCCCATGGTGAGTTGTTCACCATGAATCCATCGTCGAGCGATCAGTTTTCTCACCCCAAAATAGAGAAGTCTAAGGAACAATTTAGTATTTGTATTAATTTCTTCCTGATCAAAAATCCCCAACAGGCACCTCATAGGAGAGCATATGTTTGGAAGACCAAAGTGGTCAGATATGAACTCAGTCACCTGAGACCATAAAGGTCTTACCTTAGGGCAATCCCACACCATATGAAGGAAAGTTCCCTCATCTCCCCTACATTTATGACATTCTGGGTTGTCTTTTCTGTGCATTTTAAATAGTCTAGTTGGAGTGTAGTACATCTGGTGTAAATATCGAAGCTGTATCATTCTATCCGTGGAGGAAATCACCGATACGAAATATGTATCGTGTACCTCCTGCCACAATTCCTCAGTCAGTTCCGAAATGAAAGTCGTCCACCTACTTCTAGTCCTAGCGGTCAGGTCAGGTCCTCCCAATCTAATCTCCTTGTAGTATCTAGATATACGCTTGGCCGGTTCCGGGTCCATCAGGACCTTTTCCAGGGTTGTGTTCTGTACCTTCACCTCCCCCCTCCCGAACTGGGCTGTCGCTGCGTGCTGCAGTTGGGTATATCTGAACTGCCATGTCCTAGGTACACCAAACTGCTCCCTCAATTGTGCGAAGGATATTAGCCTGCCTTCCTGGTATATGTGATGTAGATATTTTATCCCAAATTTGGCCCATCCATGCCTATCCTCTATTTTGCAGAACTCTTTTAGAGATTTATTATACCAGAGGGGACAATTAGGTGATAACCATAGCGGGTCATCCATTATTTTCTGCGCACAAAGATGGAATACCTTACCTGGTAGTGCCATAACAGATCCCATCCCTCTTCCTGGTATCTCTTTTCTAAACAGGATGTTCAGTAATGTTTCCTGAGATGTGGCAACAGCTAGAGTAGTGGCATTAGGTATCTGGGGGAAGCATCGCCAATGCAAGAATGTCATTTGGGATGCAAAGAAATAGGATCTCATGTCCGGCATAGCCAACCCCCCCCCCCGAGTTATTGGTAGTTTCAGGATTGCTAGGGATAATCTGGGAGCCTTGGTTCCCCACAAGAAATCCACCACAATGGAGTCTATGCGTTTAAACGTTTTCACCGAAACATATACAGGCGAGTTCGATAGAACGTACAACAGCTTTGGCAGGACAATCATTTTAAATAGGTTTATACGACCCATCACTGTCAATGGCATATTCCTCCACCGCTGCACCTTCTCACGAAGAGCCTCCACTACCGGTCTCAAATTAAGATCTATATACCCCGAGATGGGAAGTTGAATCACCACTCCCAAATATTTAAAGGATTGGGATAGTTGAATGGGGGATTCCGCCGGGACCGTCACTGTGTCATCTATAGCAAACAGGGATGATTTGCTCCAATTGATACGGAACCCAGAGTAGTCTCCGAATTCCTGTATCAACCGAAAGGCCGTGGATAATGAAGCACCCGGATCTTGGAGGTACAAAAGCATGTCATCCACATAAAGGGAGACTCGCTCCTCAATCCCCCCCACCCGAAGTCCATTCAGATGGGGAGTATCCCTTATCTTTGCCGCAAGTGGCTCTATGGCCAAAGCAAAAAGAAGGGGGGATAGCGGGCACCCCTGCCTGGTCCCCCGAAGGACAGAGAAGGGCTCAGATATAATGCCATTTACCCTCACCCTGATCAATGGGTCAGTGTATAACAGCTTCACCCAGGATATAAATATAGGCCCGAATCCCAATATCTCCAGGAGACCAAACAGATAGGCCCACTCGACCGAATCAAAGGCCTTCTTGGTGTCCAAAGAGGCCACCACTCTCTCCCCGGAATTGTCATGATCCGTCTGTAGGTTAATAAATAACCTTCTAACATTCATTTGTGCACAGCGCCCTTGTATAAAGCCTGTCTGATCCGGGTTAACTAATTTTAAAATTACCGACTGCAGTCTCCCCGCCAAAACTTTCGCTAGTATCTTGGTGTCGACATTCATCAATGAGATGGGTCTATAGGATTCACATTCTTTAGGATCTTTTCCCCCTTTATGTATCAGAACCACCAAGGCCTCTCTCATAGAGGGGGGAAGTTTCCCTTCCCGCCGCGCAGTCAGGAACACTTGCAATAGTCGGGGCGCCAACCCACCCCTAAAGGTATTATAGCACTCTGAGGGTATACCATCTAGGCCCGGAGATTTCCTAGGGGCAAAAGAAGCTATCGCCCCCGCAACCTCCTCCACAGATATGTCAGCCTCCAGCTCTGCACGGTCTAGATTTGTTAACTTAGGAAGATCAATATCATTTAGATAATTTTCTAAAGTGTTACCTCCCGGTGGGATGCATGACTTGTAAAGTTCTTTATAAAATTGAACAAAGACCTGTAGTAAATACTCGTTATACAGATGGGTGTGTATTCTGGCCGTGCCAAGTATGCCAACAGTCTACTATTCTTGTCCCCAAATTCAAAGATACGTCTACTGTACGTTGCGCAAGTCCAAGTTTGGTAGTCTGGTCAGTCAGTATTTCCTTGTATGCCCGTGTCTTATCCTGGAGAGTACACAAACCCTCTCTAGTTGGTCGCCTAACGTATTCTGCCTCAGCTAGAGATACCTCACGTTCCCTGTCCATTATTGAAGAGGCCAGTTGCTTCTTGAAACTACCCACCTCCGCCATGAACACCCCTCGTAGAGTAGCTTTGAATGCCTCCCACTTTATTAGATCAGAGCCAACTTCCTTATTTTCCTTCCAGAACCGCTGAATAGTCTCATTACATTTAATTTTAACATATTCCTCCTGCAACCAACTAGCCTCCATCCTCCAGTGTCTGATACCCTGTCTCTGTCCCACTACAATATCCACTAGCATGGGTGAATGGTCCGAGTGCACTCTAGGTAAGTACCTCGCCCCAGCCACCAATTGTAGTCCCTCAGGTTCAACCAATACCGTGTCTATCCTAGACAGTGTTTTATGTGTCTCTGAGTAGCAAGAATATTCCCTGATCTCTGGGTGTCTCGCCCGCCATGCATCGCAGAAGCCGTGGGCTGACATCCACTTCGCAAGCGGTGCTGGCGTTCTCGGCGGTGCATCCAACTTGTCCATTGTCGGATCCACCACCGCATTCAAGTCCCCCAAAATGAAAATCCTCCCTTCCGCTATCTCAAAAGTCACTTGAAGCATATCATCCAGATGAGACAAGGAGAAGGGAGGCGGGACATACAAGTTCACAAAGGTCATGAACCTGTTATGCACCTTTATCACTGTAATAACATATCTACCCTTTATATCCATTTTTATTGCATGAATACATATGGGTAGGGATTTAACCACTAGTGTGGACACTCCCCTAGCAAATGAAGAGTAACTTGCATGGTAAGCCCCAGCAATATGCGCCCTTTTTAAAGAGAGAGTCCTGGAGCCCTACAGATGTGTCTCCTGCAACAATATCAAATGCGGTTTATATTTTTTTAGATAATCAAAGACCAGTGATCTTTTAAATTTGGAGTTAAGACCTCTAACGTTCCAGGAGATCACTCTAAGGTTCACAGTCATAGTGGGTAGAGCAAGAATCTCCCCCCTTCCCCCTCCTCTTCACTCCCATCGTTCAGGTAGGGCATCCTCCAGGGCTCCAGCACCCCCCCCTCCATCCTGGTGAGCAGCAACATATAAGGCAGACAGCAGATATCAAAAGTGAGCTTAAAATCATGAGCATACACAAAGCATAATGATGGTTTTCCCTAATACTTCCCCCCTCCCCCCTCCTTGTCCTCCTCCCCCCACCCTGTACCCGCCCCCAACTTGCAAGGCACTTCATTCCCAAAACCTTTAACCTAAAAGAGGTTATAACGGATGTGTGTTTTCAAAAAAAACACACAGGCTCCAGCACTGTGAGGAGTGAGTTCAATTGTGAGAGAAAAAAACCCCCCACAGAAAATAAAAAACCTGTAACACAAAAATAAAGAATATATAAGTATTTAAGGAGAAGAGGAAGACTTCTTGTTCCACTTCTCAGGTCTCAAGTGAAAATAGGTAAACAACAAAAAAAAAACCTTTGTTTCCGAAAGGAGAAAAAAACCTGCAGATTCCTTCGGTGTTAAAAGTATTCTTGAGCATTTGAAAGCAGCAAACATATATCTTCTGTAGTCCTCCGGACTGCCGGGTGCATAAAGACCCATCCAAGGGCCCCATTCAGTGCCTCTCCACACCTTATAAATAGGGTTGTGAGGAAAAAAGGGCGGTAAAAGAGCAGCTCAGCGTCCGCCATGTTTCCTTCTCCTGACATCCCTTATCCCCCAGCATCTTCATCGGTATGTAGTAGTTTAAGGTGATCTTGGAGAGTCCCCTCTTCTCGATCGTCCCCTCGCATCCAGTCAATCAGCAGCCTCCGTGGGGGTGGTAAAAAAATGTGTTTTGCCATTATCCACAATGCGTAGTTTTGCTGGGTATAGCATACTGTACATCAGGTTCAGTTCTCTAAGCCGTTTCTTTATCGGATAGAAGGAAGCCCTCTGTTTTTGCGTGGTGACAAAGAAATCAGGATAAATAGATATCCGATAATTATGACACTTTAGCTCAGGGCCTGTCCTGGCTCCTTTCAGGATATTTTCTCTGTCCCTGAAGTGCAGAATCTTTGCTATCATGGGTCTGGGGATTGCTCCCTTTGGTGGTGGTTTACCTGGTACACGGTGTGCTCTCTCTATAGCAAACATAGTAGTGAAAGTTCCAGGGGCCATATTCTCCTTCAGCCAGTCCTCCAGGAATTCCTCAGGATGACTACCTTCCACTCCTTCAGGGAACCCCACCAGCCTTATGTTATTTCTTCTCATGCGATCCTCCATGTCGGCCATTTTAAGAGTGTGCTCAGAGAGGGTCTTTTTAATGATTTGGTTATCAGTGGTCATAGGTCTAACAGTGTCCTCCAGAGCAACAATGCGGTGATCAGTAGCCTGGGCTTTTTCTCTAAGCTTCTGCATATCATGTTTCATAAAGGAGAATTCCATTTGCAGTTCCCCAAAGTGGTCTAGCAGCTTAGCCTGACATCCCTGTATGGCAGCCATTATTTGTTTAAGGGACGGTTCTCCCTCCTCCTCCAGGGCCCTGTCTGTATCATGTATGGGTCCCTCATCCCTGTCCAGGGATCTCCCCCTGCGCATAGTACGGTCCCTCTGTATTCTGGGACTCACCCGACCAGAGGAAGCAGGCTGTGGTCTTTCTGTGTCCTCATGCTGCTGCTGGAGCGGCGGCCATTCCTCATCCTCCTCTCTGCCCGGCGCCATCTTGAGAGCCCCAGGCATAACGGGCCAGTCTCTCCCCCGGTGTTTTTGGCCACGGAAGCCCGTATTTCACCATCCCCTGAGGCTCTCCGGAGGGTCCGCTACTCATACCCCAGCAGTCCAGGGCAAAACGCCGGCTTTAGCTCTCAGGATTAGGTTAGGATGTGGAATCTGCAGGGAGAGCTCCTCTCAAGACGTCCTCACATGCTGCGTGCCGGCTCCGCCCCCCGCGCTTTTAGAACATACTTACACCCCATCAGTCATGGAAGATAAAGAAGGTCTTTTGTTTAACAGAACCCACCACAAATAGGTAAGAGCTAGGATTTTGGACTTTGTGATACCACAAGAATAAAAATATACACAGTATACAGGATTTAAAAACAAAAGAAGTATCTAAAATCACATAATTTTTTATACATCATTGTTAAAATTTACCCTGAGATGTCAGGGACGATGTGGTCTAACATTTCAACCACTTAGGTCTTTCTCAGAGGGTTGGCACTGGCTGATGGTTCACAAGGATCTAATTTAAAATAGAATCAAGTGTATGTGCGATGCTTCTGGAACAGGTGGGGAAAGCAGATATAGCAAAAATATTGCCCCTCAAATTACCCGGTAAGAGCACAAGCGATACTTCTGGGACGCCTCATCATATGGAATTCTTGAGGGGGTATGAGGTCATTGAACCAAAAAAGGCCATTTCCACATCCCCAGCCCAAAAAGCAGACAAAAAGAGAGATTGAAAAAGAAACAAAAAGTAGTGATGCCTCGTACACACGGTCGGACTTGCCAACAGGACAAGCTCCGTCGGGATTTCCGACGGAAAAGTTTAGAGCATGTTCTCTATCTAAGTCCGTCGGAAATGCCAACAGAAAAAGTCTGATGGGACATACACATGGTCGGATTATCCTATACTGGGTCTCCCTAGCAGTGTTTTGTTTACTTTTTGGGGTTTTTGCCCCACATAGTAATTTTATTTGGGACTTGTTTATACTGGTATACAGTACTTACTTTATACTGGTATATTGCCTTAAGTTATTCACTTCCAGTTTAAGCTGTAGCTTTAAATATGCAGGCAAGGATGAGAATTTTAAAATTGATATATTTCGCACTGCCCTGGCTATACATTTGCATTCCAATTCAGTAACTGAATGGTTGGTATGCAATAATAATGGCATTTCAATTTTTAATATGTCTGCTTTAACTTTCTTGGATCAAAAAAAAAACCTCTTTACCTCAAATATGCTAATATTAATGTTAGAATTCTATAACAGATGAGCTACATGCAACATGGCAAGTGTGAACTTAATTTATTTGGAACTGAATAGAAGCTCATAGCTTGGTCTTTGTTTTATTGATTACGATCAGCTTTAATGTCTTCCATGTGATAAGTTTTATGCCAAGAACTAGCGATAATTATGTAAGTCATATAACATATACATGAACAGTTCAATGCTGACAAATGTTTTCTATCAAAGTTTCAATTCATGTCATTTATTCAGAATTGGCTTGATAGAATTTTATATATTTTATAGATACATATTTAGTTAAACTGAAATTCATAATTAACTTTACAACTTTGGCAAAAGGTACAGATGCAAATAAGTAACACCTGCTGTGAACTTTTTCTCACAAAACATTGCATGATGGTTCTTTGTTTATGAGCAGGAACTGACTAATATTGCGGTGGTGAGAAAAAAAGTGTCACAATGAAGACTTTCTAGCCTCAAGTACTCTATTATATTTCCCCTTGTTATTATTTAATGAGGTTATTAGAAACAGCAAAATCGAATACACAAAATTTCCCAGCGTGCCTAGTGTCTTGTAACTTTTATCTTTATTTCATTTTTAAGTATCTTATTAATTTTCTAGCCAGTTAACTACAACTCCCCTTGGGCAAAATAACTTTGCAGTTGAGGATTCACATTTTTTTCTCCCTTCTTTCTTATTACCATTATTGTTTTAGGTAATTAACATCCACTTTGTAGTGGCAGCTCCGACGCCATGCTGTCTGCACAAGCTTTTGGCATGGCGTACCTGGAAGGAAAATAAGCATAGGTGGCACGCCTTATTTGACTTCCAAACAGAGATGTAATAGCTCATTCGAAGTGCTGCTGCTCTCATTTCCTACACTGATATTAAAATAATGAGACCAAACACAAATAGATAATAATGAGTTAGGCAGAGTTGGGTGGAAGACAGAAAGAAACAGGGATGTAGAGCAAGAGAAGAGTAATAAAGAGAGAGAGTGTAAAAAAGTCATTGATAACAGGCAGGACATGGCTGTTCTGCTTGGAAGCAAAGATCTAAAGCTGTTGATGAAGCGATAAATGGAACAAGAAAGTAGAGGGTATTGTACAAGGAAATAGCAGTGAGAAAGCAAAACACACAAAGAAAATATTAAATGTGAGGAATGTATGAGACACATAGACGGAAACAATGCTGTAGCAAAAAAAGACTAGATCAAGAATAAATTAAATTAAACAGACATAACATACTCATTTGGGGTTATTTAAAAAGAAAGTATTAATACATATGATCAGGGATGGTCACGGTGTGGTAAACCACATCTATCTGATTTGATAGCAATTAAGAGCAGTCAGAGCAATGGAAGGTTAATGGCGAGCAGTTGCTGGGGGTTAGAACTCTTTTTACTTTGCTATTTGTAATAAATAAACCTACCCATGTTTTCTCTGTTTGTTCTAATCTCCTTCTGTTTAGTTGTTATTGAATCACTGTTATTTGCACTGCTTAACTATTAAATAATGCATTTTAAGGGTCAGTCAGTTTAAAGTAAAACTCAGAACAAACATACAGCAACAAACAGAAATAATTGCAGTTATATATAGCTAAATAAACTGAGGTGAGTACCTGAAACCATGCTGTCATCACCCTTCTGCAATCCCTTCCACAGTGGAACTCAAACTGGTGGAGGGAAGGCCACTGGTTTGGCCAGGTCAATTAGACACTGCAGCAGTGCACATGTGAGTGATCAAAGTTAGCAGGAGGATGATTTCATCAGTGTGCAGCCTATCATTTCTTGTCCAATTAGAAATATGAGGGGTGTATCAAGTGGTCTAGCTATAGCCATAGTAGCCCACGTGATTGCACTGGGGCCTGGAGAGAAGTGAAGTATTAGGGAGTTTATTGAGACAAATCAAATCAAACATAGAAAACATGTTTGCATGTGAAATAACAGTTCCAATACTATATTCTCAGATAGCAAGGATAACTCGCCACAAATGTGTGGCAGTGTTGAATTGAACGTCTGTTAACTTTCTGCACATTTTCACAGGCAAGTTGTAGGCTTGCAGAGTGCTTGAAGCACAAGTTCTAGTCGACACTTTTCTAATTTGTAGAAAATTTGCGTGGTAAATCTTTAGAAGAGCAAAGTTGCAATGGTGAGTCTACAGCAAGAGTTATGCAAGTCTACAGCCTTACAATTCAGCCACAGTGACCCCTGTGGTGGGATAACTATTGCACAACATAAATGAACCAGAACTTGCAGCAGACTTGCACATTTGCAAAGAAAGTTGATTTGCAGTCATGCAATGCGGACTTGCTGCAATTGTGCAACAAACTTGTGAAGCCTGGCAAGTCTAGAAATAGATTAGCAAGTCATTTTCAATCTTGCGGCACAATTGCTTGCTATCTGGGATTATTTAAAGCGGTTGTATACCACTGGACTTTTTTTTCCCTGCAAGGTAATGTCATAATGTGTTAGTATGTATGCAGTATGCATACATTATGTGAAACTTACCTTAAAACCAAGCTGTTCAAGTGCCGCAATGTCAGCGCTGCAGCCACTTCCATCTTCACCCATCTTACTTCCGGGTTTGCGGGCTCTGGCTCTGTGATTGGCTGGAGCCAAAATGACGTCACTCCCACGGATGTGCAGCACAGGGATCAGAAGGAATGGCACTGGTGGCACTGGCTGCATGTAATGTAAATATCCCCTAAACAGTGCATATTTAGGAGATATTTAGACTACCTATAGGTAAGCCTTATTGTAGGCTTACCTATAGGTAAATGTCAGCAAAGGAAGTTTACTTCCTCTTTAAGGATATTCATTGTATAAAATAGTTTACATTAGATGGGGTGGCTGCATGGTTTGTTTGTTTAGCTTTGAGCTGGTGATTCTGTGTATGACACACCTCCTGCCATAGGGTGACAACAATAATCTGCATTGTTTCTATAGTGATAAAGTGTTGTCACCTTAGGCTGCTCTACTGATTTGGAACACAAACACCTTCTGCTTTCCTCATATACTTTACATAGAATGTAATGCTTTGTAATTCACAGAGAGTAGCTGAGAAAACTGGTAACATTTTTTGAGATTTTAGTTTAGTCCACTAGAAGTTACAGGACAAAAGATTTCTAGTAGGCTCACTGGAAATTCTGAGCGGTGTAGATTTATTGTCCTCAGAAATTTCCTAGAGCCAAGTCACACTGAAATTAAAGTGGAAAGAAAGGCTATACAATCACCCACCTTCTTAATGTCACATCCCGACTTTTTTTGTTTTTCCTGCATACAGTTTCTAATAAATCTTAATTTAAATACGTTTTTATTAAACTTTTTACAACCGGTAATGTGAACGCAAAGCTCCACCGAGTGTGACTGCCTGTGGAGAAGCAACCAAATCCATAGAGCAGTAATGATATCACACTAGCTTCCACATCTCTATGGCACCTTTTTCAGCCCTGAAAGAATTCACATGCACCAGCCTCACCAGCCATACAGACAGACACACTTGCTGGAGTTTTGCAGTTACTTGACTGGGGAGCTACTGAGGACAACATAGTTTTCCAGAAAGTTAAGCTTAAGGTTGGGTTCACACTAGCCTGCACTGTGCTTTTCGGTTGTGAGTGCGGGAATCAGAATCATGCTGCTCTTATGAGATGCACGGGGCTGCCGTTCAATCTGAATGGCACCACCATGCATCTCAGACTGCATCGCGATCATGGATGCGGGACCTGCTGTGAAACCGTATGACATTGTCCATTCAAATGAACAGGCTGCCATGCCCAAACAAACGCAGGCTTCACGGCCCGCACTAGTGCTCTTTACTGACCATTTATATCTATGTTACTGGTCCACTGCTTGTTCACACAGCAGAAGACTGTGGGCATAATGCTGAGGAGGAAATTTGACTTGTTGAGGTGGATTTGTGAACATTTAACAAAAACAATTGAGTACTGTCCATTATACTTTTTTATTCGCACTAACACCTACATTTTCAGACCAAGCTTTTGGGCTGTGTCCCCTTCTTCTTCAAGGTCCAAGCAGTGCTAATACAAAAAGTTTTAGCAGAATGTTAAGAAGGACAATCTCTGAGAAAAAAAAAGGCAAAAAAAGGAAATGTTTGTGTTTTCTTTTTTCCTTTTTTGCATTTCTTTTCTCAGAGAATGTCCTACTTAACGTTCTGCTAGAACTTTGTAGTACTTCTAAACAATTAGCACTGCTTGGACCTTAAAGAAGTGGACACACCCCAATAGCCTTTCCTGAAAATTTGGATGTTAGTGCAAATAAAAAAAAGTATCATAGACAGTACTCCATTTTTCTTGTTGCAAGTGCACTAATACGGCTACAATCACCTCAAACATTTTCTTAAAACTGCAGTTGTCCTTTAACATTTTAGGTTACAGGTAAAGTGCAATAAATATGCACTAGATTATAGATTTTGTTAATAATAAGATAAAAACGAATACATGTACAAAGAAAAGAAAAGCAATTCTCCAATTCATTTACCTAAGTAGAAAACTCACAGAGAAAATACATTTTAAATCCTTGATTTCCAAGAAAGCCTGCATCATACTTTACATTCCTGTTCACAGTCTATGTCATTCACATTTAGGAAACAGGTTATATTTATTCATTAACAGGTGAGGTCATAGGTAATTTTAAAGGCCCAAACAAAAATAAGCACATAGAAAAATGATTTATTACTTCAATCTGAGCATGCTGTCATTTATTGGATTAAGTTTTAATAACACGGCAAACAAAAGTCATGTTTCAAACTGCAAAATTAAAAGTTACTAAAGCATATGATCATTAATTAACTTGTTTTTAAAATTAAACTGTAAACCATTTTTTTTTTAATATTTGTGGTTTCCTTTTGATGTCTCACACTACAGGGTTATGCTTAGCAAAGGTAAAGCTATATCTACTGTTAAAGGTGAGCTTTAGTACCCAGAATATATTTCATAAAACATATAACATATGTAAAGAACGACATGAAAGGTCATGGAAATCCAACGGGAATGGTATCATGGAAAATGTTTTTGCTGCCTTGGCAAAACCACTATATTTCACCTGTATATTTCTAGAGGGTAAAAAAACTGAAGACAGCAACTACGAAGACAGCATTCACTTTTCTTTGTATCCAGGACTTACCATCATATACATTTTAGTATTTACAGTTTGAATCTACAAAGACTATCCAATGGTGTTGATTTACTAAAGGAGAGAGACTGGGTAGTAAAGTGAATGCTCACTTTAATAAGAGTATATTCACTTTCCAGACTGAATAATTGTAATGTAAACCTACAATGTAAATGCAAACATACAGTATGTTCACTTCAAATATATCCAGTCTCATGCTAGGGGAAAAAAAATAAATAAACATAATGTTTGCTAGCAAAACTAATTAATTGAAGTGAACACAGCTTATTAGGAGAAGAATGACTAAAGCTTTTTTGACCATACTTCTCTTCTGGGTCACAGGAGTGCACTTATTTCTGCACTCCTGTGACCCAGATTTAGTCAACGGCAGGCTAAAGCCCACTGTAGGCTGATGCCACAGTGCCGATCCCAGGCTCTAGAAGGATCACAACTTTAAGGTCACAGAGCCAGGCCTGGGCTCTGGAAGGATCTTAACTTTAAGGTCAAATCCACCCAGATGCCTTACTGGCAGCTGGCTCAGCCTCTCAGCTTGCCGCTGAGAGCCAGAGTCAACTGTTCTTGTTTCCTCCCCAGCCCGTGCTCCAGTGAGCACTGGAGGGGCAGAGTAGACAGTCATTGCTCTCTGCTCAGTGAAGATCAAGAATTTATTGGTGGTCATGTGATCACCCAGTTCTTGATCTTGGAGCCAGTGGGGGATAAGCTGCAGCATCAGATTGATGCTGCACTGCAGCCATACAGGTGAGTATGTACAGTATGTTTTTTTTTTTTCATTTTC
Source organism: Lithobates clamitans (assembly GCA_037952925.1). NCBI lineage: Eukaryota > Metazoa > Chordata > Amphibia > Anura > Ranidae > Lithobates > Lithobates clamitans. The sequence goes on along the minus strand of JBBGZY010000097.1, from coordinate 921,771 downwards.
CACATTTCTCCTATAACTTTTTTACTAAACTAAGTTAGCATTCAGTTTATTAAGTTCTGAGCTTTTATAAAGTGATCCCAAATATGTAGAAGCAGTCATTCATTAGGCACAGGCTTACTAGGTGGCATAAAATGAACTGGAGATTTTTGTAAGGTGGCTTCTTTCCACATTTTCCCAAGTATTTCTCTGTATTGTGCCTGTGCATATTGAATATTAGCTTGTAGAGTTGAAGAAGTGCTGTTTGTGATTTATAAACAGAAATTATTTTATTATTATTATTAGTAGTAGGGATGAGCCGAACACCCCCCGGTTCGGTTCGCACCAGAACCCGCGAACGGACTGAAAGTTCGCACGAACGTTAGAACCCCATTGACGTCTATGGGACTCGAACGTTCGAAATCAAAAGTGCTCATTTTAAAGGCTAATTTGCATGGTATTGTCCTAAAAAGGGTTTGGGGACCCGGGTCCTACCCCAGGGGACATGTATCAATGCAAAAAAAACTTTTAAAAACGGCCGTTTTTTCGGGAGCAGTGATTTTAATGATGCTTAAAGTAAAAAAAAAAAAGTGAAATATTCCTTTAAATATCGTACCTGGGGGGTGTCTATAGTATGCCTGTAAAGTGACGCGTGTTTCCCATGTTTAGAACAGTCCCTGCACCAAATGTCATTTTTAAAGGAAAAAATCTCATTTAAAACTGCTTGCGGGTTTAATGTCATGTCGGGTCATGGCAATATGGATGAAAATCAGTGAGACAAACGGCATGGGTACCCCCCAGTCCATTACCAGGCCCTTTGGGTCTTGTATGGATATTAAGGGGAACCCTGCACCCAAATTAAAATAAGGAAAGGTGTGGGGCCACCAGGCCCTATATACTCTGAACAGCAGTATACAGGCGGTGCAAACAAGACAGGGACTGTAGGTTTGTTGTTAAGTAGAATCTGTTTGTAATTTTGAACATTTTTAACGTGTTTAGCTCCAGCCAAAAAATCTTTTCTAAGCTTTTTGGAAAACATAGGGAAGGGTTATCACCCCTGTGACATTTGTTTTGCTGTCTTTCCTCCTCTTCAGAAGATTTCACCTCACTTTTTTGTCCTAATGAAAAATGTTTTTTGAAAATTTGGGTTTTTTTGTGGAACAAGGATTGGAAAGCATCAGTGGAAATGAGAAATTGTTTTCCCATATTAACTCTTACAGGAGAGAATTTCCCTTCCTAGGGGTAGATTTCATCTCACTTCCTGTTGTCTCCTTCCGTTTGCAAGTAGGAGTCGTTTGTAAGTTAGATGTTTGAAAGTAGGGTCCTGCCCTATATACTCAGCAGAAATTTGGGCCTTAGGTGTTGCTGTGGCCACAACACTGTAAGCCCTCACAGGGCCCTGCTGTGAAATATTAGATCAAGAATTGTAATTACATGCCCCTGTTGAACAGGAGCTGAAAAATTAGGCCTTAGGCACTGGTGCTGGTGCCACAACACTGCAACCCCTCACAGACACTCTAGTTGGAACGCAGGAACGAGCCCTGCTGCAAAGTATTGCTTCAAAAATTGTAATTACACGCCCCTGTTAGACAGGGGCTGAAAAATTGGGCCTTAGGCACTGGTGCTGGTGCCACAACACTGCAACCCCTCACAGACACTCTAGTTGGAACGCAGGAACGAGCCCTGCTGCAAAGTATTGCATCAAAAATGGTAATTACACGCCCCTGTTAGACAGGGGCAGAAAAATTGGGCCTTAGGCACTGGTGCTGGTGCCACAACACTGCAACTCCTCACAGACACTCTAGTTGGAACGCAGGAACGAGCCCTGCTGCAAAGTATTGCATCAAAAATTGTAATTACACGCCCCTGTTAGACAGGGGCAGAAAAATTGGGCCTTAGGCACTGGTGCTGGCGCCACAACACTGCAACCCCTCACAGACACTCTAGTTGGAATGCAGGAACGAGCCCTGCTGCAAAGTATTACATCAAAAATTGTAATTACACGCCCCTGTTAAACAGGGGCTGAAAAATTGTGCCTTAGGCAATGGTGGTGGCGCCCAGAACCAAAAATGTTCTTACAAGCTATCAGCGTGATGATTGAGGAGGAAGAGGATAATTACTCAGGGATAGTCACTCAGCATCAGCATAGGCAGTCTTTGAAGGGATCTGAGATTTCAAAAAAAATTATTCGGTTACATCAGCATCAGGTGCTTGGTAGCTGGTGGTGATCCAAGACTGATTCATTTTTATGAAGGTCAGCCGATCGACCAAGTCGGTGGACAGACGCACCCTGTGATCGGTTACCACGCCTCCAGCAGCACTGAATGTGCGTTCCGAAAGAACGCTGGATGCAGGACAGGCCAGTAGCTCAATTGCATACTGTGCAAGCTCTGGCCAGTGATCCATCCTCAAGACCCAGTAACCCAGAGGATTTTCGGTGGGAAAGGTGTCCAAGTCTGATCTTGCCCCTAGGTATTCCTGCACCATGTAAAACAGACGCTGGCGATGGTTGCTGGAACCGATCATACCTTGGGGCTGTGGACCAAAAAATTGTCTGAACGCATCGGTCAGACGGCCACCTTCTCCACCGCTCCTTCTTTGACTGACCGAAGCCTCAGCAACACGTTGTCCAGAAACAGGAGTTTGTAACCTCCCAGTCTCTGGGAACGCGTTGCACAGACCTTTCTGCAAGGCCTCCCGAAGATGTTTCATCCTCTGCTCCCTCTGCGATGGCAAGATAAGGTCCGCAACCTTACCCTTGTTACGTGGATCAAGGAGGGTTGCCAGCCAGTATTGGTCCTTCTCCTTGATACCACGAATACGAGGATCCTTACGCAGGCTTTGCAGGATCAGGGAGGCCATGCAGCGTAGGTTTGCTGAGGCATTCGGTCCGGAGTCCTCTGGGTCACTAAGGACAACAACGTCCGCAACCACCTCCTCCCAGCCACGTACAAGTCCATGTGTTCCTTGGGACTGATCCCTTAAAGACTGCTGCTGATGCTGAGTGCCAGGCTCCACCTCCATACTGACACAATCTTCCTCCTCCTCCTCCTCCTCCTCCTCTTCCTGTGTGATCGGCGGGCACGCAGGAACACTGTCTGGATAAAGGGGGCCTTGAGAGCTAAGGAAGTCCTCCTCTTCCTGCCTCTGTTCTGCCTCAAGTGCCCTGTCCATTATTCCATGCAGCGTGTGCTCCAACAGGTGGACAAGGGGGACAGTGTCACTGATGCATGCACTGTCACTGCTCACCATCCTCGTGGCCTCCTCGAATGGTGACAGGACAGTGCATGCATCCCTGATCATGGCCCACTGGCGTGGGGAAAAAAAACCAAGCTCCCCTGACCCTGTCCTGGTGCCATAGTCGCACAGGTACTCATTGATGGCCCTCTGCTGCGTGTGCAGCCGCTGCAGCATGGCCAACGTTGAGTTCCACCTGGTGGGCATGTCACAGATTAGGCGGTTCTTGGGCAGGTTAAACTCCTTTTGGAGGTCCGTCAGCCGAGCACTGGCATTATATGACCGGCGGAAATGCACACAGACTTTCCTGGCCTGCCTCAGGACATCCTGTAAGCCCGGGTACCTGCCCAAGAACCGCTGCACCACCAAGTTAAGGACGTGAGCCAAACAGGGCACATGGGTCATTTGTCCCTGTCGGAGGGCAGAGAGGAGGTTGGTGCCATTGTCGCAAACCACCATTCCTGCCTTAAGTTGGCATGGCGTCAACCACCTCTGAACCTGCCCCTGCAGAGCTGACAGAACCTCTGCCCCAGTGTGGCTCCTGTCCCCCAAGCACACCAGCTCAAGCACCGCATGGCATCTTTTGGCCTGCGTACTTGCGTAGCCCCTTGAACGGAGCACCGCTGGTTCCGAGGAAGAGGCCATGGAGGAAGAAGAAGAGGAGGGGGTGGAGGAGAGAGGTGTGTCACAATCAGCATTTTGGAGGCGTGGTGGCGGAACAACCTCCAACACTACTGCACCTTGTTCTGCATCCTTCCCAGCTGCCAGCAGAGTCACCCAATGCGCCGTGAAACTTAGGTAACGTCCCTGTCCATGCCTGCTGGACCATGAGTCAGCGGTAATATGCACCTTACCGCTGACCACCCTGTCCAGCGAGGCATGGACATTGCCTCCCACATGCCGGTAGAGAGCCGGAATCGCCTTCCGTGAGAAAAAGTGGCGTTTGGGTACCTGCCACTGAGGAACCGCACATTCCACAAACTCACGGAAGGGGGCAGAGTCTACCAACTGAAAAGGCAGCAGTTGAAGTGCTAGCAATTTTGCCAAGCTAGCATTCAACCGCTGGGCATGTGGATGGCTGGGAGCAAACTTCTTTCGGCGGTGCAGCAGCTGGGGCAGGGAAATTTGCCTGGTACAATCTGACGTCGGTGTACCAAAAGCAGATTGCCCACAAGTACTTGGCTGTGACACACCTAATTCTACACCTTCATTCCTCTCACTGCAGGTCTCAGAGAGGACTGAAGGTCTAGTGGGGTTGGAAATCTCAGCTGATGAGGAGCAAGGAGAGATCCTCTTTGTTCTTTGGTGTGGGTCTTTTAGATACGCTTGCCAACGAACTGCATGGCAGGTCAACATATGTCTGGTCAAGCATGTGGTACCCAAGCGGGAGATGTTTTGGCCACGCGAGATACGCTTGAGACATATGTTGCAAATAGCAGCGGTGCGATCTGATGCACTCGTCTCAAAAAAGGCCCACACCAAAGAACTTTTTGAATAAAGCGCAGAGACTGCAGCGCCCTGCACATGTGGAGCTTTGGGGTGTGATGCAGTCAATGTGCTGCCCTTAGGCTGGCCCCTGGAGGGCATCCTGCCTCGTTGGTGATGTGCCGCCTCCTCCTCCTCCTCCTCCTCCTCCTCCTCTCTCCTATCAGGCACCCACGTTAAGTCAGTGACCTCATCATCCCCTCACTCCTCATCACTGGAGCAAACCTGGCAGTATGCTGCAGCAGGGGGAGCATGACTGCCAGATTGCTGTCCTTCTTGGGCACCCCCTCTGTCCGTGCTCATGTTACTGCCTTCATCGAGCTCAGTATCATCATCAGAGCCTTCCAAACGCTGGGCATCCTCCTGGAGCATGTACCCAACACTGTGGTCAAACAGTTCGAGGGAATCCTCATGAGGACATGGTGGAGCTAGGGAAGGAGTCACTGATGACATTGAGCTGAGGGAAGAGGCCGCTGCTTTGCCAGACAAAGCACCCTGGGCATAGGTGAGAGAGGATGAGGAGGATGAGGATGGCTTGGTCATCCACTCGACCAAGTCTTCCGCATGTTGCCGCTCAACACGGCCAGCTGCCGAAAAAAAGGCCAAGCGTGTCCCATGGCCACGTGCTGATGAGGATGCACCGTCTCCACGACCAGCACTAGACACAGAGCCTGCTTGCCCTCTCTTATTGGCTTGTGACTGTCTGCCTCTCCTTCTTGGCCTTCCAGACATACTAATGGCCTGTAGCTGCACTAAGCTGGGATAGAACACCTGTAATTTTCTTCAGGTAGCTTTATATACTGTAACCAGACAAGCCTGCCTGTCAGTAGGAAGATAACAGGAACGGATCTAGCTGAACACTGTGAGCAGGACGCACTGTACTAAATGTAAATAGTCTAGCTGCCTGACCGTGGTACTAATAGGATCAAATAGAACACCTGTAATTTTCTTCAGGTAGCTTTATATACTGTAAACAGACAAGCCTGCCTGTCAGTAGGAAGATAACAGGAACGGATCTAGCTGAACACTGTGAGCAGGACGCACTGTACTAAATGTAAATAGTCTAGCTGCCTGACCGTGGTACTAATAGGATCAAATAGAACACCTGTAATTTTTTTCAGGTAGCTTTATATACTGTAACCAGACAAGCCTGCCTGTCAGTAGGAAGATAACAGGAACGGATCTAGCTGAACACTGTGAGCAGGACGCACTGCACTAAATGTAAATAGTCTAGCTGCCTGACCGTGGTACTAATAGGATCAAATAGAACACCTGTAATTTTCTTCAGGTAGCTTTATATACTGTAACCAGACAAGCCTGCCTGTCAGTAGGAAGATAACAGGAACGGATCTAGCTGAACACTGTGAGCAGGACGCACTGCACTAAATGTAAATAGTCTAGCTGCCTGACCGTGGTACTAATAGGATCAAATAGAACACCTGTAATTTTCTTCAGGTAGCTTTATATACTGTAACCAGACAAGCCTGCCTGTCAGTAGGAAGATAACAGGAACGGATCTAGCTGAACACTGTGAGCAGGACGCACTGCACTAAATGTAAATAGTCTAGAAGATAACAGGAACGGATCTAGCTGAACACTGTGAGCAGGACGCACTGCACTAAATGTAAATAGCAGGAACGGATCTAGCTGAACACTGTGAGCAGGACGCACTGCACTAAATGTAAATAGCAGGAACGGATCTAGCTGAACACTGTGAGCAGGACGCACTGCACTAAATGTAAATAGTCTAGAAGATAACAGGAACGGATCTAGCTGAACACTGTGAGCAGGACGCACTGCACTAAATGTAAATAGCAGGAACGGATCTAGCTGAACACTGTGAGCAGGACGCACTGCACTAAATGTAAATAGCAGGAACGGATCTAGCTGAACACTGTGAGCAGGACGCACTGCACTAAATGTAAATAGTCTAGAAGATAACAGGAACGGATCTAGCTGAACACTGTGAGCAGGACGCACTGCACTAAATGTAAATAGCAGGAACGGATCTAGCTGAACACTGTGAGCTGGACGCACTGCACTAAATGTAAATAGCAGGAACGGATCTAGCTGAACACTGTGAGCAGGACGCACTGCACTAAATGTAAATAGCAGGAACGGATCTAGCTGAACACTGTGAGCTGGACGCACTGCACTAAATGTAAATAGCAGGAACGGATCTAGCTGAACACTGTGAGCAGGACGCACTGCACTAAATGTAAATAGCAGGAACGGATCTAGCTGAACACTGTGAGCAGGACGCACTGCACTAAATGTAAATAGTCTAGAAGATAACAGGAACGGATCTAGCTGAACACTGTGAGCAGGACGCACTGCACTAAATGTAAATAGCAGGAACGGATCTAGCTGAACACTGTGAGCTGGACGCACTGCACTAAATGTAAATAGCAGGAACGGATCTAGCTGAACACTGTGAGCAGGACGCACTGCACTAAATGTAAATAGCAGGAACGGATCTAGCTGAACACTGTGAGCAGGACGCACTGCACTAAATGTAAATAGCAGGAACGGATCTAGCTGAACACTGTGAGCAGGACGCACTGCACTAAATGTAAAGAGCAGGAACGGATCTAGCTGAACACTGTGAGCAGGACGCACTGCACTAAATGTAAATAGTCTAGAAGATAACAGGAACGGATCTAGCTGAACACTGTGAGCAGGACGCACTGCACTAAATGTAAATAGTCTAGATAGAAGATAACAGGAACGGATCTAGCTAAACTGAATACAGTGTATATATATATGCAACACCTGGGATGCATATATATATACACAATACACTGTAAGTGCAGCTAACTGACTGACTGTTCTGCCTAATCTATCTAACTCAAATCAAATGACACTGTCTCTCTCTCTCTCTATCTCTCAGCACACCGGAACACACACTACACAGGGCCGCCGTGCAGGCGGCCTTATATAGTGTGGGGTGTGAACTAAATCCCCTGAGCCATAATTGGCCAAAGCCACCCTGGCTTTGGCCAATTACAGCTCTCTCTACTGACGGCGCTGTGATTGGCCAAGCATGCGGGTCATAGTGCATGCTTGGCCAATCATCAGCCAGCAATGCACTGCAATGCCGCAGTGAATTATGGGCCGTGACGCGCCACACGAATTTGGCGCGAACGGCCCATATCGTTCGAAATTCGACGGACGGTCGAACATCCGATGTTCGAGTCGAACATGGGTTCGACTCGAACACGAAGCTCATCCCTAATTAGTAGTAGTAGTAGTTGTCATTGCAATAATAATAGGCCAGTCCTGTGCATCTAAATTCTAAATTTTCAACTCCCACCTTACAAAGTTGCAATAGTACCTTTTATGCTTTATGAAATGAGAGTCTTATTATTATTATTATTATTATTATTTGTGTTCATATTATTATTATCATTATTATTAACAGTAGTAGTAGCTGTTATATAGCTGTTATATGAGTATTCAACATGATACACAAGTCCATCACATAAATTCAAATTAAACTCCTCCTCAGGGTTATTTTTTTCTTTTAGTAACTAATTCTTTTATTCCAAAAAAAAGCATTTTGTTATGTACACAGCAGAAAAATATTCCACAGTGATTAACAGAACACTATGAACAAGCTACATGACATACAGTCCATGCCCTATTAGAACTTAAAATTGAATGTAAAAATGCAGTCAAACACGCTAGGCACAATTTAGTGAGAGAAGACAATTAATTTTCTGTTCACTGATATGATTTCTCAAGTTTTAAAAGGAAAGAACTAATCTAAAGGAAACCCATGTAGAAATAGTGAACATATATACAGTATATTCTCTAAAGATCAAACATTAACAAGACCTTAACACCATACTGCTGTAATGCATCAGTGCTACTTCTGTGTTGCAAAACATTATTATTATTATTATTATTACACAGGATTTATATAGCGCCAACAGTTTGCGCAGCACTTTACAACATGAGGGCAGACAGTACACTTACAAAACAAATCCATACAGGAGGGATCAGAGGGATCAAGTGGAAACAAAAGGTAATAACTGTGGGGGATGAGCTGATGGAAAAAATGAAAATATAGTTGTTAGGTGTGGGTAGGATAGGCTTCTCTGAAGAGAAGTGTTTTCAGGGATCGTCTAAAAGCTAATAATGTAGGAGATAAGCGGAGAGATTGAGGTAGGGCATTCCATAGGATTGGAGAGGCTTTGGAAAAGTCCTGGAGGTGAGCATGGGAGGAGGTGACGAGGGAGCTAGAGAGCAGGAGGTCTTGAGTGGAACGAAGAGAACGAGTAGGTTGGTATTTAGAGACTAAGCTAGTGATGTAGCTGGGGGCGAAATTGTGGATGGCTTTGTACGTAGTTGTTAGAATTTTGAATTTAATTCTTTGGCCAAGCGGAAGCCAGTGGAGGGATTGACAGAGAGGAGTGGCAGACACAGAGCGATTGGTAAGGTGGATGAGTCTGGCAGCAGCATTCATGATAGATTGAAGAGGTGATAGACTATGTAGAGGCAAGCCAATGAGAAGGGAGTCGCAGTAGTCAAGGCGAGAGATGACAAGCGAGTCAATTAAGAGCTTTGTTGTGTCATTGGTTAGAAAGTGGCGTATTTTGAAGATGTTGCAGAGGTTGAGGCGGCAGGATTTGGACAGTGATTGGATGTGTTGCTTGAAGGGGAGTTCAGAGTCTAGAACTACACCTAGAACCTTGGCATGTGGGGATGGGCTTATAGTTGTGCCATCGATTTTGACAGAGAGATCAGGGGAAGGGGCATATGGGGGAGGAGAAATTATAAGTTTGGTTTTGGATAGATTGAGTTTGAGGAAGGGGTGACCAAGGGTGATTTTGTTTATTCTTTTTACCAGGTAGTATTGAATCCGTTATTGATATCCTGTACATTTTGATGACATTGTGGCCATCCCTGTTATTCCCTGAGGCAGCTTTAATTCATCTGAGACTACTGGGTTCCACACCTCCTGGGCAGAAATTTTCTATATATATGTTTTTAAACATAACTGATTTTTTTTCAGTGGTATATTGGAAATTGTAAGTAAGACATGTATTTGTAATAGTGTTGATCCCAATGTGTTATATGCCATTGTAATTTTTTTTATTTGCTCTTAGATGCATACCCTGTTAATTCACTAAGGAAGTGGCCTATATAGGCACAAAAAGTGTGAAGAACATTTTTTTCTCCATTGCTATTCATATGAAAGACTTTTGGATACTCCTTTTCGAAGTGTATAATATTATGCAGAAGGGAAAAAGAGATAGCAGGGATGCAAGATTTTTTTTTTATGTGTTTAATGTTTTAATGCCAGCCTTAATACTGTTTTCAAAAATAATTTAATGATATATAATATGGGTACTGCTACATCAATAACATCATCTAATCTGACGATGGCATCACCATCCAGAGTTTTGCTGATGACTCTGCATATAAAAGGATTGAGAAACTCGAAAAATAGGTGAACTTTGTGGGCGCATAATGAGAGGAGAACTGGTTAAAAAATGTTTTTAAATTTTATTACAACATGATTAAAAACCATAGAAAACATACTCTAGTGTGACAGCCACGCATTGTCGAGCAGCTCTTAGGGACTTACCATTGGTTACCCTGAGCTAACTGCTAGGGATGAGCTTTCTGTTAAGGTCGAACATGAGTTCGACTCAAACATTGGCTGTTCGTCTGTTTGTCAAAAACCAAATACTATGGGCTGTTCTAGAGGCGTGTAATGGCCCATAATGCACTGCGGGAGCGCAGTGCATTGCTGTATGATGATTGGCCAAAGCATGCATGCTTTGGCCAATCCCAGCGCCCTCAGCTAAGAGAGCCATAATTGGCCAAAGACAGGGTGCCTTTTGCCAATCATGGCTCAGGGGGACTAAATCCACGCCCCACACTATATAAGGCTGCCTGCACATCGGCCCCGTGTAGTGTGTTGTTGGCGTGGATGGAGAGAGAGTGTCATTTAGATTGAGCAGGCAGGCAGGTTATTCAGTTAGCTGCAGTGTTATTTATATATATATATATATATATATATATACAGACAGTATCCAGTTTAGCTATATCTGACTGCAGGCCGTTCCTGGTGTACTTTTTCTAATATACTTCAGGCAGGCAGGTTATTCAGTTAGCTGCAGTGTATTTAATATATATATATATATATATACAGACATTCTTGTATATATATATATATATATATATATATATATATATATATAAATATATATATATCCGCTGTATCCAGTTTAGCTATATCTGACCGCAGGCTGTTCCTGGTGTACTTTTTCTAATATACTTCAGGCGGTGTACACAGTACACAGTACTGTGCACCCATAGTGCAGTTGCTACTACTTTTCTGGTGGTGTACACAGTACGCCCATAGTTGTTATTACACTTCTGTTGATGTACACAGTACCGTGCACCCCTAGTGCAGTTGCTACTACTTTTCTGGTGGTGTACACAGTACACAATACATACAGTACACACATAGTTCTTATTACACTTCTGTTGGTGTACACAGTACCATGCACCCGTAGTGCAGTTGCTAGTGCTACTACTTTTCTGGTGGTGTACACAGAACACAATACATACAGTTCACCCATAGTTGTTATTAAACTTCTGTTGGTGTACACAGTACTGTGCACCCCTTGTGCAGTTGCTGCTACTTTCCTGGTGGTGTACACAATACATACAGTGCACCCATAGTTGTTATTACACTTCTGTTGGTGTGCACAGTACTGTGCACCCCTAGTTCAGCTGCTACTACTTTTCTGGTGGTGTATACAGTACACAATACATACAGTGCACCCATAGTTGTTAAACTTCTGTTGGTGTACACAGTACCATGCACCCCTAGTGCAGTTGCTACTACTTTCCTGGTGGTGTACACAGTACACAATACAGTGTAATGTGGTTTTGCTAAACAAAATTTGCAGCATGTCCAGAAGGCCACCAAGGAGATGCAGACACTAACAGGCCACTAAAAGAGGGCAAACAGGTTCTGTGCCTACAGTTGACAGTGCTGGTCGTGGACATGGTGCATCCTCAGCACGTGGCCGTGGGGCACACTTGCCCTTTTTTTCTGCAGCTGGCCGTGTTATTGAGCCACAACATACAGAAGAGTTGGTGGAATGGATAACAAAGCCCTCCTCATCCTCCTCATCCTCTGTCACCCAGGCTCAGAGTCGTTTGCCTGCCAATTCAGCTGCCAAAGTAGCCTATTCAATCAGCTGCATGTCAACAGTCACTCCTTCCCTAGCCCCACCATCATGCACGGAGGAGTCCCCCAAACTATTCGACCACAGTGTGGAGTACATGCGGCAGGAGGATGCACAGCGATTTGAAGGCTCTGATGATGGTACCCAGGTTGAGGAAGGGAGTAACGTGAGCCTAGAGAGAGGCTCAAGAAACTGGCAGTCATGTTTCCCGAGCTGCAGCACGCTGCCAAGTTTGCTCCAGTGATGAGGAGGGAGGGGATGATGAGGTCACTGACTCTACTTGGGTGCCTGATAGAAGAGAGGAGGAGGAGACACATCTCCAAGGAGGCAGGATGCCCTCCAGGAGGCAACCACCCTATTGCATCACACCGCAGAGCTAAGCAGGTACAGGGCGCTGCTGACTCCCCACATATTTTGAAAAGTTCTTTGGTGTGGGCCTTTTTTGACACGTGTGAAGCAGATCGCATGGTTGCTTTTTGCAACATATGTCTGAAGCGTATCAAGCGTGGCCAAAACAGCAGCCTCTTGGGCACCACATGCTTGACCAGACATATGACGACCTTCCATGCAGTCCGTTGGCAACAGCACTTAAAAGACCCACATCAAAGAGAGGTGGACCTCTCCTTGCTCCTCATCAGCTGGGATCTCCAACCCCACTATACCTCCAGTCCTCTCAGAAACCTACACTGAGAGGAATGAAGGTATAGAAATTGGTGTCCCAAGTACTTGCGCCAAATCTGCTAGCGGTACACCAACATCTGATTTCAGCAGGCAAATTTCCCTACCCCAGTTGCTAAACTGTTGAAAGAAATTCGGTCCCAGCCATCCACATGCTCAGCATCTGAGTGCTAGTTTGGCCAAATTGATAGTACTGCAACTGCTGCCTTTTCAGCTGGTAGACTCTGCCCCCTTTTGTGAATTTGTGGAATGTGCGGTACCTCAGTGGCAGGTTCCCGAACGCCATTTCTTTTCTCGGAAGGCTATTCCGGCTCTCTACCAGCATGTGAAAGGCAATGTCTTGGCCTCATTGGACAGGGCGGTCAGCAGTAAGGTGCATATTACTGCTGACTCATGGTCCAGCAGGCATGGACAGGGACGTTACCTTTCTTTCACTGTGCACTGGGTATCTCTGCTGGCAGCTGGGAAGGATGCAGGACAGGGTTCAGTATTGTTGGAGCTTATTCTGCCACAATGCCTCCAAAATGCTAGTGGTGATTCTGCCACAGCTCTTTCCTCCACTCCCTCCTCTTCTTCTTTCTCTATGGCCTCTTCCTCTGCAGATTTCTCTTCGGAACCAGCGGTGCTCCGTATGTGTTTAAGAGGCTATGCAAGCACTCAGGCAAAAAGATGCCATGCAGTGCTTGAGTTGGTCTGCTTAGGAGACAGGAGCCACACTGGGGCAGAGATTCTGTCAGCTCTGCAGGGGCAGGCTCAGAGGTGGTTGATGCCATGCCAGCTTCAGCCAGGAATGGTTGTATGTGACAAAGGCACCAACCTCCTCTCGCCCTCCGACAGGGACACTTGACCCATGTTCCCTGTTTGGCTCATGTCCTGAATTTGGTGGTGCAGCGGTTCTTGAGCAGGTACCCTGGCTTACAGGATCTCCTGAGGCAGGCCAGGAAAGTCTGTGGTAATTTCCACTGGTCATATAATGCCAGTGCTTGGCTGGCTGACATTCAAAGAGAATGCAACCTGCCCAAGAACCGCCTCATTTATGACATGCCCACCAGGTGGAACTCAACGTTGGCAATGCTGCAGCAGCAGAACACGCAGCAGAGGGCCATCAATGAGTACCTGTGTGAGTATGGCACCAGGACAGGGTCAAGGGAGTTTTTCCCCTGGCGTGGCTGTTTTTTCGCCACGCCAGTGGCTACTGATTAAGGATGCATGAACTGTCCTGTCACCATTTGAGGAGGCCACGAGGATGGTGAGCAGTGACAGTGCATGTCCCTCTTGTCTTCCTGTTGGAGCACACACTTCGTGGAATAATGGACAGGGCACTTGAGGCAGAACAGCGGGAGGAAGTGGAGGACTTCTTTACCTCTCAAGGTCCCCTTTATCCAGATACTACTATTCCTCCGGGCCACCGATCACACAGGAAGAAGAAGAGGAGGAAGAGGTTTGTGTCAGTATGGAGTTGGAGGATAACACTCAGCATCAGCAGCAGTCTTCAAGGGATTGTTTGCAGTCCCCAGAAACCCATGGAGTTGTACGTGGCTGGGAGGAGGTGGTTGAGGATCATGTGATCCTTAGTGACCCAGAGGACTCAGGATCGAATGCCTCTGCAAACTTAGGCTGCATGGCCTCCCTGATCCTGCAAAGCCTGCGAAAGGACCCTAAGATTCATGGTATCAAGGAGAGGGATCATTACTGGCTTGCAACCCTTCTTAATCTATGTTACAAGGGTAAGGTTGCAGAACATATCCAGCCTTTGCAGAGGGAGCAGAGGATGAAATATCTTCGGGAGGCCTTGCAGAAAGGTTTTCGCAATGTGTTTCCAGAGCCTGGGAGGTTACAAATTCCTGGTGCTGGACAACGTGTTGCTGAGGCTTTGTTCAGTCACAGGAAGAGTGGTGGAGAAGGAGGCCGGCTGACCGATGCCTTCAGACAATTCTTCAGTCCTCAGAGCCCAGGTCTGATCGGTTCCAGCAACCATCGCCAGCATCTTACATGGTGCAGGAATATCTAGGGGCAAGATTAGACTTGGAGACCTTTCCACCAGAACATCCACTGGGTTACTGGGTCTTGAGGATGGACCACTGGCCAGAGCTTGCTCAATATGCAACTGAGCTACTGGCCTGTCCTGCATCCAGCGTTCTTTCTGAACGCACATACAGTGCTGCTGGAGGCTTTGTAACTGATCACAGAGTGCGCCTGTCCACAGACTCTGTTGATCGGCTCACATTCATAAAAATGAATCAGTCTTGGATCACCAGCTACCAAGCACCTGATTTATTTTTCTAAGGATGTGGGATCCCTTGAAGACTGCATATGCTGAGTGACTATCCTATTTAAAATCACTGCTCCTGAAAAAACGCCCATTTTTAAAACTTTTTTTTGCATTGATACATGTCCCCTGGGGGAGGACCCGGGTCCCCAAACACTTTTTATGACAATAACCTGCATTTTAGCCTTTAAAATTAGCACTTTAAATTTTTCATGTTCGAGTCCCATAGACTTTAACGGTGTTTGCACAAATTTGTTGCCTGTTCGCATATTCTGTCGTGAACCGAACCGGGGAGTGTTTGGCTCATCCCTACTAACTGCCAGGGCCTTAATGACAGATGGGGATATCTGTCATACTTATATGATATAGATGCTGATCTGTCCTCTTGAGTTCGGAGATCTCTTTCTATTTATCTGAAACTTAAGTTAAAGTATCTCAGGTTCAATAAACATACGCTTTCGATACCCTGATCTTTGATGATCTATATCACAACTTATGAGAATTTATCTTTATTGTTGGTTTGGACTCTGATCCTGCCACATGGTGGTTGATGCTTTTACTATATATCAGGATTTTGTTTGACTGAATCCTGCTTCACTAGCGGCTCATAGCTTTTCTTCTTTACCCAGTGGATGTATTATAGGCAAGGTGTACATATTTTCATAGCTTTGACATATAGTTATAATTGATTGGAGGCACCAGCTCTGTCTACATTTGTCTAGCCTTGTGGGTTGCCTCTATATCCCTGGATGCAGTTTCACCAGCAGCTACCCAGTATCTGTCCTGAGGAAGCTAATATCTTGCGTAACGCATCGACAAGCAAGTGTTGGGGGCGATATTGGATCAAACCTTCTCTATTATACATACTACTAAGTCAATTTTTTATAATTTAGATCCAACCTTCGTAACTGCATTCTTATTGGATAACTGGTAACTGTGTCCATATAGGGTGTTGATTATATGTTTTCTATGTTTTTTAATAATGTTTTAATAAAATTTAAAATTAAAAAAACAGTTCTCCTCTCATTATGTGTGCACAAAGTCCACCTATTTTTTGAGTTTCTCAATCTTTTTATATATATCTCGGATGCTGGCATGGTGAGGGTCCTACCTTCCTCTGATGACTCTGCACTTTGTTCCTGTAAATCAGTGGTCCTCAACTCCTGTCCTCAGGACTCACTAACAGGCGAGATTTTAAGTATTACCTTGGGGAAATGTAGACTAGAATACTGTAATCACTGAGCAGCAAATAATATCACCTGTGATGTATTTCAGTTATCTTGCAAACCAGGCCTGTTAGTGGGTTCTGAGGACAGAAGTTGAGAACCACTGCTGTAAATAGAGGATTTTAATCTGAGTGCACAATTATTAATGGGTAATGCCCTAAAGGATGTTGGAGCCACATCTATCCAGCACTGCAAGTTTGTTTATTTTCTCCATACAGTATATCTAAATTAGAATTGTGGACAAAATCAAAATGATAAATATGATACTTCTGTCAATAGCATTAAAGCAGTAGTGAAGTCTATTATGTGTTTAAATGGTTCCCCCAGCAGCTATTAGCCATAATGTACTAGTATGCCGTGCATGCTAGTAAATTTTGACAGACTTACCTTAAATTATGACAGCCCTCCAGCTCTGCACTGTCATCGCTTTCCCTTATCCCTGGCTGCTTCCATCTTGACCCGGTATCCAAACTTCAGCTGCTTAATTGGCTGTGCCGGTAGTGATGTCACATCGCAGCGACACACAGAGCAGGCCGTAAATGTGCTCTGAGCTGCGCATGTATGGCTCAGATCACATTACTCGCTGACAGTCAGGGGTTGATTCATGACAGAAGAGATCTCTAGGTACTCTTCTGTAATAAAAACCCAGCCCGTCAGCGAGTTTTGTAAGAACTGAATTTACTACCACTTTAACACAGATGTTTATGTTTTACTAAACCCCCTGTGACTCAAAGTGGTTGTAGTCTAAAAAAAAGACATGCTTCTGTTCCTTTAAGGCATGATATATATCATAGTGCTTTTGCCATGTCAATTGTCCCTTTATGGCTGGGTTCACATATATGCAATATAGGGATGAGCTGAACACCCCCTGATTCGGTTCGTACCAGAACATCCGAACATTCAAAAAAGTTTGTTCGAACATGCAAACACCGTTAAAGTCTATGGGACACGAATGTGAAAATTCAAAAGTGCTAATTTTAAAGGCTTATATGCAAGTTTTTGCCCTAAAAAGTGTTTGGGGACCCGGGTCCTGCCCCAGAGAACATGTATCAATGCAAAAAAAAGTTTTAAAAACAGCCATTTTTTCGGGAGCAGTGAATTTAAGAATGCTTAAGGTGAAACAATAAAAACGAAATATTCCTTTAAATATCGTGCCTAGGGGGTGTCTATAGTATTCCTGTAAAGTGGCGCAGTTTTCCTGTGTTTAGAAAACCACCACAGCAAAATGACATTTCTAAAGGAAAAAAAGTCATTCAAAACTGCTTGCGGCTGTAATGTATTTTCGGGTCCCGGCAATATAGGTGAAAATCATTGAGACAAACGGCATGGGTTGCCCCCCAGCCCATTACCAAGCTCTTTGGGTCTGGAATGGATATTAAGGGGAACCCCGCACCAAATTAAAAAAAAAATGGCGTGAGGGGCCCCCCAGGCACTATATACTCTGAACAGAAGTATAGGCAGCCTTATATAGTGTGGGGCGTGGACTTAGCCTCCCTGAGCCATAATTGGCCAAAGGCACCCTGCCTTTGGCCAATTATGGCTCTCTTATCAGAGGGCACTGGGATTGGCCAAAGCATGCAGGTCAGGTGCATGCTTTGGCCAATCATCATACAGCAATGCACTCAAATTTCCCGTGAATGCCCCATAATGTTTGTTTGAGTCGAACATCAAGCTCATCCCTAATGCAATTATGCAGAGCCGGTTTCTGTGTGATTTCTATTCAGCTGCTTAGGTGTGACTCAGGTACCAATTTGACACTTAAATCGCACCTGAACTGGACTAAAAAACACAGGGGACCACTTTCTAATTTGCATCGCAACCGACCTGCATACATATAACCCGGGTACATTGAAAGGCGATCTAGTTCACATGTTACGCAAATCTGATGTGGTTCAAAACGCATCTGATTTGCATATTTGTGAACCCAGCCTTCATGCTATAAAATACCTGGATGATCCTTCCTAGCATCTGGGAGGATCCCAACAATAGCCTACTCTCAGCTGACACTGAGTTACAGGAGGGTGAAAGTGAGTGCACTCATGTGACCCAAAAGACAAATATGGCCAAAAAAGCTTTGACCATACTTCTCTTTTAAAGTCAATGAACAACTGCATGTCGATATAAGACAACCCTGTCCACAGAGTTTCAACTCTGCTGTGCAAGTTCACTGAAGAATGATCAGTGTGATCAAGAAGTTAAAAAATATCAGATCTAATGGCAGGGTCGACAAGTTAAGTTACTATGTTACAAAGGGAGACCAGGAAAAACAAAAAAGACTGTATTAAAGCTAATGACAGACTGCAACATATATGTCATAAAGAGAAAATAAGCAGCGCTCCAAATAATGCAACAATATGTAACAAAAAAAAAAAAATTAAAAAGTGTCTATGTACAAAATAGAACTCAATTTTAATAATGTAACACCAAAAAATCATAAACAGTCCATAAGTGCAAAACAATTCAATGAAGGAAATATCCATACAGAGTGAAAGGATCTGTCACCAGCAACACCCTCACACTCAGGTTTCTTACCAGATGTCCAGGACCACAAATTATAATGGACAAACAAGCAGCAGCAAGTTTATCCAGGAGGGTAACCGTCACATGAATCACAGATCGTATAGAGGAGACTCACAATAAAAAACAAGGAAAACTCCCATAGTGAAGCATCATGATGTAAAAGAGTTTAATTTAAAAAATAGCCACAATTACATTCATTCACAATATAGGCAGCGATTGTTTTGTATATATCAAAAGAGCAGCAGGCTGTCGGCTTCGAACAATACCGCTGGTTAGCGGTCAGGCTTGTGTGATGTTGTCACTGTTAGGCCACTTCCTGATGCATTTCGTCATCAACAAGTTGTCTTCGGAGGATGGGCTGAGTCCATGTCATGTTTAATTTTGCCCACAGTTATATTTTAACATTAAAAGAGCAGACTTTAGTAGTTAATATGAATAAAGTTAGTTAGTTATGTATGTATATATGTATATATGTTTATGGAATATTTCAATTAATATAGCACAGATATTTTAAATGATCCAAATGTATTTCAGAAATTTTTCAGAATGCATCTTTCTAAAACATAATTTCTACATCTTGCACATTTCTCAGTTTGGAAGAATGTATAGGTTTGAAAAATTCCAGAGTCTATTTTCTTCTTCATTTATGACACATGGAGGCAATTTGTGGATATCTATTTTATATCCCGTGGCTTTCCATATCTCTGTCAAGGAAGAGGCCCAAAGATTATCAGCACTCAGCAGAGGTCAGTGTGAGGCTACATGTTATGAAAGTATATTGTACTCTTACAAGGTATAATTAAAACAGGCTACCGAGGACAGAAGGTTCCCTGCTTCAGATTAATATAAAAGAACAAATATTTTTCAAAAATTGTTGCTGTTTATCAATTAAGTTATTTTGGATGTAGTATCCTGCTAATGGCTTGGGTTTACATGTCATACATCAATGGGAATGGTTTAATTTTCAAAGAAGTGTTTAAAACTAAGCCTTCTCAATGAACACACTTCCTAGCTAGAATACTTAGAAATCAAATGATTACACACATACTGTATATAGATATATATCTATATATCTATATATCTATATATATATATATATATCTATATATATATATATATATATATATATATATATATATATATATATATATATATATATATATATATATATATATATAGATATAGATATATATATATATAGATATATATATATATCTATATATATAGATATATATACAGTATCTCACAAAAGTGAGTACACCCTCACATTTTTGTAATTATTTTATATCTTATAATGCGACAACGCTGAATTACACTTTGCTACAATGTAAAGTAGTGAGTGTACAGCTTGTATAACAGTGTAATGTCTAAACCACTGGCAACAAAAGTGAGTACACCCCTAAGTGATTATGTCCAAATTGGGCCCAAAGTGTCAATATTTTGTGTGGCCACCATTATTTTCCAGCACTGCCTTAACCCTCTTGGGCATGGAGTTCACCAGAGCTTCACAGGTTGCCACTGGAGTCCTCCTCCACTCCTCCATGATGATATCACGGAGCTGGTGGACGTTAGAGACCTTGCGCTCCTCCACCTTTTGTTTGAGGATGCCCCACAGATGCTCAATAGGGTTTAGGTCTGGAGACATGCTTGGCCAGACCTTAACCTTTACCCTCAGCTTATTTAGCAAGACAGTGGTCGTCTTGGAGGTGTGTCTGAGGTCGTTATCATGTTGGAATACTGCCTTGTGGCCCAGTCTCTGAAGGGATGGGATCATGCTCTGCTTCAGTATGTCCCAGTACATGTTAGCATTCATGATTTCCTCAATGAACTGCAGCTCCCCAGTGCCGGTAGCACTCATACATCCCCAGACCATGACACTCCCACCACCATGCTTGACTGTAGGCAAGACACACTTGTCTTTGTACTCCTCATCTGGTTGCCACCACACACGCTTGACACCACCTGAACCAAATAAGTTTATCTTGGTCTCACCAGACAGCAGGACATAGTTCCAGTAATCCATGTGCTTAGTCTGGTTGTCTTCAGGAAACTGTTTGCAGGCTTTCTTGTGCATCTTCTTTAGAGGACACTTCCTTCTGGGACAACAGCCATGCAGACCAATTTGATGCAGTGTGCAGCGTATGGTCTAAGCACTGACAGGCTGACCCTCCACCCCTTCAACCTCTGTAGCAATGCTGGCAGCACTCATATGTCTATTTCCCAAAGACAACCTCTGGATATGATGCTGAGCACGTGCATGCAACTTCTTTGGTCGACCATGGCGAGGCCTGTTCTGAGTGGAACCTGTCCTGTTAAACCGCTGTATGGTCTTGCCCACCATGCTGCAGCTCAGTTTCAGGGTCTTGGAAATCTTCTTATAGCCTAGGTCATCTTTATATAAAGCAACAATTCTTTTTTCCGATCCTCAGAGGCTTCTTTGCCATGAGGCACCATGTTAAACTTCCAGTGACCAGTATGAGAGAGTGAGAGCAATAACATCAAATTTAACAAACCTGCTCCCCATTCACACCTGCACACTAACACTCACACTAACGAGGGAAAATGGCTAATTGGCCCAATTTGGACATATTAACTTAGGGTGTACTCACTTTTGTTGCATTAATGGCTGTGTGTTGAGTTATTTGAGGGGTTATTTTGAGGGGACAGCAAATTTACACTGTTATACAAGCTGTACACTTACTACTTTACATTGTAGCAAAGTGTAATTTCTTCAGTGTTGTCACATGAAAAGATATAATAAAATACTTACAAAAATGTGAGGGGTGTACTGACTTTTGTGAGATACTGTATATATATATTTTTTTATTTTATATATATTTTTTTAATCACATTTACATAGAGGGCCACTAGATTTTTGGGTCCCCCTTTTCTTGCATAGCCAAGCAACACGCATTCTCCAACTTCCACAGAGTCAGTAGCTAGTCCATGGGCTTGTTTTGTTGTTTTATTGAGGGAAAACAACTTAGGTGGGGATGAGGGGTTATGGGATGCCCAACTAGACTTGGTAGAACAACTTAAGGACAAACATCCTTCACTATTTACACAAAAAAATGCAGATCCTGGACTGTACAGCCGTGGCCAAAAGTTTTGAGAATGACACAAATATTAATTTTCACAAAGTCTGCTGCTTCAGTGTTTTTAGATCTTTTTGTCAGATGTTACTATGGTATACTGAAGTTTAATTACAAGCATTTCATAAGTGTCAAAGGTTTTTATTGGCAATTACAAGTTTGTGCAGAGTCAATATTTGCAGTGTTGACCCTTCTTTTTCAAGACCACGTCAACTCGCCCTGGCATGCTGTCAATCAACTTTTGGGCCACATCCTGACTGATGGCAGTCCATTCTTCCATAATCCATGCTTGGAGTTTGTCAGAAATTGTGGGGTTTTTTTTGTTCACCCACCTCTTGAGAATTGATGGCAAGTTCTCAATGGGATTAAGGTCTGGGGGATTTTCCTGGCCATGGACCAAAAATTGTAATGTTTTGTTCCCCAAGCCACTTAGTTATCACTTTTGACTTATGGCAAAGTGCTCCATCATGCTAGAAAAGGCATTGTTCATCACTAGGGATGAGCTTCGAGTTCGAGTCGAACTCATGTTCTACTCGAACATTGGCTGTTCGCAAGTTCGCCGAACAGCGAACAATTTGGGGTGTTCGCGGCAAATTCGAATGCCGCGGAACACCCTTTAAAAGTCTATGGGAGAAATCAAAAGTGCTAATTTTAAAGGCTTATATGCAAGTTATTGTCATAAAAAGTGTTTGGGGACCCGGGTCCTGCCCCAGGGGACATGGATCAATGCAAAAAAAAGTTTTAAAAACGGACGTTTTTTCAGGAGCAGTGATTTTATTAATGCTTAAAGTCAAACAATAAAAGTGTAATATCCCTTTAAATTTCGTACCTGGGGGGTGTCTATAGTATGCCTGTAAAGGGGCGCATGTTTCCTGTGTTTAGAACAGTCTGACAGCAAAATGACATTTGGAAGGAAAAAACTCATTTAAAACTAGCCGCGGCTATTGCATTGCCGACAATACACATAGAAGTTCATTGATAAAAACGGCATGGGAATTCCCCACAGGGGAACCCCGAACCAAAAAAAAAAATGATGTGGGGGTCCCCCTAAATTCCATACAAGGCCCTTCAGGTCTGGTATGGATATTAAGGGGAACCCCAGCCAAAATTGAAAAAAAAAATTGACGTGGGGTTCCCCCTAAATTCCATACCAGACCCTTCAGGTCTGGTATGGATTTTAAGGGGAACCCCGCGCCAAAAAAAAAAAAAAAAAAACGGCGTGGGGTCCCCCTAAAAATCCATACCAGACCCTTATCCGAGCACGCAACCTGGCAGGCCGCAGGAAAAGAGGGGGGGACGAGAGTGCGGCCCCCCCCCCCTCCTGAACCGTACCAGGCCACATGCCCTCAACATTGGGAGGGTGCTTTGGGGTAGCCCCCCAAAACACCTTGTCCCCATGTTGATGAGGACAAGGGCCTCATCCTCACAACCCTGGCCGGTGGTTGTGAGGGTCTGCGGGCGGGGGGCTTATCGGAATCTGGAAGCCCCCTTTAACAAGGGGACCCCCAGATCCCGGCCCCCCCCCTGTGTGAAATGGTAAGGGGGTACTTACCCCTACCATTTCACTAAAAAACTGTCAAAAATGTTAAAAATGACAAGAGACAGTTTTTGACAATTCCTTTATTTAAATGCTTCTTCTTTCTTCTTTCTTCCTTCATCTTCTTCTGGTTCTTCTGGCTCTTCTGGTTCTTCCTCCGGCGTTCTCGTCCAGCATCTTCTCCGCGGCGTCTTCTATCTTCTTCTCCTCGGGCCGCTCCGCACCCATGGCATGGGGGGGAGGCTCCCGCTCTTCTCTTCATCTTCTTCTCTTCTTCATCTTCTTCTTCATCTTCTTCTTCTTCTTCCTTCTTCTCTTCTTCTCTTCTTCTCTTCTTCCTGTCTTCTGCGGGCCGCTCCGCAGCCATGCTGGCATGGTGGGAGGCTCCCGCTGTGTGACGGCGTCTCTTCGTCTGACGGTTCTTAAATAACGGGGGGCGGGGCCATCCGGTGACCCCGCCCCCCTCTGACGCACGGTGACTTGAGGGACTTCCCTGTGACGTCACGGGGAATGCCACAGGGAAGTCCCGTCATGTCACCGTGCGTCAGAGGGGGGCGGGGCCACCGGGTGGCCCCGCCCCCCGTTATTTAAGAACCGTCAGACGAAGAGACGCCGTCACACAGCGGGAGCCTCCCACCATGCCAGCATGGCTGCGGAGCGGCCCGGAGAAGACAGGAAGAAGAGAAGAAGAGAAGAAGAGAAGAAGGAAGAAGAAGATGAAGAAGAAGATGAAGAAGAGAAGAAGATGAAGAGAAGAGCGGGAGCCTCCCCCCCATGCCATGGGTGCGGAGCGGCCCGAGGAGAAGAAGATAGAAGACGCCGCGGAGAAGATGCTGGACGAGAACGCCGGAGGAAGAACCAGAAGAGCCAGAAGAACCAGAAGAAGATGAAGGAAGAAAGAAGAAAGAAGAAGCATTTAAATAAAGGAATTGTCAAAAACTGTCTCTTGTCATTTTTAACATTTTTGACAGTTTTTTAGTGAAATGGTAGGGGTAAGTACCCCCTTACCATTTCACACAGGGGGGGGGGCTGGGATCTGGGGGTCCCCTTGTTAAAGGGGGCTTCCAGATTCCGATAAGCCCCCCGCCCGCAGACCCTCACAACCACCGGCCAGGGTTGTGAGGATGAGGCCCTTGTCCTCATCAACATGGGGACAAGGTGTTTTGGGGGGCTACCCCAAAGCACCCTCCCAATGTTGAGGGCATGTGGCCTGGTACGGTTCAGGAGGGGGGGGGGCCGCACTCTCGTCCCCCCCTCTTTTCCTGCGGCCTGCCAGGTTGCGTGCTCGGATAAGGGTCTGGTATGGATTTTTAGGGGGACCCCACGCCGTTTTTTTTTTTTTTTTTTGGCGCGGGGTTCCCCTTAAAATCCATACCAGACCTGAAGGGTCTGGTATGGAATTTAGGGGGAACCCCACGTCAATTTTTTTTTTCAATTTTGGCTGGGGTTCCCCTTAATATCCATACCAGACCTGAAGGGCCTTGTATGGAATTTAGGGGGACCCCCACATCATTTTTTTTTTTTTATTTTGGTTCGGGGTTCCCCTGTGGGGAATTCCCATGCCGTTTTTATCAATGAACTTCTATGTGTATTGTCGGCAATGCAATAGCCGCGGCTAGTTTTAAATGAGTTTTTTCCTTCCAAATGTCATTTTGCTGTCAGACTGTTCTAAACACGGGAAACATGCGCCCCTTTACAGGCATACTATAGACACCCCCCAGGTACGAAATTTAAAGGGATATTACACTTTTATTGTTTGACTTTAAGCATTAATAAAATCACTGCTCCTGAAAAAACGTCCGTTTTTAAAACTTTTTTTTGCATTGATCCATGTCCCCTGGGGCAGGACCCGGGTCCCCAAACACTTTTTATGACAATAACTTGCATATTAGCCTTTAAAATTAGCACTTTTGATTATTCATGTTCGTGTCCCATAGACTTTAACGGCGTTCGCGTGTTCGAACGAATTTTTTTCCTGTTCGCATGTTCTGGTGCGAACCGAACAGGGGGGTGTTCGGCTCATCCCTATTCATCACTAAACTGTTCTTGGATGGTTGGGAGAAGTTGATTTCGGAGGATATTTGTGTACCATTCTTTATTCATGGCTGTGTTCTTAGGTAAATTGTGAATGAGTCCACTCCCTTGGCTTGAGAAGCAACCCACACATGAATGATCTCAGGATGCTTTACTGTTGGCATGACACAGGACTGATGGTAGCGCTCACCTTTTCTTCTCCGGAAAAAGTTTTTTTCCTGATGCCCCAAACAATCAGAAAGGGGATTCATCAGAGAAGATGACTTTACCCCAGTCCTCAGCAGTCCAATCCCTGTATCTTTTGCACAATGTCAGTCTGTCCCTGATGTTTTTCCTGGAAAGTAGTGGCTTCTTTGCTGCCCTTCTTGGCACCTGGCAATCCTCCAAGACTCTTTGCCTCACTGTGCATGCAGATGCACTCACAACTGCCTGCTGCCATTGCTGAGCAAGCTCTGCACTGTGGTGCCCCAAACTTGGAGCTGAATCAATTGTAGGAGACAGTCCTGGTGCTTGCTGGACTTTCTTGGGTGCCCTGAAGCCTTTTTCAGAAATGCAGTGGAAATGTTTTTATGGGATTAAGTTAATTTTTAATGGCAAACAGGGACTTTGCAAGTAATTGCAATTCATCTGATCACTCTTCATAATACTCTAGAGTAAATGCAAATTGCCATCATGAAAACCGAGGCAGCATACTTTGTGAAAATTAATACTTGTGTCATTCTCAAAACTTTTGACCATGGCTGTACTCCCTCCACATTGATATAAATCTCTAGTGGATCAATAACCAGGTTTATCTTTCAAGAGGTCTGTTTCCCCTTGGTGAAAAAGCGCTCCTGCTCCTCATTCCAGCAACTTGGTTTTGGCTATGGCTTTCTCCTTGTCTGTTTGTTTATCTGCAAGGTGAATAATGTGGTTGGTCTCTGGGTGGAAAAAAGACCTGATTTAAACCAGCCAAACATTTAGTCTCATGCTTGTGATAGAGAGTAATTACATGAGTAATATCTGATCAAACCCTTTCCCCTGTCTGTCTGCCCTGCTCTGCTTTATTGGATTTCCCTGTGTATTATCTCAGACCGCATATCAAACTATTCACCGAACTCTGCCTGCCTCAACTGGACTGTATATGAACCACTCTGCCTGTCTGCCAACCGCAAGTACCCGTTTGCTTTGTTTAGTTCACGTATGTCCTGGCGTAGACCCTTCACAGGTTCCCCCCTTTCTTGTGACAGACCATGAGAATACACATCCTTGTTTACTTAAGACTGGTACACACTGGCCAAATATCGATCGAAATCGGCCGGTTCAACAGAAACCAGCAGACATTTGGCCAGTGTATACAGCAGTCTGTCCGGCTTCTGTCGAATGGGCATTTTGGAAAATTAATAGTCGATCTGCATCTGATCAGCACTTGCACCCAATGGCTGCGAGTGCTAACCAGTGTGTTCTGGTGGGAGGGGCAGTCCCCCTGTTAGAACACAATAGCTCAGTGGGGAGATTTCTGTACTAACATTACATAGTTGGTACAGCAAGCTCCTCGGAAGCTCCTTAGTTTTTTTTTTTCGCTCAGCCCGCTGGGTTGAACGAAAAGAAAAATACCTGTGTGTACTAGGCTTTACAGCCCAATCAACCAGGCATTTAAGACATAGCATGGATCTCTTGTGGACCAAATTTACCACACAAATGAGGTGATTGAAGTATTCTTTTAATGGTTATGTATCACATTGCATGATTAATGTCTGTGACAATGTTTCAATGATCTGCACTACTTCTTTACTTTTTTGTAATGAAAACTGCTTAATAAGCTATTACAAGTTTAAAAAAAGATTTCTGGTGGCAACAACACAAACCTGTGTAAGGTAATTCAGCAGTCAATTATTATTGATTGAGTTTAAATGTTCTTTAGGTACTTGTATGCAATTAATTCTAATTGGTTGTTACAGGTGTAGTACTTTGAGTTTAGAACATTTTGCTCCTTGCACTGTTTTAATGAAATAAAATGAAATAAGTCCATAATTGCAAATGGCCTATATTAATTCCTTTGTTCACGTGTGTAGGATAAAGCAGAACTCTGAGAAAAAGTGTAAAGACAAAATGTAATGGGCTGTGCCCAAAGAAGTCCACATTCGTGAGTGTTATTTATTGTTATGTTTCTTTTCCAAATACTACAAATGGTGACCTGACCTGAAAATAAGCCAACGTGTAAGTGATATGAGACTGCTTTAGCATTACCCTGAAAGTAAAAATTCTATTGTTACATTGGTCACCAACAAGTGGAGTGTTAATTGACAAAGTGATAACAGCTATGTTTTGGTGCAGTAGTATGGTCACTGTGCTTTGCTTAATACAGCCAGCCTCTCAATATGCTCTTATTTACCGCACCCAGTTATGGGCAGGTGAATATGTAAACAGGAAGTCTGATCTAAATGATTGCACAGAAGGCAGTGGCATCATTTTTTATTTAAGAAATAAGGTCACAAAGCAGCACTGGAGAAAGAAAACAGACCATCAAAAAGTGTATATTTTTTTCTAAAATGATTACCAGTTTCCCCTTTCATCAGCTTCTCTGTCCATTGCAAACTTTACTGTGTGTGTCCGAGTTAACTTTTAAACTTAGTAGTGGAGAGTCCAAACAGAGTCCTTTGATCTGCAAAGTTTTCAATAGGAAGACGTGAAAGGCAACTAGTGATGATGAAGGAGAATATTAAGATTAGATGAGTCTGACAACAGCAATCTTAATGGACTGAAGTGGGGAAGATAGCTTATGTATAGGTAGGCCAAGAGGAGGGAGTTGCTATACTCAAGACAATAGGTAATAAGGCAGTAAATGAGAAGCTTTGGTGGTTTCAGTGGTTCAGAAGAGTTACAGAGGTGAAGTCTGCAAGATTTGGACAGAAAGTTCATTTGGGGCTACATGGACAGGTCAGAGTCCAGGATTACAAATAGCACTCTGGTATAAGGGGAGGAACAAATAGTTATATTGTTGATCTTGAGGGAAAAGTTGGAAATTATGGCAATGGGGTGGGGGGGATATTGTTTTAGGAAGTGGTGTGATGCCCATACTGATATGTCACTTAAAAAGTCGGTAATGAAAGAGTTGGCTGGGAGACTAAGGGGTGAGGTGAAAAGTAAAGACATGATTTGAGTGTCATCAGCACAGAGGTAGTATTGGAAGTTGTGGAGGTAGAGTTGTAGGTAGGAGGAGAACCAGGAAAGAGAAGTGTCTTGGATGCCAAGGAAGTGGAAGCTTTTGAGGAGGAAGTGGTCCATCATATCAAAGGCAACAGAGTAGTATGAGTATGGAGTAGATACCATTGGTTGGTTTCAGCAGTTAGTAAGTCGTTAGTGAGTTTTTGTAAGGCAATGGGGTATTGTGGGTGTAAGCCAGACTGTAAGGGGTTAAAAAGGTTGTTGTCAATGAGGCAGCAGCTCAGATGGTTGTAAACTAGGCATTCTAGATGTTTAGCGGTAAATAGGAGCAAGGAAATTGATCTTAAGTAGGGATGGTCCAAACCTATCAAGGTTCAGTTAGGAAAATCCACTTTGTGAGGGCTTACAATCTAAAACAGAGGGGCAAGTGGTACAAAAGGTAAAAACTGTGTAGGGATGAGTAATAACCATTTTCTAGACTAATAGGTAAGGTATTGTCAAACAAATGGCATGAGGGTAACATACTGGGAAATGCCCTTAACATGCCTGTAAAATAGTGCATCTGTAGACATTTACAAAAAAAGAGCCACTTAAATTGTTGGCAAATGACAGCTCAGCCGCTTTACTTCTGTTTGTAAACAAATGGCTGAGGATTCTCCTCATTTACATCAAACCCTTATCTTAGATGAGGGTTTGGTATGCACATCAAGGGGGACTTTTGCTGGGAGGTCCCCCCAAATTCCATACCAGACCCAATGCTGGTATAACTCAAAGATCTGGTAAAAACCTTTGGGGGAACCCCATGCAAAATGGGAAGGAAAAAAAGGTGTGATGTCCCTTACAAGAACCCATACCAGAACTTTATTTGAGCATGTAGCCTGGCAAGCCATGAAAAGAGGGGACATACCAGGCCACATGCACCTCAACATGGGCCCCATGGCAAAGTACCTTGTCCCCATGTTTATGAGGACAACGGACCCTTCCTAACAATCCTGGCCCAGTGGTTGTGGATAGGAGGCCTATTGGAATCTGGAAGACTCAATAAGGGGGTCCCCAGGTACCATCCCCTCATTTTAATGAGTAAAGGGTATTTAGTACCCCTAATCATTCACACGAAAAAAGTGATACGTAAATAAACCTAATTTTGAGAAGTCCTTTATCTAAAAAAAAAAAAAAAAAAAGTCCCAGTATGTAAATCCATTGATAATTATGTCATCCAGTGATGCAGATCCACCTCAATCACTATGAACAATGCCTGCTGATCGAATGGATTGTCATACACGTTTGATCCTGTTGCTGATTGGTACTGAAAGATATCTCTAAGACTCCACCACTAAAAGTAAACAAAAGGGTGCGGTCTCCTGGGGGACATCATTGACCAAATATGGCCATGTGGCCATATTTGGTTAGACATGTCACGCTAATTCTGCCCCTTTGTTTACATGGTCAGAGTTTCACTGCCAGCAAATTAATGGGGCTTGGTTGACATCACTGATTGCTAAGGATGCAAAGGGTGCCGGTACCCACCGCTTCTTTAGCAGCCACTGACAGCAGGGAAGCTGTCATGTACAGTAGCAGTATCTATACCGCTACGATGCATGACATTTGGCTCCCACCAAACAAGTAAAAGCTCTGCTGTTCAGGGGAATGCTGAAAAGTGAAAATTTGTTCCAAATTGTTTTCAGACCAAACTTTAAACTCATCCTTTAGTCAAGTAATTAGCCATAAAAGGGGTATGGGAGTCCAGGTACTGCCCTGGGGGACATGTACCATTGCAAAAAAATGTTTAAAAGCAATCTTTTTTTCAGGAGCATTGATTTTAATGATGCTTAAAAGGAGAATTTTTAGCAGCAATTTTTGGTTTCCTGCAGCTGCATCCCAAATATATACTATCAATAGAAAAAAACCTTCATAGGTGAGACTTTATCGACAACAGAGTTGTATACAGCAATATATCACTCATATATTAAAAAAGTATCAAAGCTTTTTATTGTTTACAAAGTACGCAGGATAAAAACATTAAAGTACAAAAAAGTGCAAAAGCTATTTTAATTGTTGGATAAAAATTGTTCCTACAAATTGTGGGTCACAACTACAGATAGTCCCCAAAATGTAAATACCCAATGGGTTTCGAGGACGGTATTCCTCTACTCTTCTTGAGGGGTATAGAAAAGCCACAAAAAGGAGGTATACTCTATATCAGAAACATACAATTACCGTAGATACAACATTGTCACACTTCCAGAGGAGTAAATGTTACCTGTTATAATATAGTGCAATGTTATATCAGAATGATCAGAGACCACATAAATCATGAGACATATCCTTAACTGACCACCGGAGGAGCAAGGAGAGCCAACCACCAGCCTATGAGCCACTGGGGTCACAAAAGGGCCACTCAAAGGTTCACAACTCTAAAAGCAACAAAGAGCATGGAGTAAGATAATCATCTAATATTATTAAAAGGGTAGGGTAAAATAGTATCTAAATATATATATATTCATATTCTTACTTGTAAACATAAGAATAAAGGCTGATCACATAGTGGGTGCATGTAGAGAAACTGTAAAAATTGGCAGAAAGAAGGAGGGACTTAAAAAATCAATCAACAAATGACTACTGACAGCCTACTGACTGGAATGGTACCAGCTGATTGGAGAAAAGCCAATGTAGCACCAATATTTTAAAAAGGGCCAACATACATCCCTGGGAATTACAGACCAGTTAGCCTAACATCAATAGTATGCAAGCTCTTGGAGGGAACGATAAGGGACTATATACAAGATTTTAGTAATGAAAATTGTATCATTAGCAGTAATCAGCATGGATTCATGAAGAATCGTTCTTGCCAAACCAATTTATTAACCTTCTATGAGGAAGTGAGCTGCCATCTAGATAAAGGAAGGCCCATAGACGTGGTGTATCTGGATCTTGCAAAAGCATTTGACACAGTTCCCTATAAACATTTACTGTTCAAAGTAAGGTCCGTTGACATGGACCACAGGGTGGGTATATGGATTGAAAACTGGCTACAAGGGCAAGTTCAAAGGGTGGTGATAAATGGGGAGTACTCAGAATGGTCAGGGGTGGAAAGTGGGGTCCCCCAGGGTTCTGTGCTGGGACCAATCCTATTTAATATGTTCATAAACTACCTGGAGGATGGGGTAAACAGTTCAATCTATGTATTTGCAGACAATACTAAGCTAAGCAGGGCAATAACTTCTCTGCAGGATGTGGAAACCTTGCAAGAAGATCTGAACAAATTAATGGGGTGGGCAACTACATGATAAATGAGGTTTAATGTGGAAAAATGTAAAATAATGCATTTGGGTGGCAAAAATATAAATGCAATCTACTCAGTGGGGGGAGAACCTCTGGGGGAATCAAGGATGGAAAATAACCTGGGGGTCCTAGTAGATGGTAGGCTCAGCAATGGCATGCAATGCCAAGCTGCTGCTAACAAAGCAAACAGAATATTGGCATGCATTAAAAAGGGGATTATCTCAAGAGATAAAGCGATAATTCTCCCACTCTACAAGACTCTGGTCTTGCCTCACCTGGAGTATGTGGTCCAGTTCTGGGCACCAGAAAATGTACTGGAAATGTAGCGAGTACAGAGAAGGGCAACAAAGCAAATAAAGGGACTGGAGGATATTAGTTATGAAGAAAGGTTACGAGCACTGAACTTATTCTCTCTGGAGAAGAGACGCTCGAGAGGGGATATGATTTCAATTTACAAATACCATACTGGTGACCCCACAATAGGGATAAAACTTTTCCGTGCAAGAGAGTTTAATAAGACACGTGGCCACATGTTAGAAGAAAAGAGGTTTAACTTTAAACTGCGTAGAGGGTTCTTTATTGTAAGAGAAGCAAGGATGTGGAATTCCCTTCCACAGGCAGTGGTTTCAGTGGGGAGCATCGATAGTTTAAAAAAACTATTAGATAAGCACCTGAACAACCACAACATACAGGGATATACAATGTAATACTGACATATCATCACACACATAGGTTGGACTCGATGGACTTGTGACATGTAACTATGCAACTATGTAACAAACCACCATAAATAAATGGAAAAAAAATTGTAAGAGAAGCAGAGGCAGAAGTGTGGTCAGGAACCGAGCTAAAGTCAGGAACAGGTGATCAGAGAGCAGCAGACTCAAGGATCAGATCAGTAGCAAGCCAGGTCGTCAACAGAAGTCAGATACAGGATACACTCAGGACACAGGGAAAGCTGAAGAGCAGTCAGCACTCACAGTGAGCAAGATCAGTCCTAATTAGCCCGTCTGGAGCCAGAAACTGTGGTATGCTCCCACGTGCATGCCCACGTGTGCACTTGTGTGCATTCCTAGAAGCAATGCGTCCATGGGCATTTCTATTAGCAATGCACTTATGCACCTATGCATGTAATGCGCATATCTATAAGCAAGTCGCTGTACTAGAATTCTCTTACAAACAGGGAGAAAAGGGAAAGTATTGAATGTGATGTTAGACATGGCATGTTAGGTGTGATAGATATCTGAACAGTAGAGATCTCATAACAAAATGCTTCAATCTTAATTTTTAAATGATTGGCAATTTCTTATGCAGTAAGTGAGTTAGTGGATGGAGGTGGTGAGAGACAAGTAGGGAGCTAAAAGTAGAGAAGAGCCATGGAGGACTGGATGAGAGGTTGTTAATGAGAGTGACAAAATAAGTTTGTTTGGCAGCATAGAGGCAAGCAAATGTGTATATGTTGAAGTGTTGCAGGAATTTCGTTTTACACCATATTTGTTCAAGAACATGTCTATATCTCTTGAGATTTCTGGTGTCCTCAGTTAGACAAGGTTGCAGCAGCCAGGGTCTGTGTGCAATAAAGGGACCAAGTGAGGATGTCCAGCTCTGGTGAGGATGAGAGTAAGCTGTTATAGACAGGAGTGGCGAGGTCAGGGAAGGACAGGGGGGATAGTTTCTAATAGAGGCGGTCAGTAGCAGAATATAGAAAACAAGGGTTAAAGTGGGGAAGGTTTGCACTGGTAATTGTTTCATGCTTGGAGGGCTAGGTGTTTAAATACAGGGACACCATGAAATTGATCAGGTAATTATCAGAGAGAGGATAGGAGATGTTGAAGAGGTTGCAGGAAGCTCAGAGGTGAGAGAATAAAGGTCAATAAGTGTTACTATCAGAGTGCGTGGAAGTGTGTGTCCTTTTGTTAGGTCAAAATATGTGGTTGAGATAAGAAGTTCAGATGTAGCCAGGCAAAGTGTAATTTATTCAGTGTTGTCACATGAAAAGATATAATAAAATATTTTCAAAAATGGGAGGGGTGTACTCACTTTTGTGAGATACTGTCCCAGTGGGGAGATTTCCCTTTACTTCCTGTCCCATAGCCAAAACAGAAAGTGAGAGGAAATCCCTGAAAAATAAAGGAATCCCTTTGGGACCCCCCGGTCACCAGAACTATTGTCCCTATTGGAATATTTTCCCTCTATTTACTTTAAAGCGGGAGTAAACCGCAGCAAAAAAAAAAAAAGGGCCCCGGGCAGTTTAAGTCATAATATGCTGCACTGCATACCAGCACATTATGACAAACTTACCTGAAAATGAAGCCCTCCAGATGCACACTGTCACCGCTGTAGGTGTTTTCATCTTCACCAGGTCTTCCTTCCGGGTTCACAGGCTATGGCCTTATAAATGGCCGAGCCTCGATAAAGTCACTTCCTCCCATGCATGAGGGAGTCATGGCCGCAGTACAGAATTCTGAATGGATGTCACCGGCTGCTTAGTTTAGGAGATATTTACTGTACTTGTAGGTAAGCCATATTATAGGCTTACCTATAGGTAAAAATCAACAAAGGGAACTTATTCCCACTTTGATTTTCAATATCAACGCTAAATATGACAAATAGAGAAAATGAATCTCCCTAACAGGGGCACAGAAAGCAATGAACATTTTCCTCCATAGAAGCATATTTCTATCAGTGCCCATCAGTGCCATCTATTAGTGGCCATCAATGATACCTCATCAGTGCCCATCTGTGCAGCCTATCAGTGCCCATCAGTGCAGCATCATCAGCGCCCATCAGTGAAGGAGAAAAATTACCTGTTTGCAAAGTTTTATAACTAACTATGAAATTTTTTTTTTTTAAATGTTCCTTCTTTTTTTCGTTTGACAATTTTGTTTGTGTACAGCGTTGCATGACCACGTAATTGTCAAAGTGCGACAGCAATGAAAGCTAAAAATTGGCCTGGGCAGGAATCTAAAGGAAAAACTTTTTTTTTAGTTTTGGATCAAGTAGAGAGGGATAAATCCCACTCCACTTGATCCAAAATGAAAAAAAAAAGTTTAAAAAAAAAAAATTAGTGGACTATTACTTTAAATAACAACCATAATATATAACCATTTCACTAACATAACTGCTCCATGAAAACAGTTCAGCTCAAGTAAATTTTAAGGCCCTCACTGTGCTGTAGAGGGGGAAAACTGAATATTTGTCATTAATGCTATATTTGCATGCTTTCCCATCATCTTCTGTAATTTTGAAACACAGTGGCATGCAACTCTGATCCAGTCCATGCCATTATTGAAACATGTACAGTATAACATCAATCGATTTGATGCAGATGTTTTATATATGATATACTTTATTTACCAAGCAAAATGTTGTGTTGTGTGCATTTTGGGACATCCATCTGTTTAACTCCTCTAGTAATGCTCTCCCCTATATTATCTCTGCATCATTATGTTATTATATTTTTTGATTATCTGATCTAAGTTGTCAGTTCCCCAGTAAAATACATGACAGAACATACCTGCCAAAGGGTGTTGGTTCATAACTCATAAGATGACAATTAAATTCAATTATATATTTAAATAAAAGATCATGCAGCTAGCATTAGCCAATTATTTCACTTAGCACCTGATTATAGTTAATAAATACTCAGGAGCCAAGACAAATCTATTCTTGATAAGTCTGTTTGATATATAGAGAAAATGTCTTAATCTCTTTTAGTATCTGTAGGGTTAACCCTGCCTATAATGTAAAAAAAAAATAATAGCTGTATCGTTGTACTTTTATGTTTAACCCACTTTTAGCAACGGGCTATATGTCTTTCTCTTGCTCTTTATAGAAAAAGCCCTCTGGTCTGAATAGCTAAATAATCTGAAGAGAGAGTCAAGGTTTATGAAATCCCATGGTTTGCTGCAATTATAAGCTTTTTTCTAGCAATTACCTGTTTAGCCTAAAGTTATTTTAGAAAGAAACTACTCAGTGACTTCGTACACGTGATTGTCTTTGAGTACTCTCAAAGTGACAGAGATGTCATCTTGAAAAATATGAATGCTTTGCTATAAAGTTAATAGCAGAAGAGAGTCAATTAATGTCAGTTACCAGTTTAATAACATTAAACATTCTGAATTACCTTACTCACTGTACTTTATTGGTCATATTTAATAAGATGTAACCTATTGTAGAGCATGAATAGAAGCAAAGTATCCACTTTGACAATCTAAACTAAATGTCTAAATTTGCTGAAGTTCATATAAGTGGATTAGTGCTGGCCAAGCTAGTATCCCATTTAGTCAACAGTTACAATTTGATGTTGCAGTTCGATAGGGATCTATGCTATTTCTAGCATTTCATCATTCTTTAATCAATCCTGAAAATTAAAATATGATGTTTCTTCAGAGTGCAAAGATGTTAGAAATACATACAAAGCAAAGATCATGTATGAAAATAAACAATCAGCCATTGCTCCTAATACTTCTTAAGGTGGTATAAACATAATACTTTGTCATGGATTACTATAGCGTGTGGCAATGCCTATGTGCCTGGTACACACTACAGATTTTTTTTCGTGCAACCCCCTGAAAGAACTGACAGCTCAAGTCAGAGCCGTTGTACTAACCATCTGACATTAGTACCTCGCTAAGGTGTTGTGTTCTGACAGGGGGGTGCCCCTCCCCCCTGCCAGTACACTCCAATCAGAGCTGTCCACCATCGGCTGAGAGAGCTGATCTGGAGTCGGTTGGCCCTGCGACCGGCTTCTGTAGGACAGACCGACATACACAAGAGCCAAATGTCGGGCATTTTTTTTTTGAACCGGCAAATGTCTCCCGACATTTTATTAGATTATTATTAGGATTAGAGTGAAGGATAACAAACAAATGGCCCCTGCCGCCACCTATAACTGGCCTTCACAGCAAGGAGCACATGGAAGGGCTATCACATGAAAGACAAAAACAGAACATTCCATAGCTCAACTCACCAACCAGTCTGCCAACTGACCAAATTAACCTGTCCAGCAGTCTGTGCTCTTGCTGGGTGTCCAGTGTGCTCCTGTTCCTTTAAGGGGGATTTGGCTGCCTCCAGGCCCACCTGCCCCTCATCTATCCATTTTAATGCATGTGCTTCCATTGTGGAGACACTTATAAATTCAGAAGTGTTAGGACTGCAAGCATACACAGGGTGCCGTGAAGAGGCCTTGCAGCTTATGCATGCGTTTGCAAATGCGTGCTAACTAAACCCCTATTTTTAATGCAGACTGTTGGACAGGTTAATTTGGTCAGTTGGCAGGTCCGATGGCGCCCACACACGGTCGGAATTTCCGACAACACGCTCCGATCGGACATTGTCCATTGGAAAATTCCAATGGACAATGTCCGATCGGAGCGTGTTGTCGGAAATTCCGACCGTGTGTGGGCGCCATCGGACATTTTCCATCGGATATTCCGACACACAAAGTTGGACAGCAGGAGATAAAATTTTCCGACAACAAAATCCGATTGCGTCAATTCCGACCGTGTGTGGCCTGTTCCGACGCACGCATGCTCAGAAGAAATTCCGACACGGAACAGCTCGTTCTGGTAAACTTAGCGTTCGCAATGGATACAGCACTTTCGTCACGCTGCAATGTTAAAAATGGTTTAATACAGCGCACTCTCTTCTTCTTTATAATGTGACAAGAATTAAGTCGTTTTGCTGCTCATATTCACACACACTTCTCACAAACTTATTTCGTTACTATTTCTCAGGATTCCCTCAATATATTTTGATTTCTCACATCTGACAACATATTTTTTTTTTGTTTTGTTTGGTGATTTTGATTTGTACTCCCGAAAATGTTTGTGTGTTTTTTGTGACAAGTTCCCACAACACCACTAATATGTTGTTCTATTTAATCTGTAGGAGATTGTTTGGTGTTGTTGTCCCTTGTTAATTTCACATTGTACTTTAGAAATGTACCTGAATCCTCACCAACAAACGGTCCTTTTTGGATGAAAACACACACAGGAGAGTAGAATTTACCTAAAAATATTTTATTAAGGGCTCACAAGTATAAACAAAGAGGGAGGCTACGCTGGAGAAACGGCAGAAGTGGGCAAAGCCTTGGACCCCCAGGGCAGACATCAATTATTTAAAAGCAAAATCGGTGGCCTGAGGAGACCATATCTAAGGGAGGGCAGTCTGGTCCAGAGGTCCCAGAGATCCAGAAAGCAGCAGATCACATCTGTGTCCCCAGGCTGTGGTCATACGAGAGACTGCATCTTCTGTCAGACCAGACTGAACCCAGGGTCATCACTCTCAGGTCTTCCTTCCACGCTTCCTTCCAGGCTTTGGCTGTGGTGGTGGAGTTGTGGCAGCAGGAGGAGGAGGAGGAGGAGGATCATCCCTCTCCATGACATCCGTCTTGTGTGTCAGTTCCCCACTCTCCCCCTTACGTAGGACTTTATAAATCAGGTCCTCAGAGATCTTGCGTTGGCCCTCCTGCATGCCCTGCAATTTGGTGGCAGCCATGCAGGCAAAGGCCTCTTCAGGACTGGGGAAGGCTCTGAGGGACGCCGAAGCCTCCTGGATCAGCCTGTATGCTGAATCCTGCACAGGACTGGGAGTGGCCTTCCTGGCCCTTTTGTATGGAAGGTGGAGGGGAGGAACCTGAGACTCAGTCAGGCTGCGACTTGTCCCAGGCTTCTCTTGGCTGACACTTAGCCCCGCCTCCTCCTGGCTGCAACTAATCCCCGCCTCCTCCTGGCTGACACTAATAATCCCCGCCTCCTCCTGACTGCCACATTCCACAGCCTCCTCCAGGCTGAGGTCTTCCTGTGTATGAAAAAGGGACATAGTTTTAGTATTTTTTACATCAATCACACACAATTTTCACCTCCTGACTGCTGCAAATTGAATGTTAACAAATATAACAGACTATCATTCTGAGCCCAGCATTTTGCATTCTTGTCCCAATTTTGGGTGCCCACTACTGTCTATTGATATGTAAAACACTTTTTTTAATCAGCAATTAGTGATCAATAATAGTATCTATTAAACATCATTTATTTATTGCCCAGAAATCTGTAGAACAATGCTATACCTGACTCCAGCTGGGATCCTCCACTTCTTCCTGGCTGGAAGGCCCAGGTTGGACATCGGAAGCCTCAGCTGGGATGGAAGGAAGGGTGGAAGGAAGAGTGGAGAGGGATTCCCTGACTTCAGTGTGGTCTGACAGAAATCGCAGTCTCTCATAGTACCACAGCCTGGGGACATAAACGTCATCTGCTGCAGCTCCGGACCTCTGGGAATCTGTGACCTTCTTGCGCTCCCTAAGATAAGTGCTCCTCAGGCCACCAATTTTAGCTTTTAAATAAGGGATGGTTGCTGTGGGGACCACCGGCTTCACCAACTCCAGCAGTTTCTCCAGCGCTGCCTGCCTCTTCTGTTTGTGATTATAGTGGGGGTGTCTGACCTGCCACAGACAGGGCAGCTCCCTGTATTTGTCAATGAACAGGGGCAGGAAATTGTGGTCGTTGAACCCATCCATTTTCTCTGCAAGACACAACACAAGACAAACCCTAATGTCAGGCCAAACTCCCCTAATCTTGTTACAATATAGGCTTCAATTTCGAAACAGTGTAGGCCCAAGTTTAGATCCTACCTTCGTTAGCACGATCGGCGTCTCCGATGCTCCTTCCTCCGCTCACAGATCGTACGTAAGACGCGCGCATTACGATTTATACACACTGGCATGCGTATAACTCCGCCCGCCCCTGACGTTCTTTCTATTCTATTCCCCACCCCTTTTCGTTCAGCGCAGTGGAGGAAGAGCACATGGCAGATAGACAGCAGGATCGTGCTAATTACAGCAACGAGGAGGAGGAGGAAAGGCCGGAGCCTGAAACGTCCCGATCCAGAAGGAGATTGAAGGACTCAAATATGTCCTTTGGGGAGATGTTGGAGATGGTGGACATCCTGAAGAGGGCCGACTATGACGGGAAGTATGGGCCTTACCCCAACCCCAATGTCCGAAAGGCCAAGATCATGGAGAAAGTGGTCAGGAGTCTGCACCGGAAATTCGGGGTACGCCGATCGAAAGATCAGCTCAGGAAGCGGTGGTTGGACCTGAAATTACGAGAACATGAGCAGTACAGAAAGATTCGGTGAGTGCTGCAAAAAAGTAAGTATTTGTGCTGTGTTCCTATTCTTTTTGTGTTTATTACGTTCGTGCTGCTCCATGTGCTTTTAGGAACTGTTGTACAGTTTAAAATGGCAACTTTCATGTTTATGGGCCCATTATTCGTTCGGATCACACATTTTTATTTCGGACTATAAAATACCATTGTTTAGCCCATATGCATTTGGCCACCATTTTGACGCCCTATACTTGTCTTCAAAGAATTGGGTTGTGTAGATGGCTTTGTTACTAGAATGAAATGCAAACTAGATTGTGTGTAAGGAGAGGACACTGAGCAGTTGTTTTCACATCTGGACACTGGAGCACTAGTGTGGGACACAAGAACACCATTTTTATTAGGGGGGCCACACAGGTGCTCCAGTGTATACTATAGGGGGGGCTACATCTGTGAAGCTTGTACTAAACAGGTAAAGTATTAAAGCTTGACAAAGGACACTAAAAAAGCTACATCTTTGAACTCTGCTAAAACAGACAATTGTTTCATCTTTATGAATGAATGAATGAATGAATGATTTGTAAAGCGCTGCAAATGCGAACTGAATCGCCTCAAGGCGCTGGATGCATTCTCTGATGTCAGCTTCTCAGAAAAGGAAGGTCTTTAGTTTTTTTCTGAAGGCCTGGTGGTTTTCTTCCATGCGGATGTTAGTTGGAAGAGCATTCCATAGTCGAGGTCCTTGGACTACGAATCTTCGTTCTCCCTTTGCTTTGTAGCGGTATTTGGGAATGGTAAGGAGGTTTTGGTTAGCCGATCGAAGACTGCGATTCGGTGTGTAGTGTTTTTTTTTCTCGCGGAGATATGGTGGGGCGTTTCCTTGTACACATTTGTGGGTGAGGCAGAGGGTCTTGAATGTGATCCGATTCTTCACGGTTAGCCAGTGTAGGCTCTTTAGGGAGGGGGAGATGGATTCCCAGGGTTTTTTTCCTGTTAACAGTCTTGCCGCCGTGTTTTGGATGAGTTGTAAGCGCGCAAGCTGATATTGGGGTAGTCCTACGTAGAGTGAATTTGCGTAGTCGAGTCAGGAATTGATGATTGTTCCCACAACTGCCACTTTGTCCTCTTCTGGGATGAAGGGGATGAGTCTGCGTAGTTGGCGGAGGAGATGGTGGGATCCGCTCACCACTGATCCTATTTGTGCGTCCATTGTCATTCCTGAGTCAAAAATGACTCCGAGACTCTTGGCTTTGGTGTTTGGGGAGATGGTCTGTCCAAGGATGGTGGGAGGTGTCCACGGAGTCTTTATTTTGGAATTTTTGTTGGCATGTAGGAGAAGAAGCTCTGTTTTTGATCCGTTAAGTTTGAGGGAGCTGGTGGTCATCCAGTCATCTATT
Organism: Lithobates clamitans; assembly: GCA_037952925.1. Taxonomy (NCBI): domain Eukaryota; kingdom Metazoa; phylum Chordata; class Amphibia; order Anura; family Ranidae; genus Lithobates; species Lithobates clamitans. The sequence goes on along the minus strand of JBBGZY010000097.1, from coordinate 880,578 downwards.
AAGGTGAGACATTTCTGTAATTGCTGATGAAGGTCTTTTTGTCCGTTGATGCGAAGGTAGAGTTGGGTGTCGTCAGCGTATGAATGGAAGCAGAGGTCGGTTTTCCTGATGATATTGAGAAGTGGGCGGATGTATATGTTGAATAGTACTGGTGACAAGGGTGATCCTTGAGGGACTCCGCAGGAGATTGCCGGGGTTTCCGAGGTGAATGTTCCTAGTTTCACTGTCTGGGAGCGATTCTCTAAGAAGGATATAAACCATTTTATAGTTCTGCCATCAAATATCTGTGTGCTAATTATACCATTATTGGTTTACATAGGGGATAAAAGACTCGGAGGACACCCCTCATCCGAGGAGACCAGAGCCCCCCCCCCTCTGGAAGAAGGGGAAATCCCCCCAACACAAGCTGAGCAGGAGGAGGAAGATGTGGTGGAACTAGTCACCACAACAGGTGAGTGTCTGCAACCACAGGCTCCGATAAGAGATGGATGGCGGCATTTTTTGGGAAACCTAATTTATTTTGTGTTTCCTCTCTTTTTAGGTGATCGTGAGGTTGTGGATGAAGATCCTTTCACATCCGAAAGTGCCCAGATCCTGATCGGGGAGATCATGGGGTGTAATTTACAATTGGAAATCATCAAGCAAAACATCAATGATGTTATTCCAAAATATAAAAACATCATTGATGTTTTGGGGCGAGTTTAAAACCCCTCCAAATCACTTTCTTCTTTTGTGTGCTACAATGTGCTAAATGTTTTTGTGATTTTTCCCAAAGCCAAATTTGGAGGATGCACACAGTGTGTCAACATGTGCTATCTGCCATCACGGGAGATCAATGGACGCGTTTTGGGGGTGCAACCCCTTCCTCAATAATAAAGTAGCGGTGAGGAAGGGCTTTCTCCCCCAAAACACGTCCCTTGATCCTCCGTGATGGCAGGTCGCACATGTTGACATTCGTATATTGGTGTGCATCTTCCAAATTTGGCTTTTCCAGGGGTGATTTCCCCCCATCTGAACGCAATATCAAACACAGTTCCTAAATACTCATGTCTGATATTTCCTTCAAGTTCTAACAAATGTGAACTTTGTAAGATCAAGATTTGTGTCTTTCTTGTGGGTTTTACACAGGCCTGTTTTCTATAAAATGCACATTTTAATTTTGGATAATGACACCACAAAAATTGTTATACAACAAACATGTTGGTTTGTCAGAAAAACCTTTGGTAAATGCACATGTGATTGTGCAGGTATTAAAAAGATTGTTCATCAAGAATGTGTGGATTATTGTCTCAACGCTACAACACTTTTGGGGTGATGTAATTGTTGTTTTATGAGAAAATGGGGGTTATTTCCTAAGGGCAAATCCTCCTTGCACTACAAGTGCAGTTTCAGTGCAGTTGCAAGTGCACTTGTAGTGAAAAGTGTCTTTGCATTTAGTAAATAACAGCTGTTCCGCTCTCAAAACACTGACTGTTGTGTGGTTCTTAACGGACAGCTAAACACTTGTCAGAGACTCCAGTAAACGGAAGCCCAATGCTTGATTTGTCTACCGAAGTAATCCAACTTTATTTTAGTTCTTAGTTTTTAATTTTTTAGATTTTTTGTTATTGTGAAACTGCAATACAATACAATAACAAGATATCAGTACACATAGAATAACTAATCTAGCATAAATGACAGATGACACAACAGAAAGACACTTACAGGTGATGATGTCTCAAGCCCCTTGGGAGAGAAACAGACATGCTGCATCCATGTAGAATGACAATCTAAAATGGCTGAAGAACTTCCTGAACCAAAGGTCACATCTTGTATGAGAAATTTACCTGACTGAAGATAAAGCTGCTACAGACTTTGGCCACTAGATGGCAGTGGTAAACTACACATTCTATATAAGTAATTATAACTTAATTAGCCTGCAAGGCAGCACACTCCCTGTCTGATATAATACATTATATCACTACTTATACATATCTACTGTACAGGGAAAAACACACTCATAAGAAAATACGTTCCCGTCTAGAACTGGTAACATAAACTAAAACATGAGTCCACAATATTGTGTTTCTTTGCTATGGTACTTCAAGCTGGAAGCCCACATGAAGAAATAGTTTTGTCCTTAAACCCATCTTCAGATTGGAGAAGCCGCACTAGGCCAAACTATCTCCAATGCCAATTGTAATCCACAGGATGAATTTTAACTCTTGGCGAAAGTCACATCTGAAAGCTGTCAGTGACAAGCTCTATATTATGTATTGTGTCAACAACATAACAGAAATACCTGTTCAAAGGAGAACAATGACATCCGAAACTGGTCTGGCGTACACTTTAACAGTCCCTTGTTTTGTCACTTTGACTTCAACCTTTCTGACATTACCATCTTTACTTGGCAACGTATTAGTGACAATTCCCATAGGCCAGTTGTTTCTGCTTTCTTGACCATCTTTCAATAACACAACATCTCCAACTTTAACATTGGGACTGGTCTTATCCCATTTCCTGCGACTTTGTAAGGTAAACAAGTAATCTCTCCTCCATATCTTCCAAAACGTATCAGCCAGACACTGGACTTGTTTCCATTGCTTTACATGAAGTTCTGTTGTACTAAAATCTCCACAAGGGGCCGACACAGAGTCTATCTTTTGGGTCAAGAGCATAGCAGGAGTGAGAACTGTTGGATTATCTGGATCTGTAGCTATTGGTACCAAAGGTCTTGCATTAATGATGGCCATAACTTCTGCCATGAAAGTACTCAAAGTCTCATGAGTCAAACGAGTAGGTTTAGCTTGGAGTAACATTGCATCCAAAATGCGCCTAGCTACACCTATTAACCTTTCCCAAGCACCTCCCATGTGAGATGAGTGTTGAGTGTTAAAGATTCATGTGCATCCTTTGTCTTCAAGATAGTCTAGAAGTTCTACATCATTTGAACATATATGCAGTTCCTTGCATGCTCCTACAAAATTAGTACCTCTGTCAGAGCGAATTAACTTAGCCGGACCACGAACAGAAACTGATGAAACTGGATGCTGACATGGACTCAATCAATTCTATATGCACTGCTCTTGTAGAAAGACATGTGAAAAGAACAGCCCAACGCTTGTTGTCAGCGCTACCTCCTCTAGTTCGGCGTGTTACAACTGCCCAGGGACCAAACACATCAACACCCACACTAGTGAATGGAGGCTCAGGATTGACTCTATCTTTTGGTAATTCTGCCATCTTTTGGCTTTCCAATCTCCCTCTGAGCTTACGACACATGACACATTTGTGAATGATTGCAGACACTAGACGTTTTCCACCAAGAATCCAGAAACCTGCAGCTCGGATTGCACCTTCTGTTATGTGGCGCCCTTGGTGAACTATTTGATCGTGATAATGTCTTACAATCAAAGTAGCAATATGGTGATCATGAGGAATGATGACAGGCTGCTTCTCCTCATCTGACAGCGTGGCAAAGGATAAACGGCCACCTACTCTCAATAGTCCATCTTTATCTATAAAGGGACTGAGTTTTGTAAGACGGCTATGTTTTGGAAGCGTCTTTTGTAGTTCAATGCAGTCATATTCTTGCCTGAAATATGTATGTTGTACAGAAGAAATTATGACTGTCTTGGCTTGTGAAAGTTCTTCTAAACTGACTCTTTCATGGAAAACTCCCCAGCTTCCGGGCCGATCATCATTGGTTTTCTTCTGGAAGCTTTTCGCAACATGAATTAGTCTTGCTATGACCCTGTTTAGTCTCCTCCAGTTGGAAAATCTTTCGAAGCAATGTAACTGCATTCTAGTGTCTAGCTTACTACTTCTGACCTAATTTCAGGATCAGCTTCGGGTTCCACTAAAGAGTAAACATTGGTGTTATCAGGATTACCTACAACTGTCTGATACAGAAAATGTGAGCCTGAGAACCATATAGAGTCCTGAAGGCAAGCTATCTGTGTAGGCCTGGTAGCATAATCTGCAGGATTTTGTTCTGACTTGTGTGGATGGTAAAGGCCAAACATTGGAAGATACCAGTGTTCTTTACCTTCATCCAGTGATGGTGCTACTTCGGCATGATTGTTGTCAAGCATCCTTTTGATGAATTCTGTAAAGTCTTTTTTCACTTCAGGTTTTCTTTGCAAAATTTTACGTAGTGCGTTCAGGCGCTTCATGGCTTGCTCTCTGTTACTAGGTAAATAACACCTGGGTGTGCGAAAAGGTAAAGGAGCTACCCAATTATTGTTTTCATCTTGGAAAGTCTCTTTATCCATGATATTGAGAAAGGCTTGATCATCTATGGACATTGCTTGTTTGTCATCATCTTTTGTTCGCTGGAACACTGAGTTCCCTAAAGTGTCAGTCTTCATGCCACTACTAATGTCTCTATTGTAATTAGAAGAAGAGTCACAGTATGGTTTTAGGGTTTCTTTGATGACAAAGCTGTTCTGACATGGACTAAGAAGGGATGAGCGCCTATTCACTAGCACAGATGTCTTTGAAGTGTTGATGCTGTCAGGCCGATGTGTTGCTCCTAGACAAACTTCTCCTACTATAACCCACCCTAGGTCAAGTCTTTGAGCATAGGGGGCATTAAAGGGCCCATTAATTTGTTGGCGTACCTTATGTACCTGTAGAATGTCTCTTCCAAGAAGTAGAAGAATAGAGGCATCTTTCTGGATAGCTGGAATAAGGTGTGATATTGAATTGAGATGAGGATGATGAAGGGCCACTTCTGGTGAAGGTATCTCTGCTTTATCGTCTGGTAACATATCACACTCTTTCAAGGTGGGAAGTGAGAGATGGACTCTCTTGTCAAGAGACTCGATAGTAAAGTCGGTAGCTCTTCTTCCTGAAGTTTCCATCACTCCTGCACATGTCTTTAGGGTGTATGGAACTGCACTCGATGTAATGTTGAAAGCATCAAAAAAGTCTGACCTTGCCAGTGACCTGTTACTCTGTTCATCCAGAACCACATACATCTTAACTGCTTTTTGCTTTTCCCCTGTGGGGTACACTGTTGCTAGGCAGATCTTGGAACATGAACGTGGAGTTATACTGTCACCACAGATTTCCGTGCATTTGGACATCACTGGGGTAGATGAATTATCTTTTTGCCCCCTGTCCCCGCCTTTCGGGGCTTCTGTGACCTCTAATGGTCGGTGCAAAGTATCAGGGTGTAAAGCTGTGATGTGTCTCTTACTGCCACATTCTGAGCAATCCGCTTGTATTTTGCAGTCTTTGGCTACATGTTTAGTGGATCCACAACACTTGAAGCAGATGCCGTTTTGTCTAAGAAAGGCTATCCTTTCCTTGACAGGTTTACTTTTGAACCCTTTGCACTTGTTTAGGGGGTGGGGCTTTTTATGAAGTGGGCAAAGTCTGTCAGGGTCTTTAAAGGCGTTTACCTTGTAACTGCTTAGACAGTCTGGGTCCTCAGAGGGTCCAGTTGTCTTATGGGCGATCACTGAAGTCCTATGGAAGGCTCTAGGTGGCTTTTCTGCTTTCAGCAGTTGACTGTTGGTGATGAAGGAAAAGCTGGGATCACATCTGATCTTAGCTTGCTGCTGCACAAACCTAGAAAACACAAAGAATGGAGGAGAAGAGACATCATGATCTTCTTTGTATTTGGCTCCAACACTCAACCATTTTTCTTGTAGGTTGTGAGGTAGTTTCTCCACTATAGGCTTAGTACCGCTAGCGGTATCTAAATGTGCAAGTCCTCTTAAAAAGCCTTCTTCTTTGGCACACTGGACTTCCCAAAGTATATCACCCAGCTCTTGCAGTTTGAAATTGTCTCTGCTGTTTAGCTTAGGGAAAGACTCCAGTCTTTTCATTAGAGCACCTTCAATTGCTTCTGGTGATCCATATCTTTCTTCTAGCCTTTGCCAGGCCATATCAAATCCTGCTGAAGGGTTAAATATGTAAATCCTGCGCATCCTTCTTGCATGCTCTGCTGACTCAGTCCCAAGCCATTTTATCATCAGGTCTAGCATCTCAGCTGCTGGTAATTCTAAGTCTTTGACTGCATTCAGAAAAGAAGACTTCCATGCCCAGTAATTCTCGGGGGAGTCGTCAAACTTGAGAAAGCCTGAATTAACCATCTCTTTACGGATAAGATATTTAGTGACATCTTGTGCACTCTGGTGTTTGGGTTGCTGTAGTAAGGATTCACTTGGCCTGTTCCTATATGTCTCTAATGGTTCATCTTTAAATGTTCTGGCATTGCTAGCTTCATAGGTTTGTTTTCGTACACTCAGGGGTTCTGCTGGTTCTGGTTTAAATTCAGCTGACTCTGGATTGGGAAACTGTTTAGTTGCATTGCTGTTTATAAGTTCTTGGACATACTCCTTTGTACGTTCTGCTGAGGAACAGGGTTTCTCAGGCACATCTGGGCCTTTGTGGATAGACCCACTTCCAGACCGCTCAATATCAGCATAAGCTGCAGCCTCTGCTGCTGCAGCAGGGCTGCGCACTGACACTGAAGTATATGCAACTTTGCTTCCTGCTCTGATTTTTCTTTTATAATGGCAGCCTCTTTCTCGGCAAATTCTAGCTTGACCCGAGCTGCCTCTGCTTTGGCGCGAGCTCTGACTAAAAGGGCACTTGCTGATGAAATCTGACTGGACCTTGTTGATTTAGACGAGTGTGAGCGTGTGTCGTCTTGCTGGACACTTGGCATGCTCTCCCTGCCCTGATGTGTCCCGGGTAGCTGATCTTCAGCCTTATACTGTCTTCCTGATCTTAGACTCATTCTGTCTGTGCAGAGACTAATATCTCCAGGCTTGTTGCGCTACACCTTTTCACTGTTCCGCTCTCAAAACACTGACTGTTGTGTGGTTCTAAACGGACAGCTAAACACTTGTCAGAGACTCCAGTAAACGGAAGCCCAATGCTTGATTTGTCTACCAAAGTAATCCAACTTTATTTTAGTTCTTAGTTTTTAATTTTTTAGATTTTTTGTTATTGTGAAACTGCAATACAATACAATAACAAGATATCAGTACACATAGAATAACTAATCTAGCATAAATGACAGATGACACAACAGAAAGACACTTACAGGTGATGATGTCTCAAGCCCCTTGGGAGAGAAACAGACATGCTGCATCCATGTAGAATGACACTCTAAAATGGCTGAAGAACTTCCTGAACCAAAGGTCACATCTTGTATGAGAATATTACCTGACTGAAGATAAAGCTGCTACAGACTTTGGCCACTAGATGGCAGTGGTAAACTACACATTCTATATAAGTAATTATAACTTAATTAGCCTGCAAGGCAGCACAACAGCCAACAGTGCTTTGTATAAGGTTACACAATCACGACATTTTCTGCACTCAACACATTTCTGCCAGGGTCAGCTCAAACAAACACAAGCAGTAAATGTCCACAAAGAAGAGCCTGGGGGGAGATGCCTGTCGAGAACTTGAGGTCCTGCAGGCTTCTCCCTGTCGCCAAATACCACAGGGTAGCGACCAACCTCTGCTCCGGAGTGATGGCTTGCCTCATGCAGGTATCCTGCCTGCTGATATAGGGGGTCAGCGAAGCCAACAAACGGTGAAACACGGGGTCCGTCATCCTGAGAAAGTTCCTGAAATCACCAGGATTATTCTCACGGATCTCACGGAGCAAAGGCATATGACAGAACTGGTCACGCTGAAGCAACCAATTCTTGGTCCATGAACTCCTCCCCACCCTGTTCATGGACTGGACTTGAGTCAAGGTCAGGACCCCAACACCAAGCCCCCGCACAGCACGAACTCTACGAGGAGTACGCATATGAAACATGGCTAGAAAACGGTCGGCTGCTCAGAACGAAGTAACAGAACGCACTGAAGAACAGCAAGGCCTGTGAAGAGCGACCTGAAAACCAGTAACGATGACTCCTTAAAGTCACGCGGAACTTGCTTGCACGCACTGAAGAGCAGATACAAACCCACAAGCACAAACTGAACGGCAGAAAACGATCTGAAAGCCACGAGTCTGAAAAAGCACGAATCGTCTCTCACCAAACTTTTACTAACACGAGATTAGCAAAAGGAGCCCAAAGGGTGCCGCGCTTGGTTCTGAACCGGCCTTTTCTAGTCTTGTCGTACGTGGTGTACGTGACCGCGTGGTTGTCGATCGGAAATTCCGACAACTTTGTGCGACCGTGTGTAAGCAAGACAAGTTTGAGCCAACATCCGTCAGAAAAAATCCTAGGATTTTGTTGTCGGAATGTCCGAACAAAGTCCGACCGTGTGTACGGGGCATTAGAGTGAAGGATGGCTGAAAGGGCATATGGGGAAGCCATTGCACCTTCAAGTGCAGAGTTTGAGTATTTAGACTTTCCAGACAACCAATCCAGGCCCTGTCTATCGGCATGCAAGGTTATAGAAACATATATTGGGTAGTCCTGCCCCGCCTTCATCTTTTGGGAGACATAATTTTTGTAGCGCAATTCGTGTTTTTTTGCGAGACCATATAAAGACAATGAACACTCTCTGGATTTTTTGTACATCAGAGTGTCTCAATAGAAGAGGTTTGGTCTGCATTGGATAAAGCAGGCGCGCAAATGACACCATTTTAAAAAGGTGGCATCTCCCAAAGAGCGAGAGAGGGAGGGCCCCCTAAGCTTCCAACTCCTTCACAATTTTGGTTATTAAGGGGGGATAGTTGAGTAGATATAGAGAAGAAGGCTCACGTCCTGAGCAGTGATGGCGAACCTTGGCACTCCAGATGTTTTTGAACTACATTTTCCATCATGCTCTTGCACTTTGCAGTGTAGTTAAGCATCATGGGAAATGTAGTTCCAAAACATCTGGAGTGCCAAGGTTCGCCATCACTGTCCTATACGAATACCCAGGTATGTGATATGTTGGGTTGCCAGGGCAAGTGGTGATAGATGTCTCCATTTAATAGATAAGCGTGGGTGTAGTGCTAAAATTTCACTTTTGTCAAAATTTATGCGAAAGCCAGAGCATAGTCGGAAGGCCGCAAAGAGTTGTTGGAGTCTGTCGAAGTCTGATATGGGGTCGGTAGAGAATAACAGAATGTCGTCCGTGAACAGAGCGTAGCGGAGAATTTGGTTGCTCAAGGTGATGCCACTAATCCATTAGATGAATTGAGTATTCTAGATAAGGGTTCAATTGCAATGTTGAATAACAAAGGGGATAGGAGGCATCCCTGCCTCCTTCCCTTTGCTAAAGGGATCGTGTCAGAAACAAAGTCGGGGGTGACAAGATGCGCCTTTGGGGAAGCATACATTTGTAACAAAAATCGCATAATTTGACCCCAAAAGCCAAATTGTTCCATTACTCTGAAAAGCCAGGAGAAACTGATGTTATCAAAGGCTTTTTCAGCGTCAGGAGACATTATAGCGACGTCTTGGTTAGGGTTTTAGCGTATTCTAAAGCAATCAAAACCTTGCGAATGTTTAGGGTGGCTGAGCGTCCTGAAACAAAGCTGGATTGGGCTGGTTGTAGTAAAGAAGGAAGTAGGAGAGCTAAGCGTGATGCGACGATTTTAGACAAGATTTTTACAGCAACGTTAATTAACGAAATTGGACGGTACGAGCCTGGTAGTAGGGGATCCTTGCCTTTCTTGGATATCAATTTAATGTGTGCCTGCGTCCCTGTGGGGAGATAGGGGCCCTCATCCCACATGGCTGCGTATACATGTTTCAGGGTGTCAGGGATAAAGTCGCTAGTTAGTTTGAAAAATTCAGCCGTGTAGCCATCCGGGCCTGGGGCTTTGGATGACGCCATTGATTTTATCGTAAGCCGGATGTCGTCAGTAGTGATAGGAGCATTGAGTGCCTCTAATTGTGTACTTTGAAGTTTGGGTAAGCGTATCTTGGCTAGCAGAGCTTCTACTGGAGGTTGGTCAGTTGTGTCAGCTCTATATAAATTTGTGTAGTACTCACGGGGAATGCCACAGGGAAGTCCCGTCATGTCCCGTGCGTCAGAGGGGGGCGGGGTCACCGGGTGGCCCCGCCCCCCGTTATTTAAGAACTGTCAGACGAGGAGCGCCGTCACACAGCGGGAGCCTCCCTCCATGCCAGCATGGGTGCAGAGCGGCCCGGAGAAGAAAATGAAGAAGAGAAGAAGAGAAGAAGAGAAGAAAAGAAGAAGAGAAGAAGATGAAGAAGATGAAGAGAAGAGCGGGAGCCTCCCCCCATGCCATGGGTGCGGAGCGGCCCGAGGAGAAGAAGATAGAAGAGGCCGCGGAGGAGATGCTGGACGAGAACGCCGGAGGAAGAACCAGAAGAGCCAGAAGAACCAGAAGAACCAGAAGATGAAGGAAGATAGAAGAAAGAAGAAGTATTTAAATAAAGGAATTGTCAAAAACTGTCTCTTGTCATTTTTAACATTTTTGACAGTTTTTTAGTGAAATGGTAGGGGTACTTTTGTACCCCCTTACCATTTCACACAGGGGGGGCCGGGATCTGGGGGTCCCCTTGTTAAAGGGGGCTTCCAGATTCTGATAAGCCCCCCGCCCGCAGACCCCCACAACCACCGGCCAGGGTTGTGGAGATGAGGCCCTTGTCCTCATCAACATGGGGACAAGGTGTTTTGGGGGGCTACCCCAAAGCACCCTCCCAATGTTGAGGGCATGTGGCCTGGTACGGTTCAGGGGGGGGCGCACTCTTGTCCCCCCCTCTTTTCCTGCGGCCTGCCAGGTTGCGTGCTTGGATAAGGGTCTGGTATGGATTTTTGGGGGGACCCCATGTTTTTTTTTTTTTTTGGCGCGGGGGTTCCCCTTAAAATCCATACCAGACCTGAAGGGTCTGGTATGGAATTTAGGGGGAACCCCACGTCATTTTTTTTTTTAATTTTGGCTGGGGTTCCCCTTAATATCCATATCAGACCTGAAGGGCCTGGTATGGAATTTAGGGGGACTCCTACGTCTTTTTTTTTTTTTTTTTTTTGGTTCAGGGTTCCCCTTTGGGGAATTCCCATGCTGTTTTTATCAATGAACTTCTATGTGTATTGTCGGCAATGCAATAGCCGCGGTAGTTTTAAATGAGTTTTTTCCTTCAAAATGTCATTTTGCTGTCAGACTGTTCTAAACACAGGAAACATGCGCCCCTTTACAGGCATACTATAGACACCCCCCAGGTATGAAATTTAAAGGGATATTACACTTTTATTGTTTGACTTTAAGCATTATTAAAATCACTGCTCCTGAAAAAACGGCCGTTTTAAAAAAATTTTTTTGCATTTATCCATGTCCCCTGGGGCAGGACCCAGGTCCCCAAACACTTTTTATGACAATAACTTGCATATTAGCCTTTAAAATTAGCACTTTTGATTATTCATGTTCGTGTCCCATAGACTTTAACGGTGTTCGCGTGTTCGAACGAACTTTTTTCCTGTTCGCATTTTCTGGTGCAAACCGAACAGGGGGGTGTTCGGCTCATCCCTAGTCCTGAATAGGGATGAGCTTCGAGCTCGAGTCAAACTCATGTTCGACTGGAACATCGGCTGTTCGCCAGTTCGCCGAACAGCGAACAATTTGGGGTGTTCGCGGCAAACTCGAATGCCTCGGAACACCCTTTTAAAGTCTATGGGAGAAATCAAAAGTGCTAATTTTAAAGGCTTATATGCATGGTATTGTCATAAAAAGTGTTTGGGGACCTGGGTCCTGCCCCAGGGGACATGGATCAATGCAAAAAAAGTTTTAAAAACAGCCGTTTTTTCGGGAGCAGTGATTTTAATAATGCTTGAAGTGAAACAATAAAAGTGTAATATCCATTTAAATTTCGTACCTGGGGGTGTCTATAGTATGCCTGTAAAGGGGCACATGTTTCCCGTGTTTAGAACAGTCTGACAGCAAAATGACATTACAAAGGAAAAAAAGTCATTTAAAACTACTCGCGGCTATTAATGAATTGCCGGTCCGACAATACACATAAATGTTCATTGATAAAAATGGCATGGGAATTCCCCACAGGGGAACCCCGAACCAAAATAAAAAAAAAATGACGTAGGGGGTCCCCCTAAATTTCATACCAGGCTCTTCAGGTCTGGTATGGATATTAAAGGAACCCCAGCCAAAATTAAATAAAAAAAATGGCGTGGGGTCCCCCTCAAAATCTATACCAGACCCTTCAGGTCTGGTATGGATTTTAAGGGGAACCCCTCGCCAAAATAAAAAAAAACGGCGTGGGGTCCCCCCAAATATCCATACCAGACCCTTATCCGAGCACGCAACCTGGCAGGCCGCAGGAAAAGAGGGGGGATGAGAGAGCACCCCCCCTCCTGAACCGTACCAGGCCACATGCCTTCAACATTGTGAGGGTGCTTTGGGGTAGCCCCCCAAAACACCTTGTCCTCATGTTGATGGGGACAAGGGCCTCATCCCCACAACCCTTGCCCGGTGGTTGTGGGGGTCTGCGGGCGGGGGGCTTATCGGAATCTGGAAGACCCCTTTAACATGATGGCATGGAGGGAGGATCCCGCTGTGTGACGTTTCTCTCTTCATCTTTTTCTCTTCATCTTTTTCTCTTCATCTTCTTCTCTTCATCTTCTTCTCTTCATCTTCTTTTCGGGCCACTCTGCATCCATGATGGCATGGAGGGAGGCTCCCGCTGTATGATGCTTCTTCCCGTGATGTCAGAGGGGGCGGGGTCACCCGTTATGTAACCCCGCCCCATTCTGACATCACGGGGAACGCCACAGGGAAGTCCCCATCAAGTCCCTGTGCGTCAGAGGGGGGCGGGGTCACCGGGTGGCCTCGCCCTCCCGTTATTTAAGAACCGTCAGAAGAGGAGAAGCGTCACACAGCGGGAGCCTCCCTCCATGCCATCATGGATGCGGAGCGGCCCGAAAAAAAGATGAAGACAAGAAGATGAAGAGAAGAAGATGAAGAGAAAAAGATGAAGACAAAAGCGTCACACAGCGGGAGCCTCCCTCCATGCCATCAAGGATGCGGAGCGGCTCGAGGAGAAGAAGATAAGAAGACACGGAGGAAGATGCCAGACGAGAACACCGGAGGAAAAACCAGAAGAACCAGAAGAAGAAGAAGATGGAGGAAGAAACCAAAGGAAGATAAAAGATAGAAGTTAGAAGAAAGAGGATAGAAGAAAGAAGAAGCATTTAAATAAAGGAATTGTCAAAAACTGTCTCTTGTCATTTTTAACATTTTTGACAGTTTTTTTGTAAAATAGTAGGGGTAAGTACCCCCTTACCATTTCACACAGGGGGGAGGGTTGGGATCTGGGGGTCCCCCCGCCCGCAGACCCCCACAACCACCGGGCAAGGGTTGTGGGGATGAGGCCCTTGTCCTCATCAACATGGGGACAAGGTGTTTTGGGGGGCTACCCCAAAGCACCCTCCCAATGTTGAGGGCATGTGGCCTGGTACGGTTCATGAGGGGGGCGCTCTCTCGTCCCCCCCTCTTTTTCTGCGGCCTGCCAGGTTGCGTGCTTGGATAAGGGTCTGGTATGGATCTTTGGGGGGACCCCATGCCGTTTTTTTTATTTTGGCGAGGGGTTCCCCTTAAAATCTATACCAGACCTGAAGGGACTGGTATAGATTTTGAGGTGACCCCACGCCAGTTTTTTTTTTTTATTTTGGTTCGGGGTTCCCCTGTGGGGAATTCCCATGCCGTTTTTATCAATGAACTTTTATGTGTATTGTCGGACCGGCAATTCAATAATAGCCGCGAGTAGTTTTAAATGACTTTTTTTCCTTTAAAATGTCATTTAGCTGTCAGACTGTTCTAAACACGGGAAACATGCGCCCCTTTACAGGCATACTATAGACACCCCCCAGGTACGAAATTTAAAGGGATATTACACTTTTATTGTTTCACTTTAAGCATTATTAAAATCACTGCTCCCGAAAAAAGAGCCTTTTTTAAAACTTTTTTTGCATTGATCCATGTCCCCTGGGGCAGGACCCAGGTCCCCAAACACTTTTTATGACAATAGCTTGCATATAAGCCTTTAAAATTAGCACTTTTTATTATTCATGTTCATGTTCCATTGACTTTAATGGTGTTCGTATGTTCAAACAAATTTTTTGCCTGTTCGCAAGTTCTGGTGCGAACCGAACAGGGGGGTGTTCCGCTCATCTCTAGTCCTGAACATAATTTAGCCAGTAATTTTCCCGCCTTGTTACCAAACTTGTGGAAATGTAGAGTAGAGTATGATGTTTTGGCTGCTTCGTGTTGCTCTGCCCAAAGGTCAAAAGTACGTTTAGCCTGCCGCCACTCTTGTATGTTACCAGAGGTATGGTTTAGTGTTAGCCGCTCATGAGCCAAGCGTAAAGCTTCACTGGCTTGCCTGTATAGTTGTCTGGCCCGTTTTTTAAATTGGGAGGTATAGGAGATAATTTTCCTTCGCAGGAAAGCTTTGCCGGCTTCCCAAAAGAGGTTCGGGTCAGTGATGTGAGCTCCGTTTATGGAATTGTATTCTTCCCATGCTTCATATAACACGTAGCGAAAGTCTTCACTATCCGCCAGGTACGAAGGAAAGCGCCACGTGGGGTAGGGAAATGAAGGGTTAGCCTGGGTCATGTGTACAGCGATAGGGCTGTGGTCTGAAATTCTGGTGTCATTTATTTCTGGAGCACACATTGTGAACAGTAACTCAGGGGAGGCAAAAAAGTAATCGATGCTAGAAAAAGAGCATTGTGGGGGTGAAAAAAAAGTATATTCTCGATCTGTCGGGTGCATTAAACGCCAAAAGTCAATGAACTGCATGGAAGCGATGGATTGTGCTTGGAGGGTAGAGTCAGGTGTAGGGGGGGTAGATGTACATGGCCTGTGGGTTGGGTCGCACGTACGATCTGCCAGTGTGGACATAACAGAGTTGAAGTCTCCACCCACTAAGTGCAATGTCTCAGGAGCAGTGAGTACCCACTGCACCATGTCTTGGAAAAAGGAAGTGTCAGGTGAGTTAGGAGCATAAATGTTGGTGATAGCAACTGGTTTGTTGTCTAACGTCATATGTAAGGTCACTTTGCGGCCTGTCGAATCAATCTTGACATCTCTAATAGTATGTCGTAGGTTTTTGTGTAATAGTATAGCTACTCCCGCCTTACGGCCAACTGCCGGTGAGCCATGTACAGAGCCCACCCACAGTTTTTGAAAGGCGTGTTAAATCATCTGTGGACAGGTGTGTCTCCTGAAGCAAAGCCACATCCGCCCGGAGAAGCTTGAAATGCCTAAGGATTGACATGCCCTTACTTGGAGAGCGAAGCCCTTTAGCGTTCCATGAAACAATCTTTAGGTGACTCCCATCGGTTGAAGATGCCATGTCTGGAGATGAACAATATAGTGGGTTAGAGGCTTGCAATGGAGCCTCTTTGCAGGCACAGTATCAACCATCCGAGAGTCACTAAAGTGTTGTAGGTCTCCTGAGAGCATAGGTACAAAACAGGTAAAAATGAATTTTACATCATCTAAACTAAAAAATAAAGAAAGAACAGTAACAAAGCAGATTTTCGGTTAAATAAACATGAAACATACATGGTAGACTCCACTTTTTTCCACATGAGGTTCAACTACCTGTCATATCTCCCGCCAGTCGCTAGCTCCTCTCATAGGGACAAGATGCGGACTATGGGGAGTGGAGGGAGGGAGGAAAAGAGGGGAATGAGGGGAGGGAGGAAAGGAGGGAGATGGGTAGTGGGTAGCAGGGAAGGGTAGTCAGAGGGGTGAAGATCAGGAATAGAGCATATCAAAACTGGACGATGGGGTAGGGTCAGATGAGTGAGAGCTTAGCTCATGGTTCTAATCCCCAGAGGGGCATTGGCTTCGACTAACAACAGGAGCCTCTAGAGTGATCCCTAAGCAAATAGCATAGGGCCTTAATCGTAACTAAAATAGCAAACTAAGAATCAGATAAATGTTGAGCAACAGGCTGACACAAGTACTGCATCAGAAAGTTTAGTCATGAAAAAGTAAAATAAAAATAAAAATAAAAATAAATAAAAAGGGAGAAATATGGGGGGTAATACTACCCATCTTGCATGCACGACTGGTGAAGGTGAGTGTCTGAAGCCCTTGAGCGATTCCCAGAGCGGTCCTCCTGGTGGGTGAAGCGGCTGCGTTTATATGGAGGCTTGGTCGGGCTGCGTTGATGTTTAGGCGGTGCGGTTGGAGAGGTTGTTGATGTCGATGGCGAGCCCTCTGCAGAGTTGCAGTGTTGCATCTCGGTGCACCAGCAATTTATGTAGTTTTCCGCCTCGTCTGGTGTGGTGAAAGTGAGGTGTTCTCCTTCATGCGTTTGGATGCGGAGGATAGCCGGGTAAGCTAGGGAGAACCAGATTTGGTTGTTGTGCAGAGTTGAGCAGATCGGTGAAAGCGCTTTACGTTGTTTCATCACCTTCATGGAATAATCCGCAAAGAGCAGCAGTTTTGCGTCATTTACAGAAAGGGAGCGCGTGCGGCAAAATTTTTGCATTATGGCATTCTTGTTAGCATAGTTGAGGTATTTGACTATAACGTGACAAGGTTTGGCGCAGGTTTCTGAGTATTGACCCATACGGTGTGCTCGTTCAATAGTGCAAGGTATGCGGAGGCCCAGTTGCTTGGGGATGATTTTTGCGCAGATATTCATGAGCTGGGTAGTGGATACCGATTCTGGCAGCCCAATTATGCGCAAATTGTTCCTTCTCGATTGATTTTCCAAATCGTCACGTTTAGTCCATATGTCCCTGTTCGTGGCAGTAATGCGCGCAATCGAGGAAAAGTGGCTGAGAATTCATCTTCTAAGGATGAGATCCTCTCCTCCACATGCGTGAGTCTCTGTGCCTGTGCCTGTAGCTCTATATGGAGCTGTTCCAGTCCTCTATGTACCGCTGCATCTACAGTGGCCGTTAGTGTGGGGCCCAGCAATGTTACCACTGCTTGTGCAATGCCAGCAGGGGAGGCAGGATCCGTATCTGTCGGTTCTGAGGCTGAGGGAGGCTGTGGCTGAGTCTGCAGCATTTCTGGCAGGTATGGAGCGTCCGCCATCTTGGCTGTGTCTGCCGCCGTCTCTCCCGCGAGCGGTATCGTGAAGGATACCGCTCGGGCATACAGTCGCTTTACAAAGCGATCCATGTGTGCCCACAAGGTAGTAGGGATGGAGAGGGACCTCCCCAAAGCAGTGGCCGGGTTTAAAAGCCGAATTTGCGAGGAGCGCTACGGGAGCTGGAGATATCTACCTCCTCCTCATGTGGCGCCGGAACCGGAAGTTACCACAAAGTCTTTAGTGGAGGTCTACCAGCTTAAAGGGTGACTCCACTTTTATGGGGGGTGGGGGGCGAGAGTTGCAAATAAAAAATATATATACAATTGCTACACAAGCCATATTGTGATTAAGCATTATTAGAATATTACTTTTACATTTCAATCTGCAGCGCTGTAATTTTCTGTGAAATTCAATGCATTTTGAAAACCTGGAGGCATTCTGTACACCATGTCATTTTCATGCTTGTTTGTTTGGCTCAGTGATTTTCTGCACTAACATACAAGTCAGATTTTAGGCTTCCTGCGCAACAAAAAAAAAAATCATTTTTGGTGAGATGCTCCCAATAGGATTAATCACTTTTAAAGGGATGCCTAAACAGCAAGTTTCCTCATTGGAACACATCAAATGCATCAGCTGATTAATAATAAAAAAATCACTCTCACTGAGGATTAGTATTCAAAAACACAAAGTGGAACAAACCATTTTTCTTCGGAGCAGGAACAGGTAGGAATCAGAAATTTGTTGAAATTCTTGCAATGTACATTGATCATTCCGAGGGGATTGTTGTTTTCTCAACAAAAGATGTTTTCTTTAAACTGTGCAGAGAGGCTGACAACATACAAAAATATATAGGAAGCTTAGGAAGCTATCCCTTATATATATATAAGATATATATATAAGAAAGATGGAAGGGAAGAAAGAGAAAGAAAGATGGAAAGGAAAGAAAGATAGATGGAAGGAAAGAAAGATAGATGGAAGGAAAGAAAGAGAAAGAAAGATGGAAAGGAAAGAAAGAGAAAGAAAGATGGAAAGGAAAGAAAGAAAGAAAGAAAGAAAGAAAGAAAGAAAGAAAGAAAGAAAGAAAGAAAGAAAGAAAGAAAGAAAGAAAGGAAGGAAGGAAGGAAGGAAGGAAGGAAGGAAGGAAGGAAGGAAGGAAGGAAGGAAGGAAGGAAGAAAGAAAGAAAGAAAGAAAGAAAGAAAGAAAGAAAGAAAGAAAGAAAGAAAGAAAGAAAGAAAGAAAGAAAGAAAGAAAGAAAGAAAGAAAGAAAGAAAGATAAGAAAGATGGAAAAGAAAGAAAGAGAAAGAAAGATGGAAAGGAAAGAAAGAGAAAGAAAGATGGAAAGGAAAGAAAGATGGAAGGAAAGAAAGATGGAACAGAAAGAAAGAGAAAGAAAGATGTAAAGGAAAGAAAGAGAAAGAAAGATGTAAAGGAAAGAAATAGAAAGAAAGATGCAAAGGAAAGAAAGATGGAAGGAAAGAAAGAGAAAGAAAAAGAAAGAAAAATGGAAAGGAAAGGAAAGAAAGATGGAAGGAAAGAAAGATGGAAAAAAAAGAAAGAGAAAGAAAGATGGAAAGGAAAGAAAGAGAAAGAAAGATGGAATGGAAAGAAAGAGAAAGAAAGATGGAAAGGAAAGAAAGATGGAAGGAAAGAAAGAGAAAGAAAGATATAAAGGAAAGAAAGAGAAAGATGGAAAGAAAGAAAGAAAGAAAGAAAGAAAGAAAGAAAGAAAGAAAGAAAGAAAGAAAGAAAGAGAAAGAAAGATGGAAAGGAAAGGAAAGAAAGATGGAAAGGAAAGGAAAGAAAGAAAGAAAGAAAGAGAAAGAAAGATGGAAAGGAAAGGAAAGAAAGATGGAAGGAAAGAAAGATGGAAGGAAAGACGATGTGGACGTGTTTCCCATCAATTGCCCCTTCGCAGTTAGGAAAGTCCCACCGCTCGGCAAAGTGGGAAGCCACAGTCTGCCATTCCTGTGGCGTGGAAGGAAACTGTTGAGGAAAAAACAATAAACATTACTATTTTTGATCAGAAACATGGCAAGCAGATTAGACACAAACATTATGGGTCAACCTCCAGATAGCATTTATTAAGGGGAATTTAACAATGCCAAAGTATAAGGTACACCTATCATATTCCCCCTCCCCCCTGTCATGGGCCATTTCTAACATTATAGGGGGTGTGTGGAAATCTTGGACAGGTAACCCTCTTCACTTCATTGAGAGATGAATGGCTAAATAATGGGTATTACTTGGAACAGCCCCTCCTTAGTTACACTATTGGCAGCCCACTGGACAGGTAAGAAGTGTCATAAAACAAAGATATAAATACACATTGTACACATTTGAGGACATTTGGACATTCTGCTATTACCTATCAAGATAATAATAGGATCCAAAAACGTTAAACAGTACCATTTGAAAGTATACAGGCAGGCCCTTGCACTACATGCTTTGGGGAATTCAACCATAAATCTGAGCACTAAAGAGATGGGTATAGTGTGTATGGGTTTAGCAAAGTCAGCAGATAGATGATTGAGGATAGAGAATTGGAATCAGCTGACTTAGCAGTTGGGGGAGGGAGAGTTACTAAAAATTATTTGGGGACACCACCAAAAAAAGCCTCTGCCACTCTGCCTGAATTTAAAGCAAAAATAATATTTCTAAACATTCTGGGGGTGTTTGGGGTAAAGCACTACTATGGAGCAGAAAAAATACATTGTTAAGTGACTACATGAGGTGAATATAGGGCCAGGAGACACCATGCTGGGGAGGTTATTGAAGGGCAAATATGTATGAAGGACCTAAAATAATAATTACATAAAAATCCAGCATGCATGAGGACAAAGGGGACATTCACAGCATATTACAATAATGGTAATTAGGGAATGAGGAAAGAAATACAATATATTAGCAAACATTCAATACACTAAAATTTGATATTAAAGGATAAAAATCTTACCTTAATATACTCCTTCTGCAGGACCTGTATGATGGCAGAACAGGTCTCTGGGATAATGATCCCCAGAGCCTGGGGGGAGATGCCTGTCAAGAACTTCAAGTCCTGCAGACTTCTCCCTGTCGCCAAATACCGCAGGGTAGCGATCAACCTCTGCTCCGGAGTGATGGCTTGCCTCATGCAGGTATCCTGCCTGCTAATATAAGGGGTCAGCGAAGCCAACAGTGAAACATGGGGTCCGTCATCCGGAGAAAGTTCCTGAAATCATCAGGATTATTCTCACGGATCTCACGGAGCAAAGGCATATGAGAGAACTGGTCACGCTGAAGCAACCAATTCTTGGTCCATGAACTCCTCCCCACCCTGTTCATGGACTGGACTTGTGTCAAGGTCAGGACCCCAACACCAAGCCCCCGCACAGCACGAACTCTACGAGCAGTACGCATACGCAACATGGCTAGAAAACAGTCGGCTGCTCAGAACGAAGTAACAGAACACACTGAAGAACAGTAACAGTAACGAACGAACAAGAATACAATGACTAATTAAAGTCACGCGGAACTTGCTTGCACGCACATGAAGATACAAACCCACAAGCACAAACTGAACGGCAGAAAACGATCTGAAAGCCACGAGTCTGAAAAAGCGCGAATCGTCTCTCACCAAACTTTTACTAACATGAGATTAGCAAAAGGAGCCCAAAGGGTGCCGCGCTTGGTTCTGAACCGGTCTTTTCTAGTCTCGTCGTACGTGATGTACGTAACCGCGTGGTTGGGGATCGGAAATTCCGACAACTTTGTGCGGCCGTGTGTAGACAAAACAAGTTTGAGCCAACATCCGTCGGAAAAAATCCTAGAATTTTGTTGTCGGAATGTCCGAGCAAAGTCCGACCGTGTGTACGGGGCATAAGTTCTCCCAGTTACTCTTGGTGGGTGCAGAAATGGGCCCTGCTGTGAAATAGTAGATCAAGAATTGTAATTACATGCACCTGTTGAACAGGGGCTGAAAAATTGGGCCTTAGGCACTGGTGCTGGTGCCACAACACTGCAACTCCTCACAGATACTCTGGTTGAGTGCAGCAACGAACCCTCCTTGCAAAATATTGCATCAAAAATTGTAATTACACGCCCCTGTTAAGCAGGGGCTGAAAAATTGGGCCTTAGCCACTGGTGGCGGCACCCAGAACCAAAAATATTCTTACAAGCTATCAGCATGATCATTAAAGAGGAAGAGGATAGTCACTCAGCATAACAGGATAGTCACTCAGCATTAGCATAGGCAGTCTTGAAAGATCTGACATTTAAAAAAAAATTGTTTGGTTACATCAGCATAAGGTGCTTGGTAGCTGGTGGTGATTCAAGACTGATTCATTTTTAAGAAGGTCAGTTGATCGTCCGAGTCAGTGGACAGGCGCACCCTGTGATCGATTACAAAACCTCCAGCAGCACTGAATGTGCGTTCCGAAAGAACGCTGGATGCAGGACAAGTCAGTAGCTCAATTGCATACTGTGCAAGCTCTGGCCAGTGATCCATCCTCAAGACCCAGTAAACCAGAGGATTTTCAGTGGGAAAGGTGTCCAAGTCAGATCTTGCCCCTAGGTATTCCTGCACCATGTAAAACAGACGCTGGCGATGGTTGCTGGAACCGATCATACCTTGGGGCTGCCGACTAAAAAATTGTCTGAATGCATCAGTCAGACGGCCACCTTCTCCACCGCTCCTTCTTTGACTGACCGAAGCCTCAGCAACACGTTGTCCAGGAACAGGAGTTTGTAACCTCCCAGTCTCTGGGAACGTGTTGCACAGACCTTTCTGCAAGGCCTCCCGAAGATGTTTCATCCTCTGCTCCCTCTGCGACGGCAAGATAAGGTCCACAACCTTACCCTTGTAATGTGGATCAAGGAGGGTTGCCAGCCAGTATTGATCCCTCTCCTTGATACTACGAATACGAGGATCCTTCTGCAGGCTTTGCAGGATCAGGGAGGCCATGCAGCGTAGGTTTGCTGAGGCATTCGGTCTGGAGTCCTCTGGGTCACTAAGGACAACATTAACCGCAGCCACCTCCTCCCAGCCACATACAAGTCCATGGGTTTCTTGGAACTGTAAATGATCCCTTAAAGACTGCTGCTGATGCTGAGTGCCAGGCTCCACCTCCATGCTGACACAATCCTCCTCTTCCTCCTCCTCCTCCTCTTCCTGTGTAATTGACGGGTACGCAGGAACACTGTCTGGATAAAGGGGGCCTTGAGAGCTAAGGAAGTCCTCCTCTTCCTGCCTCTGTTCTGCCACAAAGTGCCCTGTCCATTATTCCACACAGCGTGTGCTCCAACAGATGGACAAGGGAGACAGTGTCACTGATGCATGCACTGTCACTGCTTACCATCCTCGTGGCCTCCTCAAATGGTGACAGGACAGCACATGCATCCCTGATCATGGCCCACTGGCGTGGGGAAAAACCAAGCTCCCCTGACCCTGTCCTGGTGCCATAGTCGCACAGGTACTCATTGATGGCCCTCTGCTGCGTGTGCAGCTGCTGCAGCATGGCCAACGTTGAGTTCCACCTGGTGGGCATGTCACAGATTAAGCGGTTCTTGGGCAGGTTAAATTCCTTTTGGAGGTCAGCCAGCCGAGCACTGGCATTATATGACCTGCGTAAATGCACACAGACTTTCCTGGTCTGCCTCAGGACATCCTGTAAGCCGGGGTACCTGCCCAAGAACACATGGGTCAGTTGTCCCTGTCAGAGGGCAGAGAAGAGGTTGGTGCCATTGTTGCAAACTACCATACCTTCCTTAAGCTGGCGTGGCATCAACCATCTCTGAACCTGCCCCTGCAGAGCTGACAGAATATCTGCCCCAGTGTGGCTCATGTCCCCCAAGCACACCAGCTCAAGCACTGCATGGCATCTTTTGACCTGCGTGCTTGTGTAGCCCCTTGAACGCTTACGGAGCACTGCTGGTTCCGAAGATAAATCAGCACAGGATGAGGCCATGGAAGAAGAAGAGGAGGGAGTGGAGGAGAGAGGTGTGGCAGAATCACCACTAGTAGTATTTTGGAGGCGTGGTGGCGGAACAACCTCCAACACTACTGCACCCTGTCCTGCATCCTTCCCAGCTGCCAGAAGAGTCACCCAGTGCACGGTGAAAGATAAGTAACGTCCCTGTCCATGCCTGCTGGACCATGAGTCAGTGGTAATATGCACCTTACCGCTGAACGCCCTGTACAGCAAGGCCAAGACATTGCCTTCCACATGCCGATAGAGAGCCGGAATCACCTTCCGTGAGAAAAAGTGGCGTTTGGGAGCCTGCCACTGAGGAACTGCACATTCCACAAACTCACGAAAGGGGGCAGAGTCTACCAACTGAAAAGGCAGCAGTTGAAGTGCTAGCAATTTAGCCAAGCTGGCATTCAACCGCTGGGCATGTGGGTGGCTGGAAGCGAACTTTTTTCGGCGGTGCAGCAGCTTGGGCAGGGAAATTTGCCTGGTAATATCTGACGTTGGTGTACCGATAGCAGATTTCCCCCACGTACTTGGCTGTGACACACCTAATTCTACACCTTCATTCCTCACAGTGAAGGTCTCAGAGAGGACTGAAGGTATAGTGGGTTGGAGATTCCAGCTGATGAGGAGCAAGGAGAGGTCCTCTTTGTTCTTTGGTGTGGGTCTTTTAAGTACGCTTGCCAATGAACTGCATGGCAGGTCAACATATGTCTGGTCAAGCATGTGGTGCCCAAGCGGGAGATGTTTTGGCCACGCAAGATATGCTTGAGACATATGTTGCAAATAGCAGCGGTGGGATCTGATGCACTCATCTCAAAAAAGGCCCACACCAAAGAACTTTTGGAATAACACATAGTGACAGCAGCGCCCTGCACATGTGGAGCTCTGCGGTGTGATGCAGTCGGTGTGCTGCCCTTAAGATGGTCCTTGGAGGGCATCCTGCATTGTTGGTGATGTGCTGCCTTCCCTCCTCCTCCTCTCTCCTATCAGGCACCCACGTGGAGTCAGTGACCTCATCATCCCCTCCCTCCTCATCACTGGAGCAAAGCTGGCAGTATGCTGCAGCTGGGGGAGCATGACTGCCAGATTGCTGTCCTTCTTGGGCACCCCCTCTCTCTGGGCTCACGTTACTGCCTTCCTCTAGCTGGGTACCATCATCAGAGACTTCAAAATGCTGGGCATCCTCCTGGAGCATGTACCCAACACTATGGTCAAACAGTTCTGGGGACTCCTCAGGAGGACATGGTGGGGCTAGGGAAGGAGTGACTGATGCCATTGAGCCGAGGGAAGAGGCCACGTTGGCAGCTGCTTTGCCAGACAAAGTACCCTGAGCCTGGGTGAGAGAGGATGAGGAGGATGAGGACGGCTTGGTCATCCACTCTACCAAGTCTTCCGCGTGTTGCGGCTCAACGCGGCCAGCTGCCGAAAAAAAAGACAAGCGTGTCCCACGGCCACATGCTGATGAGGATGACCAACACTGTTGCCTCTAGACACAGAGCCTGCTTGCCCTCTTTTATTGGCTTGTGACTGTCTGCCTCTCCTTGTTGACCTTCCAGACATACTAATGGCCTGCAGTGAGATGTAGCTGCACAAAGCTGGAATGTATATATATATATATATATATATATATATATATATATATATATATATATATATATATATATATATACATACTGATACTGCAGCTAGCAGAATCAACTGCCTGCCTGTAGTATTATTAGTATGAGAACACCAGCAATTGTCTTCAAGTAGCTTTAGGTGCACACTGTGCAGAGGACACAGTACACTAATGCCGCGTACACACGGTCGGACTTTTCGTCTACAAAAGTCCAACGGACGCTGACGGACTAAAGCTGGCTGGTAATCCGATCATGTGTGGGCTTCTCCGGACTTTCAACGTACTTTTTTAGCCTCAAATCCGACGTACTTTAGATTTGAAACATGCTTCAAATCTTTACGTCGTAACTACGACGGACCCCGAAATCCGCTCGTCTGTGTGCTAGTCCGACGGACAAAAACCCACGCTAGGGCAGCTATTGGCTACTGGCTATCAACTTCCTTATTTTAGTCTGGTGTACGTCATCACGTACGAATCCATCGGACTTTTGTGTGGTCGTGTGTAGGCAAGTCCGTTCGTTAGAAAGTCTGCCACAAGTCCGCCGCAAGTCCGCCGAAAGTCCACCGGAAGTCTGTCGGACAGGCTGTCGGACTTTTGTAGCTGAAAAGTCCGACCGTGTGTACGCGGCATAACTGTAAATACTGTAGCTGCCTGCCTGTGGTATTAATATAGAATCAGAAGAACACCACCAATTTTATTCAGGTAGCTTTAGGTGCACACTGTGCAGAGGACACAGTACACTAACTGTAAATACTGTAGTTGCCTGCCTGTGGTATTAATATAGGATCAGAAGGACACAACCAATTGTATTCATGTAGCTTTAGTACATTAACTGTAAATACTCTAGCTGCCTGCCTGTGGTATTAATATAGGATCAGAAGAACACCACCAATTTTATTCAGGTAGCTTTAGGTGCACACTGTGCAGAGGACACAGTACACTAACTGTAAATACCGTAGCTGCCTGCCTGTGGTATTAATAGGAGCAGAACAACAGCAATTTTCTTCAGGTAGCTTTAGGTGCACACTGTGCAGAGGACACAGTACACTAACTGTAAATACTGTAGCTGCCTGCCTGTGGTATTAATATAGGATCAGAAGAACACCACCAATTTTATTCAGGTAGCTTTAGGTGCACACTGTGCAGAGGACACAGTACACTAACTGTAAATACTGTAGCTGCCTGCCTGTGGTATTAATATAGGATCAGAAGAACACAACCAATTGTATTCGTGTAGCTTTAGTACACTAACTGTAAATACTGTAGCTGCCTGCCTGTGGTATTAATAGGAGCAGAACAACAGTAATTTTCTTCAGATAGCTTTAGGTGCACACTGTGCAGAGGACACAGTACACTAACTGTAAATACTGTAGCTGCCTGCCTGTGGTATAATTATAGGATCAGAAGAACACCACCAATTTTATTCAGGTAGCTTTAGGTGCACACTGTGCAGAGGATACAGTACACTAACTGTAAATAGTGTAGCTGCCTGCCTGTGGTATTAATATAGGATCAGACAAACACAACCAATTTTATTCAGGTAGCTTTAGGTGCACACTGTGCAGAGGTCACAGTACACTAACTGTAAATACCGTAGCTGCCTGCCTGTGGTATTAATAGGAGCAGAACAACAGCAATTTTCTTCATGTAGCTTTAGTACACTAACTGTAAATACTGTAGCTGCCTGCCTGTGGTATTAATATAGGATCAGAAGAACACCACCAATTTTATTCAGGTAGCTTTAGGTGCACACTGTGCAGAGGTCACAGTACACTAACTGTAAATACCGTAGCTGCCTGCCTGTGGTATTAATAGGAGCAGAACAACAGCAATTTTCTTCAGGTAGCTTTAGGTGCACACTGTGCAGAGGACACAGTACACTAACTGTAAATACTGTAGTTGCCTGCCTGTGGTATTAATATAGGATCAGAAGGACACAACCAATTGTATTCATGTAGCTTTAGTACATTAACTGTAAATACTCTAGCTGCCTGCCTGTGGTATTAATATAGGATCAGAAGAACACCACCAATTTTATTCAGGTAGCTTTAGGTGCACACTGTGCAGAGGACACAGTACACTAACTGTAAATACCGTAGCTGCCTGCCTGTGGTATTAATAGGAGCAGAACAACAGCAATTTTCTTCAGGTAGCTTTAGGTGCACACTGTGCAGAGGACACAGTACACTAACTGTAAATACTGTAGCTGCCTGCCTGTGGTATTAATATAGGATCAGAAGAACACAACCAATTGTATTCGTGTAGCTTTAGTACACTAACTGTAAATACTGTAGCTGCCTGCCTGTGGTATTAATAGGAGCAGAACAACAGTAATTTTCTTCAGATAGCTTTAGGTGCACACTGTGCAGAGGACACAGTACACTAACTGTAAATACTGTAGCTGCCTGCCTGTGGTATAATTATAGGATCAGAAGAACACCACCAATTTTATTCAGGTAGCTTTAGGTGCACACTGTGCAGAGGATACAGTACACTAACTGTAAACAGTGTAGCTGCCTGCCTGTGGTATTAATATAGGATCAGACAAACACAACCAATTTTATTCAGGTAGCTTTAGGTGCACACTGTGCAGAGGTCACAGTACACTAACTGTAAATACCGTAGCTGCCTGCCTGTGGTATTAATAGGAGCAGAACAACAGCAATTTTCTTCATGTAGCTTTAGTACACTAACTGTAAATACTGTAGCTGCCTGCCTGTGGTATTAATATAGGATCAGAAGAACACCACCAATTTTATTCAGGTAGCTTTAGGTGCACACTGTGCAGAGGTCACAGTACACTAACTGTAAATACCGTAGCTGCCTGCCTGTGGTATTAATAGGAGCAGAACAACAGCAATTTTCTTCAGGTAGCTTTAGGTGCACACTGTGCAGAGGACACAGTACACTAACTGTAAATACTGTAGCTGCCTGCCTGTGGTATTAATATAGGATCAGAAGAACACCACCAATTTTATTCAGGTAGCTTTAGGTGCACACTGTGCAGAGGACACAGTACACTAACTGTACATACTGTAGCTGCCTGCCTGTGGTATTAATATAGGATCAGAAGAACACCACCAGTTTTATTCAGGTAGCTTTAGGTGCACACTGTGCAGAGGACACATTACACTAACTGTAAATACTGTAGCTGCCTGCCTGTGCTATTAATAGGATCAGAAGAACACCACTAATTTTCTTCAGGTAGCTTTAGGTGCACACTGTGCAGGGGACGTACTACACTAACTTGTAAATACTGCAGCTGCCTGCGGTACTGTACTAATAGGATCAGAAGAACACCACTAATTTTCTTCAGGTAGCTTTAGGTGCACACTGTGCAGAGAACGCACTACACTAACTTGTAAATACTGCAGCTGCCTGCGGTACTGTACTAATAGGATCAGAAGAACATCACTAATTTTCTTCAGGTAGCTTTAGGTGCACACTGTGCAGAGGACGCACTACACTAACTTGTAAATACTGCAGCTGCCTGCGGTACTGTACTAATAGGACCAGAAGAACACCACTAATTTTCTTCAGGTAACTTTAGGTACACACTGTGCAGAGGACGCACTACACTAACTTGTAAATACTGCAGCTGCCTGAGGTACTGTACTAATAGGATCAGAAGAACACCACTAACTTTCTTCAGGTAGCTTTAGGTGCACACTGTGCAGAGGACGCACTACACTAACTTGTAAATACTGCAGCTGCCTGAGGTACTGTACTAATAGGATCAGAAGAACACCACTAACTTTCTTCAGGTAGCTTTAGGTGCACACTGTGCAGAGGACGCACTACACTAACTTGTAAATACTGCAGCTGCCTGAGGTACTGTACTAATAGGATCAGAAGGACACCACTAATATTCTTCAGGTAGTTTTAGGTGCACACTGTGCAGAGGATGCACTACACTAACTGTAAATACTGTAGCTAATAGGGCTAATAGGATCAGAAAAACACCAGCATTTTTCTTCAGGTAGCTGTAAATACTGTAAAAACACCTGCCTGCCTGTCAGTAGTAGAAAGAGAATAACAGGAATGGATCTAGCTAAACTGAATACAGTGTATATATATATATATATATATATATATATATATATATATATATACAACACCTAGGATGTATATATGTACACAATACACTAAAAGTGCGGCTAACTGACTCGCCTGCCTACTCTATCTAACTTAAATCAAATGACACTGTCTCTCTGTCTATCTATCTCTCTCTCAAAACCGGAACACACTGCACCGGGCCGCCGTGCAGGCGGCCTTATATAGTGTGGGGCATGTACTAAACCCCCTGAGCCATAATTGGCCAAAGCCACCCTGGCTTTGGCCAATTACGACTCTCTGTACAGACGGCACATTGATTGTCCAAGTCATAGTGCATGCTTGGCCAATCATCAGCCAGCAATGCACTGCGATGCCGCAGTGAATTATGGGCCATGACGCGCCACTCGAATTTGGCACGAACTGCCCATATCGTTCATAATTCGGCGAACAACCGAACACACGATGTTCGAGTCGAACATGCGTTCGATTCGAACACGAAGCTCATCCCTTATGGCAAGTATTGATTGGCTTAATATATGTAAAATAAAGAATGATATTTCTGTTATTATTTTGTGCCAGTTAAATAGTTTAGAGCAGAAGTATTATTTGGCACACAATATTTAAAATAGAAAGTATTAATTAATGCACAATACATTTAGAGTGATGCGCAATATCTAAAACAAAAACTGCTAATGTTTTTTAGAAGTACTTGTACCGCCAGCCATTAGTTCCAATGTCACACATGTCCAATGAATGGATTTTAGCTCTTCAGAACTCCGCGCTGTGTCCCATCAAGCAGCTGAAATGAGCAAAGGGAACAATCTCACTACCCCTTTGGTGCTATATGGTGATTGTTCTAGCTTTATCATAAATTAATAAAAAACAAATAAGACATTTCTTTATAAATAATATGCTATGGCATGAACTATTAACCTTGAATCAGAATAAGACAATCAGAGCCCATGAACAAGCTATTTTGGCTGTCTGGTCTCTAATGCAAATTACCAGCCCTTCCAGATTCAGAAAACAGTCATTAAAGTTTGAATGTGTTAAACACTTCTGCCATTAAGAACTAAAACATTAGATTGGAGTATACCTTGTATGTAGACATGGGTTTATTTTGCTGTTTGGGTATGTAACAGGTTGCATTTTTTGCAATGTTAAAAATAGAAATTAATACTGTATATGGGCAGCACAGTGGCTAAGTGGTTAGCACTGGCAGCTCTAGGAATGTTGGTTCAAATCTCAACCACGGCACTACATGCCTGGAGTTTGCATGTTCTCTCTGTGCCTGTGTGGGTTTTCTCTGGGTACTCAGGTTTCCTCCCACATTTCAAAGACATGCTGGTAGGTTAATTATCTCCTGCCCAAATTGGCTCTAGCATGTGTATGTACGAATGTGAGTCAGGGACCTTCGATTGTAAGCTTCTTGAGGCCTGGGACTGATGTGAATGTACAATATAAATGTAAAATGCTGCGTAAATTATCAGCACTATATTGATACCTTTAATAAATAGTTTATAAAGTAGTGTTACACAAAACAAGAATCAAATGTTTAACCACCCGAAAGAAGCAATCATACTTATGTTATTTGACTGGAAATCTGCAATTACTACATCAAGTGCCTTTTCTGCTGATTTTCAGATGCATGGTTGTTTGCCAAAAAAAATAAAAATTTTGGCAGCAGATTAAAAAAATTAACTGCAGATCAAAAACTAATGTTAATCTTGTTGTGGACTATTTATCTATTATCATCATTAATAATCCATAATTAACCAAAACAAAGCAGTCAAAAAAACAAGTTATTATTTCTGCCAACATACTTATCATGGCAAATATACAGTACGTCTTAACTACTTGCTTACCGGACCAGTTCTGACGTTCCTCTCCTACATGTAGAAATCAGCATATTTTTTCCTAGAAAATTACTTAGATAACCACATTAATGTGCACTGATGAGACTGCACTGATGGGCACTGATAGGCAGTACTGATAGGCACTGATAAGGCGGCACTGATGGGCACTAATAAGTGGCACGTATGGGCACTGATAGGCAGCACTGGTGGGCATTGATGAGGCTACACTGATAAGGCTGCACTGATAGGTGGCACTGATGGGCACTGATAGGCAGTACTGAAGGGCTCTGATAGGTGGCACTGAATGGTACTGATAGGTGGCACTGATGAGCACTGATGGGCACTGATAGGCACTGATAGGCACTAGAACATGACACTGATAGGTAGCACTGATAGGTGGCACTGATGATGAGGCACTGATGGTCACTGATTGGCAGCACTGATGGGCACTGGTAGGTGGCACTGGTGGGCACTGCTTACCAGTGCTGATATGCACTGGTAGGTGGTACTGGTGGGCACTGGTAAGGGGCGCTGGTGGGCACTACTTAGCAGCAGTGGGTCTGGAGTGTGTGCAGAACCGATGTCCCTTTTTTATTCCAGATGGTAAGCGGGTTTTTTTCTCCTCACACTGTCAGCGTGAGGAAAAAAAAGCAGATTACTGGCTCTATTTACATCACATGATCAGCTGTCATTGGCTGACAGCTGATCACATGGTAAGGGACTGGGATCAGTCCCTTACTCTGATCTGTAATCAACCGAGTCTCATAGACTCGTTGATCACAGAACAAGCTCACACGCCCTGCAGGGGGCAAGCAGGCATCACAGGCACAGGAGGAAGCATGTGCATGCCCTCCCATCAATTTAGGCCCACCCTGTATCCATCTTTCAGTTATAGTGCAGACAGCAAGAGGTTAAAGCTCGGTGCACACCGTAAGATCATTTGTTCAACCGAGCTGGTTGAACAAAAAAAACCTGACAGATTACTGTACCAACACAAGGGATGTTGGTGTGGCGATCTCCCCTGCTGTGGTATTGTATTCTGACAGGGGGACTCCTCCCCTGAGCCAGAATACAATGATCATCGCTCGCAGTCATTGGCTGCATTCGCTGTCAGAAGTTAGTTTTCCAGAATGTCCTCTCGATAAAAGCCTGTCTTTAGACTGGCTTCTGTCGGACAGGGTACTGTACACACTGACTGAAATTCAGCCAGTTTCTACTAAACTGGACAATTTTGAACAGTGTGTACCCAGCATTAGATTGACATCACATTGCTCTATCTGTAAAACCCAAGGAAAATTATGTAAATATCATCATCATCATCATTCTGAGAGGAAAAACTATGGATTTTGGATGGACATTTTTTTCATTCCCCAGCACCTACTGAAAATTCATTTTTCAAATTCAAGAATGTTATTGGATTTTCTTGACATAGTGTAATTAAAACATTGTAATAATACAAGATATACACACTTACGGTATTAATCAAGTAAAAGAGAAATACATAAATATAACTGACATTTAAATGTATCCCTAATAAAAAAAGAAAGTAGGGATATACCAGATTTGTTAACAAAATCAAACAATTAAATTAATATCATTGTTTAAATAAGATAATAAAAGAATCAGTATATAAAGTTATATTCTTGTAGTATAATAAGTATCATTGTAATTAAGTATTAATCAATTGAATTGGTGTATTTGAAGTTGTTCAAGCTAAAAGAAATATATAATAAAAAAATTTTAAAAAGAAAGAAACGGAAGAAATGGAATGTGGACAAGATAAGGGCAGTTAAGGGTTATATTTCACAAATTGCTAGTATTCAAAGATGAATAATGTAACCAAGGTCGCTACGTATTTTCAAAAATAGTTAGCCGTTTATTTAAAATGCAAGTTAATTTATAACCCAGTTTAACTTTTGTATAACACATTCCAATGTTATTCCAGATTAGTAATTAGATTCCACTAAAGATGTATTTATCGAAATTTTAGAAAGATTATTGATCGTTTTATACCATTCTGAGATTTCCCAAGATAAATTAGGATATTTTTCCCATTGTGTCTTATATGGGAGCTTATGTTCAGGTTCAATTAAAGTTAAATTATAAATAATAGATATATGGCCTGTTGGGATTTCTAGTAGTACAAGATTGTTTGAATAGGGATAACTTGAATAGTTGACTAATTCTATGAAGTTTATTTTCTAAGAATAAATCAATCAAGTTGTATCGAGACAGCTCAGAGGATGGCAATTGTAATACGGATCGATAATATTCTAGTGACTATAATTTATTCCCAGATAAAAAGTTCATAATACATCACAAACCTTTATTTTCCCACCACTGAAAAAGATCAGAGGATAATCCAGGTATAAATTCAGGATTATTAAATAAAGAAGATAAAGGTATATGATGTAAACAAAGATGTTTCCTTATTCGATCTAAGTGATAACGAGAATGAAAGATTAGGACATAAAATTGGGGACCTAATTTGCTAGGAATCCACATTAAAGCTGCAATTGAACCTTTAGAGCATGCAAGGGCCTCCATGTCAACCCAGTGTGGAGTTGGACCAGGAATTGTGGTGACTGCCAGTTGGGCTATTTGAGCTGCTTGATAGTAAGCAATTAAAATGGGAGCTCCTAGGCCTTCACATTTTTTTTGAAGTGTAAATTGTTAGTTTATTAATTATATGGTGTTTTTGCCCCCAAATAAAATTTGAGATTTTTCTTTGAATTAGAAGGAGGTCTTGTTTAGGAGTTATGATAGGGAGATTTTGAAAACGATAGATATAAAATTCTTGGTAAGATATTCATCTTGATTGATGAAATCCTTCCAAACCAAGAAAGATTCGACCTTGACCATTTATTCATATCCTCTGAAAGCCTTCTAAACATAGAAGGTTAATTTGCAGAGTAGAAAGTATGTATGGAAGAGGATAATTGAATTCCTAACTAAGAAATAAGAAAGTGATTTTTCAGTGGACTGATCCTTTAACGTTTGACCAAGTGGTTCTTTTGAAATACAAAAATGCAATGTGATGCATTTAAATGTCTATAAAGAAAAATCACATAAAATGTGGGTTTTAATTATAATTGTGAAAAATTCCCTTGAAATGTTCTCCCATAATATTGCGGAATTCTAATTGTAATCAGCCTTACACTGCAGTGATTTCTTGTGACTGTACTTTTATTAAGGATACAGTCTGATTGGTGCTCTCTGCTTCAACTTTTCCAAATCTGTATTTTTTCAAAGTTTTTATTATTTTCAAAAGAATCACATGTTATACATCCATAGCCAGATACAATGCAGCATAACAACAAATACCTCCTATAGGCTTGGAATGGGCAAACTCACTTACATCTATGAAAAGCAAATAAATAACATTCAGTGTGAGAATTCTGAGGCTGGTTAGAGGATGTCTCATGATATACGTGCCTTGCAATGTCTGGTTCCAGACGTCCTGGGGAGCTCCCCCGACAACCCTAAAGGGATCATACTGTGCGGGACCGCCACTCCGGGACATCCGGATTGTGGCCACTCGCAATGGTGGGTAACGAGCACTGCTTGTGTTGAGATGGTATGTGCACCTAGCCTCAGGGCCTCTAGGAGGGAGCTCTTCTACATAAGAGCCTGGAGGCACTTGTACTCCTCTGATATGTAAGGCGTAGTATAGGTCCACATCATACCTAAGCGAGGTAGGTCTGACAAACAAGAAAAATATAAAATAAATAAGAAAAAAGAAAAAGAGGTAAAGAGAGGAAGAAGAGCGGGGAGGGGGGGAGGAGGGAAAAGAACTAAGAGCCATCCAGCAGGTAGTCGGCTGTAGGGACATTGATGAAGCTTACTTGTTATGCTTGCATCCCGGGGATGAGGGAGAT
The DNA here is from genome assembly GCA_037952925.1 of Lithobates clamitans. Lineage (NCBI taxonomy): Eukaryota > Metazoa > Chordata > Amphibia > Anura > Ranidae > Lithobates > Lithobates clamitans. Next base: position 846,289 of record JBBGZY010000097.1, on the reverse strand, counting down.
ACCCACGTGTTTGGCCCAAGGTTCCCAGGTGGATTCAAACTGTGCTTTGGAATCTAGCAAAATACTGGTCAATTTCTCTTGGGACATCAGCCATGATATTTTACGCTTGGCAGCTGAGAAAGATACCTCGGCTGTTTCCAGGCCTTGGCAATTGTCAGCTTAGCGCCCAGGAGAATAAAGTGGATTAGTTTGCGATTCCATTTAGGAGTCTTTGGGATGTTAGCATTCAGGAGGGTGACCGCGGGGGTTCTGGGGATCTGGAGGTCCGTCACTTTTTGGATAGGGTTAAACATCCTCTTCCAGAAAGGCCTAAAACCATATATGGGCTATGGAGCCATTATTTTCACATCCCCTGAAGCACTGGGGGTTTGTGGAAGGATACATGAGGGCTAATTTAGAAGGTGTGAGATACCATCTGGTCATTACTTTGAGATAAGATTCTATTAAGGAAATATTCTTTATCCCCTTATAGGCTCTGGAAAAGGATGTCTGCCATTTGTCGAGATCCCATTGAATTTGGAGATCAGTTTCCCATGCTGACATGTAAGGAGTTTTGTCTGAGTGCTGGGCTAGAGATTGGTATATTACAGAGATTCCACCCCTCTGATCCATAGCTTGTCCTGACCACAACTCATTCTGAGTGAACCTAGGTGGGATGGTTTTCCCTTTCCATATTTTGTGGAGATAGTGTTGTATTTGGTGAAATCTTTCTCCCCCCTCGGGATATCCAGTTGTTGCTCACAAAATTTTGTAGTTATTGGGCCTGTTGCTGTAAAGTCATGTCCTATCCGATACAGCCCCTTGTCCAGCCACTATTTAAAGGATTTTATGTCCAATAAATCGGGTAATCGAAATGCATAATTTTGCAACAAATAGTTGTATAGTTACATTCATACAATCTGCCTACCCTTTATTTTAAAGCAACATTAGAGCTTTGTTTTTATTTTTTATTAAAATAAGAAACATGGTATACTTACCTGCTCTGTGCAATAGTTTTGCACAGAGCAGCCCCAATCCTCTTCTTCTGGGGTCCCCCGTCAGCACTCCAGGCTCCTCTTCTTCAGCAAGTGCCCCCATGGAAAGCTGCTTTCCATTAGGACACCAGTGCATGCTTACTCCCGAGTCTCCCTGCCTGCCTCTATTAACACAGAGTGGGAGGCTTGGCCTCACCCCCAGCTTGCTTGCCACAGCATTTGATTAACAGCAGCGGGAGCAAATGGCTCCCTCTGCTAGCAATCTGCCCAGGGAGGAGTGAGATAGGGGCGAGAGCATCTGCTCTCGTGCACATTGCTGAATTGGATCGGGCTCAGGTAAGTATAAGGAGGGCTGGGAAGATTTTGCAGTACAGAAGGTTTTTCACCTTAATGCATAGAATGCATTAAGGTGAAAAACCTTACGGCTTTAGAACCACTTTACTATAAGAAGAGTTCTTATATAAATCAATGCATTGATGCACATATGCATTGTACAAAAAAAAAAAAAACATTCTCAGCATATAGCTTCTAAAGATGATACATGTTACATGAAATATGATGAGTACAACCTGGCCTAATGTGGTTTTAAGTATAAAAACTGGTAATAAAAATAGGCAAATTGGAGTTTTATTTTCAAATCTTTGTGTTCCCAAAGAGTCAAATACAACTTTTATGCATATTAATAATGCACAAAGATGGATATATGTATTTCATATGTGGCTAACTTCTTAGCCCTCATGCCTTATTGTGTTTGGGCCCTAGGTTTTAAAATAATCTGAATTTTCTCCCCATGTTTGCTTTTGTTTTGTTCCACAATCCGAAAAACACCTTCTTGAAGGTTAAATGGACAAAACTGAACACTTACCTGTAACATGCATACAGCTAGCATAGCCCATCTGCTTGGTATTATTTTATCCCAGCATTTCTGTGGTGCAATAGTCTACCAGTATTCCTTTTGTGGGTAATCTGAGAGCCCCTTTTGTGATATGGTCAAAGTATTTTTACAAACACACCCACTGCAGCCTCTGTGCTGTTTAATTCTAATATTTCAAAGTGACAGCACTGGTTTCCTACAGCCACTAATCACGTTCAAACTCTCAAGGCAGGAAGAGGGAAAGAAGCAAAGGATTTTTCCCCTTCCTGAAAAGCTTAAGGATATAACTTATTTCACTTGTTGCCTAGAATTGCCCTATAAAATGAATGTAAACCTTAACAATGAACTTCTCTTATTTGTTTCCTAGTGCTCCGTTAAACATACCATTAAAAGCATTTTGTTAAATCTGTTCTATAAATGCAAAAAATACCTGTTGATCTTCAGAGCTCTCCTTTGTCCTGTGCTCACTTCCTGTGGTATCTCAAAGAATATTCTCAACTCAGGAATACAGAACAATTAGCCTTTATGTTTTGGAGAATAGGATAAGGAAAGGTTTGAGTCGTTTAGCAAAAAGACAACTGGGCAGGGCTGACACCATGCAGTGCAGAGAAAATCATGTGTACCGTATATACTCGAGTATAAGTCGTTCCGAGTATAAGTCGAGGCCCTAATTTACCACAAAAAAAATGGCAAAAACTTATTGACCCGAGTATAAGACGAGGGTGAGAAATGCACAGCTACTGTAAGTGGAAAAGAGGGTCAACAGTGCCCATTTGCAGCATCACTGTGCCCATTTGCATGGCTCACTGTGCCCATTTGCAGCCACAGGTCCCCTGAACTTCAAACTTGGTAGTTAAGGGTTCCTAGATGCCCCCTAGCTGGAGCCAAAATTTGGGGTCTCTGAACCCAAAGGGTCCCGAAATGACATTGCTGCAGATGGACACAGTTGACCGAATTTAGGGCCCCATATCTCGGGGCCACTTAGTGCTAAGAACCCCAAATTTGGTGTACAAACCCAGTGGAACTAGCACCATAAAATTTCTAAAGCTGGTGTTTCTAGCACCAAGTGGCTCTGAGATACAGGGCCCCAAAATTCAGTTCAGAAAATGTCAAGCACTTTTCTGCAGCAGAGAATGACATTTTCTGTACCAGTTTTGGGGCCCCGTATCTCAGGGCCACTTGGTGCTAAGAACCCCAGCTTTAGATATGTTGTGGTACCAGTTGCACTGGGTTCGCACACCAAATTTGGGGTTCCTAGCACCAAGTGGCCCTGAGATACGGGGCCCCAAAGTTGGTTCGAAAAATTAAATTTTTTGCTGCAGAAAAGTGCTTGACTCAAGTTTAATTCGAAGGGGGCACTTTCAGCACAAAAAAATGTGCTGAAAAATTCGACTTATACTCTAGTATATACGGTATATGGTAAGGCCTCAACAAGATTTAGGAGCTAAGTGCACTTCTGGTTCAGAAACAGGTTTTATTCTACAACTTCTACAAGGTCTTTAAAAGGATAAAACATGGGAACATTGGGGACATTTTTATGTATTGCCAAGACATTTTGCATATGTTTTTGCCTAGACATACACTTTCATTAGCTTTCTCTCAATTTAGCACCATTGGTAGCAACATCAGATATCAAGATTTCAGCCTTCTCTCTGGACAGTGTATTTCCTAAACAGATAAATGTTTTCTGCAGCAGAGCACAAAGTGTTGGAGCAAAAGGCAAAGGCTTATTTACCAAATGCAAATTAAATTACTGTATATGTTAAAAGTGGACACCATTCAATTCCTGCAGACTGCAATTGATGCCTTCAACATGGTTCTGCTATGATTTAGGTGTCCTAGAATGTCTCTGAGCGGCTTCTATTAAACATCTAAAAAAAGATGAAAAAATATCATATAAAGGGTTCCAACCTTCAAAATATGTTTAGCAGCTGCCCCTTTAAATGTATTAAACCACTAAATAAATGTAAAATGATACTCTTACTACACTCTGTGCTTACAAACCTGAAAAAAATATGTTTGTGATACTATAAAGAAAATACAAGATATACAGTATATCAAACACTTTCATGTGACAATGCACCAAAATACTCCAAACCGTTCTTTGAACTGAAGATCCTTTTAACAGTGTCCATTAATCTGTGAAATAACTTTCACTATTGCAACAAATACGGTAACTATTATGCAATTCAGTTACTGTCAATGCATATGTGAAATAGTCCCACACATCGTGTCTTTAAATATCAGTGACAGCTTCTTCACTCCAGAATAAAGTGCTCCATCACCTGTGATAAAGGGAACCACTCACCAGACTCATATGGCCATAAAGACCTCCTCAGCCTTTGAATTATGTCAGCAAGGAAGGTGAAATAAGCTCAGCATTAGATATGCCCTCCTCTACAGCACCTCTCCTGCATCCAAACAGTGAGATTGATTCCTAATACGCTAATTTAGTGGAGTATATTCCTCCAACCCCTAGCTGGGAATGGTAAGGCCTTCTTATAGGATAGTAAGGATGACATAGCTTCAATACAAAAAGATGGGTGTCGGTGACTCCACAATACTGGCAACAGTGAGTGTGGAGTCGCTATATATCAACATCAAACATAACAATGCCCTAGAGGTAGTAAAATGGGCTTTAGAAGGCAAAACAGATATAAAACAGTCACAAATACAATTCCTCCTGGAGGGGTTTGAATATGGCTATTTTTGGTACCAGGGCGAGCTTTTTAACCAAATAAAAATGTGGCTATAGGGGCTTGGTATGCCCCTAGTGTAGCTAATCTTTATTTTAAAAAATGGGAGGAAGAAGAGTTTTTTTTCAAAACATTGACCACAGATTAAAATTTATCAAAGATTTATTGAGGTTTGGGAGGGGCCGGAGGAAGAACTTGTCTCTTTCCTTCACCAATTGAATAACAAGCTTACTGGTAACTGGAGTCAAGACAATATACCATTTTTAGATTTAGAAATCTTTAAAGATAACAACAGATTGGGCATACGGATGCGCTTCAAAAATGTAGATAAGAATCGATATATGTCCACTATTGTTGCCGTCATCCAGGATGGATTAGGGCCATACCAAAAGGCCAATTTGTCTGAATTAAAAGAAATGGCAACAACAATAAGGATTACATCTCCCAAACAGATATGTTAATACAAAGATTTATAGAAAAAAGGTGTAAGAAAAAAGAGTTATTAAAAATTAGGGAACATGTTCATAAAATGAGAAGAGAAGAATTATTGCAGCAGAAACCTAAAAATATTAAGAACAGGGACTTAACCTTTGTCACGGGATACAATTTACAATATAGATATGTTGAAAAAGTATAAAAAAAGTACTGGCCTATAATGTTGAAAGATAGTACCCTTTAAAACCATACTCCCCAAGAAACTTAGTTCCATTTATATGCGAGCCCAGGGACTTAGAAATATGTTAGAAAAAATGTTTTAGACCCCCCATAAGAAAACTACCACTTATAGAGAGAGAAAGGGATTCTATAGGTGTGGTAGATGCATTGCATGCAGAATCACTCGAGATAAAAAGTGGACATTTTTTCTTCAACCACTGGAAAAGAGTACAATTTAGATAAATTTATAACTTGTAGCACTACATTTGTCACATATTTACTTATTTGCCTTATGGATTAAGATACACTATATTGCCAAAATTATTGGGTCGCTTGCCTTTACACGTACATGAACTTTAATGGCTTCCCAGTCTTAGTCTGTAGGGTTCAATATTGAGTTGGCCCCCCCTTTGCAGCTATAACAGCTTCAACTCTTCTGGGAAGGCTGTCCACAAGGTTTAGGAATGTGTCTATGGGAATGTTTGTCCATTCTTCCAGAAGTGCATTTGTAAGGTCAGGCACTGATGTGAACAAGAAGGCCTGGCCCTTAGTCCCTGCTCTAATTCATCCCAAAGGTGACCTATCGGGTTGAGGTGATCAAATACCACCAAAAGAAATCTCTATTTGTGGGGGAAAAAAGGACATACATTTTATTTGGGTACCACATCGCACTACTGCACAATTGTCAGTTAAAGTAACGCAGTGACGTATTGCAAAAAATGGGCTGTTCATGAAGAGGGTTAAACCTTCTGGGGTTTGAGTGGTTAAAGTTCATGTGCGTGTAAAAGCAAGAGTCCCCAATACTTTTGGTAATATAGTGTATGTGGGAAGGACCACTAGGTGCTTGTTCAAACGTTTCAATGAACATACTAATAATATAAAAAATGGTTATAGACAACAGTGTCTCCAATCACTTTCTGCTTATGCATAATAACAATCCTACTAAACTTAGCTTCTATGGAATAAATAGAGTGTATAATTATTGGAGGAGTAGTGACAGGGGTAAGCAAATTTCACAAATCGAGACAAGGTGGATCTACCAGTTAGAGACACTTAGTCTAGCAGGTCTCAACATAGACATTGATTTAATTTGTTTCCTTAATGATTTTGAACTATTTAATATCGTTTTTTTCACATATGCATGGACAGTAACTGAATTGCATAATAGTTATTTGTTGCAATAGTGGAAATAATTTCACAGATTATTTTGGTGCATTGACACATGAAAGGGTTTGCTATATATTTTGTATTTTCTTTATAGTATCACAAAAAATATTTTTTTTTCAGGTTTGTAAGCACAGAGTGTAGTAGTAGCACCTAACTTTATCATTTTAAATCTCAAAAAAGATGGCTATACTTGGATTTCTGTAAATTTAAGACAGCATTGCTTGAGGTACCTAAGTCACGCCACAGGCACTTTGAAGATTGTACACCAAAGTGGTGCTTGCTAACTACAAATACAATTAGTTTAATATACTTTTGGTAAATACAGGTACACTTTAAACATGTCTGTGGTAAAAAATAATTAAAAATAAGTACTTCATTTTACATTCTTGGAAAATAAGCTTAATTGCTTTCTTTCAGTCTTAAGGACGCCAGCTCACAGTTGCTAAACTATATACAATAACATCAAATTAAAAGGTTCCACAAGGTTAGACAATGAATTGTGTTTAATAAGATTGCATTATTAATTTTGAACACTTTATGAAAGACAACAGGAAATATTAAAGATAATGAGGCTTCATATTCTCACCAACCACAAATCACGTCATTTGTAGAAAAAGCCTGTACCAGAAATCCATAAGTAATACAGTATATTGAGCTTCATTAGTCTTCATTAAGTCAATTTTCAAACTGTGGCAAGAGCTGGTCGGCCTCCAACAATACCTCATTACTGGAGGTGTGTGCAAGACAATCTAGATGCCTGCTTACAGTCATATTGGCAGAGTTCCATAGGATACCCTCTGACTTTAGCTTGGAGACCAGCTAATTTTACCTCTGATCTGCCAATTGCCTGACTAGAATGACATGAGTGTCACCATTCATATTCACAGTGGGCATTAGTGAAGTGTTTTGGCTCACCCACATTACTAGGGAGCTCTTAGGGGACTGTTACAGTTTTTATTCTCTTTTCTCTCTGTTCTAATAATCTACTGTATCTCCAATTAGGAGAAAGGACACTGACTGCTAGGTGTAGAAGAGGTTCTGCAGAGGATGTGTAGAAAGAAAGATCTTTTCTAGGTGTCAGATTTCCAATTAGGTTTGCCATGTGAGCAACAAGTGGCAGAGATGTTATTGAGATGAACGATTAGGTCACAAAGATTTAATGTACATCAACCCGGGACTAGCAACAATGTGCAATTAATGAATCTGACCTGCTGATCATGGCCTGTTTTTCATTAATGAGAAGCTTTATTAAAAGGAAATAGAAGATAACCAAGAAAAAGTGTTGGAATAGGAGGAATCTCTCTCCTCTGGTGCTTGTGAATGGAGATATGGCTAAAAAGCCTAATGCCGTGTACACACGAGAGGAATGTCCGACAGAAAAAGTCAGATGGAAGCATTTCATCGTATATTTCGATCTTGTGTATGCCTCTTCGGACTTTTTTTTTTTAGAAAATTCTGGTGGACCTAGAAATAGAACATGTTCTAAACATTTCCGATGGAACCAATTCCTATCGGGAAAACCGCTCATCTGTATGCTGTTCCAATGGACCAAAGACGACGCATGCTCTGAAGCAAGTACGAGACGGAAGCTATTGGCTACTGGCTATTGAACTTCCCTTTTCTAGTCCCGTTGTACGTGTTGTACATCACCGCGTTCTTAACGGTCGGACTTTGGTCGGACTTTGGTTTGACCGTGTGTAGGCAAGACCACTTGAATGGAATTCCGTCGGAGTTCCGTCGGAGAAACCTTCGGAGTTTATTCTGCTGGGGGATCCATATTTGGGGATTTTGCCCAATTCGAAATTGGGCTTTAATAGCTTATGCCTATGCAACCTGATAAACATTATAGAGCCTGTAAATACCCAGAACACAGGGGAACTTGGTTTTGAAAATATCTGAGAGAAGAACTGTTTGTGGTGCCAATAACATCATGCGTTCATGAGCATGCAGTTTATTTCCCTGTTCTGCCTGTAAAGCCAGAAAAGTCACTTCCGGTGACTCTTCTACCCTGCCTAATGAGAAACTTCATCTCCAACTCAGCAGTTCTGATAGCTGTTAAGTATTCTGCAGTACAACAGTGTGAAGTGCATCCTGATTGGGTATTTAAAATTGTGTTCAGTCATAGAACTTGCTATTTATCCAAGGAATCTCTTTCATAGCAGATACATCACACCACATCACCAAAAATGTTGTAGCCATGGACTTTTTTTAGCATATATAATAAACTAAATGAAAATGACAATTATATAAAACCACAAAATTTAGAAAACATAGAAATGTGACGGTAGAAAAAAGACCGCGTAGTCCATCAAGTCTTTTTTCTTTTTTATATATATACATATTTTGTATGTTTATTTTGTTTGTTTTTTATTTTTTCATTTTTTTTTATAACTTTTTTGTCTGAGTATAGATCTATGTTTGTCCCAAGCATGTTTGAATGCATTTACTGTTAAGTGACTCACTACCTCTGCTGGACGTTTATTCCAAGCATCAACTACCCTTTCAGTAAAATAATACTTTCTCAGATTGATTTTGAACTTTCCTCTACTTAGTTTGTGGTCATGTCTCCGTGTTCTTGATTTTGGTTTCATATTGAAGAAACTGCCCTCCTGAACCTTATTCACTTCCTTGATGTATTTAAAGGTTTCAAACATGTCTCCCTTTCCCAGTTTTTTCCTCCAGACTGTACATATTAAGTTCCTGAAGTCACTCTTGATCTTTCACCATTTTTGTTACCATCTCTGGACTCATCAATAACTATTTGTGAGTGAGGTCTCCAGACTGGACACAGTATTCTAAATGAGGTCTCACTAAAGATCTATATAGGGGAATCAGGACCTCCTTCTTCATGTTGGTGATCTCTCTCGTGATGCATCCTAGCATTCATCCTAGCTCACACATTGTTTCATACAATAATCCACATGGAACCAAACAAGGGTGAGACATAAAAGGATAATAAACCCGCGCAATGGAATTAAAAATCTATTAGAGAAAATTATGGAACTGCTGCCGCCCGACAAGCGATCACCATGAGTGGGGACAGCTGAATTGGATTAGTGTGGTAGAAGGGTCTGGCGCTGTTCCTTTAACTAAATAATACCCTGCCTATGCTGTATGTCTCTAGATCAAGGTCAGGCATATAGGTATAAGTTCCTAAATATAAACCAAACGTGCACGTATCAAGTGCTAGTGTCCTTAAAAATAGTGCATTAGTAAACAAGCTTTAAATAAAAATATATATGAGGAAAAAGCTATAAATACATAAATATAATAGTATTTTTAAATCCCATACATAGTGATGCTAGTAGGTATTCCAAATACCTTAGAGTGTGTGTGTGGGGGGGGAAGAGGGGGGGAGGGGAGGGGGGGGAGGAAAGGGTGAAGGTGAGGAAGGTGGGAAGGGGGAAGGAAAGAGGTGTGGGAGATCTTTTAAAATTCCTAGTAAGGTGCAAACGTGCTATCAAAGTTCATAGAAAGTCCTTAAAGTGTATAAACTTATTATCCAATTCGTTTATTGGTGTAATATCTTGTGCAATATCTTGTGCAGTATCTTAAATGCTAATAACGTGATGTTTGTGATCCTTCAGTGATTTAAAATCCTTGTTCCGAAAGTGCAGCCACTCACCGGATCCCTTCACCCCTACAGGGGTACTAGGCGGTTGCAGTTTTGCGCCACTGCACGGCAATCACTGGCAGACTCAGGATCATGATGTTTCATATAAAAAGAGAAAGGGAGTGCCCATAGCGTAAAAACGTTTTCCAAAATTTATTAAACAAATGGGTAGGTACTCACAATTTTACAATACAAATCAAGCGGAGTGGTAAAAAGTCACGATTAGTCCTCAGCGCTGGTGAGCAGATGATAATGGGAAGCACAGATTTAGGCCACGCCCTACACGTTTCGTCGTTAGGACGTCTACGGGAGCAGGGCCACAAAGGAGCGACAATGGACTAAAAGCATCAACTCCCTAATAGGACTACAAATATGTGATACTACTACTGTATGTGAATTAACACAGTGGATTTTCCTCTGGGAGCTCGGAGTAGAAGATGTTGATTGTCACTAAAATATGATTATAGAGTTGGTCAGTCTAGAGTCTCTCCATATAGGAGAAAAACATGTTGGTATGTCCGCCCCTGAAAAATAATATGGATTAGGAACATGTTCTACATTTTTGTAATGTCATACATGCACTTCTGATCTTTTGTGTTGTACTGCTGGAGGATACTACAAATCACTACAAGTTATTAATACTGTCAAGTCAAGTTTTACACCATCATCTATAGCAGTGGTTCTCAACCTCAGTCCTCAAGTACTCCCAACGGGCCATGTTTTGGGAACTTCCCTTAGATAAAATAGCTCTTATCAATAGTATACTATGTCATTGATGTTCATTTAAAGAAGCTGTGCAAAGTAAAGCAAAGCCTGAAAACATGGCCCATTGGGGGTACTTGAGGACTGAGGTTGAGAACCACAGATCTATAAGAATTAAAAACATTACTATTATTATTATTTTTTTTTAAACTTTCCTAGAATTATAAAAAGTCATGGTATTGTAAATTATGTGTCAAAAGTGAACTGTAGATAATAGATATACTGCAAAAAGTAAAAGGCACTCAAACAGTGAATATAACTTTGATACAAAAAAAGTGCAGCTCTTAAAATGATGTGAGTATTTTTATACCATTTTTAATAAATTGGATGATAGATCTTACTACACTACACTACACTACACAATAATACATCTATATTTCTTTTTAGTGAATATAGATGTATTATTGGTTTAAATCTATAGTGTTTTTTTTCTGTTCAATGTTTTTATTAAGGTATACATAAGAAAGACAGAAAAGTTTATAAACAGTCACTTGGGAAACATTTACTTCGAACATTAGCATGTATAATCTTATATGCTGAGGGGTGAACATCAAGGGTGTGATCAGTATAAAACCAGTAAAACAGGTTGACAAAGAGAGCTGGAAAAAGGGCCCTCTAATGTCTTTGAATGATGTGGGATGTGCCTCCAAACCACACGTTTGCCCCTAATGGGATCAACCTGTGAATGGATAGGGGCACATCTGTCAGTCAACAAATTGTCCTTGTCTTTAACTTGAGGTGTGTTATAGGAGGTACCAGGGGAGGGCTGGCAGCCTTAGGCCTGGGGGGCAAGTCCAGTCAAGTGGCCCATTAAACCATGAATCAGCTCACCATCACCAGTGCCCATCAATGCAGCTTCATCAGTGCCCATCAATGCATCCTGATCAGTGCCCATCAATGCAGCCTCACCAGTGCCCATGCAAAGCAGCCTCACCAATACCCATTATTGCAGCCTCACCAGTACCCATCAATGCAGTCTGTTCAGTGCATGGGGATTAGAAAGAAGAGCCGCTGGATTACACAGAGCGGAGATCTCCCACTAACCTGGTGTGGCTGCTGTCATACTAAGTCCTGCTTCCTGGACCGGCTTCTATGATAGATGTCACCAGTGTGCTGTTTATCATAGGACGTCCTCGGCTTCCTGGCGGTACACCAAGGTACACGTCGCCGAGGAGCCGATACGCGTGACCGGTGGCTTTGATGTCTGCCGGGCACCCGCAATCGCTCATGACAGAGCAGGAACGTGGATCTGTGTGTGTAAACACACAGATCCACGTCCTGCCAGGGGAGAGGACACTGATTGCGTGTTCCATCCTAGTATATAGGAACACTGATCGGTCTCCTCCCCTAGTCAATCCCATCCCCCCACAGTTAGAATCACTCTCTAGGTAACACATTTAACCCCTTGATCGCCCCCTAGTGTTAACTCCTTCCCTGCCAGTGACATTTATACAGTAATCAGGGCATTTTTATAGCACTGATCGCTGTATAAATGTCACTGGTTCCAAAACAGTGTCAAAAGTGTCAGATTTGTTCACTGCAATGTCACAGTCACAATAAAAATCGTAGATCCCCTCCATAAAAAGAAAAAAAAATGCCATAAATCAATAACCTATTTTGTAGGTGTTATAACTTTTGCGCAAACCAATCAATATACGCTTATTGCAATTTTTTTTACCAAAAATATGTAGAAGAATACATATCGGCCTAAACTGAGGAAATTTCTTTTTTTTTTAATTAAGATATTTATTATAGCAAAAAGTAAAAAATATTGTGTTTTTTTCAAAAGTGTCGCTCTTTTTTTGTTCAAAGCGCAAATAATAAAAACCGCAAAGGTGATCAATTACCACCAAAAGAAAGCTCTATTTGTGGGGAAAAAAATTCATTTGGGTACATTTGGGTACAATATTGCAACAATCGCCATTTTTTTCTGTAGGGTCTCTGCTAAAAGAATATATATATATATATATATATATATATATATTTATATTTTATATATATATATATATATAATGTCTGGGGGTTCTAATTAATTTTCTAACAAAAATACTGATTTTAACTTGAAAAACAACAAAAGTGTCAAAAAAGGTTTAGGCACGAAGGGGTTAATAATATCAGCACCCAGCTTGAAACAATGGGAAGGAAGAGAGAAATCTTCATAGTGTAAGACCTTTCTTTTTAATAAAAAAACAAAAAACACATTCACCAAAAAACTTACGTTATCTCTGCTCTGTCCTCACACCTCATGGAGTGATAGTCTGCTCCCCCGCAGCCTCTCATTCGTCCTCCTCCTGTGGGAAGGCTGGGGAGTTTCTGCGCCCAGGGATTCCTATTGGGCCGACGGCGATAGGGACTACATGTCCCACGATGCTTTGTAACTGTTGTAGGCCTGGCTGATGGGCTCCCTCCCCCTATCAATGAGGAAGCAGGAGAGGGAACAGAATGGGCGACTGAGCTCTGTGAGAGGAGCTCACACATGCTGCAGTGTTTGGAGGAGAGGGAGGTGCGAAATCTCCCACAGGAGCTGACAGGTTGGCTCTCACTCCACTGTCAGTGGATTAGTGTGAGGGAGACCGGCGGGACGTGCGGGGCTGCGGGTAATAGAGTGGCCCCCACTACATAAGTGAGTGCCACTTGAACTTCGGCACCCCTGCCTCAGCCTCAGCTTGCGGCCCCTGCCCTGACCCAAATTCCTCCAGAAAAGAAAAGAAAATCGTGAGCGGGCGGCCGACGGCTGTTATGCGTATATGTTAGGGCAGCCTGGGGGGAAATTGCCACCCTGCCCCCCGGCCCAGCCTGCCCCTGGGAGGTACGGAAGTAGTGTGCAATTCGCACCACCACCCTCGCTCACGTAACATATTAGTCCTAAAAGAAAGTTTTAAAGATTGTAACACGTGATGAATTGATATGAGTTCATCCTTAGTTATAATCTAATGATTAGAAGGTGAAAGGATATCCCAAAAAAGATGGGCCATGTGGTTGAGGATAGATTAAGGAAAGTAGAGGGGTGAAAGGCCCAAGTGTGGGTATGAAGTGGGCCAGAATTCCTCCAGAGTGCGTGGATGGTAAGTGCCACTATACCATGTCTTCACCTAGTAGATCAACTAGAAAGAGAAATAGAGAGGGAGGAGGGAAGAGAAAGAGGGGGGAAAGTCTCCCACGGCAGTAGTGCCGGGAAAAGCACCTAGTAGATGGTAAGGCAGGTTTATTAACAAGGCAATAACAAAGACTTATCAAAGTCAGGAGGTAAGCAGTGTTTTACCCAAGGTTGCCATATCTTGTTGAATTTTTTTAATTTTATAATTTTTAATAGCTGTCATTTTGCCAAAGATAAGGGCTCTATTCATCCTGTGTTTGGCTTCAGCCACAACCAAGGTTTGGGATTTCCATGCCTTGGCTATGGTTTGTTTGACTGCAGTGGTAAGGTGGATGAGTAATTGGAATTGAGTATGAGGGAGTTCAGCCGATTTAAGATTCAAAATGGCTGTGGCTGGGTCAGGAAGAATATTGGTTTCCAAGGCTTTGGAATCCATAGCAAAGATTTTTTTCCCGAATTCTTGGGCTACCGGGCAATGCCACCATATGTGTATGTGGGTGCCTGATGCTGAGCAGCCCCGAAAGCAAGTCTCCGGATGGGATGGGACTTATTTTGCAATTGTCGCTGGTACTAGATACCATCGTGCTAGAACTTTATAATTGGTCTCAAGCAATTGGGGGAGGAGAATTTGGTGGCTAGCCACATACTGGACCAATCTGTGATCTTGAATGTGCGCTCCATGCCTTGTGCCCATTCAGTGGTGTAAGACGGTAGTGCGTCATTGGGGATTGCATCAAGATGTTGATATAGGAGTGAAATCAGTCCTCTGATGTGTGGGTCATTCTTACAAATGCATTTGAATTGTGTCATTTGGTTTAGTGGCGAACCTGTCCTGAGGAAGGGCATATAGAAATTCTTAGCTTGCAAGTAGCGAAAGAGTTCAGTTCTAGGGAGGCCAAAAGTTTTGCATAAAGTAGGGAATGCCTGGATAGCATTATTAAAGACTAGCTTATGGAGTCCGAATAGATTTGCGTTAGACCAGGCTGTGAACGCCATTAGGGATTCCCAAGCTGGGTAAAAACCTGGATTTCTGAGGAAGGAAAGAAGGGGGTTGTGATGGGATTGGAGATTTCTCCCAGATGGCTAGGGAGTTTTTAGTAATGGGGTGAGCTCTGTCCTTGGGTTGGGGTCACAGCATATAGCCATAGAGATGGGGTCACAGTCAATCGATTCGATAGAAACCCATAGGGGTGCTTCCACTGCTGCTTGGTATTTGGGCAGTTGTGCGATTTGTGCTGCATAATAGTAAGATGAGAAATTTGGTATGCCCAAACCACCGCTCAATTTAGTAAGGTAAAGGGTTGATTTAAGTATACGGGGCTTAGTAGTACCCCATATGTAGGACATTAAATTACTCTGCGCTGCATTAAGCATAGGAAATATGATTAAAAAACAATATTTTGTTGCGCTAAAATAACAGCTGTATGCATAGGTTATATGTAAAATGGATGGGAGGGAGAGGGTAACAGAGTCCAGGAGCAGGATACTGTTGGGGATAAAAAGACAATGCTTTGTTTTGCTGACAGTAACAGCTATATGCACAGGTGGGATGGGAGGGAAGGGGTATCAAAGTCCAGGAGCAGTAAACTGTTCAAGATACCAGCAATGAATAAATGAATAGTTATCTAAAGATATGTAGTAGTTCAAAATATTGGAGAAGGGCATTGAGGCCATTGTGTACGCCTCAATGCCCTTCTCCAATATTTAAAGTTATTATTTGGGATGTGGTGCTTCTGAATTTTCCTCTCACTCCGAATTTTCTTATTTAGTAGTTCAAAAAATAATAATAAGGTTCCTGGTATGAGTTGTGAGGGGGAAGGGGGAAGAAGGGGGCTGGGGAGAGTAAAGTCTGTGACCTGGGTAAGGTAATCTCAGGAACATCTAAACTGGCACAACACAGGAGGCAGCACGCTGAAGGGCAGAAACACCTTTGGAGAGAGATACAAGAAGGAGACAAAGCAGCGCCAACCTAAGTGCAGTATTAAAAGCACACATTTTAATTTGCAATAGAAAAACACTCACTCTGAGCCATTAAAAACAGGCACATCAATGGGATGGGTCCAGATGGACAGTGAGGTGGGCGGCAAGGCTCCACGGGGTTCCACAGGGCTCACACAGGGGGCGATCCTTTTGGTGCTGTATGGTCCTGTCTGGTGGCACTGGTGGATTCCAGTGTCCCAGGCTAGGATCAGTGAGAGGCAGCAGGGATCATCCGTCAGATCGGCACCCGGGTCGCGGAGTGATAACGCTAGTGGCTAGTACCAACAGGGCTCCACCAATGGGATGTGGAGTCCAGAGATTTGCCCAAATCTATCTAATATGGTGAGCAGATTTGGGGAGGATACTTGCGGATGAGCTAAGAAGATGACAATATCATCTGCGAAGAGGCTTACTTTATGGTGATGACCACCTAGTTCTGTCCTTTTGACATCAGGGCCTGACCTAATCAAATGTGGTAAGGGCTCTATGAGTAAGGCAAAGAGCAACGGGGGACAGGGGACACCCTTGCCTCGCTTCTCCTAATATCTATGATCTCTGACTTGTGGCCAGCATGCTTAATGTATGCCCACGGCTTATTGTACAGGAAGGAGACCCAGGTCAGAAAATTGTTCCCAAAACCCCATTTTTGGAGAATGTATTGCAGGTAGGGCCTAAATCTATAGTGTTTTTTTTTTTTTTTCAAATCACTACAGGATTATTCAGCAGGATGCTGCAATGTGAACAAAACAACAATGACAAGCAAGGTACAACAACCCTGGACTTCCAATCAGAATTAATTTTATACCTATAGTACATATGGTACATACAGATACACAGGTCTTAATTCACTAAAGTTAGCTAAATAAAGCAGCTCTATCTAATAATTTTTTTTTCCTTCAATGTTTTTCAATTTTCAAAGGATATGTAATTTTCAGTTTTGCTCATTGCATTACCAAGTACAGCCCTATATTAGTGATGAGGCAGAGGGCGCATGTCAGACCATTCTAAAGAGTAGCTATCCTCCTCTGCAGTCTGCTATCTGTTCTTTGAATTTTGGGTTGACACTGTGGAGAAATGAAATACGAACAATAAGTAAGACATCAATTGTCTACACACAATCGGAATTTACGCAATCAGATTTTGTTTTCGGAAAATTTTATAGCCTGCTCTCAAACTTTGTGTGTCGGAAATTCCGATGGAAACTGTCCTATGGAGCCTACACACGGTCGGAATTTCCGACAACAAGCTCCGATCGCACATTTTCCGTTGGAACGTCCGACCATGTGTACAGGGCATAATACATACACAGTATATTGGCCTATTTATTGTTTTATATCAAAATTATGGGATAAGCAAATATTGTATAAATATAAGAGACGTGTATTCTTACTTGGAGCTTGGTGTGCTATGTGTATTTCTTCCTTTTTTGTTTTTTTTGCAATAAAATAGTGTCAGTCTTTCCTCCGTGCAGGAGTTTCCTGTAATAAAGGCTAGTCACTCCTATTCTCTCTCATTTTGCAGGATGACTGGTTTTATATCTGCTCTTCTATAGTTGTCTGCAGGTAGCCTGTAGTGGAGGGACCTGCTGGGTTCCTCCCACAGTTCTGCTCTTGACACAGGCTGTGAATGAATTAATGTATCAATGTGTCTTGCTACAAAGGTAATGTTTGGATTTGCAAAGGCATTTGGTGCACACAAAGTGGATTTATATCCTATGTGGCCAGGGTCATCTTTAAAATTGATTGGACCCTGGGAAAACACTTTCTTGGCCTTCCCTCCCCCCCAAATACAATTTTGCCCTCCACACCAACATCCCACAAAACAAACAATGCTACCCCATCATTACACAGGACCCCTCCCCCATACTACCCACATCATTACACAGGACCCCCCCCCATACTACCCCCATCATTACACAGGACCCCTCCCCCATACTACCCCTATTATTACACAAGATCCCCTCCCCAATACTATCCCCATCATTACACAGGACCCCTCCCCCATACTACCCACATCATTACACAGGACTCCCTATACTACCCCCATACTACCCCCATCATTACACAGGACCCCTCCCCCATACTACCTCTAGTATGGGGGAGACAAACCTGCATGTTTCTAATTCCTTGTTTAACCTTTTGGGGGCAAGGCAATCAAACATATAAATCCAAAACACTTCCCTTATACATAGGAGGGAAAATCTCTAATTTGCAGTCAAAGTCCCTTTAGGAATGGTCTCTATGACAAAAACTTTTAGGCATTTTATGTTATCGGTATGCATGCAATGAAAGTGCCATGGGACGCTGCGTTTAACAAATCCTTTTTTGATGAACCTGCGGTGATAGCCAATTCTTGCCCATGGGGCGCGTATGGTGAGTGCCACGTAAAAGAGGCCACAGGGGCACCGTAAAACATATATAACAAAATCTGTAGAACATGTGATGAACTGTTTGATTAGGAAAGTTTTGCCTTTGTTGGTGGTGATTCTATTACTGCCATGGGTGATAAATTGACAGGTCCTGTCCTGTTGTCAACGTACGTTCTGATGTCAAGGGGGGATCTGGTGTAATTGGTTACCATTTTGCTTGGTGCTAGTATGTTTTTCATAGTACGTGCTTTTCTAAAGGTTACTTGCAGAGCTTCTGGCAACTCAGGGACTAGACGCTGGTCTAGTAGTAAGATATTGTAGTTTATTTATTATTCTCAAGACTGATCTGAATTTGTCATTAAAAGTTGACACAAATCTAACTGTATGGTTATCATTACCCTTGATTGAGATTTTCTTTTTGGGGAGAGGGTGTGTGTGACATGAATACCTCTTGAACTAGTTTCGATGGATAACCCTCTTCTTCATTTTCTTTATCATTGAGCTACCCTGTGTGACGTATTCATCAGTTTTCAAGCAATTTCTCCTTTGTCTGTCGAATTGTCCACTGGGAATGTTCAATTTCCATGTAGGTGGTGGCAGCTGTTGAAATAGATATGGGAATTCCCGCTGGTAGGCTTGTGATTTTGGGTGAGGATACCACCCTTGTCGTGGATTAGCACCAAATCTAAAAACACAAACTCCCTGGAGTCCAATACGTGTGTAAAAGACAAGCCAAAGGGGTTGGCATTGCAATGGGCCACAAAGGAGGGAAACACATCCAGGGCACCACTCCAGATGAGCAGGATGTCATTGATGTATCTGCCAAAAAACACAATGTGCTCATAAAACGGGTTGTTAGCCCAGATGTATCCCTCCTCCCGGTGGCCCATTGTCAGGTTGGCACGTACTGGGGCAAAATTTGCCCCTATGACTGTGCCCCTGCATCGTAAATAGAACTGGTTAAGGAATGTAAAATAATTGTGTCTTATACAAAACTCAGTTGATTTTACCAGGAAATCGGACTGTAGGGAATTGATATTTCCATGCTGGGTAAGGAAGTGTTGTATGGCCATAAGGCCTACCTCGTGGGGTATTGATGTATTGAGGGAGGGGGCATCAAGAGATGCCCACATGTATCCATTTTCCCAAGAGTAGTGTTGGAAAACTTCGATAACCTGAAACTCTGAT
Source organism: Lithobates clamitans (assembly GCA_037952925.1). Taxonomy (NCBI): domain Eukaryota; kingdom Metazoa; phylum Chordata; class Amphibia; order Anura; family Ranidae; genus Lithobates; species Lithobates clamitans. Next base: position 826,916 of record JBBGZY010000097.1, on the reverse strand, counting down.
ATTTGACAGAAGTTGGGAAACCAAGGGTTGTAGAAAAAATTCAATGTAAACTGATAGGTCATTGGAGAGGTGTTAGTATGACTGTGCACTCTCTCGGACAAGGTTTAACATACCGGGCTGGCCAATCACCGCACAGGCTGCAGACATAACACCCAACTAATCACCAGCGCCCCAACATTTGATTCCGCTCTCATCTCCTGAGTGATAGCCAAATCTACTATTTGCGGGCAGTGTCGGCTCAAGGGGCAGCTGCTTTGGGCCTCACAACAGTGACTGGGCCCAGGGCAGCTGCCCATTTTGCTCTGCATTAAAGACAGCCCTGTATGTGGCTAATAATACAGTATATATATATAATTCAAAATTTTCGTGCCCAGAGTTCAACTTTAACTTCCATTGGGCTTTAACTGCTTCAGCTCTCACACCTGTACACCCCTTCTATGAACCAGAGCAATATCTAAATTTCTGCTATGGAGCTGTTTATTCAGCAATAACTTTGTCGTTATTTAGACAAACAAAGTATTCTTTTCATCATAAAGTCAAGTTGTTTTTTTTAGGGAATCCTTAGCAAAAAATAACAAAACTGAAAACAACACACTTTTTTTTTCTTTTTTTGTTTTAATTTATAATTGTCCTTTTTAAAATTACATTCAATTAATAATTCTAGTAAAAGGACTGCAGAGTAATTTACAAATAGAATGCCAAATAGAATACCTTTTTTGTGCTTTTTTGACAGTACTCTGCAGATGAATGAAACAGAGTAATTACAAATGTTACTTTGTATCTCTATTTCGCATCTTAACAGTGTTCATAAATACTGTGACAGATGGCCTTTTTGACAGCTACTGGAGCTACTGTATTGACACAGCAACTCCTGGCTTTCATTTTAGGAGTGTGTCAGGGGGAATTTGCAACAGCAGATCAGAAGGATATGAAGTGCTACACATGTCCTGCGTATTTGGTGATATTTTTTGGGCATGTGTAGCATGGCCAGTGTCCCTAAACATTTTTTTAACAAAAACATGTGGAAACAAGAACATTCTAAACTAAGAGCAGAAGCTGGTGTACCACCTCTATGCAGTGTTTCCACTTCCTCACAGAGGGGAGAAGACACACCACCTTCACTTACATCTCTCAGCCCTGGGAGTTGCCATGTTGGTGGGCATGGGGTTGGTCTATGCAAGGCTGTCCCAAGACATTGTGCTGCCTGGGTCCAAGAATGAAATGCTGCCCCCCCAAAAAAAATTACGCCCACCAAAAGGCCCCCCATCCATTATTTTATATCATGATAATTAAAACTAAAATTAGATTTATCAGGAAGTCAGATTTACATGCAACAACTCCTTTTCTATATGCAAAATTATATGAGATACCATCAATTATATGACGTGCCCATCAATTTCCATCAGTGCCACCTCAACAGCGCCCACCAGTGCAGCCTATCAGGGTCCATCAGTGCCACCTCATCAGTGCCCATCAGTGCAGCCTATCAGTGTCCATCAGTGCCACCTCATCAATGCCCACTAGTGCAGTCTATTACTGCCCATCAGTGCCACCTCATCAGTGCCCACCAATGCAGCCCATCAGTGTCCATCAGTGCCCACCAGTGCCCACCAGTGCAGCTTATCAGTGTCCATCAGTACAGCCTCATTAGTGCCCATCAGTGTCCATCAGTGCCACATCATCAGTGCCCACCAGTGCAGCCTAATAGTGCCTATCAGTGCAGCCTATCAGTGTCCATCATCAGTGCCCATCAGTGCAGCCTATCAGTGTCCATCAGAGCCCACCAGTGCAGCCTATCATTCTCCATCAGTGTCCACCAGTGCAGCCTATCACTGCCACCTCAACAGAAAATCCACAGGCAGCCATCACATTGGGGAGAAGAACCTACCTGCCACCTCATCAGCGCCCACCAGTGCAGCCTATCAGGGTCCATCAGTGCCACCTCATCAGTGCCCATCAGTGCAGCCTATCAGTGTCCATCAGTGCCACATCATCAGTGCCCACTAGTGCAGTCTATTACTGCCCATCAGTGCCACCTCATCAGTGCCCACCAATGCAACCCATCAGTGCCCACCAGTGCCTACCAGTGCAGCTTATCAGTGTCCATCAGTACAGCCTCATTAGTGCCCATCAGTGCCCATCAGTGCCACATCATCAGTGCCCACCAGTGCCGCCTATTAGTGCCCACCAGTGAAGTCTATCAGTGTCCATCAGTGCCACCTCATCAGTGCCCATCAGTGCAGCCTATCAGTGTCCATCAGAGCCCACCAGTGCAGCCTATCAGTCTCCATCAGTGCCCACCAGTGCAGCCTATCACTGCCACCTCAACAGAAAATCCACAGGCAGCCATCACATTGGGGAGAAGAACCTACCTGCCAGTCAGCTTACTCCACATACGATCCATACTCTGGGAATCTCAGCACTGCTGCTCCCACTCCAATCCCATTACTTAGCTGCACCTGCAGTCTTGGCCTTCTACTCCATACAGGCTGCATCGGGGCGGAGTCTGAGAGTGAGCGGCGCTCCCGGCCCTGCCGCCTCCCCTGTGTGCTCCCTGTGGACTACAGCTACCTCAATTCGATTGGCATCCTGGGTCGTGGGGTTGCCCCCAATTTGCAGGCAGCGTGGGCTCCAGGGGCAGCACTTTTGGGCCCCAAAACAGTGACTAGGCCTGAGGCAGTTGCCCCACATGAAAGAGGGCCCTGGCGCACCCCTCTTAAAGTGCCACTTGGGTCCCATGGACCCAACAGAAGCCGTGGTAGGGCCGACCCTGGGTCTATGGTTAAGTAAACATCAACTTTCAGAATGTCAATATTTGCATAGCCATTTTGGGAGGTTTGCAAGAAGTTACAGAGAAACACATTCATCAAACATAGCTATGTAACAACTGTTTGGAGTTTTTTTTATCTGGATATCACTGCTCCCACAGTAGGAATTGCTTTTTTGCCTAGTGAAAAGGTTTTTGTAAATAAAGTGTTCAAACTACTAGAAACAATGTTCAATTGTTATTAAAGTTCATACATATACTTAAAGCATTTTTAAAACATAAGAAATGTATAAATTCTGACAAAGGAATCTGAGTTATCCTGACGGCTTGTATTTTTAATAGCTCAAGTTAGCCAATAAACTGTATCACCTAATCTCTAAACCTAAGAATAAAATGATATATTGCTTGCCAGTTCTATTTTTCAGTTTTTTCTGCCTTTATTTTTCATTGGTGATCCTTCCGGCAACACACTTACAGTACTGTATCTATGGAGAAGGAACATTGTCATCCTAGAATGGTGAGTTTCTTAGACCTACAAGGGGTCTAGTATGGACTTCTAGGGGGAACCCTTTGCCATTTTTTTTCTTAGGGTCACCCTTATAACCCATTCCAGACCCTCATCTAGGATGAGGTTCTGGTAAGAATGAAAGGAACCTCTGGGTGCTTTGTTTACAAATAGGAAATGTTATTTAGTGATCAGCAATGTTATATGGTATTTTTTTTCTATGTAAATGTTGCTTTTGTTTTGTGTAAATCCTGCAGATCTGCTACTTCACATACAGGTTTAAGGCACCCCAACCCTTTAAGTCTTAAAAAAAGAATGCTCCTCACTAAAGAGTGTTTTCTAAAATGTATTTTTTTCATTGGTGCATGTTCCCCAGGGTAGTGCCCAGCTTTGCATGCTATTTGTTTATTTGGGGGTTCCCATGCCATATTTTACAAAAAAAAAAAACAAGGGCATATTTAATTTACCAGTTGGCCCAGTTCTCTGTGCTCCTTGTTTGACAATCCTTTCTTATTAGCCTTGATAAAACAGAAAGTTGATGTTCAAGATTTGCCTCTTATTGACTTCAACGGGGCTCACGTTACAGTTCACAATTTGCAGACTTTTTACGTATTTGCCTAACCTGCCCTCAAAATTAATCCAATTAGATTTGCTCATCAATACTCAAGTGTGTTTCTGTTAATGCTGGAATCTTGCTTTGATAGCTTAGTATAGAAATACATTGCTTATTTATTGCAATTCATTATGAGATTACTTTCGGGATTTTTTTCTTATTGTAGTTAACTGGTGGCCTTAAGTAACTGTAAACATTTTTTTTTGTTCTGTAATTACAATGCAGATTAAATCATAAAGGCAAATACATCATTCTGAATGTCCCATCATTCTGGAATGTGGTTTTTGCCCCAGAGATACTTGCTACATCTAGATAAACTGGTACAACCACAACAGTCTCATTAAAGATTTTTGTCCTGAACAACTCAAGAAAACTGTAATGTTCTGTTAAACTTTATTCATGATTGATATTTAAGTGTATTTAAACATTAACAAGAAACTTGTCTTACTTGCTCACTTTGGGTCTGGTAAATACCAGTACATTCTATTAGAATTCCAATGTTCTGTGCACTTTGCAGTGTTATTTCAGCCCTACCTTATTTAGCTTGATGGACAACCTACCCCCCGATTTTATGGAGATGAGGAAAGGGGAGTTGATCTGTAGTTCCAACACACTTCCTGTGCAAGAGATAAAAAGCCTGGTAAGATGCAATATATTAAATTTTTTTCTTAAGTCTGTATAAAATGTACAGATGAACTACAGGGTACACATGCTCCTTTTTAGTGGGGCTGCTACCATACTGCAAGGGTAAATGCTTGTTTGGGTGCTGGGGAACAAGACAAGCAGTTTTATTCACCCAATCCTCCACTCCTATAGGCTCCCTCCATGCTGTACGATTGTTCCCTGCAGCCTTCCCCCCTATCTTCTAGCAGTTGCTGGTCATCTGACATAATCAAGTCTAGTGCAGGGTCAGTAGCCCTTCATTGTTCATGAGAACACTAAGGAACAGTCTGCTGAGGAACAGTCCACTGCCAAAACATAGGAGAGCACTGGCTGCTGTGGGAGCAGAGGACCTGGCAAGTAAAACTGCCTTTCCCATTTCCTAGACCTAAATGAGCATTTAACCTTTGTAGTGAGGGAGCAGCCATTTTTTCTGGAGTTGGGCTTTAAGCTTTCTTTACTCGTATCCTATCTGTCATATCAGTCTATTTTCCACTTATTTTCCATACTGGAGTTATTACTGAGTCTACAGTTCGAGTCTTGGGGTCTTTCCACAATTGCATTGAGAGAAACTCCCTCCACAAGATCCTGGTCTGTGTGGAGACAGATATCTACTGGGTACTTTCTGGTGTAGCCATCTGATGTTTGTTACTATCTGTTCACCTGGCAATTATTTTTGATATTGGAAAACTATAGGAGCTTATTTTCTTTTCTTGTTAAGGTGTAGAGAACATACTTTCAGATAAATCTAGCATTTGTCAACAAGGATAAGTCAGATTAATGGACACTGCCTTAAGAGAATAAATATATGAGTGTGCAAGAAGCCATGCCCATGTCATTAATGTAGTTCATGTTTAAAATAAATGTTGCTAGAATTTTGGTGAGTATAGTAGATACTGATGTAGCTAATAGCACCAATCACATTTAATTAGAAATTTCTCTAATGCTGAAGACATTTCACCACTCATCCAAGTGGTTTGCCCAAGTTAACTGAAATGTCAAAATTACAGAACAAGCCCAGTCGAATAGCAATACTATGCTCTGGATAAATAAATAAAAAATCACCAGACATGGATCAATACATGTTAACATGGCAGTGAAATGACTTACCATGCCTTCGTCTGCAATGTGTCTTGGTGTGTCTGTGGCCATTTTGATAATGGAGCAGAGATGTGCTTCATCATGTCAGAGTTGGCCCCCTGAATAATGAAGGTGATTCTTGCACTGCAGGTCCCGAGATACAATCTTCTCTGCAGACAAGAAAACAGTGAGCAGCACAGAAGTGACATTATCAAATCTCATTCCAAATCTTGTTTGACTGGTAGTCATAGTAAAGCTGAGTACACGCTAACAGTTTTATTTTGTGCACAAAAAAACAGACAGCTCCTGTTGGAGACACTGTACTATCCCAGTGTACAGTGTACTATCTATACAGTGTACTATCACTGTACACTCAGATAAAACGTATATGTCAAGGGCGCTCAGAATGTCAGGACCAGGCAGATAGTGTCTTTATTGGATGGATGAAGTGGTCTTCAAACACTTAGAGCTGCACACAAAGAGGGAAGCAATCTCTAAGGCTCCATTCACACCTGAGCGTTTCGTAGCTTGAAGCCTGCAGCTACAAAACGCTGGAGGGGAAAAAATCAATTATTCTCTATGGAGATGGTTCACATCTCCACTCCAAAATGCCTGAAGCCCTACACCTGAAGCTCAAACAAGTTCTGGACCCTTTTTTGTCGCGCAAATTGGGTAGATTTGGGCGTTTTTCTGCTTTTTACATTGGTGACCTTTTGCCCTGCACAAAATCGCGGCAAATTGCAGTAAAAAATGCCGAAAATCGCTGTAAAAAATGCTGTAAATTTGCAGTAAAATTGCACGATTTTCTGCCTGAAAACGCCGAGGTAAGGTGTGAATGGAGCCTTATAGAAAACAAATAAAAGAAAAAAAGGCGCCTCTAAGTGCAGAATTAGAACTTTTAATATCCCCAAATAAGATTAAAAACTCTTACAGAATCAAGGATAAGAAGAGGCATAACATGGATGTATGAAGCAGGTGATCCGGCATCAGGAGGTCCCAGTGTATCACAGCTTTCCAGAGATAACGATATGCAGCAGCAGAAGGTCCCATGATAACCAACAGATGAACACCCCAAGCTCTGGGAACACTGTGTGCGATACAATCCTTTTTGTGTAAGGACCCCATGCTGAATCCCAGGCAAGCCTCCTTTATTGTAGAGGCTACTGCCTTCTGTCTCACCCATAACTATTTAAATTTTGACAATGAGTTTTTCCTACAGGTTAATGGGACAGCTATGGGGGCAAACTTTGCACCTTCATATGCAAACCTTACCATGGGGTATTGGGAATCATCTCATATTTGGCATAACAACCCCTTCTCTTCCCACATCATTTTTTATGGCAGGTATATAGATGATGTGATCATCATTTGGGATGGTAATGCATCTACAGTTTCTGATTTTGTTGCACATTGCAACAATAATAATATGGGTTTGACTTTACCTCTGTCATGGATGAGGAAAAGTTGGCCTTCCTTGACTTGGAACTATTCTTCGCTGAAAAGGTGATCCATGCTAGGAATTTTACTAAGCCAACGGCGGGAAACTCTTTTCTTTATTATAAAAGCTGCCACCACCCCCAATGGCTTAATAACATACCTAAAAGCCAATATTGTAGACTTAAAAACAACTGTACTAGAAGGAGTGACTATGACATCCAGAGAAAGATCTTGGAAGATACATTTCTTGACAAAGAATTTCCAGCTGATATTGTGCAAACAGCTTATTCTCACTACAGAGATGCATCTATCCAACCACGTCCTCTCACCCATGCTGACAACAATAAGGATGATTTGTGATTTATTACTCAATTTCACTCTCGTTACAGACAGATGGAGGGTATTATGCGGAAGCATTGGCCTTTGCTGCTTTAGGACGAGCACCTTCTTCCTGTCCTATTTAATAAGGCCACATTTGCCTATAGAAAGGCCCCTAATATTAAAAGTAAGGTGTCCATCCAATGGACATTGTGTGCATTTTTTTTTCTTGCATCTATGCATTTTTTGGCATCTATGCGTTTTTTTTTTTTTGCATCTATGCATTTTTTTTTATCAATGCGTTATTTTGCATCTATGTGTTTTTTTGCATCTATGCGTTTTTTTTTAAATTTTATTTATCAATTACACGCATGTATACCTATGTACTTTATTCTGCTTGTTATCCCCATATATTGATCCAGTGATCATCTTTTAAAAGATTAATTTTTAGTGGCATCTGCTATTGAGGGGCACTGTACAGTTTGACTGTTTTGTTCCATTCTATATATATTTTTTAATTGATTTCAAGTTCCTTTCCTTATATGTAATTTTGTAATGTCTTGCTGTATTTGGCATGCCGTTTTTCATGTGCGGGTTGCATCCCGCTCTGTCTTTATGTTTACTGTGCAGTTCTATGCCCATGGATCACACTACTTACTGGGGTGCTGCAGCATTGTTTTTCTTCCCTTATCACCGCCCATAGCCCCACCCACAGCTCCGCCCATAGACTATAAGAAGCTCAGCTTCTACAAACCTGTTGTCATTGGCTTGAAGAAGGAACCAATCAGTAGTTCCGAAATGCGTCCCATTTTGATGACATAAAATCCTGTTTGCGGTCCATGCTGGCTGTTGTCCCCTCTGGCTGACGTCATTTCCGGGATTCATGCTCCATGCTGACTCAGACGATGCAATTGCTTCACCAGTGTTCCCAGAGCCTGGGTTATTCACCTGCTGGTTATCCTGGGATCTTCTGCTGCTGCATATCATTATCCCTGGAAAGCTGTGATACACTGGAACCTCCTGATGCCGGATCACCTGCTTCATACATCCAATCTTGTTTGGGGATATTAAAAGTTTTAATTCTGCACTTAGAGGCGCCTTTTTTTCCTTTATTAATCACTGTACACTGCATCTCCACACTGAGCTGTTGTGTTCTGACAGGGAGTTGGTCCCCCTGCCAGAACACTCCGATCAGAGCTTTCTGTCATTGGTTGAAAGCGATGATCGGGAGTCAGATGGCTGCCGGTTTTCTAGCGTGCGTGTCTGACAGAAAGGCCGGCTTCTGTTGGACAGACTGGTATACACACGAGCAGAACGTCGAGCGTTTTTTTTTTTGAACCGGCAAATGTCTCCCGACATTCTGACGTATGTACGGGGCTTAAGCAGTGCTTTTGATTCCTGCAGATATTCAGTTATAAGTCTCAAGGCACATGAGTTCTTAGGCACTGAAAGTGCAGTACTATTTTTCAGGAGGAAGTAAAAAAAAAAAAACACTTTTCTATTATTTGTAGTCTTTTCCCCTTTTTATTTATTAGATAAAATCTTACCTTGGGGTGATGATTAGACTGTATCAGGCAGTTGTTGCTGATAGTTCCTTCAAGAGATGTCCTTTTCAGAGCACCTCACTTGATCCTTTGAAAAAAAAGTGTAAAAACCATGTGCACTCAGAACAATGCACACCCTCACCCCAGATGCACTGCAACCTCTTGCCATATCCCCATATGTCCAAATTGTGTATCATCTACAGTAGGTTTTTGGTAGTCCTCTGTGATCCTGTTCTGATTCACAATACCCCCCCCACTCCCAAAAAAAAGAATAACAAAATTAAAAATCTAAAAAAAATAAATTTGTAAATAATGTTTAAATATAAAAAAAGATAAATATAAAAAATAGTGATGGTGAGAGGGAAAATGCTATTGTGGGACATGCCCAGCCAGAAGAAGGGAGGTGTTTTTGCTAGTTGGTATGGAAGAAGTTAAAGTGTCAAACTTACATATATATGCTAGGGGTGTGGGGAGTTTGGGGATATTTTTTTTCTGCTCCAGCAAAAACCTTGGGTTGAAAGGTTTTTACTTGAAAGAGTTGGGTGGGTTTTGGCGAGTGTTGCTTGGAGATTTAAGGATTCCATCTGGGAAAGGTAGGCAACCTATGGTCATAGAATTCTATGCTTAACATTTGCTGCTGGGGCCACCCAGGCAAAGAACAGGTGAAAAGGGTTATTTTCAGTTTTTTATCATGTATGATTCATGACTATGTAGTAGGAGGTGGAAATGGAAGAGGTAAAGGACAAAGGGGAAGAGGAGTAAAGGGAGGAGAAGGTGGATTAGGCAGGCAGCCTCTGTAGCATAACAAACTTTGAGTTCCAACAAGTGGGAGTATCAGAGATGAGGCAGTTGGCAGGCAGTTGATGCTGGGCTCAGTATGACCTTCTAAAGTGGCCACAAAACCTTCTGGCTTGACAAAGGACTTCCTTTAAGACAGGGACTGATGCACCACCAGGTTGAGGACATGTGCAGGCAAGGTATTTGTGTAATTTTCCCAGGCTAAGGGCAGCTGGCAGGTTTGTGCCATTGTCACACACAACCCTGCCTGGCTAAAGATGGCGTGGTGTCAGCCATCACTCTGGCTTGGCCCAGGAGAGCTGGCAGCAGCTGGCCCAGTGTGGGCTCTGTCCCCCAAGTAAATGAGCTGTAACACAGCGTGTCAGCAAACATTTTTTTTCCACTCTAGCAGCAGATTCTAGCAGCAGATATGTTAAAATAGGACCACATTGTATAGCTATGGGAACTGACCCTTGGGAGATCCGTGACCTGTACGTGTGTAGGCAGAGCCATCAGATGGATTATGATGGCTATTTCCTCCAATCCTCCACAAGCTGCCCCTACCCATGAACCAAATTCTTCTATGCTGCTGCTCTGCCTTTCCTTCAGAACTTTCCTTCTCTGCAATTGGTGGCATCCATCAATGGTATGCGACCTCATACTCCATTCCCCTCCTCATTGTTGGAGCCTGCTATACAGCTGGAACATCACTGTCTTTTCCTCTTCCTACCTGACAGTATAAAAATAAAAGATAAAATAAATAAGAAAAAAAAATTTAAAGCACCCCCATCCTTCCGTGCTTACATGCAGAAGCAAATGCATAAGTAAGTCACACACTCATATGTAAACAGCGTTTATAGCATCGCCCATGGAGATTTTTAAGTACCGTAGCTTGTTGCCATATCATGAGCGTGCACAATTCTAAAGCGTAACATGTTAGGTATCTATTTACTTGGTGTAACATTATATTTTATATTATACAAAAAAATTGGGGTATATAGTGTTTTTTTTTTCTTATTATTCTTTAAAATGTAATTTTTCCATGTAAAGTAAAGAATTTCGTTTGAAAAACCGTTGCGCAAATACTGTGCAACATAAAAATTTGCAACAATCATCAGTTTATTCCCTAGGATCTCTGCTAAAAATATATATATTATTTGGGGGTTTTAAGTAATTTTCTAGAAATGTAAACTTGTAAAAAAAAGTGGCATTCAGTTTAAATGCATACTTAAAGGGTAACTCCACTTCCGCGAGAAAAAAATCTAGCAAGTAAAAAGGTTAAAAAATAAAGTAAAGTAAAAAATTTCATTTGAAAAAATGCTGCGCAAATACTGTGCTACATAAAAAATTGCAACAATCGGCAGTTTATTCCCTAGGGTCTCTGCTAAAAAAAATATATATATTATTTGGGGGTTATAAGTAATTTTCTAGAAATTTAAACTTGTAAACAAAAAGTGGCAGAAAAGGTTTGGTCTTCAAGTGGTTTTAATAAGGTAATATAAAGACATATTAAGGCATTTATGCAAGCTGCAATAAAAATACGTTTAGCACATAACTGTTTTAAAGAGTTTTTCTTCAATTTTGTTATATGATGAAGTTTCACTGTGAGGCAAATATCAAGACCGTGGGACAGAAAATTTGTGGAAGTTATAGGACGACAACATACATTTACAAATATGGTAAACACACCACGGCAACTGATCTCACAACTGTTTGATACTGGACTGGTGCTACTAAAATCTCAACAGGCCATGGATGAGGATGGATTTGACTCATCATTTTAGGCAATCATTGGCAGATCTTAAAAAGGCCTAATATGCCAAAATTAATTAGGCCGTGAATGAGTTCCTCTATCACTGTAATCACATTACATTGAGCTTTGTATCTAACAATTTCAATTACAACATAATAAATGAAAGATATACAACAGAAACATTAAGCCTTGCACATACTGCAGACACACCATCGTTCGGTGCTGTCTAAACACATCTTCAAAGTTATAAAAAGAAACATTAAGTTCACTTAATGTTACAAATTACATGGATGGTTGGGTAGCTTCAGCTCTGAAGACATTCAGAAGGATTGTACTACTCTGACAGAAAATATGATTTTCAAAACAAGACGTAAAAACCTTTTCACGCTTTGTGATCCCCTTGTGTAAATAATACTTTCCACATCTCTCCCACAGGCTGCTCTGCACTGTATTTTCTTTTGTCTTTATAGATTAAAGAACACACAGACCTTAATGCTATTCTTATATGGCGAGGATTACATTTTACTCTCAGTGATACCTCACCTTTTATTCTGTTGCTTTAAAGAAAGCCTTCAGTAAATAGTCTTTTACAGTACCTTTATGAAAAAAAAAAAAAGATAATTACATTTTGCCCTGGGGCTTTGACTGATTGGTGAGACTCCCAGACACTTTAAGCAGGCGCCACAAATTGTGTAAGTTTCTGACCTGCTGGCTCCCTGCCTAGTTCACATGACAAAGATATCTGGTGGTTTGGCAAGGTGAAGTAGATGGGTGACTGGGATGAGATATAAAGGAGGGAAAAACACACTGACAATTTTATTTTACTTATTTGTATTTAATAATTACTGCTTGCTGCTTTATTTATTTAAGTTTATTATACTTGAATATATTAGGTTGGACTCTCCCGTTTTGTAAAAGGCGTTGTCTTCTTACATTACACAACCTAGCTAACGTTCACCTCTCGTATTTACTATCCTCATTTACTAAATTTGTTAAGGTTTAACCATTTGATTGCCCAGCAGAAGCAGTCAGTTTAAATGCATACTCAAAGGGTAACAGCACTTCCGCGAGAAAAAATATAGCAAGTAAAAAGGTTCATATAGAATATAAAATGACTACACAAGTCATATTGTAATTGATCGTTATTAAAAAATTAGCTTACCGTTTAGGTCTGCAGCTGCTGAAATTTGCTGTAAAATGCAGTGCAATATGGCAACCTAGAGGTGTTTTGTACAGGACTTTTTCAAAAATGTAATTTCCTGTTTGAGTGATTGGCACTAAGATACAAGTCTGATTTTAGACATCCTCTGCAACATAAGATTTTAATGAGATACTCCCTAAGGGTTAATTACTTCTAAAGGTATGCAGGCATAAACCTTTCTCATCAGAACACTGAGAGTTCATTGGATGTTTATAATGAACCAGACCCTTACATACAGAATCAGTATCCAAAGGGCATTGTGAAACAACAGCTTCCTTCAGAGCAGAAGCAGGTAGGAATCTGCAACAAAGGTTGTTAAAATGATTGCGATGTACATTGATCACCCAGAAAAGATTGCTTTTTTCTCAGGAAAAGTGGAGTTACTCTTTAAGGCCCCTTTCACACATGCGGACCATTCATTTCATCAGTTCAGGCACGTCAAAATAGATGAAGTATTCATCAGTTTTTCCTTGGTAACCACTTGCCGACTTCCGCATGTACATATACGTCGGCAGAATGGCACGGCTGCGCAAATGGGCGTACCTGTACGTGCCTTTGAATTTGTCACCCTGTGGTCGCGTGCACTCCGCCGGCAGCGCACGCATGACCCTGCCGCAAGCTCTGTGAGTAGGATTGCGGGTCCCGTGGACTCGGTCTCTGTGGTGATACCCACGATCTTCTCACAGAGCTGAAGAACGGGGAGATGCTGTAAACAAGCATCTCCCCATTCTGCCTAGTGACACTGTCACTGATCATAGCTTCCTGTGATCGGGAGCGGTGATCAGTGACATGTCACTCGTAGTCACGCCCCCTAACAGTTAGAATCACTCCCTAGGACACATTTAACCCCTTCCTAGCCAGCTAGTGGTTAACCCCTTCACTGCCAGTGTCATTTTTACAGTAATCAGTGCAATTTTATTGCACTGATTGCTGTATAAATGACAATGGTCCCAAAAATGTGTCAAAATTGTCCAATGTGTCCACCATAATGTCGCAGTCATGATAAAAATCGCAGATCGCCGCCATTACTAGTAAAAAATGCCATAAAAGTAACCCCTATTTTGTAGGCGCTATAACTTTTGTGCAAACCAATCAATAAACGCTTATTGTGATTTTTTTTACAAAAAATATGTAGAAGAATACGTATTGGCCTAAACTGAGGAAAATAAAATGATTTTTTTAATATATTTTTGGGGGATATTTATTATAGCAAAAAGTAAAAAATAATGCGTTTTTTTCAAAATTGTCGCTCTATTTTTGTTTATAGCGCAAAAAATAAAAACCGCAGAGGTGATCAAATACCACCAAAAGAAAGCTCTATTTGTGGGGAAAAAAAGGACGTTGATTCTGTTTGGGAGCCACGTTGCACACTGTGCAATTGTCAGTTAAAGCGACGCAGTGCCGAATCGCAAAAAGTGCTCTGGTCTTTGGCCAGCCAAATGGGCGGGACTTAAGTGGTTAAAGAAGTTTTATTGGATTCTCATAGTATAACAAAGATCAAAAATAAACAGGCAGAAACAGAGAGGGCGAAGCACAATATAGTATGCTCTGCCGGATAGCATGAGCTTGCAATAAATGATGAGATACTCTTAAAGCGACACAAGTAAGGTTATTATAGTAAAAGTGTATACTATAATCACTAGGTTACAAACGGGGTTGAGTAACCTGGGAGCAGATAAAAGAAGTTTAGCCAGGGAAAAGGAAACTTACACTGTATAGGGAGGGGGAAGCTCCACAACTAAGAAGAAAGGAGAGAGAGAAAAGAGAAGAGGAGGGAAGAAAGAGGGGTCCACGGGGATGGTCCAGTTGCCTGCGCAGCGCCAAATGAGGTTGTTGAGGTGACAGCTACCATGGTAGAAGGACAGCCTGGTTGAAGGTTGGGGGTGAGCAGTGTGCGATCCAGGGTTTCCAAATCCATTCAAACTTGAAGTATTCATCAGTTTTTCATCCTTTTTTCATCAGTGGTCATCAGTTTTTCATCAGTGGTCATCAGTTTTTCATCCGTTTTTCATCAGAGGTCATCAGTTTTTCATCCATTTTTCATCAGTGGTCATCAGTTTTTCATCTGTTTTTCATCGGTGGTCATCAATTTTTCATCCGTGCTCATCAGTTGTATTCACTGCCAATGCAAAAACAGATGAAAGACTGACCATTTGTCAGTTTAGATCCGTTTTTTTGTCTGATTTGTTTATTTAACGGAAGAAAAATAGAGCTTTGATCAGTTTTAAAAAACAAATGATGATGGAGGCGGATGTAAACTGATGTAAGTGGATGATCATTCATTCACATCCGTTTTTCCATAGAGATGCATTGATGTCCGTTTTTCATCCGTCAACGGATGGATGAAAAACAGACAAATGGACAGCATGTGTGAAAGGGCTCCTTCACACGGACGTGTCCATGTATGGAGCCTGCTCTTCTCAGCGGGGGATCGCTCCGTCGATCCCCACTGAGCAGGCAGATGACAGGTCCGTCGCTGCACACTGTGCAGTGACGGAGCTGTCAGAGCGCCGCTCTCCCCTATTGGGGATTGGATGACGATGGACCGTAGAGTTCGTCGTCACCCAATCCGATCCGCAGACGGATGGAAAATTAGATTTTTCCTCCGTCACACTTTTTCGGATCAGAGTGGGTCGGATGTCAGCGGACATGTCACTGCTGACATCCGACGCTCCATAGACCTCCATGGAGTGTCCGTTCAGGTTCGCCTAAAAAACTGACAGGCAGACCTGAATGGATCGGCCGTGTGAAAAAGGCCAAAGGGGCCTAAAAGCTGAAATCCAGGAAGACACAAATCAATTCATTTTTCCAATTACCGTATTTATCGGCGCATAACACATACCGTATATACTCGAGTATAAGTCGTTCCGAGTATAGGTCGAGGCCCTAATTTACCACAAAAAAAATGGCAAAAACTTATTGACCCGAGTATAAGACGAGGGTGAAAAATGCACAGCTACTGTAAGTGGAAAAGAGGGTCAACAGTGCCCATTTGCAGCATCACTGTGCCCATTTGCATGCCTCACTGTGCCCATTTGCAGCCATAGGTCCCCTGAACTTCAAACTTGGTAGTTAAGGGTTCCTAGATGCCCCCTAGCTGGAGCCAAAATTTGGGGTCTCTGAACCCAAAGGGTCCTGAAATGACATTGCTGCAGATAGACACAGTTGACCGAATTTGGGGCCCCATATCTCGGGGCCACTTAGTGCTAAGAACCCCAAATTTGGTGTACAAACCCAGTGGAACCATAAAATTTCTAAAGCTGGGGTTTCTAGCACCAAGTGGCCCCGAGATACAGGGCCCCAAAATTCAGTTCAGAAAATGTCAAGCACTTTTCTGCAGCAGAGAATGACATTTTCTGTACCGGTTGTGGGGCCCCGTATCTCAGGGTCACTTGGTGCTAGGAACCCCAGCTTTAGATATGTTATGGTACCAGTTCCACTGGGTTTGCACACCAAATTTGGGGTTCCTAGCACCAAGTGGCCCTGAGATATGGGGCCCCAAAGTCGGTTCGGAAAATGAAATTTTTTGCTGCAGAAAAGTGCTTGACTCAAGTTTAAGTCGAAGGGGGCACTTTCAGCACAAAATAATGTGCTGAAAAATTTGACTTATACTCGAGTATATATGGTACTTTTTTCCCCTGAAAATAGAGGGTAAGCAGTGCCTGTGTGTTATACGCCGATATATTTTTTTTTTTACCAACGGGGGCGGAGATGGGTTGGTCCGCCCCTGGTGCCACACATTGGGGGGGTGTCAGGGTTTCAGCTGCCCCGCCTCTCCTGGCCCTGGGACAGCACTGCCAGCATACTTTAAAGTTAAGAAAACATTACTGCCAGTCCTTTCTTTTACACCGATCCTCCTGTGTGTCACTCTCAATGTAAATAGAAGCCTCTAAATACATCAATTAAAGCCACTCTTTCTGGCCGCTCTTCTACTACTGCTCCGCCTCCTCCTCGAGTGTAGCTTTTGATTGGAGAAGAGTGGTCACGTGACTGTCAATGAAACATCAGAGGTGAGCAGTCACATGACCAGGTCTACGAAAGAGCAGCATTAATTGAGGTATTTAGAAGCTTCGATTTACATTGAGAGTGACACAGGAGGAGTGGTGTATGAGAAGGGGCTGGCAGTGATGTTTTCTCAACTTTATGTATTCTGGAAGTGCTGTCCCAGGAGACTAGGGGGCTTTATAATGAAAGGGGGCTGCGTACTGAGCAGGGAAAGGGGGCTGCGTACTGTGCAGGGAAAGGGGACTGCGTACTGTGCAGGTAAAGGGTTCTGTGTAATGTGCAGGGGGTCTGTGTACTGTGCAGGGGGCTGTGTACTGTGCAGGGGGGCTGTGTACTGTGCAGGGGGCTGTGTACTGTACAGGGGGTCTGTTTTTTTTCCTGAAACTTCCCTCTTAAAGTTATGGTGCATGTTATACACCTGTGCGTGTTATACGCCGGTGCGTGTTTTAAGCCGATACATACTGTAATTTTTGGATAGAATAAGCAAAAGAGCAAAGTTAGAGCTTCTGTCAATATCTGATTGCAATGGATAGCCCCTGCAGTAAGATTTTCCTGCACTTCCTATGCCCAGAGTTGCAACAGTTAATAGAAATCATCCCAAAATATAAGGAATGAGGAATCTTTGATTCTTTTCACCAGAACAAATGTCCTTACTTCAAGACAATCCTCTCAACTCTAGTTGTTAAAATTTTGCATTCTGGCTTACTTTCCCCACTAATGACAATGGTTCCCCAGATCTTCCTAACAGGAAAACTAACAATAAAAGTCAAACAAATGTACTAGTCATTTCCTGCTCTATTAAAAGTGACAAAAAGTGACAAAATACTTGAGGTTACGTACGACAATAGAAATTTTATGATGTAATGTATTTATATTGCATTTTCGGGTGAAAACTGTACTGATTACCCATTAAGGACCGCCCCAAGTACATGTACTGTGGCAGGGCGGCCCTTAAGTGTATAAACACGTACTTGTATGTCATCACCATTATCAGCTCTGGGGTTCACATGCCACACAGCGGGAGCCAATTTGCCGGACCGGGCCACCTACGATCATTCAGAGAGACAGAACGGCGGCCTGCCTATGTACACAACGCAGACCGCCATTCTGTGAGGGAGGCAAATTGTGACCTTGTGTTTCTCCAACATCAGCATTCCCCCCACAGAAAGAAAGCACTTCCTAGTAGCACATTTAGCCCCTGATGTTAACTTCTTCCGTGCCAGTGTCATTTATACAGTAACAGTGCATTTTTTTTAGCACTGATCACTGCACTGGTGTCACTGGTCCCCAAAAAGTGTCACTTAGTGTCAGATTTGACTGCCACAATGTAGCAGTCCAGCTAAAAGTCGCAAATCGCTGCCATTACTAGTGAAAACAATAAGAATAAATTAATGAAAAGTCCATACAAATATCCCATAGTTTGTAGATGCTATAACTTTTGCGCAAACCAATCAATATACGATTATTGGGATTTTTTTTACCAAAAATATGGAGCAGAATACATATTGGCCTAAAGTGATGAAGAAATTAGATTTTTTACATTTCTTTTATTGGATGTTTTTTATCGCAGAAAGTAAAAAATAATGTTTTTTTCTCAAAATTACCAGTCTATTTTGTTTATGGCGCAAAAATTACAGAGGTGATCAAATACCACTAAAAGAAAGCTCTATTTGTGGGGGAAAAAAAAAGACATAAATTTTGTTTGGGTATATAGCTTCGCACGACCACGCAATTGTCAGTTAAATCAACTCAGTGCTGTATAACAAAAAATGGTCTGGTCAGGAAGGGGGTAAAACCTTCCGGAGCTGAAGTTGAAAATCGTACAATCTGGCATCATAAGAGAAAAAATTTCATATGGCAGCTGTGTACTAATGATCAGATTATCATACGATCGCTTTGAAACGGTATTTTTTGTAAGATATTCTGATCATGTGTACAGGGCTTAAGCTGACAAAGAGTGACTTTTTTTAATAGTGTCTCAGATATGGGAACACAAAATTCCCTCCCAGTACTCTCATGGCCGGATACCACAATTAATAATTTTACTACAATATGGATAAGCCATTGGAGAACATGGCATTGTCCTTGGCTTTGTAACAGTCATATCAGCTGTGTAGACTAAGGAATTCTGATATCTCTTCATTGAAAGATATTACAAGCATATCATTCCACCTGCTAGCAAGCACACAAATCTGAAAATACAGTGGAACCTTGGAATCCAAAGCACTTGCATATCAAACCAAGTTTCTCCATAGAAGTCAATGGAAATGAAGATAATTTGTTCAGCATTGACTTCTATTGCATGTAATACCACATGTGGCCAGAGGTGGGGGGGCACCGGAGAGCCTCAAGGACAGCTTGGCTGAACACGAAAAACCCTCGGAAAGGCTCAGAAACACTTGGGAACGGAGTATTTCCTAGTGTTTTCGAGTGATTCCGAGTATTTCCGAACAGCTCCGAACTATTCCGAGTGTCACGGGCATCCCCGCACCTCTGGCCAAATGCGGTACTGTACACCACATTAGCTTGAATTCTGCTCATTTTGCGAGACAACACTCACAAACCGAGTTAGAATTTTTTTTAAAAAGTTGCTCGTCTTTCAAAACGCTCGTTAACCGTGTTACTCGTTAACCAAGGTTCCACTGTACAATTCTTTGACCTTTAAGCAGAAAAAATAAATGTATGAGAAGACCAGTATCCCAAAAGCATGAATGTGTGCCCACTATACTATGCCTAGAGTTACCGCTTCATCCCTTTAAACCCGAACACATATGAATTACACAGGTTCTGAGGCGAATTTAATGCAGATAAGGCACTAATTGAGTTTAATTACCACCTTAATCAGCCACAGAAACTGCTTAATAATATGTGTCCAGGTTTAAAGGGATGAGGTGGCAACCCTATGCCGCTATCAACTACAAAGCATCAACATCACTGATGGGTACTTTTAACAGAAAGAAGGGGAATCTGAACACTTCTGCTCTTCCTGTGCTCTGAAGAATTTAGTGAAGGTAAGAAATTCTGAAATTGTCAATCTTGCTCAGAGGAAGGGAAGGAACCCAGAAACATTTAGGGCCCTTTCACACTGGGGCGGTTTGCAGGTGCTATTGCGCTAATAATAGCGCCTGCAAACCGACCCGAAAGTGATGCTGCTTTGTCTCCAGTGTGAAAGCCCCGAGGGCTTTCACACTGGAGCGGTGCGCTAGCAGGACGGTAAAAAAAGTCCTGCTAGCAGCATCTTCGAAGCGGTGAAGGAGCGGAGTGTATACCGCTCCTTCACCGTTCCTGCCCATTGAAATCAATGAGACAGCGCGGCTATACTGCAGAGGCGCTTTGCGGTGGTTTTTAACCCTTTCTTGGTCGCTAGCGGAGGGTAAAACCGTCCCGCTAGCGGCCGAATACCGACGCTTACAATAGCTTTACCGCTGATGCCGCTCCAGTGTGAAAGGGCCCTTACTTTAGAGTGCAGAGCACTCTCTCGCCCATTTTTTTTCATTGTTATGTTTTGTCCTAGTTGGCCTTTATATGCATTTAAGTTACCCTTATACCTCCTTACACCGGTTACCATACTTTTTTTTAGAAAATTCTTCCCCTTTAGCTTCTCTAGAAGCTGACATGACAATGGTAGGCGCTAGAGCAAAAAAAAAACCAAAAAAACAAAACCAGCAGCTTCTAATTGCTGTGAATCCAGTATAACAAAAGGAAGAAGTTCTGCATAACAAGTCTGCAGACCAAAGTCAATTCATGATTGATTTCAAGGAATTTGGGTGAGGCTAAGCAAATTTGTTTCACTTATTAAATGTTGCAGGAGTTTCCTAAAAAAGAGGTATTTTGAAAGCAGGTCAGCCAACCCATCAAAGGGAACCTCTCATTACCTGCCTTTTATCTTGAGCTTCACTCTCAGTGATCTCGAGGCACGCCCTCTACCAATTACTAAGACTTAAAAGGCAGCCATAAAGGGCTGTGAAAAGAAAAGGGCACAGTAGCAATAGAGCATGTGACATGGCTGTCACAGTCAGGGCTAAATACAATTCGTCATGATTTATATGTGAGCAGCACATAACAAACTGCTATTACTAGTTATAGAAATGCATGCACTGATGTCCTGCCCTATTGTAACAAATATAAATTAACCCTAGCTGAATGCTGGAGAGTAACACAATAATAAGCCACTTTATAAGCCAATAACATTCCAACATATGCAATATAGCTTGTGATGCAAATAAAATTTTACTGTCATTATGGAGAATATATTTATTACTTATGTAGTACATACTGGGTGTGCAGTAGCTTGTTTATAAAAATAAATACATAGAAGGACAGAAAAGAAAGCCTAAGGCTCCATGTACATATAAATTGTTTAATAAACATTGTTTTAAAGTGAACACTGATGCATTCCTGCACATTTTGACATAATCCCCCCTATTGAATTGTATTGTAATTGTACTGTCTGCCCCCATGTTGTAAAGTGCTGAGCAAACTGTTGTCGCTATATAAATCCCGTTTTATAATAATAATAATAATAATAAGTTAAGATGTGTTTAGATGGATTTTGGATGTGTTTTAATATACATACATTTTACTGGAGTTAAAGAGGACCTACACTATATTACCAAAAGTATTGGGACACCTGCCTTTACACACACTTGAACTTTAAAGGTATCCCAGTCTAAAGCCTCGTACACACGATTAGATTTTTGGACAAACTTTTGCCCGTTTTTTGTTGCAGGCCAGTCTCATGTCGAAAATGAAGAGGTTATTCACCATACGAAAATTCTTGTACGACAGAATCCAACATCAGAAGTGACGTAATTAATTATGACAAAGGATTCCCAGATTTGATATAGCACAGCAGTGACTGTCTGTCTTCTGCCTCATTTTCAGACTAAAACTACTAAGCCATAAAATTGGGGATGATTTGATAGTTGCTGATAGTTCATTCAATTGTATGTGTAAGGCTGCGTTCACACTTGTACGTTGTGGAAATGTGAGCAAAATCGCATGCTTTCCCGCAACACAAAAATACACACAGCCTTTCTGCAGATGCACAGTGGTGCCATGGCATCCCATGTATCTTGCTAATCCATGCGCAATTGCACGTACCAAAATGCATTGTATGTGTTTTGGTGCTGCATGATTTTTTTAAACGGGTTAGGCGCTTCTTTTGCACATTTCTTGTACATAGGGCAACCCTATAAAATTAATATATCTAAATTACAAAATGTGCACTGCGCTACTCAACAGTTTAGGAAAAGCTGCAAACATTACAATCAGACAAATTGAGTGGATAATGGGAACATTAAGTGCAACGCTAATTCATTTAAAATGATTAGTCTATTCTATGTTTAAATGACTATTTCCTTGCCATTTAATTGTGTAATGGTTATCTTGCTGTGCTTTTTTACATTATTGCCTACATTTTGCAATGACTATATTTTAAAAACCCAATAAAAACCTATTGAAAGTGAAAAAAAAAAAAAAAGTGACGTAATGTATTGAATAGGTTTGTAAGTATTCCTTCGTTTCAAAGCATGCGTAGTCTTGCTCATACGATTTTTTTCGGACGAAAACCTTACTAACTGAACGAAAATCGGATGTTGTGTTCACATCCGACAAAAATGATATAGTCTGCATATCCAGCTTTTGTCGTATGGAAAATCATAATTGGTTGTTGAAAGTACAATACTAACGATTTAAAAATCAGCAAATCGTTCGTTGGACGAAACTTTACTTCAGATTTTCGTAATAAAGTTTAGGGGCCTTTAGTCTGTAGGGTTCAATATTGAGTTGGCCGACCCTTTGCAGCTATAACAGCTTCAACTCTTCTGGGAAGGCTGTCCACAAGATTTAGGAGTGTGTCCATGGGAATGTTTGACCATTCTTCCAAAAAGTGCATTTGTGAGGTCAGGCACTGATGTAGATGAGAAGGCCTGGCTCACAGTTTCTACACTCTAATTCATCCCAAAGGTGTTCTATCGGGTTGAGGTCAGGACTCTGGGCAGGCTAGTCAAGATTCTTCTTTCCCAAACTCATTCACCCATGTCTTTATGGACCTTGCTTAATGCACTGGTGCGCAGTCATATTGGAACAGGAAGGGGCCATCCCTAAGTTAGAAGCATGAAATTGTCAAAAATGTCTTGGTATGCTGAAACCTTAAGAGTTCCGTTCCCTTCAGTGGAACTGAGGGACCAAGCTCAACCCCTGAAAAACAACCCCACACGATAATCCCCCCCCCTCCACCAAATGATTTGGACCAGTGCACAAAGCATGGTCCATAAAGACATGGATGAGCTTGAGTTTGGGGTGGAGGAACTTGACTGTCCTGCACTACGAGCCAGACCTTCTCCTCCACATCAGTGCATGAGCTCACATATGCGCTTCTGGAAGAATGGTCAAACATTCCCATAGACACAATCCTAAATCTTGTGGACAGCCTTCCCAGAAGAGTTAAAGCTGTTATAGCTGCAAAGGGTGGGCCAACTCAATATTTAACCCTACGGACTAAGACTGGGATGACATTAAAATTCATGTGCGTGTAAAGGCAGGGGTCCCAATGCTTTTGGTAATATTAGTGTATATTGTGAATGCCATACCCAAAAAAGTCAAGTGAAAGAGAAAGGGCTAGTCAGCAGTACTGCCTGTAGACTTGCTGATGCTGATATGTTTCCCAGGGCTGGGCTACCTTTCTATGCCTTGTTCAAAACTGTACCTTTATGTTAAGGGGGTCATCTTGGTAGAAAAATATGGTTTTTCTTCTGTATGTCAATGCTTTCCCTGTGATAACTAGTGGGAGAATGAGCAATATCAGCAGGAGAGGTGGAGGAAGCACAAAGGAGATCCCTAGAATACAGATATTTAAGTACAGCTACCTCTTCAGTACACCTGCAGAAGAACAATGGGCAACACAGGAGTGACAATACCACTGTCATAACAGTGCTCGGCAAAAAACACCTTTGAGCATTTATTGGGATATGCCTTAGATGGTTTCACACTGCAGATCTGCAGAAATAACAGTGACTAGATACAGTCAAATGGCAGGAAGAGCACTGCACTTCCCATAGGAATTCAGAGCAAAAGGTAGATTTTCAGGACAATGCTAAATTATACAGTAGTTATCCTTTCTACATAGGTCCTATAGACAGCAAATATTTTGTTGTGTGTGTCGGTGTGCAAAACACACAGAAATGAATACAAACTTGCCTTGATGCAAATTAAAACATAGAGAAGCCCTTGTCTGCAACAGGGGGGTGGCTAGAATTTTAAAAGCAAAGCCCTGGGGGCACCCAAGGAGAGTAATAATGTGGTATGCGCAGTGCACCTCAGAGAACTATGGGCATTGCTAAATTGCATAATTAGTGGGAAGGGCTTAAAGTGACATGGTTAAATAAAACTTGACCCTCCTTGTACCCTTGAAATATGCTTCAGTTGCTGTGCCAACAGACCCACAGACATGTATAAACTTTAGCACATCCATTTAAAAAAAAATATATGCTCCCCTTACAAATCATTTTCTGTCCACTGAAAATAGATTGAGAGTTAACACTTTGCCTGAGTTTAACTTAAAGAAGGGTAAGGAAAGCGCACACTTCCCCCTGAAAACAATACTTTCCCCCACTTTCCCCTGTCATAAAAAAATCCCCCCTCACCTCAACAAAAATCCAGCACTAATCTGCACACCCAGACCAAAGCACAATATCCTTCTGCAAAGCAAATTTTCCCTACAAAAAATGCAAAGATTTCCCTTTCTCCCAGCACAATTTTTCTCCTTGTTGAAATCCCCCCTCCCAGTACAAATCTTTTCCTCCTCCCTTCCAAATTCCCCTCTCTACCCCCAAATCTCTCCTCTAAGTATAAATGTTTGTCCTCCCCCAAACTGCCCCTCCCAGCACAAATCATCTTCCTCCCAAATACCCCTTTACAGCACAAATCCCCTTCCAAAAGAATCTCGCAACCTGGCAAAAATACCTTACAAAATCCTTCATCCCAGAACAAATCCTCTCCCCCTTCTCCTCCCCCCAAATCTATGTAACCAACCCCCTCCTTCTCTGCACTTACAGACCTCAGATTTAGCATGGCAGATGACCAGGGGATTTTTTAACCACTGCCTCTCCATCCTGTTGTGTCATGTAACACCTCATAGCCAAGTAAGAGTCTAGGGGCAGGTTACATCGGCTTTACAGTCTGTGACAAACCACTAGTAGAGAGAGATGTTGGCTGCTGCAGTGGCACATGATCACATTGTCAGAAGATACAAAGGATCAAACTTGGCAATTTGCTTACTGGCCACCTGTGAGACCACTAATTAGATCTTTCCCTGGGTACAAAAATCTCTAAGCATTCTTGATCTCTTTGGAGGTACCATCCCAGCACCTTCAATTACTTTTTCTAATAATGAAGTCAGTCAATGGCAATCAGTCGGATAGGAGGAAAGAGGAGAGTGCTGATCTATTAGTGTGTAGTGTTTCATTGTCCAGTTAGCAAGCTGGGGTTGTGTTGTGACCTAAAGTTTGTAAGCAAGCTGTACTGATGCTGCAAGTATGTTCTGCCCGGCTTATGAAAAAATATCAAAAATTACCACAGCTCATACAGTGTATCCCTTATCATATGACAACCCCAAAAAAGTGTGTATACAATAAACCAGTAAGTCCAACAAAATGAAAAGTTGTTCCATCTCAGAAGTTATTCATTCCCTAATCATCCATCTTCCAAAAAAGTGCTCAGTGCTCAATTCGTCAACAAAGTGCTGAAGTGCTCCAGATAAATATGCCGTGAAGTGTGGCACATACCCATCTTGTGCCCCTACTCACCAGAGAAAATGGACCTTCAGGTTTTCAGTCTAGGGGTCAAGCTTGCTTGTGTCTGTTGAGTGGGTACCACAGATCTTCTCTTTGTATGAACAGGTGATCTGTCACTTCTCCCCTCAGAGAACCGGGATCTGTGTTCATCCCGGTTCTCGCTGTGTTACAAGCGATCGCGGGAGCCCGACGGTCATCGAGACTGCCGGTTGCTCGCATCGGCTCTGGGGGTGAGCTGCGGGTGTGCCCTTAGTGGCCACCAGAGGGATCGACGTAACATAACAGCGATTTGCTCAGCCGAGCCATGTTGCCGCAGTACATCTGCGGCGGCTGGTCGGCAAGCGGTTAAGGACCCTCAGGTGCAAGCCTTAATGTCCCTTACAGGGGGCTTACAGGACTTACAGGGACTTACAGGACTTACAGGGACTTACAGGACTTACAGGGGGCTGCACATACAGGGGTTCTTCCAAAGAAGTGGGGTTCTTTAAATAAGTGGCACTTCTGCTCTTGCACCATCCATCTGAACATCTTCTTCTCTCTTCACAGGTAAATCTGCGTTTATACCTCCACATACCTCAAAACTGATTATTGCATGACTGCAAAAAAGCTTATTTGGTAAACCTGCGTTTATACTTCCACATACCGCAAAACTGAATATTGCATGACTGCAAAAAAGCTTATTTGGTAAACCTGCGTTTATACCTCCACATACCTCAAAACTGAATATTGCATGACTGCAAAAAAGCTTATTTGGTAAACCTGCGTTTATACCTCCACATACCTCAAAACTGAATATTGCATGACTGCAAAAAAGCTTATTTGGTAAACCTGCGTTTATAGCTCCACATACCTCAAAACTGAATATTGCATGACTGCAAAAAAGCTTATTTGGTAAATCTGTTTGTCACCACTGTTTCAACTCCATCTGTAGCCATGCTCACATTATTTCAATGTTTATTTAGCCATTAAGTCTTACCTAAATTATGGGTTGCCTTATCTTTACAATTTTGGCCTTTTAGTCCCCTTGCAGTTTGATTGTGGTGTGAAAGTTATGCCCTGCTAGCTGTGTTGCTAATATGCCCTCCTAATTGATTAATTGCCAGATTCAACCCACACCCAACACACAGTATAAAAACAAGGCCTTCCTTACGGGGGAACACTTACAGGGGGCTGCACATACAGGGGTTCTTCCAAAGAAGTGGGGTTCTTTAAATAAGTGGCACTTCTGCTCTTGCACTTCAGCGATTTGCACAAAGCTAACTAAAAGACTGCAGGTGACCCCATCTCCTAATTTTATCGTCTTCCTCTCTGAAACATGCACTCTTTACCTCTCCTCCTTTTCACAATTGCTGCCTCTCTCCTCAAACTCTCTTTTCTACATCCCTCTGCTCCACCCCACAATCTGTACATATCACCCTCACTTCTCCCCTCCCCCTATTACTGCACTCATCACCTCTTTCTAACTCTAAGCCCACTTGCTAACATACCCCCCCAGGATACTGAAGCATGTCCCCTCATACAAATCATATTCTCATATTACCTCCCTCACTCTTCTGCTTCTCCTAATCGCTGGAGATATTTCCCCAAACCCTGGGCCCCTTTATTTAACTGTGCCCAACACACCCATCGCCCTACACCCTCTGCCAGTAGTCGCAATCTACACAATTTAGTCTCCATTCCTCTTCTTGCCAACACCAGCCTCCCTCTCTCCTGCGCCCTCTGGAACGCCCGCTCTGTCTGCAACAAACTCACTGCTGTTCATGACCTCTTTGTCACTAATTCCTTTAATCTACTTGCTCTCACAGAAACCTGGCTCCACGAATATGACACCCCTTCTCCTGCTTCCCTCTCCCAGGGTGGCCTTCACTGGACTCACTCCCCCAGGCCTAATGGACCCAAGGGAGGTGGAGTGGGATTCCTCCTATCCCCCCAGAGCACCTTCCAGGTTATTCACCCTCCTCCCTCTTTTTCACTCTCATCATTCGAAGCCCACTGTATACGTCTATTCTCTCCTACTTCCCTAAGAATTGCTGTGATCTACCGGCCCCCTGGACCATTATCGACTTTCCTTGATGAGTTTTCTGCCTGGCTACCCTACTTTCTCTCTTCGGATATTCCCACAATCCTTCTCGGTGATTTCAACATCTTAGTCTAACCTCTTCATTCGACCTGAAGCAATGGGTACATTCGACCTGTCCTGCCCCAACCAAGCCATGTCCATCTACAATAAATCTCTGTCCTCCACCCTGGACAAGCTCGCTCCCCTCACTACACGCAGAATCAGGCCTCGACCCCTACAACCCTGGAAAACAGATGACACTAAAATTCTCAAAAAACGTAGTCGCACTCTTGAGCGTCTGTGGCACAAGACTAAGTCTCTCAAATACTTCAACCAATACAAATCTGCCCTCCAAAAATACTATTCTTTCCTCCACACTGCCAAGCAAACTCTTATTAACACCTTCTCATCCAATCCCCGTAAACTCTTCTCTACCTTCAACTCTCTACTTTGTCCTCCACCGCCTCCCCCCACTGACTTACTCACTGCCCAGAAAATCGCTAATCACTTCAAAAACAAGATTGATACAATCCGTGATGAAATCTCCACTCTATAGGTATCTCCCCCAGCTAAGACTCCATATCAACAGGTACAACTGACACTCCCCCTATTCAAATCTGCTACTCCAGATGAAGTTGCTAAACTCCTTTCTATTGCCCATCTAACCACCTGTCCCCTGGACCCTATTCCCTCTCAAATGCTACGGTCACCCTCTGACACAATCCTACACTCTCTAACCCACATCTTCAATCTCTCCCTCACCTCTGGCGTCTTCCCCGATGCTCTAAAACATGCACTGGTCACTCCCATACTCAAAAAGCTGTCCTTGGACCCTACCAATCTTGACAACCTACGCCCTATCTCCTTGCTCCCCTTTTCCTCTAAACTCCTTGAACGCCTAGTTTACAACCAACTGAGTGACCACCTCATTAAAAACAACCTTCTTGATCCCCTTCAATCTGGATTTCGCCCTCAACATTCCACAGAAACTGCTCTTTTAAAACTTACAAATGACCTACTAACTACAAAAACCAACGGACACTATTCTGTACTCCTACTTCTGGATCTTTCAGCTGCCTTTGACACGGTTGACCACCCCCTCCTCCTCGAAAAACTTTACTCCCTCGGTCTCCGTGGCTGTGCTCTTCATCCCAACGCACCTTCAGTGTCACTTACAATTCTACTTCCTCCACTCCTCTTCCCTTCTCTGTCGGGGTTCCCCAAGGTTCTGTTCTTGGACCTCTTTTATTTTCAATCTACACCTCTTCCCTGGGTCAGCTGATAGCCTCTCACGGCTTTCAATATCATTTCTATGCTGATGACACACAAATCTATCTCTCCATCCCTCAACTCACTCCATCAGTCTCCTCACGCATCACTAACTTACTAACCGACATATCTGTATGGATGTCACACCACTTCCTCAAACTCAACCTGTCCAAAATGGAGCTTATAATATTTCCTCCCCCACGTGCCTCTTCCCCTGACTTCTCTGTGAAGAGCAATGGCAAAACCATCCACCCGTCCTCACATGTCAGGGTGCTAGGTGTTATCCTAGATTCTGAACTCTCCTTTCAGCCCCACATCCAATCACTTTCCAAAGCTTGCCGCCTCAAGCTCCGCAACATCTCTAAACTACGTCCTTTTCTAACCAGTGAAACCACAAAGCTCCTGATTCACTCCCTGGTTATCTCTCGCCTTGACTACTGCAACTCACTCCTCATTGGCTTACCTTTAAATAGACTATCCCCCTTCAGTCCATCATGAATGCTGCTGCCAGACTCATCCACATTACAAACCGCTCAGTGTCTGCTACCCCTCTCTGCCAATCCCTCCATTGGCTACCACTCACCCAATGAATTAAATTCAAAATACTAACAATAAGTTACAAAGCCATCCACAACTGTGCCCCCAGCTACATCACTAACCTAGTCTCAAAATACCAACCTAAACGCCCTCTCCGTTCCTCCAAAGATCTCCTGCTCTCTAGCTCCCTCATCACCTCCTCCCATATCTGCCTCCAGGACTTCTCCCGAGTCTCGCCCATCCTCTGGAATTCCCTACCCCAATCTGTCAGACTGTCTCCAAATTTATCCACTTTTAGGCGATCCCTGAAAACTTTCCTCTTCAGAGAAGCCTATCCTGCCTCCATCTAACAACTGCACTATTTTCTCCATTAGCTCATCCCCTACAGCTATTACCCTTTTGTATAACTTGACCCTCCCTCCTAGATTGTAAGCTCTAACGAGCAGGGCCCTCTGATATCTCCTGTATTGAATTGTATTGTACTTGTACTGTCTGCCCTAATGTTGTAAAGCGCTGCGTAAACTGTTGGCGCTATATAAATCCTGTATAATAATAATAATAATGTCCCAGTGACTTATTAATGTTAAGTTTTTCAAGTCTATTTCTAATTCTGTCCTCTGTTAGCCATGAGGGAGCTTCCTGTGACGTGTTATCAGGATAACCATTGCAGTTTTCGTTACTGAAGGCCCCTGATTCCCTCATGAAGACTGAGGAGAAGAATAAATTAAATATCTTCGCCATCTCTCCATCCATAGTGTTTCCCTTCATCATTCTTTATATGATCCAATATGATCTGACCTCCCTTTCTTACAATTTATGTACTTAAAGTGGAGTTCCACCCTAAAAACAAAAATGTCATTTATGTGCATGAAAAAAAACAAAAAACATTTGTAGAAATTTTTTTTCTACTCACCTCTAAATGCCTGTTGCTAGGGGGTCCCTCGTAGTCTGCCTCCTTCAGCGCCTGGGCTCTTGACGTCACTTCCCTCGGCGCAGGAAGGTAACTCAGCTCTGCCCCCTCCCATTTGTCAATCATCTGGGACACGTCTCAGGTCCCAGATGATTGCACGCATGCGCAGTGGGTGCCCGGCTGTGAAGCCACAGCCGGGCGCCCACAGTTACAATGCCGGCACCGCTGAGCGGTTGGGGATACGAGCGGGGCATCGATCCCCACCGCATCACTGGACCCTGGGACAGGTAAGTGTCCAATTATTAAAAGTCAGCAGCTGCAGTATTTGTAACTGCTGACTTTTATTTTTTTTAAGCGGAACACCACTTTAAAGAATTTCTCTGGATTTTTCTTACTCTCCTCCGTTATGTGCCTTTTGTGTTTTATCTTAGCTGCACTAATTGCACCCTTACATTTCTTGTTGCATTCTTTGTAAAGTTGGAATGCTGATGATGATCCCTCAGCCTTGTAGTTTTTGAAGGCCTTCTTCTTTGCTTTTATATGCATTTTTGCGTTGGTGTTAAGCCACCCAGGACTTTTTTTTAGTTCTTTTAAATGTATTTCCTATTGGGATGCACTGGCTAATGCCCTTATTTAATATGCTCTTAAAGCATACCCATTTCTCCTTTATGTTCTTTGTTCCTAAGATTTTTTTTCCAATTTGTATCTACTAGCAAGGCTCATAGTTTAGGGAAGTTGGCTCTTTTGAAAATCAGTGTCTTTGTATTCCCCTTAGGTTTCCTATTAGTGTGAGTTATACTGAAACTAATTGACCTTTGATCGCTGTTTCCTAAATTGGCCCATATTTCTACATCCATGATCAAGTCTGTATTGTTGGTAATCAGTAGGTCTAGTAACGCTTTGTTTCTAGTGGGTGTGTTTACCATCTGACCCATGAAATTGCAAGACATTTTGGAACTGGCGAGCCTTAGATGAATGCTCTGTTCCTTCTGGATAATTAAAATCCCCCATTATGATGATACTTCCCATTCTTGCCATTAATCCAAATTGTGATAGGAGGTTTGCCTCCGCTTCCTCCCTCTGGTTAGGGGGCCTATAGCATACTCCCAATATTATTTTCCCCTTAGTTTTATCCCTTTGCAGCCCTACCCATAAGGATTCCACCTCCTCCCTTGCTCCCTTAGTGATGTCATCTCTCACATTCACTTGTACATAATTTTTGATCTCTATCCCTGCGATATATTAAATACCCTTGAATGGTTGCCAGCCAATTATGAGAGCTGTTGAACCAATTCTCTGAAATTCCTACAAAATCTAAATCCTCCTCGAACAACAATAGCTCTAGTTCTCCTATCTTGTCTGCCAGACTCCTGGAATTGGTGGACAGGTCACATAGTTTAGACCGGTCGCATGCTGTTTCTTATTTGATGTTCCGAGGTTGCAAATAGGACTTGTTACTATACTTACATCGGGTTTAGGTGCTTTAGTTAACCTACCACTAATGCCCCCAATACTACTCTAGAATATATTCCGCGCTGACTATCTCTACCTCTGGACCCTCCCCCCGTTGCCTAGTTTAAAAGTCCATGTAACTTTTCAGCCATCTTCACTCCCAGCAGATCTGCACCCTCCTCATTTAGGTGCAGTCTGTCCCTTCTATAGAGCTGGTGACCGACTGAGAACTCGGCCCAGTTCTCTAGGAACCCAAACCCCTCCCTACTACACCAGCTTCTCAGCCACTTGTTTACTTCCCTATTCTCCCTCTGCCTTTTTGGTGTGGCTCGAGGTACCAGTAGCATTTCTGAAAATACTACCTTTTCCTCAATTTAGCTACTAAGTACCTAAAATTTTTTTTTAGGACATTCCATCTTCCTCTGACTTTGTCATTGGTGCCAGCGTGCACCATGACAGTCGGGTCTTCCCCAGCCCTCCCAGTAATCTGTCCACCAGATCCGTGGTGTGCCAAACCCAAGCGCCCGGTAGACAACATACAGTTCAGGTCTTTGTGACAGATTGCCCTCTCTGTCCTTCTAAGAATTGAGTCTCTTACCACCAAAATCTGTCTTTCCTTTCCCTTGGCTTTACTTCCACCCTCACTGGAGAAGTTATTCCCCTGGCAGCTAGGGGAGTCACTCAGCTCTAACAGTGCTGTTCCCTGACTGGTTTCACCAATGTCACTCAATGTTGCATACTTATAGGAATGTTCCAGCCCAGGACCGGCCTCACTGGCACTTTCCCCTCTACCCTTCCTGATTGTCACCCATCTACTCTGCTTTGGTGCCTGCCCCTCTTTATCTCCATCCGCCTCTGTGCTGGCCCCTGCCGGCACCTGCCAGGTACGATCCCAACTCTCCTTTATTGTGGAGGGTCTTCTCAGTGTTGACAGTTGTTTCCCTAGATTCAGAACCTGGGCTTCCAGGGAAACAATGTTCTTACATTTAACACAGCAATATTCACCCTCAATTGGACGATTAAAGGAACGCATACATGCCGCAAGATGTACACCGAGTCGCATCTCCACACCCACTGGGCATCATACCTACTAATTTAATGGGGATTGAGTATTATACCCTGTCCAAATTAACTAACAACTAGCTTCCTGACAATAATACTCAACAATACAATACACAGGTACTCAACAATACAGTACACAGGTACTCACAGGCCACGTGCACTCACAGTCCACGTGCACTCACAGCACTCATGCACTCACAGTCCACGTGCACTCACAGCACACGTACACTCACAGTCCATGTGCACTCACAGTCCACGTGCACTCACAAAACACACAATACTCCGGTACTAACAATACACACACTACACAGGTACTCACGATACACAGGTACTTACAATACACAGGTACTCACAATACACACACAATTCTCAGGTACTCACATTACACAGGTACTCAGAGTACTCACACAATACTCAGGAACTCAGAGTACTCAAACAATACTCAGGTACACACAATACTCAGGTACTCACAATACTCAGGTACTCACACTACACACAATACTCAGGTACTCACAATGCTCAGGTACTCACAGTACACACAATACTCAGGTACTCACAGTACACACAATACGCAGATACTCACAACACTCAGGTACACACAATACACAGGTACACACAATACTCAATTACTCACAATACTCAAGTACTCACATACACTGTCAGTCAGGTTTTGTAGTTTGTGTCTATGTCACTCTGCACAGCCTCCCCTTGTAATCTGACATTAGCAGTCAGTCACCATCAGTGCTTCTGCTTCACTAATCAGTCTCACACACTCTCTCCTCCAGTCTGCGCTTCATTTACTCACCACCTCTTCCTTTCAGCCGTCCACCTCCCGGTCCCGCTGGATGTATTCCCACCTCCTCTGTTCGTGCCTGGGGGGTGACATTGTCCCTAGTATACCCTCTCCCGCACCATGATGTCCCGCTCTGCCGCCACTGCAGGTCTCCGGGTTACCCGCTGCTGCTGTCCCAGCACTGACTCCCGCACCAAAAACCTCTGCAACAGCACCACATGGCTGCAAACAGGCCAGTACATCTTTCCTGCAAACATATAATTACACTTACACAGTGCTTCAAGGAGTACCGCTTTGAAAAGTCCGGGGTTCATCCAGGTTCGCCGCAGATTGGCAGGCATTCCACCCAGTGGCATAGTTGGTTAGGGAATGAGAAATTGCATAAACGGGTTAGGTCCCTTGAACAGGGCGTTATCAAAGACAATTTGTTTTTTTTGTCTTTGATGATGCCCTGTGGGAGGGGTAAAATGCATACGTCACTTCCGCCACCCCTGGAACACACGCTGAGCCACGGTGAACCTGGACGAGCCCCGTACTTTGCAAAGCGATACTCTGTTGGCTACTCTGTAAGTGTAATTTAATCTTTGCATATTAATAAACTGGAAATACTACACTTCTAATGAGCCTGATGGAAAACAAGCAACAATTATAGCACTAGCATCACCGTATTGGAGGCATACAAAGAGACAGAAGATTTGTGGTACAGAGGGTACAGAAGGGTGTATGCCACACTTCGCGCCATGTTTATCTGGAATATTTTAGCACTTTGTTTATTGAGCACAGAGCACTTTATTGAAAGATGGATAATTAGAGAATGAATCAATTCTAAGTTTGGAACATCTTTTAATTTTGTTGGAATAACTAGTTTACTGTATACACACTTGATTTTAAAAATGGGTTGTCATAAGGATACACTGTATGCGCTGTGGTAATATTTAATATGATAGATCATGAATTATATCTTTCATTCTATAATAATCATAATTAAGCATCAAAGAGAATATAAGTTATACATTAACTAGAATTAGGAATGACTTGTCTAGATGATTTAGAATTTCTGGCTTTCCATGCCTGTATGCTTAACAGGTTATAACCAATTATGATTAATACATTTTAGTATTTTTTAATTAAAGTCATTATGTTGTATTATTAGACAAAATTAATTAACAGCAAATTTGAAGGTCGCTGTGAAGATTGTTTTTAAAGCAGATTAATAATCTGCTTTATAATTTATACATTATCTGTGGACAAGGTATAATTTTAAATGTATGCAGATAGCATTAAGTATCGTAGATATACCTTTACAGCAGCATAAAAACTTGTATCACTATATTAACATTTTTATGTCTGGGTGTAATCAAAACCTCCGTGAACAGGCCAATTATTTTTAAGATTGGTATGTAGTGGTTTATGCAACTACATTTTTTTAATATACAGTGCCTTGCAAAAGTATTCACCCCCTTGGCTTTTTACCTATTTTGTTACATTACAGCCTTTAGTTCAAATTTTTTTTAATCTGAATTATATGTGATGGATCAGAACACAATAGTCTAAGTTGATGAAGTAAAATTTTAAAAATATATACATAAAACCATTTTTCAGAAATAAAAAAAATGATAATTGGCACGTGTGTATGTGTTCACCCCCTTTGTTATGAAGCCCATAAAAAGCTCTGGTGCAACTAATTACCTTCAGAAGTTACATAATTAGTGAAATGATGTCCACCTGTGTGCAATCTAAGTGTCACACGATCTGTCATTACATATACACACCTTTTTGAAAGGCCCCAGAGGCTGCAACACCTAAGCAAGAGGCATCACTAACCAAACACTGCCATGAAGACCAAGAAACTCTCCAAATAAGTAGGGGACAATGTTGTTGAGAAGTACTATTCAGGGTTAGGTTATACAAAAATATCCAAATCTTTGATGGTCCCTAGGAGTACCATCAAATCTATCATAACCAAATGGAAAGAACATGGCACAACAGCAAACCTGCCAAGAGACGGCCGCACACCAAAACGAATGGAACAAGGAGGGCATTAATCAGAGTGGCAGCACAGAGACCTAAGGTAACCCTGGAGGAGCTGCAGAGTTCTACAGCAGAGACTGGAGTATC
Source organism: Lithobates clamitans (assembly GCA_037952925.1). Lineage (NCBI taxonomy): Eukaryota > Metazoa > Chordata > Amphibia > Anura > Ranidae > Lithobates > Lithobates clamitans. Next base: position 791,261 of record JBBGZY010000097.1, on the reverse strand, counting down.
TGTACATAGGACGACAATAGGCCCTACGCTCCATAGAGATTTATGGCAGAGTGGCCAGAAGAAAGCCATTGCTTTCAGTAAAAAACAAAATGGCACATTTTGTGTTTGCGAAAAGGCATGTGGGAGATTCCCAAAATGTATGGAGGAAGGTGCTCTGGTCTGATGAGACTATAAAATTGAAAATTTTGGCCATCAAAGAAAACACTATGTCTGGTGCAAACCCAACACATCACATCACCCAAAGAACACCGTCTCCACAGTAAAACATAATGGTGGCAGCATCATGCTGTGGGGATGTTTTTCAGCAGTTGGGACTGGTCAGGGTTGAGGGAAAGATGGATTGTGCTAAATACAGGGACATTCTTGAGCAAAACCTGTACCACTCTGTGTGTGATTTGAGGCTAGAACAGAGGTTCACCTTCCAGCAGGACAATGACCCCAAACACACTGCTGAAGCAACACTTAAGTGGTTTAAGGGAGCCCTCGGGGAGCCCATTGCGAGGACTCAGCCAAAGCACACCTCTATCCAGTTGATTCCAATTTGGAATCAGCTGAGGGTTGAATTAGCGGGGCTATATTTAGAACAGCTCATTCAGTACCAGACAAGGTTGGGGTTAGGATGGTTTGGTCAGGAGACACAGAGACGGGTAAAATTAAGTGGAAACCTCACACTTTGTACTCTGCATCTTTGATTTATTCACTTTGGATGCCTAGTTATAATTTTTGGCCTTTGTGCCTCTTCTCTTCCCCTTATGCTTTGTGTCCATACCTTCCCTGGTCACACCAATACCGCAGCTGTTCTGGTCCTGAGAAGATCCACCAGTGTTATTCCAGCTCTCCATACCTACCAGACTACCCACCGGTATATATTTGCATTTTCACGTTTAGGTAGGTCCTCTTTGATACAGTGCTGTTTTCTGTATCTGTGGATATACTTTAGGTGTATTAGCTTACCTTTTGACATGCCTTTGGTTTCAGGTTCCTTGTACTTTGAACTCCAGCATACGCATTGGCGCTGTGCCTGGGTCAGGGCGCAATGTTTTTCAGCGCTATCTTGGGTTATCTTCCCTTGGGCATTTTTTTTTAAATTTAGCCCAAGGGACTCCAACTAGTTTTTTGAGTGGATGCATGTAGGGAGCCAGACGTGAAGCTGCACAAATTCTATTTTTAACCTTATAAATACTCATGTATTGTCAATGAACTTTAAGTAAGTGAATTACATCTATGTTTATGTTGAAGGTTTACTCTGGGGGTGGTGACTTTTACTATTAACTATTTTGTACTCTGTAATTCCTCAGATGTAAGTCTCTTTGTATGAACCCTGATGAAGGAAAGAATTTCTGAAACGTGTCGGTTCAGGGAGACCATATGCATCTTCATTGACGGTCTTTTCAACTGTATCCATATTCATGCCCATTATGTATTTGTACATTATGTGTATTTATCTTTTGATATGCAATTCTTTGTAAATAAAATTATACATTTTTATACACATTTTTATTTATTGTAATAGTGCCTTCAAAGTCCCACTTAGGGGTATTCTCCTTTTTCCTTTCTTGAGTGGTTTAAAGGGAAACATGTAAATGTGTAGGAATGGCTTAGTCAAAGCCCAGACCTCAATCCAATAGAAAATTTGTGGTCAGACTTAAAGATTGCTGTTCACAAGCGCAAATCATCCAACTTGAAGGAGCTGGATCAGTTTTGCAAGGAGGAATGGGCAAAAATCCCAGTGGTAAGATGTGGCAAGCTCATAGAGATTTATCCAAAGCGACTTATAGTGGCTAAAGGTGGCCATATAAAGTATTGCCTTTAGGGGGTGAATAGTTATGCACATTGACTTTTTCTGTTATTTGTTGTTTGCTTCACAATTAAAAAAAAACATCTTCAAAGTCATGGGCATGTTCTGTAAATTAAATTATGCAAATCTTCAAAAAATCCATGTTAATTCCAAGTTGGCAAGAGGCAACAAAACACAAAAAATGCCAAGGGGGTGAATACTTTTGCAAGGCACTGTAGAATATAATTAGATAGAATAATCTATAGAATAAAATAGAATTATTAAAGAATAAAACACTGCACTGGTGTGGCTGGTGAACAGGGATGCTGGCTGGCTGCTCTGCTAACACTGTATGCCAGTGCAGCCAACCAGTATTTCTGATCACTAGGCACACCAGTACAGTCTCACCATACTAGTTCAGCCAGCCAAAGTTGCCCCTGAATGATTGTGACCCCAGTATGGTTTCACCATACTAGTGCAGCCAGACAGTATCCCTGATCACTTGCCACCACAATGCAGTGTTATCATACCATTGCAGGTAGTCAGCCTCCCTGATTGTCCCTACACCTGGATGATGTCCCCAGACCAGTACAGTGTTACTGATCGCTGCCACACCATTAAAGTGTTACCATAAAAGTGCAGCTTGCTAAAGTGTCCCTGATCACCACCACATCAGTCTCAGTGTCCTCAGACCAGTGCAGTCAGCAACGGTGCTCCTGATCACTGCCACACCATGGCCAGTGTTATCAGACCAGTGTAAGCCAGCAACAGTCTTCCTGATCACCACCAGACCAGTCCCAGTATCACTAGACCAGTGTAAGCTGGAAACATTGTTCTTGATCCCACCACCCCATTCCCAGTGTTACCAGACCAGTGTAGGCCAGCAACTGTGTTCATTATAACCCCGACACCAACCCAGTGTCACCAGACTGCTGTTTGCCAGCAATAATGTACATGATAACCACCATGCCAGATCAGTGTCATCAAGCCATTGTAATCCAGCAACAGTTTTTCCTGATTGCCGCAACACCAGTCCCAGTGTCTCTAGACTAGTGCAGCCATCAACAGTGTTCCTGACCATCACCACACCTTTACCAGTGACCAAAACTTTTGCAGCCAGCAACAATGTTCCTGATCACTACCACACCAATCCCAGTGTCACCAGACCTATTTAGGCCAGCAACAGCATTTCTGATAGCCGCCACAACAGTCTAAATGTCACCAGATCAGTGTAAGCTAGCAACAGTGTTTCTGATCACTAGCCACACCAGTCCCAATGTCACCAGATAAGTGTAAGTCAGCAACTGTGTTCCTGATCGCTACCACCCCAGTGACAGTCTCACTAGACCAGTGCAGCCAGCAACAATATTATTGATCGCTAGTGCCAGTGCCAGTGTCAACAGAGCCAGTACAGCCAGTAATAGTGTTCTTGATGAGCATCTGATACTGGTCTGTTTATTGACCATGTTTTTTCATGCTGCCTGGAGAGATCCTTTGCCGGCTTATTGACCATGTCTCTACCTGCCCCCCAAACTCACCCATCTGAACATCCCACTGACTGACACCAGTCCTAGCTATCCCCTGCAGACAACTGCACTGGGGACTCTTTTGTCCACCCTCTTGTACTTCTTGGTCAGTGAACATAGCATTCTTGCGGGCAGTCATGTACCAGTAGACTAGACTTGCTTGGCTTATAGGTACAGGGACTGCTATAGATGATGCTACACTACTATATACCCTGACCACTTGTACAGAGGCAAGCATTACAGTACACAATTTTTAATATTAATGTTGTGATACACAAAATACAATATCTAATTCATAATCAGTCCAAACATTGAAAAAGTCTCACAAATTTGGTATCCCTGTACTTTGGAGAAGTAGCAGAATGTACTTTGCGGTGTAATTCTAAGTATGCATTTGCTGTGTGTGAGAAGTATCCTATTAAATTGACAACTTTGAGAAAAAATAAATAAATACATCAATTTAATTTTCTTTCTGCATTTTCCAAAAACTTGTGACAAAAAAAAACGAGTCTTCAAAAGACTCACCATACCACTTTAAAGAACCTTGGGGAGTTTACTCTCCAAAATGTAGTAATTCTGTGGGTTGAAAAGGCCAAAGGTGCTTCTTGAAATCTGGGATATTATATTCAGCTAGGTTGTGAAAAAATCTCACACATGTGGTATCCCCATACTTGAAAGGAGTAGCAGAACATTTGTTAATTTCCATTAAATGAAGGTTTTTTTTATTGGCCAAGTACTGGGGGAACTAACTGAAGATTTAATTTTTTGCCACAAGTTTTTGGAAAATGGGGCAAAAAAATAAATGTTTTTTTTTTTTTTTTTTTTTAACACAAAGTTGTAAAATCGTAAGAAATTAGTAATGCCGCATACACACAAGTGGAATTTCCAACAGAAAGAGTCCGATGGGAGCTTTTCATGATATATTCTGACCGTGTGTATGCCCCATCGGACTTTTTCTGTTGAAAATTCAGATAGAGAACATGTTTTATATTTTTCCGATGGAACAAATTACTATCGGAAAAAACGCTCGTCTGTATGCTGTTCCGACGCACCAAAAACGACGCATGCTCTGAAGCAAGTACGAGATGGAAGCTATTGGCTACTGGCTATTGAACTTCTGTTTTCTAGTCCCGTCGTACGTGTTGTACGTCACCGCGTTCTGGACGGTCGGAATTTGGTGTGACTGTGTGTATGCAAGACAGCTTGAACGGAATTCCATCGGAACTCCGTCGGAAAAACCTTCAGAGTTTATTCTGATGGCAAAACCGGTCGTGTGTACAGGGCATAAGATATTTCAAACATATAGTATGTGTATACAAAGAATTACACCCAAAAAAATGTTCTGCTACTCCTTTCAAGTATGTTGATACCACATGGGTGAGATTTTTTCACAACCTAGTTGCATATAATACCCCAGATTTCAAGAAGCACCTTTGGACTTTCAACCCACAAAATTACTACATTTAGGAGAGTAAACTCCCCAAGGTTGTTTTAAGTGGCATGGTGAGTAGGGATGAGCTTCGTGTTCGAGTCGAACCCATGTTCGACTCGAACATCGTCTTTTCGCCGTTCACCGAATTGCGAACGATATGGGCCGTTCGCGCCAAATTCGTGTGGCGAGTCACGGCCCATAATTCACTACGGCATTGCAGTGCATTGTTGGCTGATGATTGGCCAAGCATGCACTATGACCCGCATGCTTGGCCAATCACAGCGCCGTCTGAACAGAGAGCCGTAATTGTCCGAAGCCAAGGAGGCTTTGGCCAATTATGGCTCAGGGGATTTAGTACACGCCCCACACTATATAGGGCCGCCTGCACGGCGGCCCTGTGTAGTGTGTGTTCCGGCGTTCATAGATAGAGAGAGAGAGACAGACAGTGTCATTTGATTTGAGTTAGATAGATTAGGCAGAACAGTCAGTCAGTTAGCTGCACTTACAGTGTATTGTGTATATATATGCATCCCAGGTGTTGCATATATATATATATACACTGTATTCAGTTTAGCTAGATCCGTTCCTGTTATCTTCTTACTGACAGGCAGGCTTGTCTTGTTACAGTATTTACCGCTACCTGAAGAAAATTGCTGTTGTTCTTTTGATCCTATTAGTACCACAGTCAGGCAGCTAGAGTATTTACAGTTAGTGCAGTGCGTCCTGCTCACAGTGTTCAGCTAAAACTACAAGTTAGTGGGGTGCATCCTGCTCACAGTGTTCAGCTAAACCTACAAGTTAGTGGGGTGCGTCCTGCTCACAGTGTTCAGCTAAACCTACAAGTTAGTGTGGTGCGTCCACCTCACAGTGTTCAGCTAAACCTACAAGTTAGTGCAGTGCGTCCTGCTCACAGTGTTCAGCTAAAACTACAAGTTAGTGCGGTGCGTCCACCTCACAGTGTTCATCTAAACCTACAAGTTAGTGCGGTGCGTCCTGCTCACAGTGTTCAGCTAGATCCGTTCCTGGTATCTTCTTACTGACAGGCAGGCTTGTCTTGTTACAGTATTTACAGCTACCTGAAGAAAATTGCTGGAGTTCTTTTGATCCTATTAGTACCACAGTCAGGCAGCTAGACTATTTACAGTTAGTGCAGTGCATCCTGCTCACAGTGTTCAGCTAAAACTACAAGTTAGTGGGGTGCGTCCTGCTCACAGTGTTCAGCTAAACCTACAAGTTAGTGGGGTGCGTCCTGCTCACAGTGTTCAGCTAAACCTACAAGTTAGTGTGGTGCGTCCACCTCACAGTGTTCAGCTAAACCTACAAGTTAGTGCGGTGCGTCCAGCTCACAGTGTTCAGCTAAAACTACAAGTTAGTGCGGTGCGTCCACCTCACAGTGTTCAGCTAAACCTAGAAGTTAGTGCGGTGCGTCCTGCTCACAGTGTTCAGCTAAAACTACAAGTTAGTGTAGTGAGACCTCTGCACAGTGTTCATCTAAAGCTACAAATTAGTGCAGTGCATCCTGCTCACAGTGTTCAGCTAAAACTACAAGTTAGTGTGGTGCGTCCACCTCACAGTGTTCAGCTAAACCTACAAATTAGTGCGATGCGTCCTGCTCACAGTGTTCAGCTAAAACTACAAGTTAGTGCTGTGCGTCCTGCTCACAGTGTTCAGCTAAAACTACAAGTTAGTGCGGTGCGTCCACCTCACAGTGTTCAGCTAAACCTACAAGTTAGTGCGGTGCATCCTGCTCACAGTGTTCAGCTAAAACTACAAGTTAGTGCTGTGCGTCCTGCTCACAGTGTTCAGCTAAACCTACAAGTTAGTGTAGTGAGAGCTCTGCACAGTGTTCATCTAAAGCTACAAGTTAGTGCAGTGCGTCCTGCTCACAGTGTTCAGCTAAACCTACAAGTTAGTGTGGTGCGTCCACCTCACAATGTTCATCTAAACCTACAAGTTAGTGCGGTGTGTCCTGCTCACAGTGTTCAGCTAAAACTACAAGTTAGTGTGGTGCGTCCACCTCACAGTGTTCAGCTAAACCTACAAGTTAGTGCGGTGCATCCTGCTCACAGTGTTCAGCTAAAACTACAAGTTAGTGTGGTGCGTCCTCCTCACAGTGTCCAGCTAAACCTACAAGTTATTTTTTTGCGAGCTCTGCACAGTGTTCAGCTAAAGCTACCTCTAGAAGGTTGGTGGTGTTTTCCTGATCCTATCACTACCGCAGGCAGCTAAAAAAGCTACAAGTTAGTTTTTTGCGAGCTCTGCACAGTGTTCAGCTAAAGCTACCTGTAGAAGGTTGAAGGTTGGTGGTGTTCTCATACTACAGGCAGGCAGTTGATTTTGCTAGCTGCAGTATCAGTATATATATATATATATATATATATATATATCCCAGCTTAGTGCAGCTACAGGCCATTAGTATGTCTGGAAGGCCAAGAAGGAGAGGCAGACAGTCACAAGCCAATAAGAGAGGGCAAGCAGGCTCTGTGTCTAGTGCTGGTTGTGGAGACGGTGCATCCTCATCAGCACGTGGCCGTGTTGAGCCGGAACATGCGGAAGACTTGGTCGAGTAGATGACCAAGCTGTCCTCATCCTTCTCATCCTCTCTCACCCATGCCCAGGGTACTTTGTCTGGCAAAGCAGCGGCCTCTTCCCTTGGCTCAATGTCATCAGTGACTCCTTCCCTAGCCCCACCATGTCCTCCTGAGGAGTCCCTCGAACTGTTTGACCACAGTGTTGGGTACATGGTCCAGGAGGATGCCCAGCGTTTGGAAGGCTCTGATGATGATACTGAGCTTGATGAAGGCAGTAACGTGAGCACGGACAGAGGGGGTGCCCAAGAAGGACAGCAATCTGGCAGTCATGCTCCCCCTGCTGCAGGATACTGCCAGGTTTGCTCCAGTGATGAGGTCACTGACTCAATGTGGGTGCCTGATAGGAGAGAGGAGGAGGTGGAGGCGGCACATCACCAACGAGGCAGGATGCCCTCCAGGGGCCAGCCTAAGGGCAGCACCTTGACTGCATCACACACCAAAGCTCCACATGTGCAGGGTGCTGCAGTCTCTGCGCGTTATTCAAAAAGTTCTTTGGTGTGGGCCTTTTTTGAGACGAATGCATCAGATCGCACCGCTGCTATTTGCAACATATATCTCAAGCGTATCTCGCGTGGCCAAAACATCTCCCGCTTGGGTACCACATGCTTGACCAGACATATGTTGACCTGCCATGCAGTTCATTGGCAAGCGTATCTAAAAGACCCACACCAAAGAACAAAGAGGACCTCTCCTTGCTCCTCATCAGCTGAGATCTCCAACCCTACTATACCTTCAGTCCTCTCTGAGACCTGCACTGAGAGGAATGAAGGTGTAGAATTAGGTGTGACACAGCCAAGTACTTGTGGGCAATCTGCTTTTGGTACACCGACGTCAGATTGTACAAGGCAAATTTCCCTGCCCCAGCTGCTGCACCGCCGAAAGAAGTTTGCTCCCAGCCATCCACATGTCCAGCGGTTGAATGCTAGCTTGGCAAAATTGCTAGCACTTCAACTGCTGCCTTTTCAGTTGGTAGACTCTGCCCCCTTCCATGAGTTTGTGGAATGTGCGGTTCCTCAGTGGCAGGTACCCAAACGCCACTTTTTCTCATGGAAGGCGATTCTGGCTCTCTACCGGCATGTGGAAGGCAATGTCCATGCCTCGCTGGACAGGGCGGTCAGTGGTAAGGTGCATATTACCGCTGACTCATGGACCAGCAGGCATGGACAGGGACGTTACCTAAGTTTCACGGCGCATTGGGTGATTCTGCTGGCAGCTGGGAAGGATGCAGGACAAGGTGCAGTAGTGTTGGAGGTTGCTCCGCCACCACGCCTCCAAAGTGCTAATGATTGTGACACACCTCTCTCCTCCACCCCTTCCTCTTCTTCTTCCTCCATGGCCTCTTCCTGTGCTTTGTCCTCGGAACCAGCGGTGCTCCGTAGCCGTTCAAGGGGCTACGCAAGTACGCAGGCCAAAAGATACCATGCAGTGCTTGAGCTGGTGTGCTTGGGGGACAGGAGCCACACTGGGGCAGAGGTTCTGTCAGCTCTGCAGGGGCAGGTTCAGAGGTGGTTGACGCCACGCCTACTTAAGTCAGGAATGGTGGTTTGCGACAATGGCACCAACCTCCTCTCTGCCCTCCGACAGGGACAAATGACCCATGTGCCCTGTTTGGCTCACGTCCTTAGCTTGGTGGTGCAGCGGTTCTTGGGCAGGTACCTGGGCTTACAGGATGTCCTGAGGCAGGCCAGGAAAGTCTGTGTGCATTTCTGCCGGTCATATAATGCCAGTGCTCGGCTGACGGACCTCCAAAAGGAGTTTAACCTGCAGAAGAACCGCCTAATCTGTGACATGCCCACCAGGTGGAAATCAACGTTGGCCATGCTGCAGTGGCTGCACACGCAGCAGAGGGCCATCCATGAGTACCTGTGCGACTATGGCACCAGGACAGGGTCAGGGGAGCTTGTTTTTTTTCCCCACGCCAGTGGGCCATGATCAGGGATGCATGCACTGTCCTGTCACCATTTGAGGAGGCCGCGAGGATGGTGAGCAGTGACACTGTCCCCCTTGTCCACCTGTTGGAGCACACGCTGCGTGGAATGATGGACAGGGCACTTGAGGCAGAACAGAGGCAGGAAGAGGAGGATTTCCTTAGCTCTCGAGGCCCCCTTTATCCAGACAGTGTTCCTGCGTGCCCGCCAATCACACAGGAAGAGGAGGAGGAGGAGGAAGATTGTGTCAGTATGGAGGTGGAGCCTGGCACTCAGCATCAGCAGCAGTCTTTAAGGGATCAGTCCCAAGAAACACATGGACTTGTACGTGGCTGGGAGGAGGTGGCTGCGGACCATGTTGTCCTTAGTGACCCAGAGGACTCCGGACCCAATGCCTCAGCAAACCTACGCTGCATGGCCTCCCTGATCCTGCAAAGCCTGCGTAAGGATCCTCGTATTCGTGGTATTAAGGAGAAGGACCAATAGTGGCTGGCAACCCTCCTTGATCCACGTTAGAAGGGTAAGGTTGCGGACCTTATCTTGCCATTGCAGAGGGAGCAGAGGATGAAACATCTTCGGGAGGCCTTGCAGAAAGGTCTGTGCAACGCGTTCCCAGAGACTGGGAGGTTACAAACTCCTGTTTCTGGACAACGTGTTGCTGAGGCTTCGGTCAGTCAAAGAAGGAGCGGTGGAGAAGGTGGCCATCTGACCGATGCGTTCAGACAATTTTTTGGTCCGCAGCCCCAAGGTATGATCGGTTCCAGCAACCATCACCAGCGTCTGTTTTACATGGTGCAGGAATACCTAGGGGCAAGATCTGACTTGGACACCTTTCCCATCGAAAATCCTCTGGGTTACTGGGTCTTGAGGATGGATCACTGGCCAGAGCTTGCACAGTATGCAATTGAGCTACTGGTCTGTCCTGCATCCAGCGTTCTTTTGGAACGCACATTCAGTGCTGCTGGAGGCTTTGTAACCGATCACAGGGTGCGTCTGTCCACCGACTCGGTCGATCGACTGACCTTCATAAAAATGAATCAGTCTTGGATCACCACCAGCTACCAAGCACCTGATGCTGATGTAACCGAATATTTTTTTATGAAATCTCAAATCCCTTCAAAGACTGCTATGCTGATGCTGAGTGACTATCCCTGAGTAATTATCCTCTTCCTCCTCAATCATCACGCTGATAGCTTGTAAGAACATTTTTGGTTCTGGGCGCCACCACCAGTGCCTAAGGCCCAATTTTTCATCCCCTGTTTAACAGGGGCGTGTAATTACAATTTTTGATGCAATACTTTGCAGCAGGGCTCGTTTCTGCGTTAGAACTAGAGTATCTGTGAGGTGTTGCAGTGTTGTGGCACCAGCACCAGTGCCTAAGGCCCAATTTTTCAGCCCCAGTTTAACAGGGGCCTGTAATTACAATTTTTGATGCAATACTTTGCAGCAGGGCTCATTTTTGCGTTCCAACTAGAGTATCTGTGAGGGGTTGCAGTGTTGTGGCACCAGCACCAGTGCCTAAGGCCTAATTTTTCTGCCCCTGTTCAACAGGGGCATGTAATTACAATTTTTGATCTAATATTTCACAGCAGGGCCCATTTCTGCACCCACCAAGAGCGAGTGAGGACTTACAGTGTTGTGGCACCAGCACCACCACCACCAAAGGCCCAATTTTTCTGCCCTTGTTCAACAGGGGCATGTAATTACAATTCTTGATCTAATATTTCACAGCAGGGCCCATTTCTGCACCCACCAAGAGCGAGTGAGGACTTACAGTGTTGTGGCACCAGCACCACCACCACCACCAAAGGCCCAATTTTTCTGCCCTTGTTCAACAGAGGCATGTAATTACAGTTCTTGATCTAATATTTCACAGCAGGGCCCATTTCTGCACCCACCAAGAGCGAGTGAGGACTTACAGTGTTGTGGCACCAGCACCACCACCACCAAAGGCCCAATTTTTCTGCCCTTGTTCAACAGGGGCATGTAATTACATTTCTTGATCTAATATTTCACAGCAGGGCCCATTTCTGCACCCACCAAGAGCGAGTGAGGACTTACAGTGTTGTGGCACCAGCACCACCACCACCAAAGGCCCAATTTTTCTGCCCTTGTTCAACAGGGGCATGTAATTACAACTCTTGATCTAATATTTCAAAGCAGGGCCCTGTGAGGGCTTACAGTGTTGTGGCCACAACAACACCTAAGGCCCAAATTTCTGCTGAGTATATAGGGCAGGCCCCTACTTTCAAACATCTAACTTACAAACGACTCCTACTTGCAAACGGAAGGAGACAACAGGAAGTGAGATGAAATCTACCCCTAGGAAGGGAAATTCTCTCCTGTAAGAGTTAATATGGGAAAAACATTTCTCCTTTCCACTGATGTTTTCCAATCCTTGTTCCACAGAAAACCCCAAATTTTCAAAAAACATTTGTCATTGGGACAAAAAGTGAGGTGAAATCTTCTGAAGAGGAGGAAAGACAGCAAAACAAATGTCACAGGGGTGATAACCCTTCCCTATGTTTTCCAAAAAGCTTAAAAAAGATTTTTGGCTGGAGCTAAACACGTTAAAAATATACCCGTTAAAAATTACAAAACAGATTCTACTGAACAACAAACCTACAGTCCCTGTCTTGTTTGCACCGCCTGTATACTGCTGTTCAGAGTATATAGGGCCTGGTGGCCCCACACCTTTCCTTATTTTAATTTGGGTGCGGGGTTCTCCTTAATATCCATACAAGACCCAAAGGGCCTGGTAATGGACTGGGGAGTACCCATGCCGTTTGTCTCACTGATTTTCACCCATATTGCCAGGACCCGACATTACATTAAACCCGCAAGCAGTTTTAAATGAGATTTTTTCCTTTAAAAATGACATTTGGTGCAGGGACTGTTCTAAACACGGGAAACACGCGCCACTTTACAGGCATACTATAGACACACCCCAGGTACGATATTTAAAGGAATATTTCACTTTTTTTTTTACTTTAGGAAACAATAAAATCACTGCTCCCGAAAAAACGGACGTTTTTAAAAGTTTTTTTTTCATTGATATATGTCCCCTGGGGTAGGACCCGGGTCCCCAAACCCTTTTTAGGACAATACCATGCAAATTAGCCTTTAAAATGAGCACTTTTGATTTCGAACGTTCGAGTCCCATAGACGTCAATGGGGTTCTAGCGTTCGTGCGAATTTTCGGTCCGTTCACAGGTTCTGGTGCGAACCGAACCAGGGGGTGTTCGGCTCATCCCTAATGGTGAGTCTTTTGAAGACTATTTTTTTTGCCACAAGTTTTGTAATCTAACCTGAGTGGTACTAATGTCTTCCTACAGATAGGCTGTCTTTAAGGAGACCTTCACTCACATTTAAAGTAGTTGTAAAGGCTGAAGGTTTTTTACCTTCATGTATTCTTTGCATGAAGCTAAAAAACCTTCTTTTTTTTTTTAATTCTTTATTTTTTCATAGATTTCACAATACAGTTCATTACAATCTTACAGTATCTTCTTAATACATCCTAAGTACTTCTATCAATCTGTGTATCTTGTATTACCGTTAATGAACTCTTTAATTCCATGTGATTTCTCCTTTTCAACTTTTACCCCCCTCCCATATCTAAATTATAATCTACCCCTCTAGCCCAAAAAAAAATTAAAATATGAAAAAAAAGGGGTGGAAGCAAGGGAAGGTAGAGGATTTATAACCCCCCTCCCTACCTCTCCCCCCTCTTCTCCTCTCCACCAGATACCCCGGCCCTCTATTATCAGTTTAGGACTTTGCAAATTCTACATATCATTCTGATCTCTCCCTGTACGCCAGATACAGGCCCATGTCTTCCGGTATCTCTCATCCTGATCTTTCATTGCCAAAGTAAGATTTTCCATTTGCTGTATTTCTGCAATTCTAGCAAGCCATTGTGCTTTAGTTGGAGAGCTGTCTCTTATCCACAGGACAGGGATACATGCCCTAACTGCCATTAGAAGATGTCTCAGCAGAGAGTTTTTAAAATTTTCCACTGATATAGGAATATCCAGCAACAGAAAAGTTACCAGTCTGTCTCCCAGGGGGATTCCTATTATTGTTTTGATAGTTTTAGCAACCATCTTCCAGAACCCTTTAATTTTTGGATATTCCCAGAAAATATGTAATATTGTACCTTCTGCTTCATGGCATCTCCAACAAACATCTGACATTTAGGGGTAAATCCGATGTAATACATTTGGTGTTCTATACCACCTAGTGAGAATTTTGTATCCCCCCTCCTGGTATCTACTTGCTACTAATGCCTTTTGATTAAATAGCAAAATCCTGCACTTCTGCTCATAGGTGAATGACATCTCTAGATCTCTCCCCCACGCCTGGAGGAAAGTAAGTTCCTGAGATGACAGATGACTCTAATCCAGTTAATGTAGTGTAAAAATAAGACAACGAATGTCTCATTGACTCTCCCTTCTGTGTGCTGCTCCCCCACTGCCCCCTAATACTCACCTGAGCCCCCTCTCGATCAAGTGATGTGCCCGGATGCCTTAGATGCCCCGGGTCTCTCTCTCTCTCTTCTCATCTCTGCTCTCTCTGCTCATTGGCTGGCAATCACAGCCAGTGAGCCAATGAGGAGAGAGTGGGGGGATGGACCAAGCTGTGGCTCTATGTGTCTTATGGACACATAGGCCGAGGTTAGGGAGTGAGCACGCAAAAGTGCCCCAGAAGCAAGTGGCTTGCTACTGGGGGCACTGGTCAAGGGGAAGGAGCCAGGAGCGCCTGTGGGGAATTCGATATGAAGAGTATCAGAGCTGCTCTGTGGAATACCATTGCACAAAGCAGGTAAGTATAACATGTTTAAAAAAATGGAACCTTTAGAATCACATTTGGGTGCTCAACCTGTGGCCCTCCAGCTGTTGTGGAACAAGTCCCATCATGCCTCTGCCTTTGGGAGTCACGCTTGTAACTGTTCAGCCTTGCAATGCCTCATGGGACTTGTAGTTCTGCAACAGCCAGATATTACATCATCCTAATCCTTCCCCTCCCTATTACACATTTTGATTTTTTTTTTGCAAGTATCTTTTTCAGCAAGTACTTGCTCCCACTTCCTCTTCCTCATCTAGGTGAGAATGATTTAGTCCTCTGTCCATCCTCCCATCCCTCTCTGGACCCGCAGCCTCCTGGGATAAATTTCATATGACCCAGGAGGTTTAAGGACAGTTTTCCCCCAGTCAGCGGATCTTGTGTATGTTCATATCAGGAGATCAGAGCCAGCTTCTGAACGCAAGATAGTGATGTGGGAATAAAAACAGAGGTGAAGGCTTCAGGTGCTAGGATGACAGTGCTGGGCATCTTGAATTGGGAAATACTTGCTTTCAAAAAGTAAACAATTACTACAGTACTTGTAGCTGCTGACTTTTCACTTTTTAGATAGCCAGGTCAAGTTCCTCTTTAACCACTTGCCTACAGGGCACTTACACCCCCTTCCTGCCCAAGCCATTTTTCAGCTTTCAGCTCTGTCACACTTTAATTGACAAATGCACGGTCATGCTACACTGTACCCAAACATATTTTGTAGCATTTTCTTCACACAAATAGAGCTTTCTTTGGGTGGTATTTAACCAGGGTTTTTTATTTTTTACTAAAAAAAAGACCAAAAATGTTGAAAAAAATATTTTTTTTACTTAGTTTCAATAAAATTTGTAACTAAGTCATTTTTCTCCTTCACTGATGTGCGCTGATGAGGCGGCACCAATGGGCACTGATAGGCTGAACTGGTGGGCATTGATGAGGTGGCACTTATGGGCACTGATTAGGTGGCATTGATGAGGAGGCACTAATATGCCTCACTTATGGGCACTGATAGGTGTCACTGATATGTGGCACTGATGAGCACTGATAGGCGGCAATGATGGGCACTGTTAGGTGGCACTGATGGGCACTAATAGGCGGCACTGGTGGGCACTGATAGGCGGTACTGGTGGGCACTGATATATGGCACTGGTGGGCACTGGTATGTGGTACTGATGGGCATTGATGTGTAGCACTGATGGGCAACACTGAAGGCCATTGATTGACAGCAGTGATGGGCAGCACTGATAGGTGGCACTGATAGCCAGCACTGACTGGCATCGCTAATGGGCAGTGATTGGTGGCACTTGATGTGGGCAGTGGTAGGCACTGATTGCTGCCACTGGTGGGCACTGATTGCTGCCACTGGTGGGCAATGGTGGGCACTGATTGGGGACACTGGTGGGCATTTCATTGTAATCAGGGCACTGATGATCAGTGCAACTAGTTGATGCACTATTCCCTTAATGCTCAATAATGCATTGTGTTAACATATGGGCATTAATGCAATGTATAAAGTGTTAAAGCATAACTCCACTTTTGTTGAGAAAAAACATTCCCCCCTGGGTGATCTATGTACATTGCAGGGATTGTAACACACTTTGTTGCAGAGTAATACCTTTTGTTATTCTGAAAAAAATCTCTGTTTGTTCCTCTGTGTGTGTAATGGGAGTGGTCTCATAGTTATCAACCAGCTGCTGCAGAATCAGGACTCTAATGAGGAAAGCCACAGGGTTTGCATCCCTTTAGACGTGATTTTCTTATTGTGAGTATCTTACCAAAAATGACATTTTTGTTTCAGGGGATGCCTGAAATCTGACTTGTATCTTAGTGCAGACTTCTTTGAAAATCAGTGAGCCAATCACACAAGCAGGAAATTATGTTTCTGGGGGGCTTTCTGTACACATTCTGGTTGCCATATTGCATTGCATTTTTAAAAAATTATAGAGCTGCAGATTAAAAAGGAAAGGTCATTTTTAGAAACATTTAGTTAAAATACGACTTGTGTTTGCAATTGTATATGTTATATTATTTTTTATTATTTGCTATTTTTTTTCCCCATGAAAGTGGAGTTACCCTTTAATGGATCCTTACATTCTTAAATACAACTGTTGTCACAATTTTAGCTAGTGCTAACTGTTGAACATGTTATAATTATTAAATGTTATACAACTGAAAATGTAATATATGCAAGTGTTATATGGAACAACTCTTTTAGCTGTATGAGGATTATTAAACGCTGCATGCTAGCTGACATACAGTATGCTTGCAAACATTTTAAATGAACAGAGACAATAAAATTCTGCAGTGTGGATATGTGACGTAGTCCTAAGCAATTGCTTTGTTTACAGAATTACGCTTTAACGTATTCACTTTAATGTTCTAAAAATACCATGAAACAATAGATCGTTATTGCTCAGAATACATTTAAGCTTTCATATGACTGCCTCAAAGAGAGACTGTTTACAAGTGAAATATATTTGCAGACTTAGTGACTCTGCTGTTATCGAAGTTGTGTATATTTTCTCACCTGTCATACAATGATGCTCTTTCAGACCACCTTAGGCATTTCATGGCTCAAGAGACCTAAATATAAATATACTTAAATATTTTTGTTTCGTTTACACAACTTTTGTTTCCTAAGAGATACTCTGACCTTTCACAATGACATTTTAATGTGATGTTTGGCTGACGATAATCTCTACGATTTTAAGGAAAACCAGTTCTACTACATCAAGAACTAATTCAGTTATAAAACTAAAATATACTGACAAACTCTTCAAATGAAAGTAACTATGCACAGAGATAACACACTGCCTCTCTGTTTGGATTACTTTAACCTCTTCAGCCCCAGAAGGTTTACCCCCCTTCCTGACCAGGCCCTTTTTTGTGATACGGCACTGCGTTGCTTTAACTGACAGTTTGCGCGGTCGTGCGACGTTGTACCCAAATAAAATTGAATTTCTTTTTTTTTCCCCACAAATAGAGCTTTCTTTTGGTGGTATTTGATCACCTCTGTGATTTTTATTTTTTGCGCTATAAACAAAAAAAGGCCAACAATTTGAAAACAATAGTTTTTACTTTATGCTTTAAAACATTACCAATAAAAAAAATTTAAAAAATCTAATCATTCATCATTCATTCATCAATTTAGGCCAATATGTATTCTGCTACATATTCTTGGTAAAAAAAGTCCCAATAAGTGTACTGTATATTTACTGGTTTGCACAAAAGTTATAGCGTCTACAAGCCATGGGATATAAAGGCGTTATCTAAATCTAATAAGTGGTTATGTTAAAAAAGTTGTAAAAATAAAATAAACTGTCTAATAACGTCTCTTAAAATTACAAACTACTACTATTAATAACATCTCTTCAAATTACAAACTGCACAAACATTATTAGTGTAAAATTGTATGAATGCTCAATATAACATTTGCAATCCTGGATGGCTAATAAAAAGTTCCATAAACCAAAAAATACACATATAAAGTGCTAAGTGTGCTTATTGTGCAAAAAGTGTCCATACAAAATATTTGTCCATAAAAACTGGAATATACTGTAAAAATCCACTGGTGTAAACCAAAAAAAATCATAGTTCAAAAAATATAATACCTTCCAAAGTGACTTGCCTGGATAAACAATATCTCTTAGTGAAAAATTAAGTGAATTCCACACGTGCTCCCCTCTCGGCTCCACACGCACCAAAAAAGATGTACTCCTGAAGGGGTAAAACGCATTCAAGCAGGGTCGTCTCTGGTCTTTTGTCTGGTGGTATCTCCTCCTCCACGGGGGGTCTGGTCATTGGGTACACTCACATATGGGTGAATAGAAAGAAATGCTCCTCATAGCGTGAATTCATAAAAATGAATTCTATTCAAATCAAAGTTTTGAAAGTTTTAAAATCGTACTTTCAATAGTGCTGCAGGGTCAGTACAAATACCACAGCAATATATCTGGGACGCCTTTGCGCTCCACAGACTGGAAGTAACGTGATGGGGCTTCAAGCTCCGGCTTACGCGTTTCATTATACAGAAGTCATCAGAAGAATAGGCTGCTTCTGATGACATCTGTATGATAAAACATGTAAGGCAGAGCTTGGAGTGTCATCACAATATTTCTAGTCTGTGGAATGCAAGGCATCCCAGATTTATTGCTGTGGTATTTGTACTGACCCTGTGTGGAATTCACCTAATTTTTCACCAAGAGATATTGTTTATCCAGGCCCAAGTCACTTTGGAAGTTATTATATTTTGTTGAACTGTGATTTGTTTTGGTTTACACCAGTGGATTCTTACAGTATAATCCAGTTTTTATGGACAAATATTTTGTATGGACACTTTTTGTATAAATATGCACACTGAGCACATTACATGTGTATTTTTTGGCTTATGGAACTTTTTATTAGCTATCCAGGATTGTAAATGTTATATTGAGCATGATTTAACACTAATAATGTTTGTGTGGTTTGTAATGTAAAGAGATAGGACACGTTATTAGACGGTTTAATTTATTTTTCCAACTTTTTTAACACAACCACTTATTAGATTTAGGCAGCGCCATTTTACCTCCCCTTACCTTATATCTTTCTTACCAACTCTGTGGAGCTTTGGGGGTAGGCAGAAGCCACACCTGTTTTACCATAGCATGGAGAATAACAACTTATTTCAGTCTACAAACTATGGGATATATTTACGGAATTTTTATTTTGTTTATTGTTTTTGCTAGTAATGGCGACGATCAGCAATTTTTAGTGGGACTGCGACATTTTGGCAGACAAATCAGACACTAAGTGACACTTTTTGGGGACCAGTAACACCAATACATAATAGTGATCAGGGTTAAAAAAATGCACTTTCACTGTACTAATGGCGCTGGCAGGGAAGGGGTTAACATCAGGGGTGATCAAAGGGTTAAATGTGCTCCTAGTAAGTGCTTTATAACTGTGTGGGGGATGCTTTGACTGGAGGAAGACAGAGATCCGTGTTCCTGCTTAGATCTCCATATTCCCCTGTCACAGAACAGCGGTCTGCCTTGTTTACATAGGCAGATCATCATTCTGCCTCTCCTGAGAATGATCACGGGGTGCCGGAAAACATCGGGTCTGCTGGATCCACTGATTGGCTCCTGCTGTGTCCAATCACAGTGGGAGTGGGTCACCGGCAGCGCACGTTCAAGCTGCGCATTTTAATTGGTCTCACGATTCAATTCCATTACGATTATCCTGTCAATGATTCAATTCCACAATGCATCACAATGCATCTTGATTACTGCCCATTCTCCATTTTTTAAATTTTATCTGTTCTTAAAAAAAAAAGACAATACTCTCTGCATGTAGCAAAGTCTAAATACAACAGACAACTTAAAGAGGGGCTCCAGGCTCCCAAAATACTAGAGTAGATGGTCAGAGACTGCAGACATGGTACAAGAGATAGTCAGAGACTGCGGGCATGATACAAGAGATGGTCAGAGACTTCAGGCATGATACAAGAGATAGTCAGAGACTGCAGGCATGATACAAGAGATGAACAGACTGCAGACATGATATAAGAGATGGACAGAGAGTGCAGACATAATACAAGAGATGAACAGAGACTGCAGACATAATATAAGAGATGGACAGCGACTGCAGACATAATACAAGAGATGAACACAAACTGTGGACATGATACAAGAGAAGGACAGAGACTGCGGACATGATACAAGAGATGAACAGACTGCAGACATGATATAAGAGATGGACAGAGAGTGCAGACATAATACAAGAGATGAACAGAGACTGCGGACATGATACAAGAGATGGACAGAGACTGCGGACATGATACAAGAGATGGACAGAGACTGCGGACATGATGGTAGAGATGGACAGAGACTGCGGACATGATGGTAGAGATGACAGAGACTGCGGACATGATACAAGAGATGACAGAGACTGCGGACATGATACAAGAGATGATTAGAGACTGTGGACATCATACAAGAGATGGACAGAGACTGCAAACATGATACAAGAGATGAGCAGACTGCGGACATGATATAAGAAATGGACAGAGACTGCGGACATGATACAAGAGATGGACAGAGACTGCAGGCATGATACAAGAGATGGACGGAGACTGCGGACATGATACAAGAGATGGACAGAGACTGCGGACAACGTCCCCCCAAAAGACAATGTATGCCATTTCATTAATTATGGTTTATGTATGCCTTACTTTTGTATGTCTTACGTTTTGCTTTCAGTGCATGGCTGCATTAGGGATGAGCCGAACACCCCCCCTGTTCGGTTCGCACCGGAACATGCGAACAGGAAAAAAGTTCATTCGAACACGCGAACACCGTTAAAGTCTATGGGAAACGAACATGAATAATCAAAAGTGCTAATTTTAAAGGCTTATAGGCAAGTTATTGTCATAAAAAGTGTTTGGGGACCTGGGTCCTGCCCCAGGGGACATGGATCAATGCAAAAAAAGTTTTAAAAACCGTTGTTTTTTCAGGAGCAGTGATTTTAATAATGCTTAAAGTCAAACAATAAAAGTGTAATATCCCTTTAAATTTCGTAGCTGGGGGTGTCTATAGTATGCCTGTAAAGGGGCGCATGTTTCCCATGTTTAGAACAGTCTGACAGCAAAATGACATTTCGAAGGAAAAAACCCATTTAAAACTACTCACGGCTATTGCATTGCCGACAATACACATAGAAGTTCATTGATAAAAACGGCATAGGAATTCCCCACAGGGGAACCCCGAACCAAAATTAAAAAAAAAAATGATGTGGGAGTCCCCCTAAATTTCATACCAGTCCCTTCAGGTCTGGTATGGATATTAAGGGGAACCCCGGCCAAAATTTTAAAAAAAAATGACGTGGGGTTCCCCCTAAATTCCATACTAGATCCTTGAGGTCTGGTATGGATTTTAAGGGGAACCCCGCGCCAAAAGAAAAAAAAACGGCGTGGGGTCCCCCCAAAAATTCATACCAGACCCTTATCCGAGCGCGCAACCTGGCAGGCCGCAGGAAAAGCCCCCCTCTCCTGAAC
Source organism: Lithobates clamitans (assembly GCA_037952925.1). NCBI lineage: Eukaryota > Metazoa > Chordata > Amphibia > Anura > Ranidae > Lithobates > Lithobates clamitans. The sequence continues at coordinate 770,141 of JBBGZY010000097.1, read as the reverse complement.
CGTACCAGGCCACATGCCCTCAACATTGGGAGGGTGCTTTGGGGTAGCCCCCCAAAACACCTTGTCCCCATGTTGATGAGGACAAGGGCCTCATCCCCACAACCCTGGCCGGTGGTTGTGGGGGTCTGCGGGCGGGGGGGCTTATCGGAATCTGGAAGCCCCCTTTAACAAGGGGACCCCCAGATCCCGGCCCCCCCTGTGTGAAATGGTAAGGGGGTACTTACCCCTACCATTTCACTAAAAAACTGTCAAAAATGTTAAAAATGACAAGAGACAGTTTTTGACAATTCCTTTATTTAAATGCTTCTTCTTTCTTCTATCTTCCTTCATCTTCTTCTTCTGGTTCTTCTGGCTCTTCTGGTTCTTCCTCCGGCGTTCTTGTCCAGCATCTCCTCCGCAGCGTCTTCTATCTTCTTCTCCTCGGGCCGCTCCGCACCCATGGCATGGGGGGAGGCTCCCGCTCTTCTCTTCTTCTTTTCTTCTCTTCTTCATTTTCTTCTCCGGGCCGCTCTGCATCCATGCTGGCATGGAGGGAGGCTCCCGCTGTGTGACGGCGTCTCCTCGTCTGACGGTTCTTAAATAATGGGGGGCAGGGCCACCTAGTGACCCCGCCCCCCTCTGACGCACGGGACATGACGGGACTTCCCTGTGGCATTCCCCGTGATGTCACAGGGAAGTCCCGTCAAGTCACCGTGCGTCAGAGGGGGGCGGGGTCACCGGTGGCCCCGCCCCCGTTATTTAGGAACCGTCAGACGAGGAGACACTGTCACACAGCGGGAGCCTCCCTCCATGCCAGCATGGATGCGGAGTGGCCCGGAGAAGAAAATGAAGAAGAGAAGAGGAGAAGGGCGGGAGCCTCCCCCCATGCCACGGGTGCAGAGCGGCCCGAGGAGAAGAAGATAGAAGACGCCGCGGAGGACATGCTGGACGATAACGCCGGAGGAAGAACCAGAAGAGCCAGAAGAACCAGAAGAAGAAGATGAAGGAAGATAGAAGAAAGAAGAAGCATTTAAATAAAGGAATTGTCAAAAACTGTCTCTTGTCATTTTTAACATTTTTGACTGTTTTTTAGTGAAATGGTAGGGGTAAGTACCCCCTTACCATTTCACACAGGGGGGGGCCGGGATCTGGGGGTCCCCTTGTTAAAGGGGGCTTCCAGATTCCGATAAGCCCCCCGCCCGCAGACCCCCACAACCACCGGCCAGGGTTGTGGGGATGAGCCCCTTGTCCTCATCAACATGGGGACAAGGTTTTTTGGGGGTCTACCCCAAAGCGCCCTCCCAATGTTGAGGGCATGTGGCCTGGTACGGTTCAGGGGGGGCACACTCTCGTCCCCCCCTCTTTTGCGGCCTGCCAGGTTGCATGCTTGGATAAGGGTCTGGTATGTATTTTTGGGGGGACACCACGCCGTTTTTTTTTTTTGGTGCGGGGTTCCCCTTAAAATCCATACCAGACCTGAAGGGTCTGGTATGGAATTTAAGGGGAACCCCACGTCATTTTTTTAAAATTTTGGCCGGGGTTCCCCTTAATATCCATACCAGACCTGAAGGGCCTGGTATTGAATTTAGGGGGACCCCCACGTCTTTTTTTTTTTTTTTAATTTTGGTTCAGGGTTTCCCTGTGGGGAATTCCCATGCCGTTTTTATCAATGAACTTCTATGTGTATTGTCGGTAATGCAATAGCCGCGGGTAGTTTTAAATGTGTTTTTTCCTTCGAAATGTACTTTTGCTGTCAGACTGTTCTAAACATGGGAAACATGCGCCCCTTTACAGGCATACTATAAACACCCCCCAGCTACGAAATTTAAAGGGATATTACACTTTTATTGTTTGTCTTTAAGCATTATTAAAATCACTGCTCCTGAAAAAACGGCCGTTTTTAAAACTTTTTTTTGCATTGATCCATGTCCCCTGGGGCAGGACCCGGGTCCCCAAACACTTTTTATGACAATAACTTGCATATAAGCCTTTAAAATTAGCACTTTTGATTTCTCCCATAGACTTTTAAAGGGTGTTCCGCGGCATTCAAATTTGCCGCGAACACCCCAAATTGTTCGCTGTTCGGCGAACTTGCGAACAGCCAATGTTCGAGTCGAACATGAGTTCGACTCGAACTCGAAGCTCATCCCTAGGCTGCATATGTGAGGCACTGAAGAGCAAAACCATAAATCATACAAAAAAAGGTATCAATGAAGTTGTGATGTGAATCATTCACTAAGACAATAAGACATAAATAAACCATAATAATTAAATGGTATGGTCACTTTAATGTTTAGCTCCACCATCAAGTTTATTTAGTATTTTTATTACGGTCATAATTTGGCTAATTTGCACATAATGGTGCATCAGATATATACTGCCAGTGTCTGACATAAGTACGTGATGATGATGACAGACTGTGCACTGGCTTCCCGCTGCCCACAGCAGCCTGTGAGGAGGATGGAGGACAAGCGCGGCCATCCAGTATTCTCCTGGTTTGCTTGGGTCTCCCACTGCCTGCTGCAGCCTGTTGTTAGGAGGACAAGTGCGGGACACTGGCTCTGGTCTCCCGCAGCAGCCTGTGTGACAGTGAGCCAAGAAGGAGGAAGTGGACTCTCTGGAGACTGGGAGTCGGGGACACTGGCTCCACATGTCTCCTCTCCTGTAGCAGCCAGCTCAACACACAGCGATGCCCAGCAGCTGGGGATGACTTCAGTGGGAGGCAGGAAAAGAAGGTGCGGCTAATGCCCATAGCTCATTTCAGCTCCGTTCGCAGAGGCAAGGCATCGCGCCTTTCGGCTGCTTTTGCGGCTAACACCCATGGCTCATTTTGGCTCTGTTCAGAGTAGCAGGGCACAGCGCAGGTGACGTCATCCAAAAATCGATTATTTCGGTCGCAGCATTGATGCCGAATCATGGATGGCTGAATCGCGATGCATCGATTGTTCAATTAAATTCAACACCCCTAGCGCACGTGCCCCAGACCCGGCGCACAAAATCACGTACAGGTGTGTGATTTCACGCAGGAGGACTGCCCTGCCACAGTATACGTATCTGTGTGGGGTGGTCCAGAAGGGGTTAAGAAAATCACTGCCTTCCTATTAACAGATTGATGCAGCGGGTAAAATAAATATTGAACATGTCACCATTTTTCTAGGTAAATATATTCCTAAAGGTGCAGTTGACATGATCTTTTTACCACATGATAACAACTCATGCAATCCATACATACAAAGAAACCAAAACAAATCAGTTCAGAAATTAGGTTATGTGAAACAAAATGGAATGACACAGGGAAAAAGTAATGAACACAAGAAAAAGAGGTGCAAAAAGGCATTGAAAGCCAAGACACCAACTGAAATCCATCAGTAATTAGAAAGCAATCCTGCCCCTTGTCATTACAAAATAATATCAGCTGGTGCAATCTCAATGGATGGCCTATAAAAAGGTGTCTCATTACCAAGGTGTCACACAAGAAACATCTCATGATGTGTAAAAGCAAAGAGCTCTCTCAAGACCTTCACAACCCTATTGTTGCAAAACATACTCATGGCATTGGTTACAGAAGGATTTCTAAACTTCTGAATGTTCCAGTGAGCACTGTTGTGACCATAATCAAGAAGTGAAAAGAACATCATTTCACTATAAACCAGCCATGACCAGGTGCTCCTCACAAGATTTCTCACAGAGAATTATCAAAAGAGTTGTCCAAGAGCCAAGGACCACTTGTAGAGAGCATCTGAAAGACGTGGAATTAGCAGGTACAATTGTTTTAAAAAAAATAATTATGGGGGAGCGCATACGTGGCGCAAAACTGGAAGGTCGCATCTGAATGGAGCTCCGACACAGCGGGGACTTCAGTGTCTTCCCTGGGGCCAAAAAACTTTTCAAGCCGACTTATAAACCACCTGCACCCCCGGGGAAACGAGCGGTGCATGCCATCCTCCAGGTCTCGGCGCGGCAAACCAGCACAAAGGTCCCTAACAAACTATCTTCTCAGGGTCCATGAGATGGCAGGGAAACCTCAAGATGGCGCTGAGCCACAACACGCTTCTGCCCCTGCACACAGCCCAGTGGCCTCTCCGGTGCACTCGTCTGGGGACGGTGAGTACACTCTGCAACTCACCAAGGCAGACTTAGATGACAGCCTAGCTGCTATGTACACCAAGATTGCTGAGAAATTCCAGACAGAACTCCACAAATCTACTAATACTCTGCAGCAAGAGTTTGCAGAGGCAGAACAGATCTCTTAGAGACAAAGCACGATGAGCTGCAACTTGCATACACTGACCTCCACAAATCACAAATCCCTTACAGAATCTGTCTCCCAGATCCAGGTCCACTTGGAGGACCTGGACAACAGAAACAGACGGAACAATTTGAGAATCAGAGGGGTCCCTGAGGTGGTCACTGATTTAACCCCGGCCGTTCACAAGTTGTTCCAGTCCCTGCTGCCTGCTTCTCCAGTGGCTGCTTTTGCATGTGACAGGATACACAGAGCCCTTTGCCCCAAACCACCTGATGACAAACCACCCAGGGATATTATTCTTTGCCTTAAGGATTACCTAGTGAAGGAGGAGATCCTTAGAGCTTCCTGCGATACCCCCAACATCTTGCTGGATGGTATCAAGATTTAAATTTTCCCTGACATATCCCCGGCCACCTTAGATAAATGCCGCAAGCTAAAAGAGATCACCACGCCACTCCAAGAGGCAAGAATCCGTTATAGATGGGGATTCCCTTTTAAACTCCAAGTCCCACATAATGGAACAACATATACGCTTGTTACAATTCAGGAAGGAAAGGAGCTCCTGGTCAAGCTGGGCCTAATGGCTAAAGAGGATCTTCCTAGGATGCCCTCCACCCCCCGCCCTTCAGCCATCTGGCAACCCCCTCACCACAGAGGGACCGCAGATGACAGAGGCAAGATCTCAGGGGCCACATGATTTGATCGATCACTGCTTTCCACTCTCTCCGCTGTGCAGGCGTACAGTGGCACCCATTTCGTTGTCCCTCCATTCTTGCTGAAACCCACAGGAAAAAGAAAAAGAAGGTGGAAGTCTCTTTTACTCTCTTTCCCAGGACACAACTTTTGGGTTTTTTCTTTTTTTTTGTCTCCCAAAAGGATGTCAAGAGTGTTGGACACTACTGTCCTATTGTTCAGGAAGTTTTACTCCTGACAGATTATTGTATTATCCTATTGTCGGGATGGTCTATCCCCTTCCGACCCCAATAGTTTATACTTATTTCATTTTGTTTTACTGTTTAATTTTTTGTTGGTTACGGGACTCTTTTTTTTGATCGCACTTATTATGCTGCATTAAGTATTATTGCCCTTATGGCTTATCCTAGATATTGCTCTAAATTGGGTACCGCACTCCCACATGACAAACCGGATGCTCTCACCCTACCAGGGTGGCGGACAATGATAGCCTACTCCTTGGGACCCTCCCCCAATCATCCATGCCCATCCGACCACCCTAATTTAAAATGGGTATTAGAATAATTTCCCATAATGTCAGGGGTTTTAATACCCCCCAAAAGTGAAAAAAAGCCTTTAAAACCTACAAATGCCTACAGGCAGACATCATACTCTTACAGGAGACCCAATTCTCCGAAAACAATTATCCCACATACTTTGACGGATTTTATGGCCCGGGGCACTATACTACATTTGGGTCCAGGTCCCGAGGAGTGGCGATATTTGTTAAAAATGGCTTATTGTTTGATGTTGAGAACATTTACAAAGACCCAGTTAATAGGTTTATCATCCTTCAGGGTTCTTTGCAAGGGAAGAAAATCACAATAGCTAATGTGTACTCCCCTAATGACTCCCAAGCAACTTTTTTTAAAGCTTTTTTCCAGGTCTTGGATAAATATAACTCCCCACACTTACTGCTAGGGGGAGACTTCAACTTGGTGGCGCACTCAGCTCTTGATAGAAGCAGGGTTGGCAGTGCCCCCAATGCCTTCCCCAAAACTTTGAAAACACTGCTGCACTCACACAATCTGGTGGACTCATGGTGGGCGCATAACGTGGGTGCCCGAGAGTATACATTGTATTCCCACCTCCATGACAGCTACTCCAGATTGGATTATTTGTTTTGTACCCCTATACTCCTCGCAAACTCCACCACTGCAGCTATTCATTCTTGCCCGTGTTCTGACCGCCAGGTGGTCTCCCTAGACATATCCCACATAGACCTTAAGCCTTCCATTGCAGGCTGGAGACTAAATGAGTCCCTCCTCACAGACCCAATTCTGGTATCCCAGATTTCAAAACACGTGGAAGAATACTTTGCCACCAATAATACAAATGACATCTCTCCTACAGTCTTATGAGCGGCCCATAAAGTAATAATAAGAGGACACCTGATCCAAAAAGCAGCAGATAGGAAAAAACAGAGATTGGTAGATAGTACCAGACTCACTACAAAATTTGATAAGTTATACCACTTACACACCCAAACTCACGCCCCAGATCTATTACAGCAAATTAATATCAACAGACTGGAACTAGATAAAATCCTTTCCGAACAGACAGAGAAAGTTCTGAGATGGTCGAGAGCCAAATTCTTGTTACACAGTAATTCGGCCTCGGCCATGTTTGCGAAAAAGCTCAACCAATCCATCCAACCCCACCACACTTACAAACTAAGAAATCCCAACGGTAACTTAGTCACTCACCCATCAGAGGTACTGCAGATTTTCTCTAAATTTTACACAGAACTACTCTCCCCTCCATCCTCGCCCCCTGACCCTGCCCTCAAAACATGGTTAGATGACCTAACCCTCCCTGCCCTAATGCAAGAACACCTCCAGGAATTGAACGCCCCTTGTTCTGACTTTGAAATAATCAATGTTATCAAATCCTTAAAACCCTCTAAAACCCCTGGCCCAGATAGGTATTCAGCCCCATATTATAAGAAATTCCAAGGTAATTTAATCCCATATCTAAAATCTCTCTTTAACCACATTCTTAAAGGCAATATTTTCCCAGACGACATGCTTCTAGCGAACATGTCTCTGATCCCAAAACCCAACAAAGACCACTCCCTACCCTAGCACTATAGACCAATTTCAGTCATCAACACTGATTTGAAGATCTTTGGATGCATTTTAGCTGACAGACTCTCGAATATCATTACTTCCTTAATCTCCCCTGACCAAACAGGTTTTATCCCAACCAGACAAATCACAGATAACATCAGACTTGCTTCCAACACCATACAAGACGCTGATTTACATTCTCGCAGAGTGCTACTCCTAAGCCTTAATATTCACAAGGCTTTCGATAGCGTATTATGGCCATACCTCGAACTAACCCTTGAGAAATTTGGCTTTTCGGGGGCCTTTGTCCACAAATTTTGGGCACTTTACCATCATCCACGCACAAGGATTAGACTTCTGGGCTGTAATTACGAATACTTCACATTAGGCAGGGGAACAAGACAGCACACCACTTTTATTTGCCCTTGCCATCGAACCCCTGGCCTGCTCAATCAGCCTAGACTCCAACATCAAGGGTTATACAAAAGGAGAGCAGGAATTCAAACTTGGATGATGATTCAAACCTCATGTTGCTGTCTGACCCAATAGTTTATATGGCCAATCTTATCTCCACCCTACGCACCTTCCAGAACATTTCGGGTCTAGGGGTTAACCTCTCCAAATGCTCTGCCCTCCCAATAAACGTCCTCCAAAACATAACCTCCTCTATCCGATCCAATATTGGCTTTTCCATGGATGGACAGCTGCTACCCTATCTAGGGATCAAATTAGCCCCTACGCTTTACAAGCTATACCTCGCCAATTACCCACCAGAATTTACTCGTATTAGACAACTGCTACATACACGGAGCCTGTAACAAAACGTCCCACACTCCTCTTGAGTGCTTTCGTCATATACCGCTTCCTCCCAGTCTGAATATAGATATCAGATATTCCAACTGCTCACAAGCACAAAACAAGACAATACTTGTTTAGTTGCTGAACATGGATTCTTTTATTTGAGATGACACACAAATATATACAGCAGGCTTACAATAAAAACTGTAACCAGAAACCTAATTAACATGAGCTAGTTATCTTATCATTAACCCAGACTAGGTGACTCAGAGATATGACCTTTTAGGGTAGACTTCACGTCTCCTAGCTCACTGACTATACAATACACATTATCATAAACATCAACACAGAACTCCTTCATACAATAGCAGGATTAATTAACACAAACAACAATGGGTGAAATACTCTTAGAAGCCACACTATTAGACAACAGGAGACCCAGGGCTTTCCAGATCTCATTAATCAGCATTCCTTTCACATACAACTGCTATATGGGTCCCAAGCATGCAGAGACCATCATGGCCTCCTTAATAATGTCCTTTTGCATCACATAACAGAATATGCTTGTAGCTCCCGCAAATGCCAGGGCCCATAGTCGGTAGGCAAGAGCCTGTAATTCAGTCCCCTCCAAAAGCCTCTGTCCTGGGTGAGTCTGTCACAGAGTCCATACCACATCACTTTCTTAGGCAGGATCCAGGCAGTGAAAATGTCTATTCTTCCTAAACTTTTTTTTTTTAGAGCCCTCCCCAATTATGTGTCTCACCAGACGATTGACCTAAAGCAACGTGATGTGAACAAATTTGTCTGGAAAAATAAAAAACCCCAACTTGGCAAGAAAATGATATATAGACCAAGGGCCATGGGCAGGCTGGGATTACCAAACCTCTGGCTATGCTACCTTTCCACCAGACTACTACAGTTGGCACAATGGCACACCCACCCGCACGGAATCCCCTGGCTCCACTTTGAGCGGATTTCAATAGCCCCATATTTTCTCCCCAGATTATTGTGGGCCACAGCAATTTGCCCCAAGGATATCTCCATGTTAAATGCGGTGGTGGGCCAATCCCTACACCTATGGTCATTATATAAGAAAACATTCTCCCCACTCCCTTCCAGCCCCAGTTTGGCTTCCTATGTGGGGGACCCCACATTTCACACAGCATTTCCCAATCCTAACGCTTTCACCTTATAGATTTTGAAAGACCTAATTACCCTAGACTGTCTTCAGAAAGATGGGGTAATCTACTCTTTCCTATCCCTACAATCTTCCCATTCTCTACCCAAGGCAGAATTTTACAAATATTTACAAATAAGGCATTTCTTCAATTCACACTACTCCAGGAATGTAACTAACCCCCAATAAAACATTTGAAGACCTATGTGGCCCTGCATCTAGAGACAAGGAGACAATATCCCTACTATATAATTACCTGGGCGGCCTTGGCCTTTCAGAAAAATCTACCGTCATACTAAACTGGGAAGTGGAGAATGGGATGGTAGCTTCCCCAGAAGAATGGTCTGACAGGATCTCTAATATGCATACATGCATGAAATCTGTGGCGGTGAAGGAAACAGTGGTGAAACTACATATGAGATGGTACTATACCCCCTCTAAGTTACACAAAGTTTTCCCCACTGTTTCCGAAAACTGCTTCAGAGGTTGTCCTGAGAAAGAGACCCACTTGTATATTTTCTGGAGCTGTATAGCTCTGAGGGACTTATGGCAAAAAGTAGCCTCTAAGGTGGCTGGGATCACAGGTGTACTGACTACTCTAACACATCAGATGTGCTTATTTTTCGCAGAAATACCTGGATCCTCCCCGCCGAACAGAAATTATCCCACACGCTCTTTAATGCGATCCATTGGACCATCGCCTTGTTTTGCCGTACCCCAGGGGTCCCATGGGATCAGGTTCTTAAGTGTATGGCAGCCATACAGCTCATGGAGAAAGTCTTCCACACTATCATGGACACCATGTACATCTATGAGCTGAAATGGAAGTCATGGTCCTCTGATCGCACTTAGATCATTTTAGCCATACCAGCACAGAACCCCCACAATAATACGCATTGTTGACAGCCTTTTCTAGACTGGTTTCCCGTAACCTCCTTAGTTTTCTATTCTAGTTTCTGAGTTTTTTTTATATGGTTTGTTCTTATTTTATCTGTTATTTCTACAGCAGAAGTGTTACGGCATTGTGGTGATGCCTACAATATCCCTAGTTAGCTTTAATGTTTCTCTCATTAGGTGGTCTCCCCATGAAGTCCAATAGGTGTGACAATCTTGCTGTAAGCGGACCACAATGGTCCCAGGTGATAAGCAGATCACTTAACTTGGATAATTGTGCCTCATTATCACTGTCAATACACATTGTTACATATTCTATCTTTTATTCTCTGTAAATGATGCTTACTATTAGTGCTCTTTAATTTTTCAATAAAAACATTTGTAATAAAAAAAATAAAAATTATATAAGTAATAAGTAATGCATGTCATGGCCTGTATGCATGTTCACCAGGCAAGACTCCATTGTTGAAGAAAATGCACGTTGAAACTTGTTTAAAGTTTGCTGCACAACATTTAGACAAGCCTGTGAAATACTGGGAGAATATAGTCTGGTCAGATGAGAACAAAATTGAACTCTTTGGATCCCATAATGCACAACATGTTTGGAGGTCAAATGACACTGCACATCACCCCAAAAACACCCCCATACCAACAGTGAAGTTTGGAGGTAGGAACATCATGGTGTGGGGCTGTTTTTCAGCATGCGGTACTGGCAAACTTCATATCATTGAGGGAAGGATGAATGGAAAAATGTCCCAAGACATTCTTGATAAAAATCTGCTGCCATCTACCAGGATGATGAAGTTGAAATGAGGGTGGACATTTCAGCAAGACAATGATCCCAAACACAAAGCCAAGGAAACTCTCAATTGGTTTCAAAGTAAAAATAAAGTTGCTAGACTGGCCCAGCCAATCACCTGACTTGAATCCAATATGAAATCTATGAAAAGAACTAAAGATCAGAGTTCATAGAAGAGGCCCAAGGAACGTTGCAGATTTGAAGAATGTTTGTGTGGATGAATGGGCCAAAATCACACCCAATGCATGTAACTAATTTCTCCATACAGGAGGCATCTTGAAGCTGTCATTACCAACAAAGGATTTTGTGGGAAGTATTAAATAAATTTCAGTTAGCGTGTTGAATATTTTTTCCCTGTGTCATTACATTTTATTACACATAACTTCCTTTCTGAACTTGTTTGTTCTGGTTTATTTGTGTGTATGGATTGAATTAGTTGTTACCGACATGTTGTGAAAATGTAATTTCAATAGCACCTTTAAAAAAATATTTACCTAGAAAAATGGTGACATGTTCAATACTTATTTTACCCGTTGTATATGCAGGATATGCAAACAAAAGTCCTGCACTGAATTGAAATAATTATACAGAGTCACCCCCATTTGTTGCTTTCTCTCTCTCTATTAGGTATGAGCTAAATGTATGTGGGTTGATTTGTGGGAAGTTTGACAAACTGTGCTAAAGTTCTGAATGTCACTGTAAATTGGAACCCTATTGAAGTCAATGGGAACTGAATTGATAAAATCAGCAAGGAATTGTCAAACAAATGGCATTGGAAGCTAAGCACTGCCCTGAGGAACATTTACCAATGCAAAAAAAAAGTTTAAAAAAAAAAGATTCTGCTTGACAGAGTAATGCTTTCAATAATGATCACACTTAAACATTAATCATCTAAAAACTAGGCACTTTCACCCCCTTGCTGCCCAGGCCAGTTTCCAAATTTCAGTTCTGTCACACTTTGAATGACAATTACTCAGTCATGCAACACTGACTAATTTTTAACACTGATGGGCACTGATAGGCACAGATAAGGCGGCACTGATAGGCACAGATAAGGTGGCACTGATGGGGACAGATAAGGCGGCACTGATGGGCACAGATAAGGCAGCGCTGATGGCCACTGATGGTACTGATGGGCCCTGATGGGTGGAACTGATGGGTGTTACTGATAGGTACCACTGGTAGGTGACACTGATGGGCACTGGTAGGTGACACTGATAGGCAGCACTGTTGATGAGGCACTAATTGATAGGTGGCACTGTGGGCACTGTGGGCACTGGTAGGTGGTGCTGGTGGGCACTGGTAGGCGACACTGTTGTGCACTGGTAGGTGGCACTGGCAGGTGGCACAGGTGGGCACAAATGAGCTGGCGGCTTCTCTTCTTGATCGGGACTGATGTCCCTCTGACAGCCGCCGGTGATCGGCTGACAGAGTGAGGAGAAAATAGCTGATTACCGGCTCTGTTTACATCACATGATCAGCTGTCATTGGCTGACAGCTGATCACATTGTAAGGGGCCGGGATTGATCCCTTACCCTGATCTGTGATCCAGTGAGTCTCATAGACTCTCTGATCACTGAGCGCGACACGCGCACTCTGCAGGGGGCATGCAGGCCGCTCAAGCATGAGAGGACGTCTATTGACGCCCTCCTGGCAAAGTAGGTCTGCGCTGTAATGGGAAAAGAAAAATCACCGCTCTGAGAAGGTCAATCAGAAACCTCTCCTCCAAACTGGAAGCTTCAGGTGCCGGAAATGCTTATAACGATGAATGTGAGAAAATCCTGGACAGCCGCACTCAAAATAATAATTGCCTTTATTGATAAAAACAACAAAACTACATGCCACAGCAAGAAGTACAGGGAAGCTGATGCGTTTCACACTATAACAAGTGCTTATTCATAGCTAAACTACACAGAAATTAATCTAACATATATACTAGTATCTATCAATCATTGAGATTGTTTAATTGCATCCAATTAACAAACTCAAAAAGAAGGTGTGACCAAAGACAAAGCAAAGACCCAGGTCTGTGTAGTGCAAATGGTGCCTGAGAGGAGTTGAAAAATAAGTGCATATAAGAAATGTGAAAAGTATATAAAAGATATATATATAAAAAAGATATATATATATAAAAAAATGAAATAGTGTGTGCAAGTGAAGTGAAAAAAAGTCTATGAATAAGGTATATACTAGAATATATATATTTTTTAAAGTGTGTAAAAAAGTAAATATGTATAGAGCTGTGAACTTGTATAAGAGTATATACACTCAAGGTTTGAAAAAAAATATATAAAATGTATATATGTATTAATTTATTTAATAAATGTATTTATTCAATAAAAACATTTAAAGGGCTATCAACCCAAATGAAAAAGAAAATATAGGAACTGTGCTGAAAAAAAAAAAAAAAAAACAGGCAAAACTGGCAAAACAAAACAAGGAGACAGGACGCATGTTTAGATATAAACATATGTGTCAATCAAAATCTTGAATAGAAATAAGATATATGTAGAAATTGAAAATATTCATGCTGTCTCTTGTTCAGTCCAGCCCCGCACCGACTATCTGTATAGAAGTCATGTCAGTAGAAAAGCATAAGATGTGTAAAAAATAAATAAAAAAACAAACAATCACAATGGTGTATAGATGCGCTAATTGGGACAAAACCCCAAGCATAGGCTCGTCTTATAAATAGATGTATGAAACACCAGTGTGTCTGTGTGTGTACAATACAAGATAAATTAAACTTATCTCATAAACACATCTGCAGCATGTTGACTATATAATAATCTATATATCTTTTTTATAAATATCTTTTATATACTTTTTTATATATATCTTTTATATACTTTTCACATTTCTTATATGCACTTATTTTTCAACTCCTCTCAGGCACTATTTGCACTACACAGACCTGGGTCTTTGCTTTGTTTTTGGTCACACCTTCTTTTTGGGTTTGTTAATTGGATGCAATTAAACAATCTATTGAACACATGATTATTAGACACTCGTTTCATGTTATATGTTAGATTCATTTCTGTGTAGTTTAGCTATGATTAAGCACTTGTTATAGTGTGAAACGCGTCAGCTTCCCTGTACTTCTTGCTGTGGCATGTATTTTTGTTGTTTTTATCAATAAAGGCAATTATTATTTTGAGTGCGGCTGTCCAGGATTTTCTCACATTCATCGTTAGGTCCGTGCTGTAGCTGTCATTCGGCTATAGTGCGGATCTGAAGCGGTTAACAGGGGCACATACAGCAATAAAAACAAACATGGGTTCTAATTCCTCTCCACTCTATCCAAAACTGAAAAAAAAAGTTTTGCCTTTAGTTATACTTTAAAACAGTTTAGAACATGTATTTGGAATCAGCTTTGTTTGGAAAACCTTCCCTGAATCCAAACTCAAAACGCTTGGCTCATCACTATTGGATAAAGCTGCCAACACCTAAAATTTGTGATACCAAATTGTAAAAATGTTATAAATGTAACAAATGTTGCTCTATGCCCCTAAAATGATACTGTGAAAAAAAATTATATAAATATAATTTGCTATTTTAATATATTCAATATATATCTCATATACAGTGAATCTTATTAGACTAAAAACATTTTTTTGTCCATACACAAACCAATTTGAAAGCCTATACACAAACCAATACACAATCAATTTCCTGACAACAACATTTCCTGACAAAACGCGTAGGATATGGCAACAATGTGAGTTATTACGTACAGTGAATGTCCACTGTTGGAGGATCTGCCTGTTTTGATGGATTGAGGGACATTTAATTAAGCAATTGTCTAGATCTATTATGTGAGTGCATACTACATTTTTAATAAAATTAGTTTTTACATACTTTACTATGGTTTGCACTTCTATATTCCATTTTGGTTTGCAGGTAACATCAGCTAATGGTGAGTAAAGTCACAGTGTACATACCATTGGAAGGACGGTTTATTGCTATATATTCTTGACCATTTATTATGTATTATGTAATTTGGTAAGAGGCTTTGAAGATGTATTACATGTGAGTAGAGGTGTTTGAGAGCACTTTGGGAGATATATGGAAGGTGGAGATTCCAAACACATTTTGGAGATTGCATTAACCTGTTATTTTTGAAGTTTCTTCTGGCTTAAAAATCTGATCAAAGTTTACTTGTGGTTTTCTTATAAACATTTTTGCACTTTGCACTTTGCATTTTTATTTGCCAAATCATGGGTTTATGCATGGACTTTTATATGGACAATCAAATGTTTTTGGTCTAAAAAGATTTACTTTTATTGGAATATCAAATTGGAATATCAACTTATACTTGTATAATATATTTTCACTGTACATTTTGAGGTTATAGCACTACACTTCTATTTATAAATGTATTCCTTACATTGGGGAAAAAGAGAACTAAGAGTATAGAGGCAAGGACTGAATGTGCTAACATTTTTCTTTGGGTAGAAAACTGTTGTTTTGATATTAAAGGGGAACTAAACCCTCCTATTGTCAAGGAAGCTGCCTCTGTTTGATCTGCATTTTCTGTGGTGCTGCACATGTGATCAGTTATGACAGCAGCCATTTGATGGCTTGAAAGTTCGATCAAAAGCACAAGCAACTGTGACAGTTTATCATTCACAGCATGCCTTGAATATATTTGTTTTAGGAAACTGTTAAACTGATGGTTTAGTTTTCTTTAAGTAAGTTAAGCAAACATATAAACAATTTGCAAATACTTTTGTGAAAATGATTTTAGTTACATAGTTACATAGTAGGTGAGGTTGAAAAAAGACACAAGTCCATCAAGTCCAACCTATGTGTGTGATTATGTGTCAGTATTTCATTAGATATCCCTGTATGTTGTGGTCATTCAGGTGATTATCTAATAGTTTCTTGAAGCTTTCAATGCTCCCCGCTGAGACCACCGCCTGTGGAAGGGAATTCCACATCCTTGCCGCTCTTACAGTAAAGAACCCTCTACGTAGTTTAAGGTTAAACCTCTTTTCTTCTAATTGTAATGAGTGGCCACGAGTCTTATTAAACTCTCTTCTGCAAAAAAGTTTTATCCCTATTGTGGGGTCACCAGTACAGTATTTGTAAATTGAAATCATATCCCCTCTCAAGCGTCTCTTCTCCAGAGAGAATAAGTTCAGTGCTCGCAACCTTTCCTCATAACTAAGATCCTCCAGACCCTTTATTAGCTTTGTTGCCCTTCTTTGTACTCGCTCCATTTCCAGTACATCCCTCCTGAGGACTGGTGCCCAGAACTGGACAGCATACTCCAGGTGCGGCCGGACCAGAGTCTTGTAGAGCGGGAGAATTATCGTTTTATCTCTGGAGTTGATCCCCCTTTTAATGCATGCCAATATTCTGTTTGCTTTATTAGCAGCAGCTTGGCATTGCATGCCATTGCTGAGCCTATCATCTACTAGGACCCCCAGGTCCTTTTCCATCCTAGATTCCCCCAGAGGTTCTCCCCCAGTGTATAGATTGCATTCATATTTTTGACACCCAAAAGCATTATTTTACATTTTTCTACATTGAACCTCATTTGCCATGTAGTCGCCCACCCCATTAATTTGTTCAGGTCTTTTTGCAAGGTTTCCACATCCTGCGGAGAAGTTATTGCCCTGCTTAGCTTAGTATCGTCTGCAAATACAGAGATTGAACTGTTTATCCCATCCTCCAGGTCGTTTATAAACAAATTAAATAGGATTGGTCCCAGCACAGAACCCTGGGGAACCCCACTACCCACCCCTGACCATTCTGAGTACTCCCCATTTATCACCACCCTCTGAACACGCCCTTGTAGCCAGTTTTCAATCCATGTACTCACCCTATGGTCCATGCCAACGGACCTTATTTTGTACAGTAAACGTTTATGGGGAACTGTGTCAAATGCTTTTGCAAAATCCAGATACACCACGTCTACGGGCCTTCCTTTATCTAGATGGCAACTCACCTCCTCATAGAAGGTTAATAGATTGGTTTGGCAAGAACGATTCTTCATGAATCCATGCTGATTACTGCTAATGATATCATTCTTTTTACTAAAATCTTGATGTTAGGCTAACTGGTCTGTAATTCCCAGGGATGTTTTTTGGGCCCTTTTTAAATATTGGTGCTACATTGGCTTTTCTCCAATCAACTGGTACCATTCCAGTCAATAGACTGTCTGTAAAAATTAGGAACAACGGTCTGGCAATCACCTGACTGAGTTCCCTAAGTACCCTCGGATGCAAGCCATCTGGTCCCGGTGATTTATTAATGTTAAGTTTCTCAAGTCTAATTTTAATTCCGTCCTCTGTTAACCATGTAGGTGCTTCCTGTGTTGTGTCATGAGGATAAACACTGCAGTTTTGGTTACTGAAGCCCCCCGATTCACTCGTGAATACTGAGGAGAAGAATAAATTCAATACCTTTGCCATCTCCCCATCCTTTGTAACCAGATGTCCTTCCTCATCCTTTATGGGGCCAATATGGTCTGTCCTCCCTTTTTTACTGTTTACATACTTAAAGAATTTCTTGGGATTTTTTTTGCTCTCCTCCGCTATGTGTCTTTCATGTTCTATCTTAGCCGTCCTAATTGCACCCTTACATTTCTTATTGCATTCTTTATAAAGTCTGAATGCTAAGGATGATCCCTCCACCTTGTATTTTTTGAAGGCCTTCTTCTTTGCTTTTATATGAATTTTTACATTGGAGTTAAGCCATCCAGGATTTTTGTTCGCTCTTTTAAATTTATTACCCAATGGGATACATTGGCTAATGCCCTTATTTAATATGCTCTTAAAGCAAACCCATCTCTCCTCCGTATTCTTTGTTCCTAATATTTTATCCCAATTTATGCCTTTTAGCAAGGTTTGTAGTTTAGGGAAGTTGGCTCTTTTGAAATTCAGTGTCTTTGTGTTCCCTTCATGTTTCCTATTTGTGTGATTTATACTGAAACTAATTGACCTGTGATCGCTGTTATCTAAATTGCCCCGTATTTCCACATCTGTGATCAGGTCTGTATTGTTGGTAATCAGTAGATCCAGACATCAAGACATTAAGGAACTGGCGAGCCTTAAATGAATGCGCGGTTCCCTCCGCCCAGTCTATGTCTGGATAATTAAAATCCCCCATTATGATAACACTTCCCATCCTTGCTGCTAATCCAATTTGTGATAGGAGATCCGTCTCCACTTCCTCCCTCAGGTTAGGGGGCCTATAGCATACTCCCAGTATTATTTTCCCCTTAGCTTCATCCCTTTGGAGCTCTACCCATAAGGATTCCACCTCCTCACTAGCTCAGTGATGTCATCTCTCACATTCACTTGTACATTATTCTTGATATATAGGCATACCCCTCCCCCTTTTTTACCCTCTCTATCCTTGCGGTATAGGGTATACCCTTGAATGTTTGCCAGCCGATCATGAGAGCTGTTGAACCAGGTCTCTGAAATTCCCACAAAATCCAAATCCTCCTCATACAACAGTATCTCTAGTTCACCCATCTTGTCCGCCATGCTCCTGGCATTGGTGAACATGCCACATAGTTTAGACCGGTCACATATTGTCCTCGTATTGGGTGTTTCAAGATTGCAACTAGGACTTACTACTATACTCACCTTGTGTTTTTGTGCTTTGGTTAACCTACCACTAATGCCCCCAATACTACCCTCTGGAATATCTTCTGCGCTGGCTATCACTGTCTCTGGACCCTCCCCCCCATCGCCTAGTTTAAAAACCCCTCTAACTTTTTGGCCATCTTCATTCCCGGCAGATCTGCACCCTCCTCATTTAGGTGCAGTCCGTCCCTTCTATAGTACCGGTTACCGACTGAGAAGTCGGCCCAGTCCTCCAGGAACCCAAACCCCTCCTTACTACACCAGCTCTTCAGCCACTTGTTTACTTCCCTAATCTCCCTCTGCCTTTCTGGTGTGGCTCGATGTACCGGTAGTATTCCTGAGAACACTACCTTGGAGGTCCTTTTCCTCAATTTAGCACCTAAGTCCCTAAAATCGTTCTTTAGGACACTCCATCTGCCTCTGATTTTGTCATTGGTGCCAAAGTGCACCATGACAGCCGGGTCTTCCCCAGCCCCTCCCAGTAATCTGTCCACAAGATCCGTGATGTGCCGAACCTGAGCGCCCGGTAGACAACATACTGTTCGGCGCTTCAGGTCTTGGTTACAGATTGCCCTCTCTGTCCTTCTAAGAATTGAGTCCCCTACCACTAGAATCTGTCTTTCCTTTCCCTTTGCTGCCCCCCCACTCTCACATTTAGCTTTCACTATTTTATTTGAAAATGTTTTCTTTACATCACACATTCTTTTTCTGTTATTTATTTCAGTTTCACAGTCCAGCTTTCTAATATGTAGTAACATAAGTCTTCATATGGAGTATTTATACACATGTCTTTACAAACCAGAAGTTTTAGCCAGGAATAATTAGATGAATTGCAATAAATAGGGGGTGTGGCAGCTTCAAAGTAGCTTCCAGACATGGCTGACTGCCAGAAAAGGAAGAAAATTTTATCTTTTTCATCATTTTAATTTTTGTCAACACTTACAGTAATCAAAAGCACTCTATATGCATTTAATATGAGTTTAAGCACAAATGATGGAACTCACACACAGCAAAGGTGCTTGTAGTTGCTTCCCTTTACCTGTCTGTGGCATCATTATTAAGAACATCTAATATTAGCTAAGTTTGAGCATGATAGCTTGACAGAATCTTCAGTAAAGAAAATCATCTGTCAGATTCAAACCTGCCTAATTATGGAACACACTTACAGCACACATATACTGTAGGAGTTTGTGCTGATACTCATAAGGCTTATGCATTTTCAAAGCGGCCACTGGAACTTGTGAATATGCTTGTGTGAGTAACAGTTATTGATAATGTGTATGTCAGCACAGAAAGAAGTCAAGGCATGTTCATAATGTGGTGAATGATTTCATTTTTTGATACTTAAAGCGGAGTTCCACCGACATATTCCATTTTTTTTTAAAAGCCATCCGCTGTTATCATCCTAATGTAATGCAGCATACACTATTCTCATCAATTGCGCCACTATCTTTATTATTTTATTGTAAAAACTAACCTTGTATTTCTATGTCTTGAGCGTTTCCATCTTGCTAGTGGGCATGCGAAGCCCACTAGGATAGTCTTCCGGGATATGGTGCTGCTGAATAATTAGCATGGACTGCCCGTTCTCACGCATACACATTCTAACAAACTCACAGGGCAGGAAACTTCTATGGTTGCCATCACAGCGGCCTTGTATTATCACTAGGGATGAGCCGAACACCCCCCGGTTCGGTTCGCACCAGAACCTGCGAACGGACCGAAAATTCACATGAACGTTAGAACCCCATTGATGTCTATGGGACTCGAACGTTTGAAATCAAAAGTGCTCATTTTAAAGGCTAATTTGCATGGTATTGTCCTAAAAAGGGTTTGGGGACCCCGGTCCTGCCCCAGGGGACATGTATCAATGCCAAAAAAACTTTTAAAAACGTACGTTTTTTCGGGAGCAGTGATTTTAATGATGCTTAAAGTTAAAAAAAAAGTGAAATATTCCTTTAAATATCGTACCTGGGGGATGTCTATAGTAGGCCTGTAAAGTGGCACGTGTTTCCCGTGCTTAGAACAGTCCCTGCACAAAATGTAATTTTTAAAGGAAAAAAAGTAATTTAAAACTGCTTGTGGCTTTAATGTAATGTCGGGTCCTGGCAATATGGATGAAAATCAGTGAGACAAACAGCATGGGTACTCCCAGTCTATTACCAGGCCCTTTTGGTCTTGTATAGATATTAAGGGGAACCCCGCACCTAAATTAAAAAAAGGAAAGGCGTGGGGCCACCAGGCCCTATATACTCTGAACAGGAGTATACAGGCGGTGCAAACAAGACAGGGACTGTAGATTTGTTGTTAAGTAGAATCTGTTTGTAATTTTGAACTGGTACATTTTTAACGTGTTTAGCTAAATCTATTTTAAGCTTTTTGGAAAAAATAGGGAGGGAAGGGTTATCACCCCTGTGACATTTGTTTTGCCGTCTGTGCTCCTGTGCTTCAGAAGATTTCACCTCATTTTTTGTCCCAATGACAAATGTTTTTTGAAAATTTGGGGTTTTTTGTGAAACAAGGATTGGTGATAAAGCATCAGTGGAAAGGAGAAACATTTTTCCCATATTAACTCTTACAGGAGAAAATTTCCCTTCCTAGGGATAGATTTCATCTCACTTCCTGTTGTCTCCTTCCGTTTGCAAGTAGGAGTTGTTTGTAAGTTGGATGTTTGAAAGTAGGGGCCTGCCCTATATACTCAGCAGAAATTTGGGCCTTAGGTGTTGTTGTGGCCACAACACTAAAAGCCCTCACAGGGCCCTGCTTTGAAATATTAGATCAAGAATTGTAATTGCATGCCCCTGTTGAACAGGGGCTGAAAAATTGGGCCTTAGGCACTGGTGCTGGTGCCACAACACTGCAACCCCTCACAGATACTCTAGTTGGAACGCAGAAAGGAGCTCTGCTGCAAAGTATTGCATCAAAAATTGTAATTACACGCCCCTGTTAACCACTGTGCAGAGGTCGCACTACACTAACTTGTAGTTTTAGCTGAACACTGTGAGCAGGACGCACTACACTAACTTGTAGCTTTAGCTGAACACTGTGCAGAGGTCTCACTACACTAACTTGTAGTTTTAGCTGAACACTGTGAGCAGGACGCACTACAATAACTTGTAGCTTTAGCTGAACACTGTGCAGAGGTCTCACTACACTAACTTGTAGTTTTAGCTGAACACTGTGAGCAGGACGTGCTACACTAACTTGTAGCTTTAGCTGAACACTGTGCTGAGGTCTCACTACACTAACTTGTAGTTTTAGCTGAACACTGTGAGCAGGACGCACTACACTAACTTGTAGCTTTAGCTGAACACTGTGCAGAGGTCTCACTACACTAACTTGTAGTTTTGGCTGAACACTGTGAGCAGGACGCACTACACTAACTTTTAGCTTTAGCTGAACACTGTGCTGAGGTCTCACTACACTAACTTGTAGTTTTAGCTGAACACTGTGCAGAGGTCGCACTACACTAACTTGTAGTTTTAGCTGAACACTGTGAGCAGGGCGCACTAAACTAACTTGTAGCTTTAGCTGAACACTGTGCAGAGGTCTCACTACACTAACTTGTAGTTTTAGCTGAACACTGTGAGCAGGAAGCACTACACTAACTTGTAGCTTTAGCTGAACACTGTGCAGAGGTCTCACTACACTAACTTGTAGTTTTAGCTGAACACTGTGAGCAGGACGCATTACAGTAACTTGTAGCTTTAGCTGAACACTGTGCAGAGGTCTCACTACACTAACTTGTAGTTTTAGCTGAACACTGTGAGCAGGACGCACTACACTAACTTGTAGCTTTAGCTGAACACTGTGAAGAGGATGCACTACTCTAACTTGTAGCTTTAGCTGAACACTGTGCACTACACTAACTTGTAGTTTTAGCTGAACACTGTGAGCAGGATGCACTAAACTAACTTGTAGCTTTAGCTGAACACTGTGCAGAGGTCTCACTACACTAACTTGTAGTTTTAGCTGAACACTGTGAGCAGGAAGCACTACACTAACTTGTAGCTTTAGCTGAACACTGTGCAGAGGTCTCACTACACTAACTTGTAGTTTTAGCTGAACACTGTGAGCAGGACGCATTACACTAACTTGTAGCTTTAGCTGAACACTTTGCAGAGGTCTCACTACACTAACTTGTAGTTTTAGCTGAACACTGTGCAGAGGTCCCACTACACTAACTTGTAGTTTTAGCTGAACAATGTGAGCAGGGCGCACTAAACTAACTTGTAGCTTTAGCTGAACACTGTGCAGAGGTCTCACTACACTAACTTGTAGTTTTAGCTGAACACTGTGAGCAGGAAGCACTACACTAACTTGTAGCTTTAGCTGAACACTGTGCAGAGGTCTCACTACACTAACTTGTAGTTTTAGCTGAACACTGTGAGCAGGACGCATTACAGTAACTTGTAGCTTTAGCTGAACACTGTGCAGAGGTCTCACTACACTAACTTGTAGTTTTAGCTGAACACTGTGAGCAGGACGCACTACACTAACTTGTAGCTTTAGCTGAACACTGTGAAGAGGATGCACTACTCTAACTTGTAGCTTTAGCTGAACACTGTGCACTACACTAACTTGTAGTTTTAGCTGAACACTGTGAGCAGGATGCACTAAACTAACATGTAGCTTTAGCTGAACACTGTGCAGAGGTCTCACTACACTAACTTGTAGTTTTAGCTGAACACTGTGAGCAGGAAGCACTACACTAACTTGTAGCTTTAGCTAAACACTGTGCAGAGGTCTCACTACACTAACTTGTAGTTTTAGCTGAACACTGTGAGCAGGACGCATTACACTAACTTGTAGCTTTTGCTGAACACTGTGCAGAGGTCTCACTAAACTAATGCCCCGTACACACGGTCGGATTTTCCGATGGAAAATGTCCGATCGGAGCGTGTTGTCAGAAATTCCAACCGTGTGTATGCTCCATCGGACATTTTCCATCGGATTTTCCGACACACAAAGTTGGAGAGCAGGAGATAAAATTTTCCGACAACAAAATCCGATCGCGTCAATTCCGACCGTGTGTGTGGCCTGTTCCGACACACAAAGTGCCACGCATGCTCAGAAGAAATTCCAAGACGGAACAGCTCGTTCTGGTAAACTTAGCGTTCGCAATGGATACAGCACTTTCATCACACTGCAATGTTAAAAATGGTTTAATACAGCGCACTCTCTTCTTCTTTATAATGTGACAAGAATTAAGTAATTTTGCTGCTCATATTCACACACACTTCTCACAAAGTTTTATTTTTGTTTTTTTATTGGGATTCCCTGAATATATTGT
The DNA here is from genome assembly GCA_037952925.1 of Lithobates clamitans. Classification (NCBI taxonomy): domain Eukaryota; kingdom Metazoa; phylum Chordata; class Amphibia; order Anura; family Ranidae; genus Lithobates; species Lithobates clamitans. The sequence goes on along the minus strand of JBBGZY010000097.1, from coordinate 746,550 downwards.
TATTAGTTGTCACATCTGACGGAATTATTTTTATTTATTTATTTTTTGGGGGGATTTTAAGCCTTTTTTTTATTTAATGTTTGTATTTTTTCCAAGGCTGATCTTTGTTCAATGTTATTTTTATTTTTACTCCAGAATATTTTTGTGTGTGTTTTGTGTGTCAAGTTACCCCAACACCATTGATATATTTTATTATTTAATCTCCAGGAGATTGTTTGGTGTTGGTGTCCCTTGTTCATTTCACATTGTATATTTGAAATGTACCTGAATCCTCACAAACCAACTGTCCTTTTTGAAGTAAAACACATAGGAGAGTATAATTTAAAAAAAAAATCCTTTATTAAGGGCTCAGAACCAAACAAAGAGGAAGGCAACACTGGATCAACAGGAGAAATTAGCGAAGCCTGGGACCCCCACGGCAGACATCAATTCTTGAACATCAAAATTGGTGGCCTGAGGAGTCCATATGTAAGGGAGGGCAGTCTGGTCCAGAATTCGCAGAGATCCGGAAAGCAGCAGATGACATCTGTGTCCCCAGGCTGTGGTACCACAAGAGGCTGCATTTTTTGGCCGACCAGACTGGATCCAGGGTCCTCACTTTCTGGTCTTCCTTTCACTCTTCCTTCCGGGCTGTGGCTGTGCAGTTGGAGATGTGGCAGGAGGAGGAGTAGGACCTGGAGGAGGACTGGGAGGACCTGGAGGAGAGGGAGGAGGAGGAGGAGGACCTGCAGGAGGAGGAGGAGGACCATCGCAAAGGTGTGTCTGAGCTGTCATTTGGCCCCTCATACCTTTGTTAAGAGCCTCCAATATGAGCGACTCACACATGACTTGTTGGCCCTCCTCCATCCTCTGCATTTTATAGGCATTGACGGCAGCAATGTCCTCCTCCACGGTCTGTCGTGCTCCCAGGACCTCTGTAGCCCTCCAAAAGAGTCCTCCGGTAGCCTCTTCTAGGGCACTCCTCCTACTGCCACTTTCTCTTTTCAGGGGGGGTGGAGGGACCTGCAGATCAGCCAGCCGGCTCGGCCCGGCCACCTCCTGGTAGATGGGTTTGTTACTAGAATGAAATGCAAACTAGATTGTGTGTAAGGAGAGGACACTGAGCAGCTGTTTTCACATCTGGACACTGGAGTACTAGTGTGGGACACAAGAACACCATTTTTATTAGGGGGCCACACAGGTGCTCCAGTGTATACTATAGGGGGGGCTACATCTGTGAAGCTTGTACTAAACAGGTAAAGTATTGCAGCTTGACAAAGGGCAAGAAAAAAAATACATCTTGGAACTCGGCTAAAATAGACAATTGTACCCCACTTCCAAGCAATGTTTCCTATTTATAGTTCTGCCATCAAATATCTGTGTGCTAATTATACCATTTTTGTTTGACATAGGGGAGAAAAGATTTGGAGGACACCCTTCATCCGAGGAGACCACAGACCCCCCACCTATGGAAGAAAGTGAAATACCCCCAAACGAAGAAGAGCAGGAGGAAGAAGAAGATGTGGTGCAGATTGGCACCACAACAGGTGAGTGTCTGCGACCACAGGCTCAGGTAAAAGAGATGGATGGTGGCAGATTTTTGAGACCTGTTTTTGTTTTCTTTCTCTCTTTTTAGGTGATCGTGATGTGAGGGATCCAGAACGTTTCACATCAGAAAGTGCCCAGATCCTGATCGGGGAGATCATGGGGTGTAATGTAGAACTGCAAAGCATACAGCAAAAAATCAATGATGTTATTAAAAAAAATAATAACATCATTGATGTTTTGGGGCGAATTTAAAACCCCACAAAATAACTTTTTGTATTGTGGTCCAATCTTTTAAAACTTTTTGCAATGTTTTGAAAAGCCAAATTTGGAGGATGCACACAGTGTGTCAACATGTGCTATCTGCCATCACGGGAGATCAATGGACGTGTTTTGGGGGTGCAACCCCTTCCTCAATTATAAAGTAGCGTTGAGGAAGGGCTTGCTCCCCTAAAACACGTCCCTTGATCCCCCCTGATGGCAGATAGCACATGTTGACATTCGTAAATTGGTGTGCATCTTCCAAATTTGGCTTTTCCAGGGGTGATTTCCCCCCATCTGAATGCTATATCAAACCCAGTTCCTAAATACTGATGTCTGATATAGCCTTCAGGATTTACCTAATGTGAACTTTGTAAGTTCAAGTTTTTTGTCTTTCTTGTTGGTTTTAACCAGGCCTGTTTTATCTGAAATGGACATTTCGATTTTTGATAATGCTACTGCAAAAATTGTTATACAACAAACATGTTGGCTTGTTTTAAAAACCTTTGGTAAATGCACATGTGATTGTGCAGGTATAAAAAAGTTGCTTACTCAAGAATGTGTGGATTATTGTCTCAACACTACAATACAACACTTTTGGGGTGATGTAATTGCTGTTTTCAGCAAAAATGAGGGTTATTTCCTAAGGGCAAATCCTCTTTGCACTACAAGTGCAGTTTGAGTGCAGTTACAAGTGCACTTGTAGTGAAATGTGTTTTTGCATTTAGGAAATAACAGCCAACAGTGCTTTGTATTTGCATTTCTGTCAGGGTCAGCTAAAACAAACACAAGCAGTAAATGTCCACCAAGAATTTCTTTTTTTTTTATTATAAAAAGGCTTCACATATTGTCTGGCATATTGATAGCCCCCCTACCCGCAAAGAACTCCAGGTAGCGTAACCGGACATCACGGGCACTCAGGGAGGGCAAGCCAGGACAGCCACTTTCAAGCGCCGTCAGTGTGGTTTGATGTAGGATTCCGGCCTCAGACCCAACTGAGCCAGCATAGTTGGCCGAATGTTTCCTTAAAAAGTTATGGAGAACACAGCACGCCAGTATAATATGGTTCAGTTTATACTCCGCCATATGGATGGGTGTCAGAAATAGTCGGAACCGGCTGGCCAGGATTCCAAATGTGTTCTCCACCACTCTTCGGGCTCTGGCCAGCCGGTAATTAAAAACCCTCTGTTCCAGGGTGAGGGTCCTCATTGGGAATGGCCGCATCAGGTGGTCCCCCAGTGCAAACGCTTCATCAGCAACGAACACAAATGGGAGTCCTTCCACATTGTCCTCTGGAGCTGGCAAGTCCAAGCTGCCATTCTGGAGATGCCTGTAGAACTCCGTCTGGGCGATGACTCCACCATCGGACATCCGGCCATTCTTCCCCACGTCCACATACAAGAAGTCGTAATTAGCCGACACCACCGCCAACATCACTATACTTTTAAACCCCTTGTAATTATAATAGTACGACCCCGAGTTGGGTGGTTGGACGATGTGGACATGTTTCCCATCAATTGCCCCTCCGCAGTTAGGAAAGTCCCACCGCTCGGTAAAGTGGGAGGCCACAGTCTGCCATTCCTGTGGCGTGGAAGGAAACTGTTAAGGAAAAAACAATAAACATTAATATTTTTACTCTGAAACATGGCAAGCAGATTAGACACAAACATTATGGGGCAACCTCCAGATAGCATTTATTAAGGGGAATTTAACAAGGCCAAAGTTTAAGGTACACCTATCATATTCCCCCTCCCCCCCCTCTCATGGTCCATTTCTAACATTATAGGGGGTGTGTGGAAATCTTGGACAGGTAACCCTCTTCACTTCATTGAGAGATGAATGCCTAAATAATGGGTATTACTTTGAACAGACCCTCCTTAGTTACACTATTGGCAGACCACTGGACAGGTAAGAAGTGTCATAATACAAAGATATAAATACACCCTGTACACATTTGAGGACATTTGGACATTCTGCTATTACCTATCAAGATAATAATAGGATACAAAAACTTTAAACAGTACCATTGGAAAGTATACAGGCAGGCCCTTGCACTACATGCTTTGGGGAATTCATCCATAAATCTGACCAGTAAAGAGATGGGTATAGTGTGTATGGGTTTGGCAAAGTCAGCAGATAGATGATTGAGGATAGAGAATTGGGATCAGCTGACTTAGCAGTTGGGGGAGGGAGAGTTACTAAAAATTATTTGGGGACACCACAAAAAAAAGCCTCTGCTACTCTGCCTGAATTTAAATCAAAAATAACATTTCCAAACATTTTAGGGGGTGTTTGGGATAAAGCACTACTATAGATCTGATAAAATACATTGTTAATTGACTACATGAGGTGAATATAGGGGCAGGAGACACCATGCTGGAGAGGTTATTGAAGGGCAAATATGTATGAAGGACCTAAAATAATAATTATATAAAAATCCAGCATGCATGAGGACAAAGGGGACATTCACAGCATATTACAATCATGGTAATTAGGGAATGAGGAAAGAAATACAATATATTATCAAACAATAAATACAATAAAATGTGATATTAAAGGATAAAAATCTTACCTTCATATACTCCTTCTGCAGGACCTGGATGATGGCAGAACAGGTCTCTGGGATAATGATCCCCAGAGCCTGGGGGGAGATGCCTGTCGAGAACTTCAAGTCCTGCAGGCTTCTCCCTGTGGCCAAATACCGCAGGGTAGCGACCAACCTCTGCTCCGGAGTGATGGCTTGCCTCATGCAGGTATCCTGCCTGCTGATATAGGGGGTCAGCGAAGCCAACAAACAGTGAAACACGGGGTCCGTCATCCGGAGAAAGTTCCTGAAATCATCAGGATTATTCTCACGGATCTCACGGAGCAAAGGCATATGAGAGAACTGGTCACGCTGAAGCAACCAATTCTTGGTCCATGAACTCCTCCCCACCCTGTTCATGGACTCGACTTGTGTCAAGGTCAGGACCCCAACACCAAGCCCCCGCACAGCACGAACCCTACGAGGAGTACGCATACGAAACATGGCTAGAAAACGGTCGGCTGCTCAGAACGAAGTAACAGTACGCACTGAAGAACAGCAAGGCCTGTGAAGAGCGACCTTAAAAACAGTAACGAACGAACAAGAATACAATGACTACCTAAAGTCACGTGGAACTTGCTTGCACACACTGAAGAGCAGATACAAACCCACAAGCACAAACTGAACGGCAGAAAACGATCTGAAAGCCACGAGTCTGAAAAAGCGCGAATCGTCTCTCACCAAACTTTTACTAACACGAGATTAGCAAAAGGAGCCCAAAGGGTGCCGCGCTTGGTTCTGAACTGGCCTTTTCTAGTCTCATCGTACGTGGTGTACGTGACCGTGTGGTTGGCGATTGGAAATTCCGACAACTTTGTGCGACCGTGTGTAGACAAAAAAGTTTGAGCCAACATCCGTCTGAAAAAATCCTAGGATTTTGTTGTCGAAATTATCTGAACAAAGTCCGACCGTGTGTACGCCCTATAACTTGTAGTTTTAGCTGAACACTGTGAGAAGGACGCACTACACTAACTTGTAGCTTTAGCTGAACACTGTGAAGAGGATGCAGTACCCTAACTTGTAGCTTTAGCTGAACACTGTGCACTACACTAACTTGTAGTTTAAGCTGAACACTGTGAGGAGGACGCACTACACTAACTGTAAATAGTCTAGCTGCCTGACTGTGGTACTAATAGGATCAAAAGAACACCAGCAATTTTCTTCAGGTAGCTGTAAATACTGTAACAAGACAAGCCTTTATTAAACAGTTAAGTGCAGCGCAAAAAAGGACAGATACAAAATAGCTATTTAGAAAAAATGTTCCAAACTGGTTAGATAAGTAAATAAATCATTTGAAGTCCATAAAAAATAAAGCATAAATATTCTTCTGGTAATATCCAGGTTAGTTACTTGTCTGCAGGTCTAATAAATAAAAACATGTGGATGCCCTTACCAGATTAGATGGACCCCTTAATTACAGGGGGTCTTTGAGGCATCAATAGACTATTATCAGACTGCTCTGTTGGGTGTCATCAGCAGGAACCAAACATCAGATGTCCCGGGATCCGAGTCAGCTGTGAGGTCCGTGCTCACACTGCTCAGCTGGATGTCTTCTGCGAGAAACGAATGTCAGATGTCCCGGGATCCGAGCTGGCTGTGAGGTCCGTGCTCTATTTGACAGCAGTAATCTCCAGTCTGATTGAATCGGCTCATCAATGTCTGTACATTGTGCTTGGAAACAGGCTCATCACTCCGACCTCTTTGTGTGTTCCTCTCCCAGTAATCAGATCCCAGTTTCTTCATCCACTCAGTCTTGGGAAGATACTGACGCGTGTCACTGTTATAATTTATTATCTCCCGATCATCAACATATCCAACTTCAGAATATACAGGGAGTCCGGATCCTGGAGAGGAGACTCCAGTTTTATAATACCGCAGAGAGTGACTGTCTGCTGTTGTTCCTAGTTCCAGTCCAGCATTCCCTGGATCCGGACTCCCTGTATATTCTGAAGTTGGATATGTTGATGATCGGGAGATAATAAATTATAACAGTGACACGCGTCAGTATCTTCCCATTATTAGGTTTTGTTTGCGCTGATTGCCCCCTATATATTTAACAAGACAAGCCTGCCTGTCAGTAGGAAGATAACAGGAAGGGATCTAGCTAAACTGAATACAGTGTATATATATATATATATATATGCAACACCTGGGATGCATATATATACACAATACACTATAAGTGCAGCTAACTCACTGACTGCCCTGCCTAATCTAGCTAACTCAAATGAAATGACACTGTCTCTCTGTCTCTGTCTCTCAACGCCGGAACACACTACACAGGGCCGCCGTGCAGGCGGCCTTATATAGTGTGGGGCGTGTTCTAAACCCCCTGAGCCATAATTGGCCAAAGCCACCCTGGCTTTGGCCAATTACAGCTCTCTCTACCGACGGCACTGTGATTAGCTAAGCATGCGGTTCATAGTGCATGCTTGGCCAATCATCAGCCAGCAATGCACTGTGATGCCGCAGTGAATTATGGGCCGTAACGCGCCACACAAATTTGGCGCGAATGGCCTATATTGTTCGCAATTCGACGAACGATCGAACAGCCGATGTTCGAGTCGAACATGGGTTCGACTCGAACACGAAGCTGATCCCTAATTATCGCGATGAGGAGAATAGCCGATGCCCACTGACTCCTGGGAATTATGACAAACATCTCCCAGGAGCCAGTGCGCAGCCGGATATTGCGCACTTAGGAGCGGATGGGAGAGACAGGAAGTGGAGAAGAATGCTTTCTAAATAAGGTAAAGAAATAGCTGGAAAAAAAGCCTATTGAAGAATATATGGCAGGGTCTGAAGCGGATGATGTGGAGTTCAAAAAGTGGGTGGAACTCCGCTTTAAAAAATTGTTTGCTATTTAGACAATGTCAGATCCTTTCCCTTAGGTATAAAATGTATTTGCTGGCTTGATTTACATGCATGTTTCTGGTTGAAGCTGCTTTGTCTGCTGTAGGCTAAAAATCTAGATTTCCTATTCTTTAACAGGAAATCCAGGTCTAGGTAAAATACAGTGAGTCTCCAGCCCCCAGTCTGTCCTCATAGTTAGGGATGAGCTCAGTGTTGGTGCGAAGGTAAGTGTGGACTGAACACTGGCTAGCATTGAATGTTAAGAGCATTTGGTGTACATGAACATGACAGCTTCCAGCTGTCAATGGTTGCTAAAGTAGCAACAGGTGCTTGCACCCACAACATCCTTACCAATCACTGACCTCACCCGGCCCATTCACTTACCTAGCTAGCAATCTATGGCCAGGTAAGCAAATGGGAGGGGATCAAAAAGATTCACATCATTGACTAAATATGGGCACAAGGCCATAAAAAACTGTTTAAATTGCCAACAAAAGACATCTCATTGACAGCTTCTTAGAAAAAAAAACAGCATACAGACCCCCTACAAAGGTTGCCCAAAATACATGGCAAACACATTCATTTGCTGTCAATTTTATCCAATTTCTTGGAAAAACGAACACTTCAAAGTATTTTCTGAAGGGCATAGTGAGACTTATGAAGATACCATTTTTTTGCCACAAGTTTTTGAAAAAAGGAAAGAAAAGGAAAATACTTTTTTTTACATAAAGTTGTCAATTAATCAAATATGTCTAACACACAGCAAAGGCATACTTAGACTTAGAGCTGAAAACAAATTCTGCTACTTCTTCTGAATATGTTGATACCATATGTGTGAGACTTTTTTACAGTCTAACCACATACAGAGGCCCAAAACCTGGGAGCATTAGGTACACATCTAACTTTCTGACTACCTATCACATTTTTAGAGGCCAAGGAGTGCCAGGACAGTAAAAACACCCAGAAAATTACCATATTTTGGAAAGCAAACACCCAAGGTATTTTCTACGAAGCATGAGGAGTCTTTTGACACTAATTTTTTCCGACAAGTTTTTGGAACATGGGGTAGGTAAATTAAAATGTATTTTTTTACACAAATTTGTCAATTAGAAAGATATTTCTAAAACACAGCATAGGCATACTAATAAATACACTCAAAAGCACATTCTGATGCACCTCTTGAGTTTGGATATACAACATGTGTGAGACTTTTTCAGTGTTTGAACTGATTATGTACCCAACATTGTATCTTGTGTATCACAAAAATCAACCAACACTGTATAGAAAAAAATGATGGATGCCTCTGTACTAGTGTTCTTAGAATATAGCTTAGTGTAGCTTTACCTTGAGCAGTCCACATTCTGAAAAAACAAGTAGGCCTAACCTACGGGTACTTGGTTATCCCCATAACACAGTGCTTCATTGTTCACTGGCCAAGAAGTACAGAGGGCTGAGCAAAGGTTCTTGTGATTGGCATGCAGTTGTCTGCAGAGGATGGGTGGGGCTGGTGTCTTGCAGCAACACAGTCAGATATACATGGATATACTCTCCAGGATTTTGCCCTTATGGGAGAGCCTTTTTGACCCTTGTTGACTCAGGGGTCTTACTATTGAGGTGAGCAGCATAGAGTGTCTTATGGTGGAGGATACACTTTTGTGACAGAATTTCAGTCTTCATTGATGCACAATGTTACTTTATTTGGAATCCTGATTGTATCTTTTCATGAACTTCTCATGAACTTAAAAAAAAAAAAAAATATATATATATAGTGATAATTGGAAACTGCACTATTCTTTGTTTTTTAATTGCCTGGGGTTTTTGTAAATTTGCCTGGAGTGTTGGAGTGTTCAGCAACTGTTAGATTATATTTCCATTTTTTTTGCACTGGTATAATTTCATTTTATCAATCTTATAGCCTAGGCCATCTTTATGTAGAGCAACAGTTCTTTTTTTCAGAGCCTCAGAGAGTTATTTGCCATGAGATGCCATGTTGAACTTCCAGTGACCAGTATGAGAGAGTGAGAGTGATAACACCAAATTTAACACACCTGCTTCCCATTCACACCTAAGACCTTAGGGTGTACTCACTTTTGTTGCCAGCGTTTTAGACATTAATGGCTGTGTAATGAGTTATTTTGAGGGGACAGCAAATTTACTCTGTTATACAAGCTGTACATTCACTCATTTACATTGTAACAAAGTATAATTTCTTCATCGTTGTCACACTTAAATCTTCAGTACATTTTAGACAACTAAAGTCATTTTAGTCAACTAAAATCTAATGGGTTTAGTTAAATTTAGTTAATTAAAATGATTTTCTTTAAACATTTCTGTAGAATTTACAAGCTCATTATATACTCCTGGAGTAAAAATCTAATAACATGTTATTATTTATGGTATTAGGTTTGAAAAAAAACACAGACACATATTTAGCCATTATGTGAAGAGAAAGTTCACGTGGGTAAACGTCCCTCCCTCATATTTTCATTTGGTTTTTATTCATTGCCGAAAATTTAAATTGATGTTCATCATAGTTTTAGTCAATTGACGAAAATTCTAATTTATTTTAGTTTAGTACTAGTCATCACGGTAAACATGCCTCTAACGAAAATTATGATGAAAATATTTTCATCAACGAAATTAACACTGTTTATAGCATGTCCTGGCCATAGCTGAGGAATACAGTGATATATGGCAAATAAGGTGTGTGGACCAATAAGGCCAAGTAAGATTTTACATTCATTAACTGTGATGGATTTCCACTCAAAAGAATGGGAATAAACAGAATTGGGATTACTGGTGATGTACTGCTGGGCAAACAGAATACATTGGTCTACAACTGAATTGAATAAGTCCTCAGTGAAAAACAAGTAAAAAAACTCAAGAGTTGTACAATTTTCTGTTTCTACCTGAATGTCTGGTTGATTTGTAAATGGGGGGATGATTGGGGCTGCTAAAGAAGAGGGAAGCCATAAAGCATGTCAGTGTATATGCATCATAGTGCATATACGCTGACATGATAGTGCGAGTTACTGCGATGCAGTGCTATTCAGAAGAATGGCACTGCATCACCTTAGGACAGTCCAGTGGTATAAAAGAGCCCATTATTTATGCCATGCTGTATGCTACCTATTCTGAATTGCATTATAGAAAGAAAAAAATGAGTTCAGTCTAGTGTGTTTATACAAAGACACCAGAGTACTGCGGAAGAGGGATCATCCTCAAAACGTGTCAGCATCTGCAGGCCTCGTACCTCCATTTGGGGTACGGTGGTTCTGGTTGTTTCCTTTGTGATATGAGACAAGCCCTTTATACAGTTTGTTTGTAAGTATAATATACTACTTTTATCATTTTAATAAATGGTGTGTTTGGATAAATCCACTAGGCTGATCAGTCCCCCTTTTCTATTTTTTTCTATAATGCAGTGCATATGGATCACCTCTGTCTGAGGAAGGGAGCAAGGTCTAGTGGACACCATATAGTGGATGCTACTTCTGTGGATTCAAGATAACTGTAATGCCCCGTACACACGGTCGGATTTTCCGATGGAAAATGTCTGATCGGAGCGTGTTGTCGGAAATTCCGACCGTGTGTGGGCTCCATCGGACATTTTCCATCGGATTTTCCGACACACAAATTTGGAGAGCAGGAGATAAAATTTTCCAACAACAAAATCCGATCGCATCAATTCCGACCGTGTGTGGCCTGTTCCGACGCACAAAGTGCCACGCATGCTCAGAAGAAATTCCGGCACGGAACAGCTCGTACTGGTAAACTTAGCGTTCGCAATGGATACAGCACTTTCGTGCTGTATCCATTGTCAAAAATGGTTTAATACAACGCACTCTCTTCTTCTTTATAATGTGCGAAGAATTAAGTAGTTTTGCTGCTCATATTCACACACTTCTCACAAAGTTTTTTTTTTTTTTTTTATTGGGATTCCCTGAATATATTGTTAGCTGTCACATCTGACAGAATGTTTTTTTAATTTTTGGGGGGATTTTAAGCCTTTTTTTTTTGAGATTTAATGTTTGTACTTTTTCCAAGGCTGATCTTTGTTCAATGTTATTTTTATTTTTACTCAGGAATATTTTTGTGTGTGTTTTGTGTGTCAAGTTACCACAACACCATTGATATCTTTTATTATTTAATCTCAAGGAGATTGTTTGTTGTTGGTGTCCCTTGTTAATTTCACATTGTATTTTTGAAATGTACCTGAATCCTCACAAACAAACTGTCCTTTTTGAAGTAAAACACATAGGAGAGTATAATTCAAAACAAAAATACTTTATTAAGGGCTCAGAACCAAACAAAGAGGGAGGCAACACTGGATCAACAGGAGAAATTAGCGAAGCCTGGGACCCCCACGGCAGACATCAATTCTTGAACATCAAAATTGGTGGCCTGAGGAGTCCATATGTAAGGGAGGGCAGTCTGGTCCAGAATTCAAAGAGATCTGGAAAGCAGCAGATGACATGTGTGTCCCCAGGCTGTGGTACCACAAGAGGCTGCATCTTTTGGCCGACCAGACTGAACCCAGGGTCCTCAATTTCTGGTCTTCCTTACAGGCTTCCTTCCCGGCTGTGGCTGTGCAGTTGGAGATATGGCAGGAGGAGGAGTAGGGCCTGGAGGAGGAGGAGGACTGGGAGGACCTGGAGGAGAAGGAGGAGGAGGAGGACCTGCAGGAGGAGGACCATCGCAAAGGTGTGTCTGAGCTGTCATTTGGCCCCTCATACCTTTCTTAAGAGCCTCCAATATGAGCAACTCACACATGACTTGTTGTCCCTCCTCCATCCTCTGCATTTTATAGGCAATGATGGCAGCAATGTCCTCCTCCACGGTGTGTCGTGCTCCCAGGACCTCTGTAGCCCTTCAAAAGAGTCCTCTGCCAGCCTCCTCTAGGGCACTCCTCCTCCTGCCACTTTCTCGTTCCAGGGGGGGTGAAGGGACCTGCAGATCAGCCAGCCGGCTCGGCCCGGCCACCTCCTGGCTGAGACTTCCCTGTGTATGAAAAAAGGGACATGGTTTTAGTTTTTGCTTCATCAATCACAATCCTAAATTAGTACTCCCAACTAACATCTAGTTAACATCATTGATTGGACAAGCAGAAATATTTAGAGGAATGCTATACCTGGCTCAATCTGGGCTCCTCCACATGTTGCCTGGAAGGCCCAGGTTAGGCGCCAGAAGCCTCAGCCGGGGGGGAAGGAAGCGTGGAAGGAAGACTGGAGAGGGATGGCCTGGGTTCAGTCTGGCCTGCCAGAAAATGCAGCCTGTCGTAGTACCACATCCTGGGGACATAGATGTCATCTGCTGCTCCGGATCTCTGTGAATCCAGGACTTTCTTGCGCTCCCTTAGATATGTACTCCTCAGGCCACCAATTAAGATCTTCAAATAGGTGATGTCTGCCGTGGGGATCACCTGCTTCACAATTTCACACAATTGCTCCAGTGCTGCCTTCCTCTTTGCTTGGTTCTTGTAATGTGGGTGTTTAATCTCCCACAGACATGGCAGCTCCCTTAACATATCAATGAATATTGACATGAAGTCATTTTCTTTCACTAGCATATCCATGTTCACTGCAAGACACAACACAAGACAAAGCCTAATGTCAGACAAAACTCTCCTAATCTTGTTACAATATAGGCCTCAATGTAGAAGCAGTATAGGCACAAGTTTGTCTCTTACCTTCGTTCTTACGATCGGCGCGTCCAATGCTCCTTCCTCCGCTCAGAGATCGTATGTAATACGCAAGTGTGTTACGCTTTATATACACTGCGCATGCGTGTAACTCCGCCCGCCCCTGATGTTCTTTCTATTCTATTCCCCGCCCCTTTTCGTTCGGCGCAGTGGGGGAAGAGCACATGGCGGAGTCACAGCAGGTGCATGATAATTACAGGAACGAGGAGAAGGAGGAGGAAAGCCCGGATCCGGACACATCCCGATTCAGAAGGAGCAGATTTAAGGCCACAAATATGTCCTTTGGGGAGATGTTGGAGATGGTCGACGTCCTGAAGAAGGCCGACTATGACGGAAAGTATGAGCCTTAACCCAACCCCAATATCAGAAAGGCCAAGATCATTGCGAAAGTGGTCAAAAGTCTTCACCAGAATTTCGGGGTACGACGATCGAAAGATCAGCTCAGGAAGCGGTGGTCAGACCTGAAATTAAGAGAGCCAGAGCAGTACAGAAAGATCCAGAGAGTGCTGCAAAAAAGTAAGTAGTTGTGCTGTGTTCCTATTCTTTTTGTCTTTATTATGTTTGTGCTGCTCCATATGCTTTTCTTAATTGTACAGTTTAAAAGGGCAACTTTAATGTTCATGAGCCCATTATTCGTTCGTATCAAACATTTTTCTTTCGGCCTCTAAAACACCATTGTTTAGGCCATATGCATTTTCCCGCATTTTTTAGGGCCTACTTGGATGCCAAATATTTGTTTGTGTAGATGGGTTTGTTACTAGAATGAAATGCAAACTAGATTGTGTGTAAGGAGAGGACACTGAGCAGCTGTTTTCACATCTGGACACTGGAGCACTAGTGTGGGACACAAGAACACCATTTTTATTAGGGGGGCCACACAGGTGCTCCAGTGTATACTATAGGGGGGCTACATCTGTGAAGCTTGTACTAAACAGGTAAAGTATTGCAGCTTGACAAAGGACAATAAAAAAAAGAAATCTTGGAACTCGGCTAAAATTGACAATTGTACCCCACTTCCAAGCAATGTTTCCTATTTCTAGTTCTGCCATCAAATATCTGTGTGTTAATTATACCATTTTTGTTTTACATAGGGGAGAAACGACTCGGAGGACACCCCTCATCCGAGGAGACCACAGACCCCCTACCTATGGAAGAAGGTGAAATCCCCCCAACCCAAGAAGAGCAGGAGGAAGAAGAAGATGTGGTGGAAATTGGCACCACAACAGGTGAGTGTCTGTGACCACAGACTCAGGTAAGAGATGGATGGTGGCAGATTTATGATACCTGTTTTTGTTTGGTTTCTCTCTTTTTAGGTGATCGTGATGTTAGGGATCGAGATCCTTTCACATCAGAAAGTGCCCAGATCCTGATTGGGGAGATCATGGGGTGTAATGTAGAATTGCAAAACATCCAGAAAAAAAAAATGATGTGATTCAAAAAAATAATAACATCATTGATGTTTTGGGGCGAATTTAAAACCCCACAAAATCACTTTTTTGATTGTGGTCCAATGTTTTAAATCTTTTTGCAATGTTTTGAAAAGCCAAATTTGGAGGATGCACACAGTGTGCCAACATGTGCTTTCTGCCATCATGGGAGATCAATGGACGCGTTTTGGGGGTGCAACCCCTTCATCAATAATAAAGTAGCTGAGAGGAAGGGCTTGCTCCCGCAAAACACGTCCCTTGATCCCCCGTGATGGCAGATAGCACATGTTGACATTCGCAAATTGGTGTGCATCTTCCAAATATGGCTTTTGCAGGGGTGATTTCCCCCCATCTGAACGCAATATCAAACACAGTTCCTAAATACTGATGTCTGATATTGCCTTCAGGTTTTACCTAATGTGAACTTTGTAAGTTCAAGTTTTTTGTCTTTCTTGTTGGTTTTACACAGGCCTGTTTTATCGTAAATGGACATTTCTATTTTTGATAATGCCACCCCAAAAATTGTTATACAACAAACATGTTGGTTTGTTTTAAAAACCTTTGGTAAATGCACATGTGATTGTGCAGGTATAAAAAAGTTGGTTAATCAAGAATGTGTGGATTATTGTCTCAACACTACAACACTTTTGGGGTGATGTAATTGCTGTTTTCAGCGAAAATGGGGGTTATTTCCTAAGGGCAAATCCTCTTTGCACTACAAGTGCAGGTTCAGTGCAGTTGCAAGTGCACTTGTAGTGAAATGTGTTTTTGCATTTGGTAAATAACAGCCAACAGTGCTTTGTATAAGGTTACACAATCACGCCATTTTCTGCACTCAGCACATTTCTGTCAGGGTCAGCTAAAACAAACACAAGCAGTAAATGTCCACCAAGAATTTCTTTTTTTTTATTATAAAAAGGCTTCACATATTTGCTGGCATATTGATGGCCCCCCTACCCGCAAAGAACTCCAGGTAGCGTAACCGGACATCACGGGCACTCAGGGAGGGCAAGCCAGGACGGCCGCTTTCAAGCGCCGTCAGTGTGTTTTCATGTATCATTCCGGCCTCAGGCCCAACTGAGCCAGCATAGTTGGCCGAATGTTTCCTTAAAAAGTTATGGAGAATACAGCACGCCAGTATAATGTGGTTCAGTTTATGCTCCATATGGATGGGTGTCAGAAATAGGCGGAACCGGCTGGCCAGGATTCTAAATGTGTTCTCCACCACTCTTCGTTCTCTGGCCAGCCGGTAATTAAAAACCCTCTGTTCCGGGGTGAGGGTCCTTATCAGGAATGGCCGCATCAGGTGGTCCCCCAGTGCAAACGCTTCATCAGCAACGAACACGAATGGGAGTCCTTCCACATTGTCCTCTGGAGCTGGCAAGTCCAAGCTGCCATTCTGGAGACGCCTGTAGAACTCCGTCTGGGCGAAGACTCCACCATCGGACATCCGGCCATTCTTCCCCATGTCCACATACAGGAAGTTGTAATTAGCCGACACCACCGCCAACATCACTATACTATTGAACCCCTTATAGTTGAAATAGTACGACCCCGAGTTGGGTGGTGGGACGATGTGGACGTGTTTCCCATCAATTGCCCCTCCGCAGTTAGGAAAGTCCCAAAGTGGGAGGCCACAGTCTGCCATTCCTGTGGCATGGAATGAAACTGTTGAGGAAAAAAAATAAACATTACTATTTTTGATCAGAAACATGGCAAACAGATTAGGCACAAACATTATGGGGCAACCTCCAGATAGCATTTATTAAGGGGAATTTAACAACGCCAAAGTATAAGGTACACCTATCATATTCCCCCTCCCCCCCTCTCATGGGCCATTTCTAACATTATGGGGTGTGTGGAAATCTTGGACAGGTAACCCTCTTCACTTCATTGAGAGATGAATGCCTAAATAATGGGTATTACTTGGAACAGCCCCTCCTTAGTTACAGTATTGGCAGCCCACTGGACAGGTAAGAAGTGTCATAATACAAAGATATAAATACACACTGTACACATTTGAGGACATTTGGACATTCTGCTATTACCTTTCAAGATAATAATACGATACAAAAACTTTAAACAGTACCATTTGAAAGTATACAGGCAAGCCCTTGCACTACATGCTTTGGGGAATTCATCCATAAATCTGAGCACTAAAGAGATGGGTATAGTGTGTATGGGTTTGGCAAAGTCAGCAGATAGATGATTGAGGATAGATAGAGAATTGGGATCAGCTGACTTAGCAGTTGGGGGAGGAAGGGTTACTAAAAATTATTTGGGGACACCACCAAAAAAAAGCCTCTGGCACTCTGCCATAATTTAAAGCAAAAATAACATTTCAAAACACTTTAGGGGGTGTTTGGTGTAAAGCACTACTATGGAGCTGAAAAAATACATTGTTAAGTGACTACATGAGGTGAATATAGGGCCAGGAGACACCATGCTGTGGAGGTAAGTGAAGGCAAATATGTATGAAGGACCTAAAATAATAATTACATAAAAATCCAGCATGCATGAGGACAAAGGGGACATTCACAGCATATTACAATCATGGTAATTAGGGAATGAGGAAAGAAATACAATATATTAGCAAACATTAAATAAAATGTGATATTAAAGGATAAAAATCTTACCTTCATATACTCCTTCTGCAGGACCTGAATGATGGCAGAACAGGTCTCTGGGATAATGATCCCCAGAGCCTGGGGGGAGATGCCTGTCGAGAACTTGAGGTCCTGCAGGCTTCTCCCTGTCGCCAAGTACCGCAGGGTAGCGACCAACCTCTGCTCCGGAGTGATGGCTTGCCTCATGCAGGTATCCTGCCTGCTTATATAAGGGGTCAGTGAAGCCAACAAACGGTGAAGCACGGGGTCCGTCATCCTGACAAAGTTCCTGAAATCATCAGGATTATTCTCACGGATCTCACGGAGCAAAGGCATATGAGAGAACTGGTCACGCTGAAGCAACCAATTCTTGGTCCATGAACTCCTCCCCACCCTGTTCATGGACTGGACTTGTGTCAAGGTCAGGACCCCAACACCAAGCCCCCACACAGCACGAACTCTATGAGGAGTACGCATACGCAACATGGCTAGAAAATGGTCGGCTGCTCAGAACCAAGTAACAGAACGCACTGAAGAACAGCAAGGCCTGTGAAGAGCAACCTGAAAAACAGTAACGAACAAACAAGAATACAATGACTAATTAAAGTCACGCGGAACTTGCTTGCACGCACTGAAGAGCAGATACAAACCCACAAGCACAAACTGAACGGCAGAAAACGATCTGAAAGCCACGAGTCTGAAAAAGCACGAATCGTCTCTCACCAAACTTTTACTAACACGAGATTAGCAAAAGGAGCCCAAAGGGTGCCGCGCTTGGTTCTGAACTGGCCTTTTCTAGTCTCGTCGTACGTGGTGTACGTGACCGCGTGGTTGGCGATTGGAAATTCCGACAACTTTGTGCGACCGTGTGTAGACAAAACAAGTTTGAGCCAAAATCCGTCAGAAAAAATCCTAGGATTTTGTTGTCGAAATGTCCGAACAAAGTCCGACCGTGTGTACGGGGCATAAGATAGAGAACATATACCTTCATCTCACTTTATTTTTCTTACAAACTTGAGCACAGAAGCTGGATTTGTTAACTTATTCTGCATTGCCTGTTTCATTATGTCATGCTGAATAATCAGTATTCTTTACTGCTTCATTCCATATGCCATGCTGTAGGTTCTCTATTTTAAAGCTCCTCATTCCATATGCCATGCACACTCCCTCATTAAGTGTTATTTTTAAATAATGTACTCCCTGGTTGAAAAAAACTCACACCCCTTTCCTGTATAATCTCTGGAAAATCACCACTGCCTCCTCTTTAGTCCTTTGTCACCTGTGCTGATAATTAGGGTGTTGAACAATAATATTTTTTGTATGTTGGGGGCCCATTAAAATTTTTGCTATGGGGCCCTGTGATTTCTAATTCACCCCTGATGACATCTCATGGAAGTGTTTACTTTCTGTAAGGAGACAGCACCAGATTAAAGGTGGTTATTGCACTGAAAGCTGCCTTTTTATTTTAACTATTGTTGAGCAGTTTAATACATTTTTTTTCAGAAAGTGGAGTTGGCCTTTAAAATCTATTACTTAAAGTGACACTAAATCTTATTTTTTTTTTTTAATAACAAACATGTCATACTTACCTCCACTGTGCAGCTTGTTTTGCACAGAGTGGCCCCGAGCATCCTCTTCTGGGGTCCCTCGGCAGCTCATGCAGCTCCTCCCCGCATTAGATAACCCCCTGGGAGAATCGCTCTCCCAGGGGGTTAACTTGCGGGTGCGCTCCCGAGTTATTCATTCAGCATCCATAGACGCCGAATGCATGACTTGGCCCGCCCCCCGGTGCCTGGGTCATTGGATTTGATTGACAGCAGCGGGAGACAATGGCCGTGCTGCTATCAATCCATCCAATCAGGACCCAAGACACTGGCTTTTGCTGGTGTGCTCGCCCCCGGGGCGAGATAGAGGGGGTACAGGTAAGTAAAATGGGGGCCAATAGAATGCATAAAGGTGAAAAACCTCAAAGGTTTACAACCCCTTTAAACAATAAGTTCATGTTATAAACTGCAATCAGAGCTAAAACAACAAAAATGTGAAAGACACATTACAAGTGGATAAAAAAATAATTTATAGAAATAAAAAACACTACATGTAAAATACTTATTTTTCTTTTCTTTAACCTGCAATTTGTTGCAGGATCTCTTTAATACGGAGTGTGCCCACTTAATAGACCAAGGAACTACAAAAAATTACAAAATAAGAAGTAATGTGTGAAACCACCAAGTATAAATGGAAATAAAAAAAATCAAGAACTTTTTGAAAAAAAAAAGGTAAACATTGTAGGCATGCTGTGTTTCTTATGAATGACTGTTTATTGGCAAGTAAGGATTTCTGGTAGGCTTACAAATGTACATCCGCATTGTTTATTCTTTAGATAATTACAGAACACAAAGCTGAAAGGTTTGCAAATCGTTTAATAAAAATGTCAAAAAACCTGGCATGGACAAAATATCAATTTTAGGGGTCATCTAGATCCTAAGCTCAAAACAAATAATTACAGTCAAGTACTGTCTTTCATTCTGGTTCCATACACTTAAGTATTTTAATCCTCTGTAAACATAGTATAAGTCTACTTGCTCACATTTTGCTATTAAGGGTAAAAGGCATGTTAGGTGCTAGTGTTAAAAGCTAGAACACTTTCTTAACAGTGAGGGCTTATTCACACCTGTGAATAGGGACCCGTTTGTGCCCAGGGTCAATCATCTTCCCTAGCTAAGGTTATTGCTGGATATTCATATACATGTGAACAGTGACAAACTGTCGCGGTTCATGTCAGCCTTTAATTGCTTGTATAGGCTTCCTGGTCACAGCTGTTCACACACACACCTGTAATGTTGCGTACACACGGCCGGACTTCCCGACAGAAAAAGTCAGATGGGAGCTTTTGGTCAGACATTCCGACCGTGTGTATGCCCCATTGGACTTTTTCTGTCAGCAATTCCGACGGACTCAGATATAGAACATATTCTAAATCTTTCCGTCGGAAATGCAGACGGAGTTTAGCCCATTGGCAAGTCCGCTCGTGTGTACGCGGCATTAGTCTTGCTGCAGGAATCTGCTAAACCCCTTCAGCCTTTTTGCAGCCACTTATATGCATTCATTCCACCCATGACTGCATGGCATTTATCAGGCCGATTTTCCTGGTGGTGACAATACAATCTCTGCATATCTGTCCTTTTTCAAAGCCAACTTTCAAGCTTTTTTCAAAAAAAGTTCATTGGAAGCTGACAAGCTCCAGGTTCTTTATGTTTTATACATCTTTTTTGGGGGGACAGATTGGGATTTAATTCTGTAGTAAATCTGGATACATCCTTTTTTTTGTTTTTTGTTTTTATTGGAAATAAATAATGGAAAATTAGAAGATAAAGCATTTTCCTGTATTTTTTCCTAACACAACATTTACAACATTTTTAAAATGGCATTGGAACAAATAGCTGTTATCCAAGTGCAATTTTAAAATGGCACTAGAGACCCAAGTGGATAAAACTATTGTTCATCATGGAGCAGGTCTTTTAATGTGGTTTAATGGCAGCAATAAAAATGCAGAATGCCTTTAAATAAAATACAACAAAGAAATAGTTTGGACTTTTCAGGCATTCCGGATACTAGATTGTATTGAAAATACAAATTTTATTTATCACATAGGATGTTGGCATTTGGTTGGGAGGGGGAGACACTCAATGTTTTTTTGTATTTTAAATAACATGTTTGGAGATGTCTTAAACCCGCACATGAAGTTGCATACTAATATGATGTACAGTACTCCAGCAGAAGTGATATTTACAATAAAAATAAAATTGCAGATAAATGATTGTTCCTGGCTTGCGTCTTTCTTTTTTGGCATAAGGTCCCCCTCAAAATCCATACCAGACCCTTTTTTTCTTAAAAGGACAGTACACATTGATACAAAAAGTACAATTTTTTCTTTACCTTACTTTGTGTACTGTACCTATATAAAAGCCAGATTCTTGGAGACTGAAAAGAAAATATCTCCACAGTACCACATCCCACTAATAATAACTACAAAAAGCTGACAGCAAACAGGACTTTTAAGGGGCCAAATGAACACAAAAGGAATTAAAAGCATTAATTTATTCAAACATCTAAAGTCACAGTCACAAAAAAAGGGAAAAAAAAAAGAAAAAAAAGGGGGGGAGGGCATTATGGCTCATCAGTTTGTGGAAAAAGAGCCTGGGCGTTGTAATAGTCAATCGGTTAATATTTATAAGAAGCATTTGTAACTGATAGATTCATTTAGGCCCTGATGTTTTATAGCATGCAATAAATTATTCCATCTGGTTGCTCGTTGAAGCAACTGCTTGTCCACAGCCCTACCACATACATGCATAGGGATGTATTCAAGACTCCCTATTTTGGTAGAATGAGCATGGTTGATGATTGGTAAGAGGATGGTATGGCTCTAATAACCTATATCAAAGTGTATGTGCACCGATTTGATGATGTGTATATTGATTATGCAATTTTACTCATACAGTGTACTTAGCAGCTATGCATATCTCCCGAAGAAGCCTAGGAAGGTGAAACATGTTGAGAGTAGCTCTTTTTTGTTAATGAAGAGAAGCACCTGCTGAACTATGCTCTGAAATTGTGATCATGTAGCCAGATTTCCCTTATTGTGATTTTAAAGATGTATAAATACATTAATGCTTTTAATTCCTTTTGTGTTCATTTGGCAGCTTGAAAGTCCCATAGGCTCTGATCTTTTTGTACTTAAAGCAGACATTCAGTCATTTTTTCAACTTTCCATCTATTAAATCTTCTGCCCTTCTTGTTTTAACTTTGGATAGTAAAACATTTTGTTTCTGCCAGTAAATACCTTATACAGTCCACTTCCTGTTTCTTTTCTGGTAAAAAGCTTAGTCTTTTGACATCATGCACAGCTCTCTCTCACTCTCAAGACTGACTTTGCCAGGAAGGGAGGGGGGATGAGTCACAAGAGGGCCAATGAGAGCTGCAGGGCTGCAGTTAAAATGGTTGCAGCCAGACTCAGTGGAGGGAGATTTCTGCAGCATATTTGGCAAGTACAGAATCACAGTATATATAAAATAATATGCAATGTGGTTGGAGGGAAGCTTCAGAATGGCAAAGATGTAGTTCCTCTTTAAAGTGCTTGTAAACCCCATTAATGAAATCTGACCTGTAGTGTTTACCTATCTCTCTCCAAAGCTCTGAGTTCTGTGTCTTTCTGCTGCTCCGTTCTTGTCTATTTAGACTGCATCTCTGTAAGTTTGTATCTTCGATCCTCTGCCTATGTGGAGGGGAGGGGGTGCCTCACCTCCAATCAGCTCACACACAGTGTATGCCCAGACTCCACACCCACTGCTGAATGAAGAAGAAAGATAAGTAACACGATGTGCACTTTCTGAAGAATGTAGAAAGGGAAAGACTGCAGATATACATGGAAACTTATGTAGGGAAATATGTTTCATCTATGTGTATCACCTGAGTCATCTGAGGCTGTTCACTTCACTAGGTATAGGAGAGGGTTTACACACAGGAATATTGTACACTACTGTTTGTGTATGCTCTGTCAGCTCAGTTAGAGAGAAAAGGGGCAATTAATTTGCTCTCTATAGAGGGGAGTCCATGCATAAGAGTTCAAATGCAGCAGGAAGTGTGTTGATGGTTACAGGTGGGCTGACTCTGGATGGCTGCCGGCTCAAACAGACTAGAAGAAAAAAAAATGTTATATTGGATAAAAGTTTAAAGTAAGGGGTTAATTTCCATCCCCTCATTCAATCCACTGGGCGTAGAACCATCCAGTCTGTAAATCCAGTAAGATTCCTGTGGGCACAGGCGTTTGTAGCGTTCTGCTGCTGGAAAAGTGTTGGGTATGGCTTTGATTACCCAAACTTTAAAATCATGGGAGGAATGATTATGATGAATAAGGAAATGTTTGGGGACACTATGTTTGTCTGACCCTGCGTCCACCAGACGCCTGTGTTCCCCAAATCTTTTACGTAGAGTACGGATCGTTTAGCCTACATATAATAGGCTGCACGGACAGGACAGACAGTATATCACAAACTCAGATTAGCATGTGTAAAAATCGAATAATGAATATGTGTAAAAAGGTAAAACATATTCATTACCGGATTTTTACACATGCCCACCAACAGAGGTTTCCTCCTTTTTCTCTTCTGTAAAGTCGCTTTCCTCAGATTGCATACCTCTCATATAACAATCCACATATTACTCCTGCAACACCTTCCTGCTATTTGAAAGTATCATTCCTCTTTAGATGTAGACTAGTCAATGACTGTTCATGTAATGCCCTGTACACACGATCGGACTTTCCGCCAACAAAACCATGGATTTTTGTTCAAAGGATGTTGGCTCAAACTTGTCTTGCATACACACGGTCACACAAATGTTGGCCAACAATTACGAACGTAGGAACGTGGGAACGTGGTGACATACAAGAAAAAGGAAGTTCAATAGCCAGTACAGCTGCTTCTGCTTGATTCCGAGCATGCGTGAACTTTTGTGCGTCGGACTTGTGTACACACGACAACAAAGTCCGACAACAAAGTTTTGTTGGTGGAAAATCCGACAACAAATGTTTGATGGAGCATACACACAGTCGGACTTTCAGCCAACAAGCTCACATCCAACATTTGTTGTTGGAAAATCCGATCGTGTGCATGGGGCATTAGAGTTGTATTCGAATCCTGTACAGTTCTTATGTGGTTTCTTATGCGATTTATATGTTTTTATTTTATTCAAGAATCAGTTTTCAATAAACATTAAACAGTAAATGGGTGTGGGCGATTCCAGCGTACAACTCTCTACATGAAGTAAGAATTATTTGCCCCTCACCCTATCTTCTTTTCTCTCCCCCTTCTCCTATATTATTGATCGTTTCAGGTTTCTGTACTCTTCTCCTCTCTTCTCCCCTTACATAATTCACAGACCCCAGGTGGGGAGGGGATAATCAAGCATCAGACAAGCCCGAGCCAATCAGGCGGAGAGGAGAAAAACAAAAAAAGGAAAAGGGGGGACAGGGAAGACAGTGTATTCTGAAAGCTCCAGAGAACTCCTCTAATCATATACAGTTCACATGAAATTTATGCGTGCATCAAAGGCTTTTCCTTTTATATTCGAAACAAAGCCCTCACAAACTCGGGGGGAGATGAGGACGTGACGCTGTGCAAATGGGGGAGGGGCCTGACCGTGGCACTGAGTGAGAGCATGTGAGGGATGCCCCGGGTGAACCAGCGGGAGAATAGCGGCATGAGAGGCCGTGCTGGCTCCCTGAAAGACAGCCTCAGAGCGGGACACAAGCGCCGGAGCTGGTCAAAGAGAAGTGGGACATCGCAAACTGAAAGCCGGCAGAGGGACAGGAGCTCCAGGTGAGGAAGACTGACCATCGCAGAATGTTTGAGATTGCCCCGGCCGGCCCGCCCGCCTACCTCCCCCCCTCCTCCACCACCCCCACCGCCCCCCTGGACTCAGGAAGGAATGCTAAGGGGGAGAGGTGAGCATAGCAGTGAGAAAAGTGGGAGACATCTGATTCAATGCTGGATAATAGTGGTAGTTGTGAGCAAACTAAACATACTTTATTGACTCTGCATGTCCTCTCTAGTGTTGGCTCGGCTCCCCAGGCAGAGGGTCTCTTGCGTGCTATAGAGTGTCTTTTCCAACTACATACGCCATGAGTGCTAAATACTTAACTGTCTACTGTTTCCTGTGTGTTGAAGTGGCATCAGAATTATAAGCATTACAGAATTATAAGTAGGGTGTTGGAACTGTACAACATCTCTATAACAAATACATAAAAATGGAGTAGGAAAACGGGACAAACACATGTGAACTGGTTGAAAGGTGAATGTAAGCTATAAACAAGCCACAATAAGCTGTTGGTGAACAAAAAAATGTTTTCTAATAAGCATTCTTCCTTCCCTCTTACTTGATTTGATTGTAGCCGTATACCCTGAAAGCTTGTCCTGAAAAATTGTATGTTAGTGCAAATAAAAGAAGTATCACGGACAGTACTCAATTTTCTCCTTCCCTCTTAGAAAGATAAGTAACATCCAGATACATTTTTTGTTCTCTTTTTTGAAATTCTGTCCCGTCCTTTCCCTAACATGTTATGATTTCATTGTCTGCATCTTTCCATCTATCATTTAGGTCTCATTCATTTCATTTCTAAATTTACTATTTTCATTTTAATTTTTATGCTTCATTTTTAATTCTAATTTTAGGTCTATTTGTATTTTTATTTTTATCTTTACTCTCACTCTTATTCTTACTTTTATGCTTATGTTTACATCTATTTGTATATTTTTATTTTTATTTTCATTTTTATTTCAGTTTTATTTTCATATTCTTTTTCTGTCATGTGTATTCCCATTTTTATTTTTATTTTCACATTCATATTTATTTTTATTCCTACTTTAATTTCAGTTTCACCCACATACATTTTTTCCTAAGCTTTTCATTTTACTCCTTTACACATACATACATTTTTTCACATATATAAATATATATATTTCTTTACTTCAGTCTTCTCATTTTCCATCCCAGCTCAGCTGCTTCCAGATCACAGGATAACTTTTAATTCTCCTTCGCCAAAAAATTGTCTTTTACAAAAACCCCTCTTCCTGTTTTTCTCCACCCTTGCATTTTCTCTAGAACAATGTATAATAAGTTTATTTGTATTGCAATGCATTAAAAGCTCTTCTTTGTTTATATGAGCTGGATCTATCCAATCCAGCCTTACACACCAGCGCCTACTCCGTAATTATAATTCCGCCTCCCGATTGGTTGCCATGGCACCACATTAACATCTCCCGGCCGGATATACTATATAAAAACCTCTTCAAAGATGGCCACCGAACTGCCTGATGAAGGAGCATGCATTCTTCAAACGTGCGCTCCTCCCCACTCCCTGACCATCCGGAAGTGACGTGTCCAGCCTCCCCTGAGCCAATTCTGAGAACAGGGAAGCATCCAACAACACATCCAGGAATGTCAGCTGTCTCTCCTTCTGTGAGCAGACCGCCTTCCTCCAGAGTGGATGAACCTCCTATACCTCCTTACATGTGCTGTGATCTCTACGGTCTTGTGAGTTTTAAATCATCTGTCCTACATTAAAATGCTTGTATCATGCTGCACTTAGATGGCGCTGCTCTCTTTTTGTGTATAGGAGAGGGTTTACAGCCACTTTAAGTGTGGGACCCCCCCCCCCCCCGCCCTTTATCGATGATAAGTGTCTAGATTTTGATGGAGATCCAATGATGTTTTTTTTCTGTACACATGGATTAAAAAGGTGTACTTTGCCTTTACCTTACTTTGTTAAGTGTGCCTGTAAAATGTGAGGTTATTTCCAACACTGCCTAGTGTCATTGTTCTGTTTGGATGTACAATTAGTGATAATCAAACTGAAAAGTGCATTATTCTTATTACTTCCATTTCTGTTATCATACAGTATAAAGTCTTGGTTAAAATAAATACTAGCAAAATGTAGTTAAAACCAAATTTCACTCGATAAAAAAAAATCTCTGCCCCAGTTAAAATGAAAAATGCAACTTTCACTGTCCCAAGTTGCCAATTAGTGCAACAAATTTAATGTACTTAAAAAATCAAGTAGTGAGTACCTGGTCTTGATGTCAAGTACATGTAATAGTACAAATAAAAAGTGATCTTGCGCGATAATAAAAATCACTCTAAAACACTGAAAAGAATCCACTAAGGGATAAATAAAGTAAAAATATTTAAGTGCAAGATTGTGATGTCTCCACAAAGAATATATATGTGCAATAAATGTCCAAATGATGTTCAAAATCCTAAAAAAATTGCTCGTGGATAACGAGCAAAGAAGGACCAATAAATAGTGTCCTGCAAAAAGAATAAAGTGCTGGGGGAAAATCCAAATTTAAAAAAATGATGTGCACAGTACATGAATTATATAATGGGCAGATGAATAGTATTATATTGTCCACATATGACTCCACGAATTCCCTCTTCAAACACTAGTCTCACAGAACTCTCACCTTATGTAAATGAAGTAAATTGCATCAATAAGTTAGTTGGACTCTCCATAGCATCCTATTGGGACCTTATCTTGTTTTATACACACTGCTGAAGGAACCATAAGTACTTCTCCAGCTATATAAATCCTCCACTGAGCCATCCTAGTCCACTCCGGTATAGCACCACAGCAAAGGTGGGGGGAAGAAGGAGAAAGAAGGAGAAAGAATGCCTCCAATGATGTAGTAAGTTAAAAACTAGAGATATATTTATTAAGGTGCATTAATTAATTACATGTTATCCTTTTACAGCAACAATTAGGCTGCATTGTACATCTGCCGACACTCAACATACTGACAAGTGGGCACAGAAAAGTGAGTACTTATTGACATGCCTCCAGCCCCCCTAATACTTACCACAACCCCATCTCTATCCAGCGATGTCCACAAGTCCCTCGGCCGCCCGGGAATCTCCATCGGCTAAAACACAGTAGCAGCATCATTGGCTCCTGCTGCTGTCAATCAAACTCATCTAGACAAATCACAAAAGAAGAGAGCACAAAGCCACCCTATTGTAACTTGGCTTTAATATGGTAAAGTTAAAAACACTACAATGGTCAAACTCACATTGTGTGAAGATAGATACAGCAAAAGGATTCCACTGTGGCCGCACTCCTATAACCACCTCAAGATCCTGACAGGGGAAAGGCAGCCGTGAACGTTCAATCCTGGCAGCATATCCGAGGGTATCCACCACCATGCTCGATGTGCAGATCCTAATGCGCATTCGCCCGGTCCATCTGGCGACTTGTCTAATTATCACCAATAGCCAGCTGGACGGCTAAACCAAGCTGTTGATCACCGCACCTGCTAGTTTTTTAATTTGTGTGTGTAATTTTGGTCAATTAAACTCAGTCATTTAGGAGAGAGAGGGGCGGGGCCAGGCCGCAGCTCCATGTCTGAATGGACACAGGGAGCTGTGACTCGGCTTGGGTGCCCACATAGCAAGCTGCTTGCTGTGAGGGCACTCATCAGGAGAGAGGGGCCAAGAGCTCCAGACAGGGACTTAAGAAGAGGAGGATCCAGGCTGCTCTGTGCAAAACCAACTGCACAGAGCAGGTAAGTATGACATATTTGTTATTTTAATAGAAAAAAAAACAAGACTTTGCAATCACTTCAAATGTAAACAATTTTTTCAATAAACTTTTCTGATTTACTAATTTCTGGTCTGATAAATAGACTAATTTTGTTATATATTTTCAAGAAATATAAAACATACCTGTTAATCCATTCAGAAATTCCAAGCTGTCTTGTTTCATTTTTACTTGGCCTCTGTTATCTCAGGGAGTGTAATCAGCCCTCCTAATTCTTATCTTGGACTAAAAAACTATCCCCTCATAATTTTATAGAGGGGGGAGTGATCATGTAGTTTAGCAAAGGACTACCGGACTGGAATGACAGTTGCGTCCTTAAAGGCATAACAAAATAAAGGGTATATATGCATGTATCACAGAAATGCATTTTTTGCCCTGATTTACACTTTAAGATAATAACATGAAGTAATTGGGAACTGAACAGTTCAATTATTATTTGGTATATTTTATTGTGGATAGATAATTACATGTCTTTTTAATGTGTCAGTAACAAGACCACATTAAATGTTATCTGTTTAAATCTTTAAATGCCTTAAAAAAAGCAACAACAAAGAAATCTTTCTCATAACTGAACCAGTTAGCTCTGCTAGTCAGAAGATTAGCTGTTGCAGATTTAAATTAAATAATTCTACACAGCTACAACATCAACTAAAACTAGAGTTCATATATTGAAGTTAGATTTTATTTTAAGCTCATGTAAGACATCCCTTGATTGTCTGTTAAGTAATTTAACCATATATTTCTTCAATTACTGAACAGTAGGAGTCTTCAATATTTCTAAATATATAATATTTATATGATATGCATTTGTTACTGGAGCCACAATCCCACAGAATAGGCAGTTTTACAGTGTTGGTTCCATAGCATGAAAATGCCATACTAGCTAAGTAAACCAATATTGACCATTGGCCGAAAAAGGAATGTAAAGGTACAGCCAACCATGGAATCATACATTTTCAGTCACTTTTCATCAATCTACATTATTGTTTATTTAATCTCTCTTAAATATTAGGGAATACATTTTCTATTTTTAAATTTTGTCTAACTTCAGTCAAACAATGCACTGGTAAGGAGTGGGAAAGTGTCACTTGGAAGTTGGAAAGGAGCAACAGCTTTCCTGGACATTTCGTATAAGACTAAGTATAGGGCTGCTGCCATCCTTCTTGTGCTAGAGGGTCAGGTGTTTTTTTTTCTAAGGACATCAGCTGGTGTCCTAAAGGGCTCAGTCTATCTAGTTCTCTGTGAAGGAAATCTGCTCCTGTTGCTCTAAAGAAAGAAGCTAGTGTGCTGTTAGCTGCTTCTACTACAAAGCCGAGTCCAAAGTTTGCTATATGCAAAGACTTCTGCTTCAGCTTTACAGAAAGGAGTTCACTGACCTCAGTCTGTACATAGTTTCTGTTTTTGAAGTATCCCACTCAATTCCCTTAACCCTATCCATGTATCCAAAAAATAAAAACAGCAAAAACAACACCCTACACTGGTTATTGAGGAAAACTGTGGCTGAGATCATGTGCCTGACTGTGGGGCAATCCTCTTTGGAACCTGGGCAAAATTCAGCAGCTCCTATGTTATTAACCACTAAATAGGGAAGCAAACTGAGAGGTAGGCCTGAAAGGAAAGGAAATATAAACCCAGAGAATAGAAGGTGACCCCCATAAGAGATTGCAAAAGCCGTTGACACATGTGAAGGAATCCGGGGACTAGGAGAAACACTGCAGCAAAGGAGGTAAGGAATTGCACAGACAGAAAAACTACAGGCTAAATCGTGACATGTTTAATTTAATTTGCAGGGTCTTCTTACACTGTTTTTCTGTGTCCAGCTATGCTAGCCATTCACCAAGGCAAAAATATACATCACATTTTTTTCATAATCATCTGTCATCCTCTTCCATTGAAAAGTCTTTTGACTGGAGATCTGGAGTTCCTCCGTAAGTGACAGCTGACAGCAGATTCAAACCAGAAAGCTATATGTTCAGTTCTGTCAGTAAAGATGAGTTATCGTTCACATTTTAGTTTCCTGAAACATTATGTTCTTATTTCCATAGGAGTCTGTATTTAAAAATATCATGATAAACCTGCAGCAAACATTGCAAGTTGAGAATTATTTTATAATAGAAGCCATATGTTATCACACAATTTGATGTGGCACATTGAATAGTCCGGGAGTTTTAAAGGTTGATGCCTTTAGTGGAAAAGGTATTTATGCTGTTTACCTTTTTCTCCAGTGTTGCATTTAGTTGTTTAGGCCCCTTAAATGGTGCTGTAATTAGCAATGAGTAGAACTCTACAGTCATACAGTCAACTCAATTCAGGTTGATCTAAACTGTGTGAATACAATCAGAAAATTGTAATTTCCTGCCCAATCTGTGGACCATTTTACCTTTACATTTTTTTTTTAGTTTAAATCTATTTTAATTAGGAATAGAACATGCATACTAGCATTCACAGTGCTTCACTTTTCCATTTTTTTATGTCACAGCCTTATTCCAAAATGGATTAAATTCATAATTTTACTCAAAATTCTACAAACAATACCCCATAATGACAATATGAAAGAAGTTTGTTTGAAATCTTTGCAAATTTATAAAAAAATAAAAAAGGAAAAAATCCCATGTCCACAAATATTTACAGTCTTTGCCATGACACAATATAGCTCAGGTGCATCCTGTTTCCACGGATCATCCTTGAGATGTTTCTACAGTCCACCTGTAGTAAATTTAGTTGATTGGACATGATTGGGAAAGACACACGCCTGTCTATATAAGGTCCCACAGTTAATAGTGCATGTCAGAGCACAAACCAACCCCTGAGGTCCAAGGAATTGTCTGTAGACCTCAGAGACAGAATTCTATTGAGGCATAGATCTAGGGAAGGGTACAGAAAAATTTCTGCAGCATTGAAGGTCCCAATGGGCACAGTGGCCTCCATCATTTGTAAATTAAAGAATTTTGGAACCACCAGGACTCATCCTAGAGCCAAACTGAGCAATTGGGGGTGAAGAGCCTTATTCAGGGAGGTGACCAAGAACCTGATGGTCACTTTGACAGAGCTCCAACATTTCTCTGTGGAGAGAGGAGAACCTTCCAGAAGAACAACCATCCCTGCAACACTCCACCAATAAGGCGTGCATGGTAGAGTGGTCAGATGGAAGCCACTTCTCAGTAAGAGGTACTCAGTAAAGGACACCTCAAGGATTCTCAGACCATGAGAAACAAAATTCTCTGGTCTGATGAAACAAAGATTGAACTATTTGGTATGAATGGCATGCATCATGTCTGGAGGAAACCAGGCACCGCTCATCACCTGGCCAATACCATCCCTACAGTGAAGCATGATGGTGACAGCATCATGCTGTGGGGATGTTTTTCAGCGGCAGGAACTGGGAGACTAGTCAGGATTGAGGGAAAGATGACTGCAGCAATGTACAGGGACATTCTTGATAAAAACCTGCTCCAGAGCGCTCTGGACCTCAGACTGGGGCTAAGGTTCATCTTCCAACAGGACAACGACCTTAAGCACACAGCCAAGATAACAAAGGAGTGGCTACGGGAAATTTATGTAAATGTCCTTGAGTGTCCCAGCCAGAGCCCAGACTTGAACCCGATTAACCATCTCTGGAAAGATCTGAAAATAGCTGTGCATGACCCTCCCCATCCAACCTGATGGAGATTGAGAGGTCCTGCAAAGAAGAATGGGTGAAACTGCCCACAATAGATGTGCCAAGCTTGTAGCATCATACTCAAAAATATTGAGGCTGTAATTGGTGCCAAAGGTGCTTCAACAAAGTATTGAGCAACGGCTGTGAATACTTATGTACATGGGATTTTTTTCCTTTTTTATTTTTAATAAATTTGCAAAGATTTCAAACAAACTTCTTTCATGTTGTCATTATGGGGTATTGTTTGTAGAATTTTTAGGAAAATAATGAATTTAATCCATTTTGGAATAATGCTGTAACATAACAAAATGTGGAAAAAGTGAAGCGCTGTGAATACTTTCCAGGTGCACTGTGTGTGACCGCTATAGTTGCACAGGGTGCCATACAATGTTTCAAGCTGAACCTCAGGCAGATATAAAATACACAAATGAATGTAGATCCGTATTAATTAATTCATATGTCTAAAGCTGAACTCCAGGCAAATATAAAGGGTGCAAATTAATGCAGCTTTGTATTTTTTAGGGAAACCCTGTCAACAACTTAAAAAAAATTCTAGTAAAAGCACATAAAAATAGGTATTGTAAATGCTTACTTGCAGCATCATTCCTTTCCATATCCTTCCATACAACCGTTTTGTTTTTTTATTTACTTGCAATGAAGTTTTGAACTTGCAAGAAAATGTGACTACTCCAGGAAAAGTTAGTTCCCTAAAAAAAGCCCTTTCCCTCCTTGCACGTCATAGCCATCTTCTCTTCTAGCAGTGTCAAATTACTGTGTGTTCTGGCCCAGATCCTCCACCCCTTCCCTCCTGCCTCTTATTATGAAATAGAGTATGTCTTGAATGACAGCTTTGAGTCTGCTGGGCTGCTGACATCACATCAAAGATGGTGCCCAGCAGCAATTTGCAGGCCTTTTGGATGTCTATAAAAGGGAGGAATTTACTGGTAAATTACATGCATAAAATATGATAAATATGTATGTAATGTATGTATGTAAGGATGAGCTCAGGCATGTACGCAAACAGCAATTAGGAAGTCGGCACTGCGGAGCACTGATCACAAGCAGTAAGATATTGTCCCGATGCGCAGCTGCAGAGAACGCAAAATGTCTCACAGCTTGTGATTAGCGCTTCCCAGTGCCGACTTCCTGGCAGGCTTTGCACGTGCTGTTTGCAAACACACCTGAGCTCATCCTTAGTATGTAATCTTATTGGAAGATTGTTGTTGAAATGAATAGTCTGGTTATAGGGTTTGTTTAATGCATCTTTTTTTTTGTAACATTATATTTTTATTGGAAATAAAGCACACTGGATAAGCATACACAGATGCATAGAAGTCAGAGTCAAGATTATGTATCACGGCCAATTCAAATGGCAACACAAGCCAGTATATTGGTACAACTAAAATGCCACTAGATTGCATTTTTTTTACCTAAACTCCACTCTGTCCAGGGTTGCCAGATCTTCACGAATGTCAGATATTTGTTCAGCCTAATGACAAGGGCTTTTTCATAAGAGAAATTAGTTCTAACTAGTTCTAACCAGGGAGATTACTTCCAAAGGGTTAGGTGCCAAGTGGGATTTCCAGTGTCTTACAAGTATAGTTCTGGCCGCCAAAAGAGTATGGGTGATAACTAGGGACGAGCCGAACACCCCCCCGGTTCGGTTCACGGCAGAACATGCGAACAGACCAAAAATTTGTGCGAACACGCAAACCCCGTTAAAGTGTATGGGACTCGAAGGTGAAAAATCAAAAGTGCTAATTTTAAAGGCTAATATGCAAGTTATTGTCATAAAAAGTGTTTGGGGACCTGGGTTCTGCCCCAGGGGACATGAATCAATGCAAAAAAAAAGTTTTAAAAACGCCATTTTTTCGGGAGCAGTGATTTTAATAATGCTTAAAGTGAAACAATAAAAGTGAAATATTCATTTAAATATCGTGCCTGGGGGGTGTCTATAGTATGCCTGTAAAGTGGCACATGTTCCCCTTGTTTAGAACAGTCCCTACACAAAATGACATTTCTAAAGGAATAAAAGTCATTTAAAATTGCTTGCAGCTGTAATGTAATGTTGCCCCCCCACCCATTACCAGGCCCTTTGGGTCTGGTATGGATATTAAGGTGAACCCCGCACCCAAATTTAAAAAAAGGCATGGGGCCCCAACTCTGAACAGTAGCAGTATACAGGTGGTCTCCGGGTTACAAACAAGATAGGGATTGTAGGTTTTTTCTTAAGTTAAATCTGCTTGTAATTTGGAACAGGTACATTTTCTAAGTGTAGCTCCAGCCAAAAAATCTATTTTTAAGCTTTTTTGATAACAGGGAAGGGTTATCATCACCCCTGTAACATTTGTTTTGCTGTCTGTGCCCCTGTTCAGAAGATTTCACCTCACTTTCTGTCCCAATGAGAATTGGATTTTGAAAATTTTGGGTTGTTGTAGAAACAAGGATTGGTGATAAAGCTTCAGTGGAGACACCTTTTTCCTATATTAACTCTTGCAGGAGAGAATTTCCCTTCCTAGGGGTAGATTTCCTCTCACTTCCTGTTGTCTCCCTCCATTTGTAAGTAGGAGTCGTTTGTAAGTCGGATGTTTGAAAATAGGGGACCGCCCTCATAAACTATACGGCCTGCCCTATACACTCAGCGGAACATGTGCATTAGGTGTTGGTGGTACCAGAACACTGTAAGCCCTCACAGCTACTCTTGGTGGACACTGGAACAGGCCCTGCTGTGAAATATTATATCAAAAATTGTAATTATGCGCCCCTGTTAAACAGGGGCATAAAAATTGGGCCTTAGGCGGTGATGGTGGTGGTGGCAAAACACTATAAAGCCTCACAGATACTTTTGTTGAGCGCAGGAACAGGCCCTGCTGTGAAATATTAGATCAAAAATTGTAATTACGCACCCCTGATAAACAGGGGCAGAAAAATTGGGCCTTAGGAAGTGGTGGTGCCACAAAACTGCAACCCCTCACAGATACTCTAATTGAGCGCAGGAACAAGCCCTGCTGTTAAATATTTCATCAAAAATTGAAATTACGAGTCCCTGTTAAACAAGGGCATAAAAATTGGGCCTTAGGCAGTGGTGGTGGTGCCCTGAACCGAAAATATTCCTAGAAGCTATCATCATTAAGATTAAGGAGGAATAGGATAGTCACTCAGCATAATAGGATAGTCACCCAGCATATGCAGTCTTCAAGGGATCCCACATCCATAGAAAAATCAATGGTTACATCAGAATCAGGTTCTTGGTAGCTGGTGATCCAAGACTGATTCATTTTTATGAATGTGAGCTGATCAATAGAGTCTGTGGACAGGTGCACTCTGTCATCAGTTACAAAGCCTCCAGCAGCACTGAATGTGTGTTCAGAAAGAACGCTGGATGCACGACAGGCCAGTAGCTCAATTGCATATTGAGCAAGCTCTGACCAATGGTCCATCCTCAAGACCCAGTAACCCAGTGGATGCTCTGTTGGAAAGGTCTCCAAGTCTGATCTTGCCCCTATATATTCCTGCACCATGTAATTCAGACGCTGGCGATGGTTGCTGGAACCGATCAGTCCTGGGCGCTGAGGACTGAAGAATTGTCTGAAGGCATCGGTCAGCTGGCCACCTTCTCCACCGCTCTTTCTGTGACTGCACGAAGCCTCAGCAGCACGTTGTCCAGCACCAGGAAATTGTAACCTCCCAGGCTCCGGAAACACATTGCACAAACCTTTCTGCAAGGCCTCCTGAAGATGTTTCATCCTCTGCTCCCTCTGCGAAGGCTGGATAAGTTCTGCAACCTTACCCTTGTAACGTGGATCAAGAAGGATTGCCAGCCAGTAATGATCCCTCTCCTTGATACCACAAATCCTAGGGTCCTTTTGCAGGCTTTGCAGGATCAGGGAGGCCATGCAGCATAGGTTTGCAGAGGCATTAGATCCTGAGTCCTCTGGGTCACTAAGGATCACATGATCCTCAACCATCTCCTCCTAGCCACGTACAACTCCTTGGGTTTCTGGGGACTGCAAACGATCCCTTGAAGACTACTGCTGATGTTGAGTGTTATCCTCCACCTCCATGCTGACACAATCCTCCTCCTCCTCCTCTTCTTCTTCCTGTGTGATCGGCGGGCCTGCAGGAATACTAGTATCTGGATAAAGGGGCCTTGAGAGGTAAGGAAGTCCTCCTCTTCCTCCCGCTGTTCTGCCTCAAGTGCCCTGTCCATTATTCCATTAAGCGTGTGCTCTAACAGGAAGACAAGAGGGACAGTAACACTGATGCATCCACTGTCACTGCTCACCATCCTCGTGGCCTCCTCAAATGGTGACAGGACAGTGCATGCATCCTTGATCAGTAGCCACTGGTGTTGCAAAAAAAAAACAAGCTCCCCTGACCCTGTCCTGGTGCCATACTCACACAGGTACTCATTGATGGTCCTCTGCTGCATGTGCAGCCTCTGAAGCATTGCCAACATTAACTTCCACCTAGTGGGCATGTCACATATGAGGCAGTTCTTGGGCAGGTTGCATACTCTTTGAATGTCAGCCAGCTGAGCACTGGCATTATATGACCATCGGAAATGACCACAGATTTTCCTGGCCTGCCTCAGGAGATCCTGTAAGCCCGGGTAAGAACCGCTGCACCACCAAATTCAGGATATGAGCCAAACAGGGAACATGGGTCAAGTGTCCCTGTTGGAGGGCGGAGAGGAGGTTGGTGCCATTTTCGCATACAACCTTTCCTGGCTGAAGCTGGTGTGGCGTCAACCACCTCTGAGCCTGCCCCTGCAGAGCTGACAGAATCTCTGCCCCAGTGTAGTTCCTGTCCCCTAAGCAGACCAACTCAAGCACCACATGGCATCTTTTTGCCTGAGTGCTTGCATAGTCCCTTGAACGCCTATGGAGTACCGTTGGTTCAGAGGAGAACTCTGTAGAGGAAGAGGCCATAGTGTAATAAATAGAGGAGGGGGTGGAGGAGAGAGCTTTGGCAGAATCACCACTGGCAGAAAAAGCTCCAACAATACTGAACCCTGTCCTGCATCCTTCCCAGCTGCCAGCAGAGTTACCCAGTGCACTGTGAAAGAAACGTAATGTTCCTGTCCATGCCTGCTGGACCATGAGTCAACAGTAATATGCACCTTACTGCTGACTGCCCTTTCCAACGAGGCCAAGACATTGCCTTCCACATGCTGGTAGAGAGCTGGAATGGCCTTCCATGAAAAGAAATGCCATTTGGGAACCTGACACTGAGGTACCGCACATTCCCCAAATTCACGAAAGGGGGCAGAGTCTACTAGCTGAAAAAGCAGCAGTTGCAGTGCTAGCAATTTGGCCAAGCTAGCATTTAGACGCTGAGCATGTGGATGGCTGGGACTGAATTTCTTTTGATGGTTTAGCAACTGGGGTAGGGAAATTTGCCTGCTAAAATCCAGTGTTGGTGTACCACTAGCAGATTGGCTGCAAGTACTTGGGACACCTATTTGTATACCTTCATTTCTCTCAGTGCAGGTTTCTGGGGGGACTGGAGGTATAGAGGGATTGGAGATCCCAGATGATGAGGAGCAAGGAGAGGTCCGCCTTGTTCTTTGATGTGGGTCTTTTAAGTGCTTTTGCAACGAACTGCATGGGAGGTCGTCATATGTCTGGTCAAGCATGTGGTGCTCAAGGGCTGCTGTTTTGGCCATGCTTGATACGCTTCAGACATATGTTGCAAACAGCAACGGTGCGATCTGCTGCACACGTGTCAAAAAAGGCCCACACCAAAGAATTTTTCAAAATATGTGGGGAGTCAGCAGCACCCTGCACCTGCTTAGCTCTGTGGTGTGATGCAATAGGGTGGCTGCCCTTAAGCTGCCCCCTGGAGGGCATCCTGCCTCATTGGAGATGTGCCTCCTCCTCTCTTCTATCAGGCACCCAAGAGGAGTCAGTGACCTCCTCGTCACTGGAGCAAACTTGGCAGTATGCTGCAGCTGGGGGAACATGACTGCCAGTTTCTTGACCTTCTTGGGCACCCCCTCTATCTAGGCTCATGTTACTCCCTTCCTCAACCTGGGTACCATCATCGGAGCCTTCAAATTGCTGCGCATCAAATCGCTGTGCATCCTCCTGCAGCATGTAAAAACAACTATGGTTGCACTGTATGTATTGTGTACACCACCAGGAAAGTAGTAGCAACTGCACTAGGGGTGCACGGTACTGTGTACACCAACAGAAGTGTAATAACAACTATGGGTGCACTGTATGTATTGTGTACACCACCAGGAAAGTAGTAGCAACTGCACTAGGGGTGCATGGTACTGTGTACACCAACAGAAGTTTAATAACAAGTTGACTATGGGTGCACTGTATGTATTGTGTACACCACCAGAAAAGTAGTAGCAACTGCACTAGGGGTGCACGGTACTGTGTACACCAACAGAAGTTTAATAACAAGTTGACTATGGGTGCACTGTATGTATTGTGTACACCACCAGAAAAGTAGTAGCAACTGCACTAGGGGTGAACGGTACTGTGTACACCAACAGAAGTGTAATAAGAACTATAGGTGCACTGTATGTATTGTATACACCACCAGGGAAGTAGTAGCAACTGCAATAGGGGTGCACTGTACTGTGTACCCCAACAGAAGTTTAATAACAACTATGGGTGCACTGTATGTATTGTGTACACCACCAGGAAAGTAGTAGCAACTGCACTAGGGGTGCACGGTACCGTATACATCAAGAGAAGTTTAATAACAACTATGGGTGCACTGTATGTATTGTGTACACCACCAGGAAAGTAGTAGCAACTGCACTAGGGGTGCACGGTACTGTGTACACCAACAGAAGTATCATAACAACTATGGGTACACTGTATGTATTGTGTACACCACCAGGAAAGTAGTAGCAACTGCACTAGGGGTGCACAGTACCGTATACATCAAGAGAAGTTTAATAACAACTATGGGTACACTGTATGTATTGTGTACACCACCAGGAAAGTAGTAGCAACTGCACTAGGGGTGCACGGTACTGTGTACACCAACAGAAGTTTAATAA
This sequence comes from Lithobates clamitans, assembly GCA_037952925.1. Taxonomy (NCBI): domain Eukaryota; kingdom Metazoa; phylum Chordata; class Amphibia; order Anura; family Ranidae; genus Lithobates; species Lithobates clamitans. The sequence goes on along the minus strand of JBBGZY010000097.1, from coordinate 707,760 downwards.
CAAGTTGACTATGGGTGCACTGTATGTATTGTGTACACCACCAGAAAAGTAGTAGCAACTGCACTAGGGGTGCACGGTACTGTGTACACCAACAGAAGTTTAATAAAAAGTTGACTATGGGTGCACTGTATGTATTGTGTACACCACCAGAAAAGTAGTAGCAACTGCACTAGGGGTGCACGGTACTGTGTACACCAACAGAAGAGTAATAACAACTATGGGTACACTGTATGTATTGTGTACACCACCAGGAAAGTAGTAGCAACTGCACTAGGGGTGCACGGTACCGTATACATCAAGAGAAGTTTAATAACATCTATGGGTGCACTGTATGTATTGTGTACACCACCAGGAAAGTAGTAGCAACTGCACTAGGGGTGCACGGTACTGTGTACACCAACAGAAGTATCATAACAACTATGGGTACACTGTATGTATTGTGTACACCACCAGAAAAGTAGTAGCAACTGCACTAGGGGTGCACGGTACTGTGTACACCAACAGAAGAGTAATAACAACTATGGGTACACTGTATGTATTGTGTACACCACCAGGAAAGTAGTAGCAACTGCACTAGGGGTGCACGGTACTGTGTACACCAACAGAAGTGTAATAACAACTATGGGTGCACTGTATGTATTGTGTACACTACCAGGAAAGTAGTAGCAACTGCACTAGGGGTGCACGGTACTGTGTACCCCAACAGAAGTTTAATAACAACTATGGGTGCACTGTATGTATTGTGTACACTGCCAGGAAAGTAGTAGCAACTGCACTAGGGGTGCACGGTACTGTGTACATCAAGAGAAGTTTAATAACAACTATGAGTGCACTGTATGTATTGTGTACACCACCAGGAAAGTTGTAGCAACTGCACTAGGCGTGTATGGTACTGTGTACACCAACAGAAGTTTACTAACAAGTTGACTATGGGTGCACTGTATGTATTGTGTACACCACCAGAAAAGTAGTAGCAACTGCACTAGGGGTGCACGGTATTGTGTACACCAACAGAAGTGTGATAACAACTATGGGTACACTGTATGTATTGTGTACACCACCAGGAAAGTAGTAGCAACTGCTCTAGGGGTGCACGGTACTGTGTACACCAACAGAAGTTTACTAACAAGTTGACTATGGGTGCACTGTATGTATTGTGTACACCACCAGAAAAGTAGTAGCAACTGCAGTAGGGGTGCACGGTACTGTGTACACCAACACAAGTTTAATAACAAGTTGACTATGGGTGCACTGTATGTATTGTGTACACCACCAGAAAAGTAGTAGCAACTGCACTAGGGGTGCACGGTACTGTGTACACCAACAGAAGTGTAATAACAACTATGGGTACACTGTATGTATTGTGTACACCACCAGGAAAGTAGTAGCAACTGCACTAGGGGTGCACGGTACTGTGTACACCAACAGAAGTGTAATAACAACTATAGGTGCACTGTATGTATTGTGTACACCACCAGGGAAGTAATAGAAGCTGCACTAGGGGTGCACGGTACTGTGTACCCCAACAGAAGTTTAATAACAACTATGGGTGCACTGTATGTATTGTGTACACCACCAGGAAAGTAGTAGCAACTGCACTAGGGGTGCACGGTACTGTGTACCCCAACAGAAGTTTAATAACAACTATGGGTGTACTGTATGTATTGTGTACACCACCAGGAAAGTAGTAGCAACTGCACTAGGGGTGCAAGGTACTGTGTACATTAAGAGAAGTTTAATAACAACTATGAGTGCACTGTATGTATTGTGTTCACCACCAGGAAAGTAGTAGCAACTGCACGAGGGGTGCACGGTACTGTGTACACCAACAGAAGTTTACTAACAAGTTGACTATGGGTGCACTGTATGTATTGTGTACACCACCAGAAAAGAAGTAGCAACTGCACTAGGGGTGCACGTTATTGTGTACACTAACAGAAGTGTAATAAAAACTATGGGTACACTGTATGCATTGTATACACCAGGAAAGTCGTAGCAACTGCACTAGGGGTGCACGATACTGTGTACACCAACAGAAGTTTAATAACAAGTTGACTATGGGTGCACTGTATGTATTGTGTACACCACCAGAAAAGTAGTAGCAACTGCAGTAGGGGTGCATGGTACTGTGTACACCAACAGAAGTTTAATAACAAGTTGACTATGGGTGCACTGTATGTATTGTGTACACCACCAGAAAAGTAGTAGCAACTGCACTAGGGGTGCACGGTACTGTGTACACCAACAGAAGTTTAATAACAACTATAGGTGCATTGTATGTATTGTGTACACCACCAGGAAAGTAGTAGCAACTGCACTAGGGGTGCACGGTACTGTGTACACCAACAGAAGTGTTATAACAACTATGGGTGCACTGTATGTATTGTGTACACCACCAGGAAAGTAGTAGCAACTGCACTAGGGGTGCATAGTACTGTGTACCCCAACAGAAGTTTAATAACAACTATGGGTGTACTGTATGTATTGTGTACACCACCAGGAAAGTAGTAGCAACTGCACTAGGGGTGCACGTTATTGTGTACACCAACAGAAGTGTAATAACAACTATGGGTACACTGTATGTATTGTGTACAACACCAGGAAAGTCGTAGCAACTGCACTAGGGGTGCACGGTACTGTGTACACCAACAGAAGTTTAATAACAAGTTGACTATGGGTGCACTGTATGTATTGTGTACACCACCAGAAAAGTAGTAGCAACTGCAGTAGGGGTGCATGGTACTGTGTACACCAACAGAAGTTTAATAACAAGTTGACCATGGGTGCACTGTATGTATTGTGTACACCACCAGAAAAGTAGTAGCAACTGCACTAGGGGTGCACGGTACTGTGTACACCAACAGAAGTTTAATGACAACTATGGGTGCACTGTATGTATTGTGTACACCACCAGGAAAGTAGTAGCAACTGCACTAGGGGTGCACGGTACTGTGTACACCAACAGAAGTGTTATAACAACTATGGGTGCACTGTATGTATTGTGTACACCACCAGGAAAGTAGTAGCAACTGCACTAGGGGTGCATGGTACTGTGTACCCCAACAGAAGTTTAATAACAACTATGGGTGTACTGTATGTATTGTGTACACCACCAGGAAAGTAGTAGCAACTGCACTAGGGGTGCACGTTATTGTGTACACCAACAGAAGTGTAATAACAACTATGGGTACACTGTATGTATTGTGTACAACACCAGGAAAGTCGTAGAAACTGCACTAGGGGTGCACGGTACTGTGTACACCAACAGAAGTTTAATAACAAGTTGACTATGGGTGCACTGTATGTATTGTGTACACCACCAGGAAAGTAGTAGCAACTGCACTAGGGGTGCACGGTACTGTGTACCCCAACAGAAGTTTAATAACAACTATGGGTGCACTGTATGTATTGTGTACACCAACAAGAAAGTAGTAGCAACTGCACTAGGGGTGCAAGGTACTGTGTACATTAAGAGAAGTTTAATAACAACTATGAGTGCACTGTATGTATTGTGCTCACCACCAGGAAAGTAGTAGCAACTGCACTAGAGGTGCACGGTACTGTGTACACCAACAGAAGTTTACTAACAAGTTGACTATGGGTGCACTGTATGTATTGTGTACACCACCAGAAAAGTAGTAGCAACTGCACTAGGGGTGCACGTTATTGTGTACACTAACAGAAGTGTAATAACAACTATGGGTACACTGTATGCATTGTGTACACCACCAGGAAAGTCGTAGCAACTGCACTAGGGGTGCACGGTACTGTGTACACCAACAGAAGTTTAATAACAAGTTGACTATGGGTGCACTGTATGTATTGTGTACACCACCAGAAAAGTAGTAGCAACTGCAGTAGGGGTGCATGGTACTGTGTACACCAACAGAAGTTTAATAACAAGTTGACTATGGGTGCACTGTATGTATTGTGTACACCACCAGAAAAGTAGTAGCAACTGCACTAGGGGTGCACGGTACTGTGTACACCAACAGAAGTTTAATAACAACTATGGGTGCACTGTATGTATTGTGTACACCACCAGGAAAGTAGTAGCAACTGCACTAGGGGTGCACGGTACTGTGTACACCAACAGAAGTGTTATAACAACTATGGGTGCACTGTATGTATTGTGTACACCACCAGGAAAGTAGTAGCAACTGCACTAGGGGTGCATGGTACTGTGTACCCCAACAGAAGTTTAATAACAACTATGGGTGTACTGTATGTATTGTGTACACCACCAGGAAAGTAGTAGCAACTGCACTAGGGGTGCACAGTACTGTGTACACCAACAGAAGTTTACTAACAAGTTGACTATGGGTGCACTGTATGTATTGTGTACACCACCAGAAAAGTAGTAGCAACTGCACTAGGGGTGCACGTTATTGTGTACACCAACAGAAGTGTAATAACAACTATGGGTACACTGTATGTATTGTGTACAACACCAGGAAAGTCGTAGCAACTGCACTAGGGGTGCACGGTACTGTGTACACCAACAGAAGTTTAATAACAAGTTGACTATGGGTGCACTGTATGTATTGTGTACACCACCAGAAAAGTAGTAGCAACTGCAGTAGGGGTGCACGGTACTGTGTACACCAACAGAAGTTTAATAACAACTATGGGTGCACTGTATGTATTGTGTACACCACCAGAAAAGTAGTAGCAACTGCACTAGGGGTGCACGGTACTGTGTACACCAACAGAGGTGTAATAACAACTATGGGTACATTGTATGTATTGTGTACACCACCAGGAAAGTAGTAGCAACTGCTCTAGGGGTGCACTGTAACTGTGTACACCAACAGAAGTATAATAACAACTATTGCTGCACTGTATGTATTGTGTACACACCACCAGAAAAGTAGTAGCAACTGCACTAGGGGTGCACGGTACTGTGTACACCAACAGAAGTGTAATAACAACTATGGGCACAGTGCTGTATACTGAATATTAGAGTATGTTAGTATACTCTAAGTATATTCTAAGTATATTAGAAACAGTACACCAGGAATGGTCTGCAGTGAGATATAGCTAAATTGTATGCAGTGGATATATATATATATATATATATATATATATATATATATATATATATATATATATACACGAGACTATCTGTGTGTATATATATATATATATTAAATTCACTGCAGCTAACTGAATCACCTGCCTGCTAAAAGTATATTAGAAACAGTACACCAGGAACGGCCTGTAATAAGATATATCTAAACTGTATGCATATACAAGGCTATCTGTATATATTAAATACACTGCAGCTAACTGAATCACCTGCCTGCCTGAAGTATATTGGAAACAGTGCACCAGGAATAGACTGCAGTCAGATCTAGCTAAACTGGATACAGTGGATATATATATATATATATATATATATATATATATATATATATATATATATATATATATATATATATATATATATATATATATATATAAGACTATCTGTATATATATATATTAAATACACTGCAGCTAACTGAATATTCTGCCTGCCTGCTCAATCTAAATGAGACTCTCTCTAAATGAGACTCTCTCTAAATGAGACTCTCTCTTTCCATCCACACCAACAACACACTACACGAGGCCAACGTGCAGGTGGCCTTATATAGTGTGGGGCATGGACTTAGTCCCCCTGAGCCATGATTGGCGAAAGGCACCCTGCCTTTGGCCAATTATGGCTCTCTTAGCTGAGGACACTTTGATTGGCCAAATCATGCAGGTCATGGTGTACGCTCTGGCCAGTCATCATACAGCAATGCACTCCGCTCCCGCAGTGCATTATGGGCCGTTACGCGCCACTCGAATTTGGCATGAACGGCCCATAATATTTAGTTTTCGATGAATGGGTGAACAGCCAATGTTCGAATAGAACTCATGTTCGACCCAAACAGAAAGCTCGTCCCTAGTGATAACTGTACGGTATTCTGTCAGCCATTGGTCAATGTCTAGATTTAATAACGCTAGGGATGGATTAATATGCCACAATATTCTGGTAATTTCAGAGATAACAGTAGATATCTTATGCCAAAAACTGGTTGAACATTTGCAGGCCTAGAGTATATGGTACAGAGAACCCACTTGCCTGCAATTCTGCCAGCACATAAGGGAACCAGTGGAGGAAATTTTAGATATGCCTAGACGTATGTAGTATCATCTAGATACAATTTTTTGATGCAACTCCCAAAGATTTGCTTTGCGTGATACAGAATACACAGATCAGAATGTGACAGTCCATTGTGCATAAAAACATATAAACGCAATGTGGGAAGCAAAAAAGGGCTAGCCCTAGCCCTTTGTTTGCTTCCCACATTGCTTTTATATCTTTTTATTCATTTTGTGATCACTTTTATACTTCTTATCTTGCATTCTGCTGTAAGAGTTTTTATGCTTCAATAAACCATACCTGGTGGACCAGTACCATATGGAGCCCATTTTTCTTTTTCATTTTATATTTGGGCACTGGTTACCATTCACTTTCCATTATTCCTTGGATTGGCCTGGACTGGCCTGGCTGTCAGGGTTCATCGTTGCTCTGCCTCACGATTTGGAGCCGCATATTGATCATTGTATCCATCATGGCATCTCCGTACCACCAGGAATTGAGGATTGTGAGCTCGTTTGACCCACTGCGGTACGGTATGTGTGTCCATCATATTTGATAAGAGTACCCAACCTCTAATTTGCGAATTCCTTTGAAGTGTCCATAGGCATATCAACCAGCTCATCTGAATTATATGTCAAAAAGCTTATCTGGAAATGGGGGAATAAGAACTTTTCCCATTTCGCGTGCCCCCCGTTTTGGACTGTGATATTATTCATGACATCTCATTGTGTTTCACTAGCATAATTTGTGTTATATTTACTCACATTTCACACAATTTCAATTTTGTGTTTAGGTTGTGTTTACAGTTATCATATATTTATGAGTATTAGCTACTTTCAGTTACCAGTGCTTGTATCCATGTGCATTATATTTTTAGTCACTTGTTTATATCTTTCCACTCACACGGTCACATTTTTTAGCGCTACACATTATTTTTGTATATTGCTTTGAACTTTGTTTGTTTGAGTGTTAGCAGCTATTTTATTATTTTCATTTTTGGTTTAGAGTAGTATTTTCCCCTTCCCCTTTCACATTTAATCAGATGGACTATTGACGATGTCACTTATTGTATTTGAACTTATTTAATTCACTTTGCACATTTATTCACCTATTGTGTGTTTCCCCATTCAGTTTATGAGCGCTACACTATTTGTTTTTATTCCTTTACATTTTATGTCTAGTGGAGTGTTGGCCTCTCACCCTTTTTCTCTTTGCGCAATTTTGCCCCCTTTTTTCCTTATGGTTTGTGGAAAGCCTTGAGAAGCTGTTCTTTAACTTGGTAAAGCTGTAACCTGAGAATGACATTCCTAGGGATACAAGAAGAAGGGTATTCTAAGGGCAAGATGGACTAGAAGAGGTCCCTCACAAACTGTGGCAATTAGGCTTGTTGGACAAACTCAGGAACTCTGCAAATTTTTAAGTTGTTGCGACTGAATCTATCCTCCAAGTCAGCAACCTTGGATTTTAACCATGTTACCTCATGCACAGTATACTGCGGAGTATATAGCACAATGTACTGCAGAGTGTATAGCACAGTGTACTGCGGAGTATATAGTACAGTGTAGTACCGGAGGTGGTGGCGGAGGCGATCGGATCCTTTCCCTAGTCTGACATGCAGAGGAGTGAGGGGAAGATGCCCCCCACCCATCTCCATGTCATTGCAGGGCGGATGTCAAAACATCACTTCCACCCATAGCTCTTAAAGGGCCTTTTTTTTGTATTTTTCTTAACCACTTGACAACCGCCTCACGCCGATGTACGTCGGCAAAGTGGCACGGACAGGCAAAATCACGTACAGGGTACGTGATTTGCCTTCCGCGGGTGGGGGGTCCGATCGGACCCCCCCCGGTGCCCGAGGCGGTCGTCTTTTGTCCAGCGGCGATCGGTGGTGAGGGGGAGACCATCCGTTCGTGGCCCCCCCCTCGCGATCGCCGCCGGCCAATCAAATCATTCCTTTGCTGCTGTATGCTAAACAGCAGCAAAGGAAATGATGTCATCTCTCCTCGGCTCGGTAATTTCCGTTCCGGCCCGAGGAGAGAAGACATCAATGTGAGTGCACCAACACACACACACACAGTAGAACATGCCAGGCACACAAAACACCCCGATCCCCCCCCCCAATCGCCCCCCGATCCCCCCCCAATCACCCCCCCCCCCTGTCACAAACTGACACCAGCAGTTTTTTTTTTTTTTTTTTTCTGATTACTGCATAGTGTCAGTTTGTGACAGTTACAGTGTTGGGACAGTTACTGTTACCCCCCTTTAGGTCTAGGGTACCCCCCTAACCCCCCCAATAAAGTTTTAACCCCTTGATCACCCCCTGTCACCAGTGTTGCTAAGCGATCATTTTTCTGATCGCTGTATTAGTGTCGCTGGTGACGCTAGTTAGGGACATAAATATTTAGGTTCGCCGTCAGCGTTTTATAGCGTCAGGGACCCCCATATACTACCGAATAAATGTTTTAACCCCTTGATTGCCCCCTAGTTAACCCTTTCACCACTGATCACCGTATAACCGCTACGGTTGACGCTGGTTAGTTTGTTTATTTTTTATAGTGTCAGGGCACCCGCCGTTTATTACCGAATAAAGGTTTAGCCCCCTAATCGCCCGGCGGTGATATGCGTCGCCCCAGGCAGCGTTAGATTAGCGCCAGTACCGCTAACACCCACGCACGCAGCATACACCTCCCTTAGTGGTATAGTATCTGAACGCATCAATATCTGATCCGATCAGATCTATACTAGCGTCCCCAGCAGTTTAGGGTTCCCAAAAACGCAGTGTTAGCGGGATCAGCCCAGATACCTGCTAGCACCTGCGTTTTGCCCCTCCGCCCAGCCCACCCAAGTGCAGTATCGATCGACCACTGTCACTTACAAAAGACTAAACGCATAACTGCAGCGTTCGCAGAGTCAGGCCTGATCCCTGCGATCGCTAACAGTTTTTTTGGTAGTATTTTGGTGAACTGGCAAGCACCAGCCCCAGGCAGGGTCAGGTTAGCGCCAGTACCGCTAACACCCACGCACGCAGCATACGCCTCCCTTAGTGGTATAGTATCTGAACGGATCAATATCTGATCCGATCAGATCTATACTAGTGTCCCCAGCAGTTTAGGGTTCCCAAAAACGCAGTGTTAGCGGAATCAGCCCAGATACCTGCTAGCACCTGCGTTTTGCCCCTCCGCCCGGCCCAGCCCACCCAAGTGCAGTATCGATCGATCACTGACACTTACAAAACACTAAATGCATAACTGCAGCGTTCGCAGAGTCAGGCCTGATCCCTGCGATCGCTAACAGTTTTTTTGGTAGTATTTTGGTGAACTGGCAAGCACCAGCCCCAGGCAGCGTCAGGTTAGCGCCAGTACCGCTAACACCCACGCACGCACTGTACACCACCCTTAGTGGTATAGTATCTGAACGGATCAATATCTGATCCGATCAGATCTATACTAGCGTCCCCAGCAGTTTAGGGTTCTCACAAACGCAGTGTTAGTGGGATCAGCCCAGATACCTGCTAGCACCTGCGTTTTGCCCCTCCGCCCGGCCCAGCCCAGCCCACCCAAGTGCAGTATCGATCGATCACTGTCACTTACAAAAGAATAAAACGCATAACTGCAGCGTTCGCAGAGTCAGGCCTGATCCCTGCGATCGCCAACAGATTTTTTGGTAGCGTTTTGGTGAACCGGCAAGCGCCAGCAGCCTAGTACACCCCGGTCGTAGTCAAACCAGCACTGCAGTAACACTTGGTGACGTGGCGAGTCCCATAAGTGCAGTTCAAGCTGGTGAGGTGGCAAGCACAAGTAGTGTCCCGCTGCCACCAAAAAGACAAACACAGGCCCGTCGTGCCCATAATGCCCTTCCTGCTGCATTCGCCAATCCTAATTGGGAACCCACCGCTTCTGCAGCGCCCGTACTTCCCCCATTCACATCCCCAACCAAATGCAGTCGGCTGCATGAGAGGCATTTTCTTTATGTCCTCCCGAGTACCCCTACCCAGCGAACGCCCCCAAAAAAGATATTGTGTCTGCAGCTAGCGCGGATATAGGCGTGACACCCGCTATTATTGTCCCTCCTGTCCTGACAATCCTGGTCTTTGCATTGGTGAATGTTTTGAACGCTACCATGCACTAGTTGAGTATTAGCGTAGGGTACAGCATTGCACAGACTAGGCACACTTTCACAGGGTCTCCCAAGATGCCATCGCATTTTGAGAGACCCGAACCTGGAACCGGTTACAGTTATAAAAGTTAGTTACAAAAAAAGTGTAAAAAAAAAAAAAAATATATATATATATATAAAATAAAAAAAAATAGTTGTTGTTTTATTGTTCTCTCTCTCTCTATTCTCTCTATTGTTCTGCTCTTTTTTACTGTATTCTATTCTGCAATGTTTTATTGTTATTATGTTTTATCATGTTTGCTTTTCAGGTATGCAATTTTTTATACTTAAATATTTTTAATTTTTAAAAATAGTTTATACTACCGTTTACTGTGCTTTATTGTTAACCATTTTTTTGTCTTCAGGTACGCCATTCACAACTTTGAGTGGTTATACCAGAATGATGCCTGCAGGTTTAGGTATCATCTTGGTATCATTCTTTTCAGCCAGCGGTCGGCTTTCATGTAAAAGCAATCCTAGCGGCTAATTAGCCTCTAGACTGCTTTTACAAGCCGTGGGAGGGAATGCCCCCCCCCCCACCGTCTTCCGTGTTTTTCTCTGGCTCTCCTGTCTCAACAGGGAACCTGAAAATACAGCCGGTGATTCAGCCAGCTGACCATAGAGCTGATCAGAGACCAGAGTGGCTCCAAACATCTCTATGGCCTAAGAAACCGGAAGCTACGAGCATTTTATGACTTAGATTTCGCTGGATGTAAATAGCGCCATTGGGAAATTGGGGAAGCATTTTATCACACCGATCTTGGTGTGGTCAGATGCTTTGAGGGCAGAGGAGAGATCTAGGGTCTAATAGACCCCATTTTTTTCAAAAAAGAGTACCTGTCACTACCTATTGCTATCATAGGGGATATTTACATTCCCCGAGATAACAATAAAAATGATTAAAAAAAAATAAAAATGAAAGGAACAGTTTAAAAATAAAATAAAAAAGCAAAAAAATAATAAAGAAAAAAAAAAAAAAAAAAAAAAAGCACCCCTGTCGCCCCCTGCTCTCGCACTAAGGCGAACGCAAGCGGCGGTCTGTCGTCAAACGTAAACAGCAATTGCACCATGCATGTGAGGTATCACCGCGAAGGTTAGATCGAGGGCAGTAATTTTTGCAGTAGACCTCCTCTGTAAATCTAAAGTGGTAACCTGTAAAGGCTTTTAAAAGCTTTTAAAAATGTATTTATTTTGTTGCCACTGCACGTTTGTGCGCAATTGTAAAGCATGTCATGTTTGGTATCCATGTACTCGGCCTAAGATCATCTTTTTTATTTCATCAAACATTTGGGCAATATAGTGTGTTTTAGTGCATTAAAATTTAAAAAAGTGTGTTTTTCCCCCAAAAAATGCGTTTGAAAAATCGCTGCGCAAATACTGTGTGAAAAAAAAAAAATGAAACACCCACCATTTTAATCTGTAGGGCATTTGCTTTAAAAAAATATATAATGTTTGGGGGTTCAAAGTAATTTTCTTGCAAAAAAAAAAAACTTTTTCATGTAAACAATAAGTGTCAGAAAGGGCTTTGTCTTCAAGTGGTTAGAAGAGTGGGTGATGTGTGACATAAGCTTCTAAATGTTGTGCATAAAATGCCAGGACAGTTCAAAACTCCCCCAAATGACCCCATTTTGGAAAGTAGACACCCCAAGCTATTTGCTGAGAGGCATGTCGAGTCCATGGAATATTTTATATTGCAACACAAGTTGCGGGAAAGAGACAATTTTTTTTTTTTTTTGCACAAAATTGTCACTAAATGATATATTGCTCAAACATACCATGGGAATATGTGAAATTACACCCCAAAATACATTCTGCTGCTTCTCCTGAGTACGGGGATACCACATGTGTGAGACTTTTTGGGAGCCTAGCCGCGTACGGAACCCCGAAAACCAAGCACCGCCTTCAGGCTTTCTAAGGGCGTGAATTTTTGATTTCTCTCTTGACTGCTTATCACAGTTTCGGAGACCATGGAATGCCCAGGTGGCACAAACCCCCCCAAATGACCCCATTTTGGAAAGTAGACACCCCAAGCTATTTGATGAGAGGTATAGTGAGTATTTTGCAGACCTCACTTTTTGTCACAAAGTTTTGAAAATTGAAAAAAGAAAAAAAAAAAGTTTTTTCTTGTCTTTCTTCATTTTCAAAAACAAATGAGAGCTGCAAAATACTCACCATGCCTCTCAGCAAATAGCTTGGGGTGTCTACTTTCCAAAATGGGGTCATTTGGGGGGGTTTTGTGCCACCTGGGCATTCTATGGCCTCTGAAACTGTGATAGGCAGTGAAGAGTGAAATCAAAAATTTTCACCCTTAGAAATCCTGAAGGCGGTGATTGGTTTTCGGGGTCCCGTACACGGCTAGGCTCCCAAAAAGTCCCACACATGTGGTATCCCCGTACTCAGGAGAAGTAGCTAAATGTATTTTGGGGTGCAATTCCACATATGCCCATGGCCTGTGTGAGCAATATATCATTTAGTGACAACTTTGTGCAAAAAAAAAAAAAAATGTGTCACTTTCCCGCAACTTGTGTCAAAATATAAAATATTCCATGGACTCAATATGCCTCTCTGGAAATAGCTTGGGGTTTCTACTTTCCAAAATGGGGTCATTTGGGGGGGTTTTGTGCCACCTGGGCATTCCATGGCCTCCGAAACTGTGATAGGCAGTAAAGAGTGAAATCATAAATTTACGCCCTTAGAAATCCTGAAGGCGGTGATTGGATTTCGGGGCCCCGTACGCGGCTAGGCTCCCAAAAAGTCCCACACATGTGGTATCCCCATATTCAGGAGAAGCAGCAGAATGTATTTTGGGGTGCAATTCCACATAGGCCCATGGCCTGTGTGAGCAATATATCATTTAGTGACAACTTTTTGTAAATATTTTTTTTTTTTTTTGTCATTATTCAATCACTTGGGACAAAAAAAATAAATATTCAATGGGTTCAACATGCCTCTCAGCAATTTCCTTGGGGTGTCTACTTTCCAAAATGGGGTCATTTGGGGGGGTTTTGTACTGCCCTGCCATTTTAGCACCTCAAGAAATGACATAGGCAGTCATAAACTAAAAGCTGTCTAAATTATAGAAAATGTACCCTAGTTTGTAGACGCTATAACTTTTGCGCAAACCAATAAATATACGCTTATTGACATTTTTTTTACCAAAAACATGTGGCCGAATACATTTTGGCCTAAATGTATGACTAAAATTGAGTTTATTGGATTTTTTTATAACAAAAAGTAGAAAATATCATTTTTTTTCAAAATTTTCGCTCTTTTTCCATTTATAGCGCAAAAAATAAAAACCGCAGAGGTGATCAAATACCATCAAAAGAAAGCTCTATTTGTGGGAAGAAAAGGACGCAAATTTCGTTTGGGTACAGCATTGCATGACCGCGCAATTAGCAGTTAAAGCGACGCAGTGCCAAATTGGAAAAAGACCTCTGGTCCTTAGGCAGCATAATGGTCCGGGGCTGAAGTGGTTAATAAGACAATTTTTTTTTTTTATTGCATTTTAGTGTAAATATGAGATCTGCGGTCTTTTTGACCCCAGATCTCATATTTAAGAGGTCCTGTCATGCTTTTTTTCTATTACAAGGGATGTTTACATTGCTTGTAATAGGAATAAAAGTGACACATTTTTTTTTAAAGAACAGTGTAAAAATAAAAAATAAAAGGTAAAATAAATAAGAGAAAAATTTTTTTTTTAAATGGGCTCCGCCCTGCCGAGCTTGCGTGCGGAAGCATACGTGAGTAGCGCTCGCATATGAAAACAGTGTTCAAACCACGCATGTGAGATATCACCGTGATTGGTAGAGCAAGAGCAATAATTCTAGCCCTGGACCTCCTCTGTAACTCAAAACATGCAACCTGTAGAATTTTTTAAACGTCGCCTATGAAGATTTTTAAGGGTAAAAGTTTATCGCCCTTAAAAGGAAGATGCGGAGGAAGATGGAGGAAGAAGCGGGGAAGAAGAAGCTGGAGGGAGAAGGAGAAAACTGAAGGAAGACCGGGGAAGATGGAGGAAGAAGCGGGGGTACGAATACATTTTTAATAAAGGAATTGTCAAAAGCCGGCTATTGTCTTTTGTCACATTTCACTGCTTTTTTTGGTGAATGGGTAGGGGTACAATGTACCCGCTACCTATTCACATAGGGGGGCCCGCAGACCCCCATAACCACCGGGCAAGGGTTGTGGGGATGAGGCCCTTGTCCCCATCAACATGGGGACAAGGTTCTTTGGGGGGACCCCAAAGCACCCCCATGTTGAGGGCATGTGGCCTGGTATGGTTCAGGGGGGCTCGCTCATCCCCCCCTTTCCTGACCTGCCAGGTTGCATGCTCGGATAAGGGTCTGGTATGGATTTTGGGGGGACCCCTATGGCATTTTTTTTTATTTGCACAGGGCTCCCCTTAAAATCCATACCAGACCTGAAGGGCCTGGTATGGATTTTGGGGGACCTCGTGTCAATTTTTTTTAAAATTTTGTCGTGGAGTTCCCCTTGAAGTCTATACCAGATCCAAAGGGCCTGGTATGCACTGGGGGGACCTTACACTGTTTTTTACTTGATTTTTGAATAGCTGGATTTTTATGGAAAAAAACAAACTGATGTGCATTTGCTAATTATGCTGCTGAGTACAAAGTACGTTTTCAAGTGGTGATACTATTGGTGGGATTCAAATCCATGGTTTGAACCTTTGAAGGTAGCAAGGCATACCACTACGCTATGGAGTTGAACATAATCATAGAAAATACCATTACTAATGTTTTATTCTTTTCATTCTATACAATAATGTTTTGCGTTTGAGACATTAATATTATGGTACCAAC
Organism: Lithobates clamitans; assembly: GCA_037952925.1. Taxonomy (NCBI): domain Eukaryota; kingdom Metazoa; phylum Chordata; class Amphibia; order Anura; family Ranidae; genus Lithobates; species Lithobates clamitans. The sequence continues at coordinate 692,652 of JBBGZY010000097.1, read as the reverse complement.
CATGCTCACATGCCATTGGCTCTTGTGTAGGGATGAGCCGAACATCCCTACACAATAGCCAATTGTTCGCACCAGAACTTGCAGTTCAGTTTGCACCAGAACTTGCAAACAGGCCAAAAATGTATGCAAACCCCTTTAAAGTCTATGGGACACTAACATGAAAAAACAAAAGTGCTCATTTTAAAGGCTTATATGCAAGTTATTGTCATAAAAAGTGTTTGGGGACCTGGGTCCTGCCCCAGGGGACATGTATCAATACAAAAAAAGTTTTTAAAAAAGGCAGTTTTTTCGGGAGCAGTGATTTTAATAATGCTTAAAGTGAAACAATAAAAATGGAATATTCCTTTAAATATCATGCCTGGGGGGTGTCTATAGTATGCCTGTAAAGTGGCACAGTTTTCCCGTGTTTAGAACAGTACCGCAGCAATATGACATTTCTAAAGGAAAAAAATAATTTATAACTGATCGCGGCTGTAATGAATTTTCGGGTCTTGGCAATATAGATAAAACTCTTTGAAAAAATGGCATGGGTCTCCCCCAGTCCATTACCAGACCTTTGGGTCTGGTATGAATAATAAGGGGAACCCTGAACCAAAAATTAGAAAAAAATGGCGTAGGGGTCCCCCCAAAATCCATACCATACCCTTTATGTCTGGTATGGATTTTAAGGGGAACCCTGCACCAAAATTGAAAAAAAAAATGGCGTAGGGGTCCCCTGGCAGGCCACAGGAAAAGAGGGGATGAGAGATCGTCCCCCCTCCTGAACCGTACCAGGGCATATGCCCTCAACATGGGGATGGTGCTTTGGAGTAGCCTCCCAAAGCACCTTGTCCCCATGTTGATGGGGACAAGGGCCTCATCCCCACAACGCTTTCTCGGTGGTAGGGGGGGTCTGCGGGCAGGGGGCTTATTAGAATCTGGAAGCCCCTTTAACAAGAGGACCCTCAGATCCCTGCCTCCCCCCTATGTGAATTGGTAACGGTTACATTGTACCTCTACCATTTCACAAAAAAAAGTCAAGAATAGTAAAAAGACAGGAGACACTTTGGGACAAGTCCTTTATTAAAAAATAAAAATGTCCCGCGATGTCAAGCCGAAAAAAGGAAAAAAAGCCACAACAGCTCCACCTCCATGGCAGGCTCCCACCGAGTGACGCTTCTTCTCGATGACAGCTATTATATAGCTGAGGGTGGGGCCACTCAGTGATGTAAAGAGGCGTCACCACCTTCCTCTGATGGCACGTTGAGTTAGAGGGGGACGGGGTCCCCCGTTTACGCCACCAGGTGGCTCTGCACTCAGCTATATAACAGCTGTCACTGAGACAAAGCATCATTCGGCGGGAGCCTCCCATGGAGGCGGAGCTGTTGCGGCTTTTTTTTTTTTGGTCCGTCGGACAGCGTGAGATGGATCTACATCATGGGACATTTTTATTTTTTAATAAAGGACTTGTCCCAAAGTGTCTCCTGTCTTTTTTACTGTTTTTGACACTTTTTTTGTGAAATGGTAGGGGTACAATGTACCCTTTACCAATTCACATGGGGGGAGGCCGGGATCTGGAGGCTGGGATCTGGGGGTCCCTTTGTTAAAGGGGGCTTCCAGATTCTAAAAAGCCCCCCAGCAAGGGTTGTGGGGACGAGGCCCTTGTCCCCATCAACATGGGGACAAGATGCTTTGGGGGGCTACTCCAAAGCACCCTTCCCATGTTGAGGGTATGTGGCCTGGTGCGGTTCAGGAGGGGGGCTCTCTCACCCCTCTTAAGCCTGCCAGGTTGCGTGCTCGGATAAGGGTCTGGTGTGGATTTTTGGGGGGATCCCTGCGCCATTTTTTTTTAAATTTTGGCGCAGGGATCCCCTTAAACACCATACCAGACCTGAAGGGCCTGGTATGGATTTTGGGGGACCCCCATGCAATTTTTTTTTTAATTTTTGGTTCATGGTTCCCCTTAATATTTATACCAAACCCGTAGAGCCTGGTAATGGACTGGGAGGAAACAAATTCTGTTTTTTCAATGAGTTTTATCTATATTGCTGAGACCTAACAATTCATTACAGCCGCAATCAGTTTTAAATGACTTTTTTTCCTTTAGAAATGTCATTTTGCTGTGGTACCGTGCTAAACACGGGAAAACTGTGCCACTACAGGCATACTATGGACACTCCCCAGGCATGATATTTAAAGGAATATTTCATTTTTATTATTTCACTTTAAGCATTATTAAAATCACTGCTCCCGAAAAAAACATCTGTTTTTAAAACTTTGTTTTGCATTGATACATGTCCCCTGGGGCAGGACTCGGATCCTCAAACACTTTTTATGACAATAACTTGCATATAAGCTTTTAAAATGAGCTTTTGGTTTTTCATGTTCGTGTCCTATAGACTTTGATAGTGTTTGTCCAAATTATTTGCCTGCTCGCAAGTTCTGGTGCGAACTAAACTGGGGGGTGTTTGGCTAACTGGGGGGTGTTTGGCTCATCCTTAATTGCAAAGACAAAGGCCAAGTTTGAGCCCTGGTTCACACTGACAGTGGTAGGAAATCGTGCAAGTTCAGTTGAACTCACACAATTTCATTCCCCCATGTCAGTCCCAACTGCAGGGGGAATTTGAGAGACATCTGTGCAGGTTTCTGCACTGATGTCAATAAAAATCTCACCCTGAAGTCCCCAAAAAGTAGTACAGAAACTACTTTTGGAAATTGTAACACCGCACCAATTGGAACGGTGCAATTCCTGCCAATTTGACATGTCAAATCGCTCCAATGTGAACCAGGGCTGACACATATAACACTGCCTATCCACCAGCTGAATTCATTACCTGCAATTCTCCACAGATGTTATATATAAAGATTCCACCTTTCTCATTTACTTGCAGATGTGCTGAAGGGATTAGTTTTTTGGTGCACAAATACATATAGAAATTATAAGATATAAAAGAAAGATATTGCACTTCCCCAAAACCACCACCCCCAAAACTAATTAAAAAGAAGAAAAAATAAAAAACAAAAAAAAAAACACAACAAACAAGCTCAGTAATATAGTTTTATTTTGCCAGCAGAAATAAAATTATGTATATTCATTTACTAGCTCCAAAAAAAATTCTACAGGATATACGGTGCTACATTTAGCAAAACAGTTAGCAAGTGGGATTTAAGGGCCCTGCTCATAGGAGCTTACAATCTAAAATGTGTCCAAACCTTAGAGTTTCATTTTCCCATCGCACACATTCCTGTATGAGCTCACAAATATGGGTGCTGCAGCAACAACCAGCTGGATACTGGTTCAAGTCACAATGAAAATATTTGCCAGCACACCATGGAACGATGCAGATAGTGTCCAAATGTGTAATTTATTGCATGATCACAAGGAGAGTGCAACGTTTCGGAGTCACGCAGGACCCCTTCCTCAGGCATGTGCGAAATGTGGGGAAACAGTGGAAAGTATTTAAAAAACATCAATCAATCAGAAAAGAGAAAGAAAAGGAAAAAAAACAAAGCTCCTCCCACCCCCAGACTGATATGACGTCACAAATCCCGCCAAAAACACTGCAAATGTTTAAAATATTTTAGCATAAATGACAAAAAAACAAATAACAAAAGAAGGTTTAGGAGAGAGTATTGTGAAAATGTCAATATGGTACCTTTTTAACAGTGTTGCAAACCATTATGGGGATGAACCAGCTGTCAGGGAACATCAGGCTGCAGCGCACGATCCTGCAATGGATTGGCACCATTGCAGGGATTGGAGGGTGTGGGGCGAATTCCAGTAGTAATCGTGAGATGCGCTTGCATCATGTGGCGGTAACTGGGGCAACAGGGGGCCATGGTATGCCAGCATATGAGGGAGATTGACTCACAACAGCCGCCGCCGACCGCCTATGTGCGTTGGGCCGACGGTAGCTAAGCAATGAGGGAAAACCTTAGAGTGGACACAGCTTTACTTTCAGTGTATAACGGGTAACATTTCATACAACTACTCACTCACCAGTCCACATTTTTATTTGAAAGATTATAGAAACATACTTAACAGCCATTATTCTTACAAAGCATCCCAACATAATATTAAAAAACTTATTCAAAGTATAACACCCACCAGCACCCCGCAGTCCACAAACATACATAGGTGACCATGTTCTGCTGGATGCTGCATTTCTGTGTACATGATTAAGCAATTAGATCAAAGAGTAGAAGGTCACCATGCTCCCAAACCACGTTTGTATGGTCAGACAGGAACAATACACACACAACATTGACAGCGTGGCCACATAAACCCTCTTTTGATGGAAAAAATGCACAAGAATTTCAGCAAACAAAAGCCCTAGTTGGGCGTTTGTCATTATGCACAATATTATTCCTTCTCCCCCACAAATCACAGCAAAAAACCTGGCCTTCTGAGGCCAAACAAACCCTCCCTACTGCAACCCTTTATATAAGATAGGTTGTATTGTTAGAACACTGACACACGCCCAATAGAAGTACATGCCCTCCAGTATCTTTCCATCTGCTTCTTCATGTATGTCTAAAGTGATTGCACCTGATGAGCAGGAACACATAATACTATTTGCAACTGTGTTAGCCCTTGGCTATGTGCATCAAATCTCCAACTACAGGCCAAAGATCAAAGTCTATTTGCATGCACATAACAAAGTAACAATTTTCTAAGCATATGTACCTGTGCAGTGTAAACCCTACAATTTTAAATGTCCAAGTCCCTGGGCATGATTAGCGCTAACAAACATTAACATCAGTCCCTGGCTGCAATGAGCTTCCAATCTAAAGTCCAAAACTAACTTTCTTACATTAGAGACTATTTCGACAGGAGACAAATAAATGATAAAATATGCCTGTGTATTGTGGTGAGAAACCCACACAGGGAAAACATATAAACTTCAACCCAAGCATTAGCATGTTGGGGAATTGAACCAGCAAACCCAGTACTGCTAGACAGAATTGCTACCCATTTAGCCAGTGGGCAGCCTCACACATATTGTCTGCATCTCTGTGGTGTGAACCAGCCCTAAGTCCATAGCCATGCTCAGTGTCACAACTAATATACAATATATTGTCTGAAGTATTGGGACGCCTGCCTTTATATGCACCTGAACTGTAATGGTTTCCCAGTCTTAGTCCGTAGGGTTCAAAATTATTTTGGCCCACCCTTTGCAGCTATAACAGCTTCAACTCTTCTGGAAGCTGTCTACAAGGTTTAGGAGTGTGTCTATGGGAGTGTTTACCCATTCTTCCTTAAGTGCATTTGTGAGGTCAGGCACTGATGTTGGATGAGAAGGCCTGGCTTACAGTCTCTGCTCTAATTCATCCCCAAGGTGTTCTGTTGTGTTGAGGTCAGGACAGTCAAGTTCCTTCACCCCAAACTCACTCACCTTGCTTTGTGCACTGGTCCAAATCATTTGGTGGAGGGGGGATTATAATGTGGGGTTGTTTCTCAGAGGTTGGGCTTGGCCTCTTAGTTCCAGTGAAGGGAACTCTTAAGGCATCAGCATACCAAAACATTTTGGACAATCTCATGCTCCCAACTGTGCACATAAAGGGGGGTTGTGACCTGTCCATGCCAACATTATAAATGCTGATATGTCTCCATCCCAATTAGTAATACCAAAAAGAGAGAAGAGAAAGCGGGACTTTAACGAGACATGTCAACGCATAAATATTAATTAATTGGCCAGGCACATATAGAGTTGTCCTGTATCCAATATGAGTATAGTCCGGACATCAATATTCTATAACCAAGGAGACACTGGACGTAATCACAAAGGATATACAGCAATATTCATATAAAACATCGTTTAATACATCATTAGACATAAAGAGAATTGATAAAAGTCAATCAATCAAGGGTATGGTGGATACAAAGAGTATACAGTTACATTACAGGTAGTTGTTAGATTGTAGGCATCCTTAAGTTGTTAACTCTACGCGTTTCTTGGCTTACAACCAATCATCAGGAGTTCAGATGCATAATAACTAGAAAATAATAAAGCAGCCGTTAATCTAATGATTGACATGAACATATCAAGAAAGCAAAAACTACAATAGTACTCACAAGTTAAATGGATAGATGATAAAATGGGAAGGTGGTCCGGCCTGCAGAGTCTCACCCGGGGTTGAGGCAAGGACCAGCCCCCCAGAGGTATACCCCAAAGGGGAGGAGGCTGCCATCAAAACCAGGACACCCCACACAGTATGGCCCAATGAGAAAGGGGGAACCTGGCAAGCGCATGTGGAGTGCTGTGGGGGGAGAAAAAGAATTATGAGTGGAGGTGAGAGTGAAGTAAAAAAACCATCCATGAATAAACAGATGAGAGTGGCTGGGGAGTATAGCAGAAAATGTGGAGCAAAGGGGGGGAGTGGAGTGATGATGAATGGTGAGGGGGATATAGGTGTTAAGAGTTTGAAAGCATGGATGGCTATGAGCAGTAAGGGAGATTACCTGTGAAGTGCGAGTGTAGCGTATGCCGGTTATCCCTCCACACGTTGAGACAGCATGTGGAGTGGGCTAGTCAGAGGCCGCCGCCATATACCCCAGGCAGGGGGCGTGTCCTCGCCAGCGTCATGAGGGGACGTCAGTGCGGCGCACAAGGGGGAGGGAAGGTCCACTCCCGATCATGATGATCTGGGCGGAGTGCCCTCCCCCTGTTGCCATGACTCCCACAGAATGGAACAGGGATGCCGGCAGTGCGGCATCGTGAGAAGTCGCACCATGGGCGCAAACGCATGATGCCGATGCGTCGAGGTCACGGCCCGCCCCCACCGTGGTGTAGGGCGGGTGGGGGGCCCGCGAACTGGGCGCATCGCAACCCCAGGAATGAGACAAGGCCAGACCAAAGACCAACCCCCAATACCTATATAACAGTGAGTGGTAAAGAAATACATAATGGGGTAGTACAAGTAAAAGAATGGAAAAGTATGCACTGAATTAAATCAGAATCAAAATATGCATAAAATGGTTAGCAAATGTTTAGCTGATGAGAAGGAAAAAACAAGTAAAAGATGCAGAAAGCTATGATGGTTGTAAGCCAAGAAATGCGTAGAGTTAACAACTTAAGTATGCCTACAATCTAACAACTACCTGTACTGTACTGTAACTGTATACTCTTTGTATCCACCATACCCTTGATTGATTGACTTTTATCAATTCTCTTTATGTCTAATGATGTATTAAACAATGTTTTATACGAATATTGCTGTAAATCCTTTGTGATTACGCCCAGTGTCTCCTTGGTTCTAGAATATTGATGTCCGGACTATACTCATATTGGATACAGGCCAACTCTATATGTGCCTGCCCAATTAATTAATATTTATGCGTTGACATGTCTCTTTATGCTCCCAACTTTGTGGGAACAGTTTGGATGGCCCCTTCCTGTTCCAACATGATTGCACACCTGTGCACAAACCATGGTCCATAAAGACATGGATGAGCGAGTTTGGGGTGGAGGAACTTGGCTTGCCTGCACAGAGTCCTGACCTCAACCCTATAGAACATCTTTTGGCTGAATTAGAGCAGAGACTGCAAATTGGGCCTTCTCATCTAACATCAGTGCCTGGCCTCACAAATGCACTTCTGGAAGAATGATCAAACATTCCCATAGACACACTAAACTTTGTGGACAGCCTTCCTAGCCTTCCCAGAAGCTGTTCTAGCTGCAAAGGTTGGGCCAAATCAATTGTTAGCCCTACAGACTAAGACTGGGTTGCCATTAAAGTTCATGTGTGTAAAGGCAGGCGTCCCAATAGATAGTGTGGGGTGTGAGGTTGGTGGAACCCTCCTACACATAAATACTACATTTAGACATCATTTTAGGACCTGGAAGATGAGACAACTTCTCTACATGAAGCAGCATGTTTGAGATTTGAACCCAGATGCTCAGGAATGCTAAGCAGAAGTTCTAACCTCTAAGCCACAGAGCTGCCACATGTGAAATCCTCTTACACATAAATACACATAAATACTGCATTTCTTTGGACATACAGGTGATGGAATTACATTACTCAAGAGTTATTCTTCTTGATTTATTCTGTTATATGTGGTGGCTCTTTGTGGGTGAGTGTACAATAGTGATATTACCCTCAAACCTTTGGGAATTACATTTTGATTTCTGATGTTGGTACACATATTACATTTTTTGGGCTCAAATTATGATTATTTGGAAATAATAAAAAGCACAAAAAATTGTGACTCGTTTTAAATTTGCATCAGCAATGGTATTGTTTGTGGTTTGTAAAGACACCTGTGTGAGTTTGGGTAAAGATTGTTGTGAGATGTAGAGTAACAAGTAAAAGTGACAGAGAAATATATTTTAACAAAACATAAAAACATTCCACATTCTAGCATTCTTAAAACCAAAATAGTTGAAGTAGAAGCAACAATGTTGCAAGGAAAATTTATCTCAGGGAAAGATACATTTCATCTCAACATTAAAAGGATTTATTTGGGGAAGTTACATTGTACAATTAGAATCAATGGCTAAAACTTGCATTGGACTATAATAGTGCCGATTTTCAATCCCAAAAAATGCTCTTTAACATTGCGCTCATTTTGGTATTTACTATAGCGCCCTGTAAAAAAGACATTGGAACTAAAATGAGAGCTATTTGCAGGTCTGAGCATGCTCAGTTGTGCTGGCACCTGGTTGTACAAAAACGGGGAATTTATCTCTACTCAGACTTTTAAAGATATTTCAGTGTTGAAATCACTTTTTCACACAGTTTAAAAGCAGATTATCTTTAAATAATATACCGCATATTTCAGTACCATATAGGCTATGTTATCATGCTATAAATATTATTTCCAAGTGCACTACTCCAGGTTTTAGCAGAGTAAGGGTTTGGGTGCTATTTTTTTTTCAGGTAACTATACTAAATTCGATTTTGGGGGTATTTTTTTTACCAGCGCTCTAATGAATACAGTTTTAGCACTAATTAGCGTGATTAGCGCTAATTCATGGTAATTCACGCTAATTCACGCTAATTAATGCCGCGACGCTAAAGTAAATGACCCCCTATGTGTCACCACTGATCCCATTTTTTTTTCCATTAATAATTTTTTTCTTTTTTTTTGCAGCATCAGGTTCTGTTGCTGCATTATTAGTACTCCCCCTTCTTTGTCGCAAGTGTTATTTCTTCTGCGTCAGTGGTATATTTTGGTGGTGCAGCAGCACTAAGAATAGTTAGAGCATAATTGCTGTCCCCCCTTCTGCGTCGCAGGCGTTCTTCTTTCCGCATCAGCAGTGGTTCCCTTTTTCTTGGGGGGTTTTTTTTTTTTCCAGCAGCAGCAGCAGCAGCAGCAAAAAAAAAAAATCTCCATAATTGCTGTTCCATCTTCTGTGTCACAGGTGGTTTTCCTTCTGCGTCACCCCTGTTTGTTTGTTTGTTTTTTTTCCTTTCTTAATTTTTTTTACATTTTATTTTATTTTTGCAGCAGCAGCATTAAATAAAATTTTTTGGTCAGTTGCTGCACCCTTGTTTTCTTTATTAAAAAACAAACTATAATAGAACGGTTTATAGTGCACCAAGCACAAAAGTAATGCACCCAAGCACCATATTTCCACCCCACGCTCTATAATAAAAAGTTATAAAATTCCCCCCAAAAAATCCTCATCATGTCCGAAAGGCCAACAAGGAGAGGCAGATGCTCACAGGCCACTAAAAGAGGGCAAGCAGCCTCTGTGTCTACAGTGAAAGGTGGTGGTCATGGACATCCTCTGCAGACAGGGCATGCTTCTCCTTTTTTTCCGGTGCTGGCCGTGTTATTGAGCCACAACATGCAGTAGAGGCCCAATTTTTCTGCACCTGTTTGACAGGTGCATGTTTTTTCTCATTTTAAACAGCAGGGTCCGTTTCTGTGCCCAGCAAGAGTAACTGTCAGGGGTTACAGTGTTCAGGCACCACCCATACCCAAGGCCCAATTTTTCTACACCTATATGTATAAAATGGGGAAAAAACAGTGTGGGGGTCCCCCTTGGGTCTGGTATGGATTTTAGCCACTTCCCTACTGGTGCATTGTAAAATGACACCAGCAGGAACACTCCCTCCCTCCTGCAGCCCATCATAGTACCCGAGTACCTGTTTCCAGCCCATTAAACTACCCGAGTACCTATCTGCAGCCCATCAGAGTACTCAAGTACCTATCTGCAACCCATGCCTCATAGAATATACGTTGGGGTATTTTCTTTTCAAAATAGAGTCATTTTGTGGGTAATTCCACTGTGCTCTGGGACCTTCAAAAGTGTGATAGGTAGGAATTAAATTAGATGTGTAATTTATGCTCCTAGAACACCTGATGGTGCTCCCTGCAAGTTGGGACTCTCTATGTGGCCAGGCTGTGTAAAAGTCTCACACATGTAGTATTGCCATACTCAGGACAAGGTGCAGAATGTGTTTTGGGGTGTAATTGGAAGTATACATATGCTTTGTGTGAGAAATAGGTTGTTAATATGACAACTTTGTGTAAAAAAAATGTATTTCTTAATTTTTCCAAGAATTGTGGGAAAAAATTACAACCTCAAAAAGCTCACGATGCCTCTTACTAAATACCTTGGACTGTCTACTTTCCAAAAAGGGGTCATTTGGGAAGTATTTGCACTGTCCTGGGGTTTCAGGGCCTCAAGAAATTATATAGGCCGTCAGTACTAGGGATGAGCCCGTGGTTCAAGTCAAATGTAAGTTTGACTCAAACATCGGGTGTTCATTTGCTCACAAACAAACCGAACATATAGGGCGTTCGTGGGAAATTCGAACACCACAGAATGCCCAATAGTGCACTGTGAGATCGCAGTGTTTTAACGTCTGATGATTGGCCAAAGCATGCACCTGACCTGCATGCTTTGGCCAATCACAGCGCGCTGTGATGCAAGAGCCATAATTGGCCAAAGGCAGGAGGCCTTTGGCCAATCATGGCTGAGGGAGACTAAGTCCATGCCCCACACTATATAAGGCTGCTTACACAGCGGCCGTGTATATTGTGTGGACGGTGATAGATTGAGCTATTCAGTCTAATATATATATATATATATATATTTATTTATATTTATATTCTGCATTTAGTGTAGACTAGATATTCAGTGTAGACTCTAATTTCAGTCAGTGCAGGCAGTGTAGTATATATAACTCAGTGTATTGAAGTGGTTAGGGGGAACCCCACGCCAAAATTAAAAAAAAAATGGTGTGGGGGTCCCCCCAAAATCCATACCAGACCATTATCCGAGCATGCAACCTGGCAGATCAGGATAGGGAGGGATGAGCTAAATCCCTGCCCTCCTGAACCATACCAGGCCACTTGCCCTCAACATGGGGAGGTGCATTGGGGTCCCCCCAACCCTTGCCTGGTGGTTGTGGGAGTCTGGGGGTGAGGGGCTTATTGGAATCTGGAAGTTCCTTTTAACAAGAGGGCCCCCAGATCCAGGCCCCCGCTATGTGAATGGGTATGGGGTACATTGCACCCCTACCCATTCACCAAATAAAGTGTCAAAAAGTAATAACCACAAAAGACAGTTTTTGACACTTCCTTTATTTAAAAAGAAAAAAAGTGTCCCACTATGCCCATCCTTCTTCAATCACGGTGCAGACGGACCCAAAAAAATAGAAAAAGAAAAAGCTCAGCCTCAATGGAAGGCGTTCTGCTGACTGCTGTCTTTTCGCGGTGACAGCTGTTATATAGGCAAGGGCAGAGCCACCCAGGGAAGTGATCAAGGGACCCTGCCCCTTCTGACGGCATGTGCCATCAGAAGGGGGCTGTCATCCTCATTTTTTTCATCTATTTTGCCGGGAGCCGGCAATACATTAAAGCTGAGAGCAAGTTTAAATTACATTTTTTCCTTTAGAAATGTCAGTATTACTTCAGCATGTTCTAGACATCAAACAGATGCACCACTTTACAGGCAGACTAAGGAGACCCCCCAGGCATGATGTTTAAAGGAACATTTCATTTTTATTGTTTAACTTTAAGCATCATTAAAATCACTGCTCCTGAAAAAACATTTTTTTTTAAAATGTTTTTGCATTGATACATGTCCCCTATGACAGTATCCGGGTCTCCATAAAGGCATATAAGCCTTTAAAATGAGCATTTTTGATTTTTCATGTTCGTGTCCCATAGACTTCCATAGACTTTAATAGGGTTTGCATGTTCGATAGAACCTTTTGCCTGTTCGCGGGGTTCTGGTGCGAACTGAATGGGGGGGCCCATCCCTACATCCCACATATTAATAACCACATGAGCATTGAATACAATACACTTAGCCCCCCTTATGGCATATGAAACAATCTCTGATCCAATACTTTCTTCCTGTCTTCCTGTTACCTTAGACTGAACCACTATTTTCTTTTTCACTTTATTCTTAACTGTAGTGCAACCATAACATCTACCACATGCAGAACCCTTTCTAATCAAATAATGTGACCACTTAATAGCATTTTTTACTATACTGTCACATATAGTGGGCTTTCTCTTATAAACAAATTTAAGTTTTTCTAGTAGAATGCTTCCAAAATGTTTGCATGTCTTTAAAATATACCAGTACTTCTTTATTATGTTCCCCACTTTCTTATGTTGTCTATTATAACCTAAAACTATGGCCAGTGAGATATCCTTATTTTGTTTTGACCCTCTGCTTATCTTTAATCAGTTTATTTCTATACCCGCTTTACTTCTTTTATCTTTCTTTTGCAAAAAATTCCCTCTAATATCCCTTATTAATAAACATCTCTCCTATTTTTTGTCCCTGCTCTACATATTCATATTCTTCAGAGCAGTTTCTTATTCTGAAAAGTTGTCCTTTTGGTATGTTAGTAATCCACGGGTGGTAATGCCAGCTATCACTGGGTATATACCCATTCCTATCTGTTGGTTTGAGAAATGTGCAGGTACTGATTTCCTCCTGTTTTACCATCATTTTCAAATTCAAGAAATACCATGTTTCTCTACTTGTCTTCCTTGTAAGGGCAACATTTTGTTATTCAATTTCTCCATAAATCCTCTTTTTTTTTTTTTTTTTTTTGAATTTAAAGAAGTTTTATTGAAGAGCAGTACATTACACTTCATAGCACTGAGTTGCCGGTGGGGCGCAGCCCACCTCTCTGACAATACTCAAATATTGAACAATAACAGAGAGGTTGACCAAATATCTAAGCTTGTTTGAATAAACAGAGATAAGAGCCCTCAGGCATAATAAGGAGACACCTAGTGCTGCAGGTAGGCTCGACACCCTTATCGGGAACATACTGTGTCGAACACCGTGTAGCAACCGCGGTTAATCATTAGGTGTGTAACTAATCTATCCAGGCCCATCGCGCCTTCCGGGAGAAGAAAGGTCTCAGACTGCGTGAGGAAGCCTTCCCCAGTCCTCTAAGGCTGAAAGCCTAAGGAACCAGGGGTGCCAAAAAAATATCCTGAAGGTTCCGGCTGGGAGGTCGACCCATGAAAAATAAGTCGAGGTACCAACTAGTCGCATTCAAGTGCATAGAAAACTGGAGCAAACCGTTTGGAACCAAATACTTTCTGTAAAAATAAATTAACAACTTCCTGAGAATAAGGAGAAAGAGAGAAATAAAGGTGGAAAAGAAGACGGAGGGGGAGAAAGAATGGGGGGTGGGGTGGGTTGATAGACTACAATGTAACAGTAGAAACAAATCATGCTTCAACTTCCGGAATGAGAGAGATGCCTACATGCCTTGCCCAGGGTTCCCAGACAGCCAAAAATGCTTTATTTGAGTCTGTTAAGACACTGACTAATTTTTCCTGGGACATGATCCACGAGATCTTTCTCTTGGCAGCCGCCAGAGAGACTCTTGGTTGCTTCCAAGCCTTTGCTATGGAGAGCTTGGCGCCAGTCAGGATGAAAGAAATAAGTTTAGCAGTTGTTTGGGGGATTTTGGGAATATGACCATTTAATAGAGCTATCTGGGGAGATTTAGAAATGGGAGTGTCCGTAATTTTTCTGATCAGATAAAAAATCCTGTTCCAGAAGCTCCTGATTTTCGGGCATTCCCACCAAATGTGTATCATGGAACCCTGGGCTTGGCAGTTTCTGAAACATAAAGGAGACGAGGAAGGGAACATCTGTGCAAGTTTGGAAGGAGCCAGATACCATCTCGTAAGAACTTTCATGTTAGCTTCTATTAATGCAATATTAACTATACCTTTGTAGACTCTTGTGCTCATTCTATTCCAGATCTCCAGGTCCCAAGTCTCGCCCAAGTCCTTCTCCCACTCTGTCATGTATGTAAGTTTAGAAGGGGGGGTTGAGAGAGCTTCGTAAATCAGAGATATACCTCCTTTTTGCTCTATTGCTTGTCCACACCATTGTTCATAGGATGTGCACTCTGGGGGATTTGATTTGTCTTTCCAAATACATAAATCCTCTTTCATAATCTCTGTTCCAAACTATCATAATGTCATATATGAATCTACTATACTAGTTGTTGGGGTTTATTCCTGAATATCACTACATTCTCCCACTGGGCTATGAATACATTTGCTATGCTTGGTGCAATTCTAGCACCCATAGCTATTCCCCTATTCTTTTTGTAATAATTATTCTCATACCAGAAGTAATTGTGATTTAGGCAGAATTCCAAACATTCTATTAGATTCTATTGGTTACAACTGACGTGTGTTGCTATCTAGTTTAGGCTTTGTGTTTATCCACTCAGTGGTAGGGGTGGGTATTTTATTTCTGTCTTTAGCCAGCTATGACTAAGGCACAATACCTAAAGTAAACATGTGTCCAGACTATGGACATTGCACTATTTATGTATTCTTAACAAGCTGTAAATGAGCTTTAAAACAAGTCATCCCTGACCTTTTTAGGTGATTTTAATAGTCATTTATTCTCAAGGATCACAAAGCGACCCTAGAGTCAGCTTTTAGTTGGTTTCTAACAACTTAGAACCACCTGCTGAGCATTTGCTTTAGAGGAAAGGCCAGGATGCATTAGAGGCCAGGCTGCCAAGATTCCAGTGCAACAGCAAGCTAAAGGGAAAGAGCTCAGATTTTAATAGCTTGTGAACTTTGAACTTTATCTACAATCCTTACAGATAAGAGGTCAGGGACCTCTTGTTTTAAAGTGCCTTTACTGCTTGTTCAGAATATGTATATATTTAAGTGTGTGTGATTTGGGCACAGATTTACTTTAAGTGTGGCTTGTTTTTACTCTGCAGTATAAATTAATAAAGTAAATAGAATGTATGGCTTCTATGAGTGCTGGGTTGGAGGTGCATGCTTGTTTAGGCATTTCCAGGAATTGTCTCCAAGCATCACAGACCCCAGCAGCTCTAAATGCAGTAAGCATGGTGAAGTGGTTTACGAATCTAAATTGTATGGATAAGGAATTTTGACATTTACACCATGCTTGTTCTGAATCTGTAAATAACATGCACTGAAGCATTCTAAAGGGGATCAGCAATAGCATTCCTTGTACTTATTTTATGATAGGTATATTTTCTACTGTTCTTGATCTCCATGCTGTGAACAAAAAAGAGGTGCAGCACAAAGTAAGGGAGAAGCAGGAGCTTACATTATTATTATTATACAGGATTTATATAGTGCTTACAGTTTGTGCAGCGCAGTAAAGGTTTGTGCAGCGCTTTATGCTTCTTACTCCAGTTTCCAAATATTCCACTGCAATTAACCACTTTTCCATGGCTGATTCTAAATATCCCATTGTCATATTTTTTGTTCAACATACTTACATAGAATGAACTATATGATGTTTTGACACTTGGGGGCTGACTTATGAAAGCCGTGCGCCATCAGTAGAGGTAAACGGCGAGGCGCAAAGCACATTTTCATATTTATGAAACGGTGCACCTGGAACAGAGCTCGAATCCTCCATTTACTATAGCGATCTCAGTGCACGGGAGAATGCAATCTGTGGCCATTATGGACATGGCGCACAGCATCTTCAATTCAATTTCAACAGAAGATGGAGGTGCCAATATTATGAGGTGATGGAGTGACGTGAGGAAGTTTAGTAACAATACGGCAAACAGTAAATCAGTAACAAATATGCCCAAAATAAAATGAGAAAGTAACTTTTTCAGAGAAAGCCTGCAGTGCCTGCAAGTATGTTTAGAACTGCGTGAGATCAATGTAAGCACTACGCATGCGCAAGAGGCTCTTGCGCTCGTTCAAATGCATTTGTTCACTGTGCGGCCAAAATCTTAGTAAATATTAAGCAACGTATATGCAATTGCATTGGTTGAACGGGCGCACCTCTAAACTTGTCAATTTTTTTTTTTACGTTGGTTCATCTGTATGTTGTTTTTTTAAGGAGATTTACACACAGGTCATGTTAGTATGTTACGTTGCCAACATGTGACATGCACCTTGTTAAAATTATGTAAAAAGACTCGCTCCTCTAGCTCCTCCTAAAAGTGCATTTAACCTTCCCCCTCTAATGCATATAATTTCCTTGGGTTAGCTTTTGCTTTTAAAGGGGAACTCCACACTCCATTCTCCAATGCTCTTGTCTCCCCCCTCTAATCCCTTGGATTTCCATGGGCTAGCTTTTGCTTTAAAAGGGGAACTCCACACTCTATTCTCCAATGCTCTTGTCTCCCCTCTCTAATCCCTTGGATTTCCATGGGCTAGCTTTTGCTTTTAAAGGGGAACTCCACTCTCTATTCTCCAATGCTCTTGTCTCCCCTCTCTAATCCCTTGGATTCCCATGGGCTAGCTTTTGCTTATAAAGGGGAACTCACACTCCACTCCATTCAAAAGGCTGTGAGCTGCCTTCAGCAATCCAAACCACATCCTTTTTCAGAGCATACAACAGGGCCAGCTAGGAAAGGGGCGAGAAGAGCAATCGCCCAACCCCCTCCTGAACCATACAAGGCCACATGCACTCAACATAGCTGGCTGCCTTTGGGGCATGTTGGACTCAGCCCAATACCAACCACAAAGCACCTTGTACCCACTCGTTTTAAGGGGCTTTCCACATTCCATAAATCTCCCTGTCTGCGGCCACCGCACAACCCCAGCCTAGGATTGTGTGGAAGAGGCCCTTGTCCCCCTGAATAAGGGAACAAGGTGGTTGACTTTTGGGGTGCCCTCCCAATGTTGAGGGTATGTGGCCTGGTATGGTTCGGGGGGGGCGCTCTCTCATCCCCTTTTTTCCTGCGGCCTGCCAGATTGGGTGCTCGGATAAGGGTCTGGTATTGATTTTTGGGGGGACCCCATGCCATTATTTTTTAATTTTTGCACGGGGTTCCCCTTAAAATCCATACCAGACCTGAAGGGTCTAGTATGGATTTTGAGGGGGACCCCCACGCTATTTTTTTAAAAAATTTTGGTTCAAGGTTCCCCTGTGGGGGAATCCCATGGTGTTTTTAACTTTTTTTCCTTTTTCCCTTTAGAAATGTCATTTTGCTCTTGGACTGTTCTAAACATGGGAAACATGCGCCATTTTACAGGCAAACTATAGACACCCCCTAGGTACGCAATTTAAAGGAATATTTCACTTTTATTGTTTCACTTTAAGCATTTTTAAAATCACTGCTCCCGAAAAAATGGCCGTTTAAAAAAAAAATTTGCATTAATACATGTCCCCTGGGTCAGGACCCAGGTCCCCAAACACTTTTTATGACAATACCATGCATATAAGCCTTTAAAATGAAAACTTTTGATTTCTCCCATAGACTTTTAAAGTGTGTTCTGCAGCTTTCGAATTTGAAGTGAACACCCCGAATTGTTCGCTATTCGTTGAACAGGGGAACACCCGTTGTTCGAGTCGAACTTACGTTCGACTCGAACATCAGGCTCGTCCCTGGTCAGGACTGGGAAACTGGTCAGAGTTGAGGGAAAGATGGATGGTGCTAAATACAGGGATATTCTTGAGCAAAACCTGTACCACTCTGTGTGTGATTTGAGGCTAGGACGGAGGTTCACCTTCCAGCAGGACAATGACCCCAAACACACTGCTAAAGCAACACTTGAGTGGTTTAAGGGGAAACATGTAAATGTGTTGGAATGGCCTAGTCAAAGCCCAGATCTCAATCCAATAGAAAATCTGTGGTCAGACTTAAAGATTGCTGTTAACAAGGGTAAACCATCCAACTTGAAGGAGCTGGAGCAGTTTTGCAAGGAGAAATGGGCAAAAATCCCAGTGGTAAGATGTGGCAAGCTCATAGAGACTTATCCAAAGTGACTTGGAGCTGCGATAGCCGCAAAAAGTGGCTCTACAAAGTATTGACTTGAGGGGGGTTATGCACATTGACTTTTTCTGTTATTTTGTCCTATTTGTTGTTTGCGTCAAAATAAAAAAAAAATCTTCGAAGTTGTGGCCATGTTCTGTAAATTAAATGATGAAAATCATCAAACAATCCATGTTAATTCCAGGTTGTGAGGCAAAAAAACACGAAAAAAAGAGGGGTGAATACTTTTGCAAGGCACTGTATGTCCGGCACCAACCTTGATCGATTGGACATCCGTAAACGTGAGTATAATACTTGTAGGTCCAATGAGGAGGACAAAAAGGAATGCAGTCTCTAGTGGTGAGATCAAATTTTATGGGAGTGGGGTCCTATAGCATTGGAGAGGAGGCGGGGTTAACCCACACGTAGACTGCCATGGAGTCTGTCAGGAAAATGAATTAATGACAGCTACTGCATGCTACCTGAGGCAGAATGTGTTGCAGTCTAGAGACAGTCTCTCCTCTGCATACTTTCACTGCTTACAAACATAGCAAAAGGGTAGTGCTAAATGCTTTTAAGCCACAATTTTGGTATTCAGTTTAAGCTCAGACCGGAAAAGCAGAGATTAAATTAGGCATATTTAATTGCCCTATATGTACACAGAAAAAGGCGGATATTGAATTTCTTCAAACAAGGACATTTATTTATATTTCAGATTGCTCATGCCATTAAAACAGTGTTATGAGATATGCCAATTCAATTTAGCCATGAGTTTATACCAGTCATTTGTCAGCCCTTTGTCTTTGTCACGCCACGTTTGCAAAGCAATTGAAATAGGATATGTTAGACTGTATAAAACAGGAAATCTGTTGAGAGACTGTATCTCTTTAATAAGGAAAAACAACTTTAACCATTTATCATCATGGTGGTCCAAGCCACAATTTCTTGGGTCATAATCTTTTTAATTACTTGCCACATTTATAAGCAAATATGTTAGTTTTTAAGTTCCACTTGTTTTTACTTTTTTGTTATTACTACACAAAAAAACACCTCTTTGCGTGTTTTTATAAATTACTATTTGGTTGCCTTGGTATAATGTATTCTTAGTTAAGTATATCTAAAGCCAAAACTTTTTGCATTGGGATATCTTTCCAATGTGAGAAAAACCCTTCCTAGATTGTTGTCATGGGAGCAAGTGATCCAGCTGGAATATGTCCCCTCCTTTCCTCATAACTCTATCCAAATCTTAAAAATGAACCAAAAAGAAAATGTTGCCCCTGGGACTTTGATGAGTTGCGCCAATTAAAGTTGAAAACAATAGTTTAAAAAAAATACTAAATTGATTTCATATTACAATTAAAAAAAGACATATTGGACATAAAAAAATTGTAACATTTTTAAATTGTAATATAAAAATCTATTTTGTATTTTTTTTAACACGTTGTTATCAACTTTATTTGGCAAAACTCATCACAGGAAAAATTTTCTTTTTGGTTCTTTTTTTTTAGATTTGGATAGAATTATGAGAATAGAGGGGAAATATTTCAGCTGGATCACTTGCTCCCATGACAACAATCTAGTAAGGGTTTTCCCTCACATTGGAAAGATATCCCAATGTAAAAAAGTTTTGGCTTTAAAAACGTGTGCATTGTCTTAGCACACAAGGCCATTTCATTTTTTGCAAATCGAAAAAAAAAGTATTTTTTCATAATACCTTAAGGGAATATATTGTTAAGTATATTAGATTTACCGTATTTATCGGCGTATAACACGCACTTTTTTCCCCTTAAAATCAGGGGAAAGTCACAGGTGCGTGTTATACGCCGATCCCCGCCGATCCCGATCTGTCTAAATGTCAAAATCGCGGTCCGCGATTTGAAAATGGCGCCGCCGGAGCCGAAGTACACAGAGCCGGTCCTCGGCTCTTTCCGGCGGCTCTCGTTTACTTTCGGCTCCACTCGTAGTCCCGAGCGGAGCTATCCGAACCTACTCGGATAGCTCCGCTCCGGACTACGAGTGGAACCGAAAGTAAACGAGAGCCGCCGGAAAGAGCCGAGGACCGGCTTTGTGTACTTCGGCGCCGGCGGCGCCATTTTCAAATCGTGGACCGCGATTTTGAAGCCCTGGAAGCAGGGACAGGGGATACCAGGCTGCACTGGGGCAAGGCTGCACTGGGGAAGGCTGCACTGGGGAAGGCTGCACTGGGGAAGGCTGCACTGACAAGGCTGCACTGGGGAAGGCTGCACTGGGGAAGGCTGCACTGACAAGGCTGCACTGGGGAAGGCTGCACTGGGGAAGGCTGCACTGACAAGGCTGCACTGAAAAGGCTGCACTGACAAGGCTGCACTGGGGAAGGCTGCACTGACAAGGCTGCACTGGGAAAGGCTGCACTGACAAGGCTGCACTGACAAGGCTGCACTGGGGAAGGCTGCACTGACAAGGCTGCACTGACATGGCTGCACTGACAAGGCTGCAATGAAGGGCATTTAAATGTAAGTTTTTTTCCCTTCAACTTCCCTCGTAAAAGTTTTTTTTCCTTAAAATTCCCTCCTAAATTGGGGTGCGTGTTATACGCCGGTGCGTGTTATACACCGATAAATACGGTACTTCTTTTCCTTAATACACAAATTTATGTTTCTATCTCTAAAAAGACTGAGAATTAAGCCTTAACTGTGAATCCATTAAGACTTCCACTGTGCCACATCCTTCAAATATATCAAAAAATAATGCAGCACAAATACATTGCTCCACAAAATTGGACTTTTTCAGGCACAACACTAGACAGACAAAAGAATCTAAAATTACATTATTTATTGTGTAATAAAATGACATATAAAACAATTAAAAACCCCTTAAAAGAGAAAATATGCAAATACTGTCCCAGGGGACCAGAGTTTGACATCAAGCCACTATGATATTATCAAAGTTATAATCAATAGACAAATGTTGCATAAATAAGGGCATCATTTATGGATTCGCCATCAGCATGTTTTGCAGCGAACACCTGTTCTTCTGGATAAGGCAGGTATTTGGTATTGCACTGTGTCGTAATGAAAATTGTTGACATACTTATATATCCATCGTATTGCATTGATTACAACAAATAGTGCTGATTGTGCTCACATTTTCCCAGGAAGCATGGTTACTGTGCAAATACAGGTCCTAGGGGTGGACACAGGGGCCCATGGAAACCACAACACTCAAAATCCACTAGGCAGGAGAACAGATCAATGGACAGATACCCACCACCTTTAACAACACAAGATACTATATCTAGCCTAAATCCAGATCCAGAATCACATTATTAGCCCAATACCTCCAAATTTGTTAATTAAAATAACTCTCCATATGGAAATATTACCATAACCCCCTACCCTTATAGCGATCACACCATCCAAAGGGCTACCATAGTCTGTTGATGGAAAAACAATAGGACATGCTCTCAATAGAGAAAAAAAATATAAAAAAACATATACATGTACATTCCCCCACCCCTTCAGCTGAACTCAATAACATAGGGGTTGTAATTCTTAACAAATACTGCAATCGCATATCAGCAGTAAACAGAACTAGACATCAAGCATCAGAGAGTTTCACTACATAAATATGGAGCTCTAAGCCAACTTGCCCAACAGCTCATTTTTATGATTCCATCAAAACAGAGTGATTGTAAACATCTCTTTTATTCTGATGAAGCCCAATATAACCTCCCTCCTAGTAGGTTACTCATGCACTGGGCTAGTAGCCAAAAAATGTTTCTACCATCACCATCTAGTGAGCACCTAAAATCTACAATAATAAAAAGGTAATGTATACAGGCCAAGTAATAGGGTAATCCAAATAACATAGTACCCATGAGTGTCCAAATGTGTCCTTACTTCCACACGTTCCCCCCTGAAATGTCCATTCCCACACACACCCTGCTCGGTAGGCTGAATGTACTGGCCCCATATATACCCCCATCACACCACTCCACCCTGCCCAAACCTTCCAAAATAAATTTTTCCTGCTTTTGCATGTCCATGTAAATGAGAGCTTGCCAAAGCAGAAAAAAAGATCACTAACCAATTACACTAATCCTCTATTACTCAGCTGAGTTATTGTTGCATTGCAGAAGGGCAAATTATTGATGAATCACCTTCATTATTGCACAGCGATAATAAATATTTGGGACATGGTTTAGTATATATAGATGCTGTCGCTAATACTAACTCTTCATATGTCTAGTGGGTTTTATACATAGAAATCCCTATGCAGCATATACTGGGGTGTTTCTACATTTTATTTGTTCTTTGTATATAAAAAAGATGAAGAATAAAGATGAAGGCTAGTTTGCAGTGCGTTTCTAGATTTTTTGCTTAGGACTTTGGTGTTCATTTACTGTTTGGTGGTAATATGTTTTGAGCTCACAGTAGTTGGGGGGGTTATTTTTTTATAATTATACTCATAGCCCTTGGGGTCGATTTAATAAAGGCTAATAGACTGTTCACTTTGCAAAGGATTTTTCTCCAGAGCTTAGTAAATGAGGTTACACTCTCCATGTGTAAGCAAAAATGCAGTTTTTTAAATGTTCCTAGTGTAGCACTACCCCCGTAGGAGCCACCGAGTAAATGCCCAAGGTTCTCTTCCCAATATTTCCCCCTCAGCCTAGCACACATTTCTGATCACTCTTCGGACTCATTAACCAGTCTAAGAGCATGCTTTTTTGGACACTTTAATGAAAACTTCAACTTGGACGGGTAGTGGGTAGTAATAGAATACAGTGGAACCTCGGATTGCGAGTAACGCGGTTAACGAGTGTTTCGCAATACGAGCACTGTATTTTTAAAAATCGTAACTCGGTTTATGAGTGTTGTCTTGCAAAACGAGCACGATTCAGGCTAAAGCATGTGCAGTACTGTGTTTGGCCTGAGGTAGGGGGTCGCCGGAGCCGAGCGGCGCCGATCGCAGCCGATCGGTGCCGTTCGGAAATGCACAGAAAGGCCCGAGGACAGCTCAGCTGACCTCAGGAAACGTCGGGAACGGAGTATTTCCGAGGTTTGCCGAGGTCGGCTGAGGTGTCCTCAGGCCTTTCCAGTCATTTCTGGGGCTCTCCAGCGCTGCCCCCCACTTCTGGACGCATGTGGTATTGCATGCCATTGAAGTCAATGCAGGACTAATTATTTTCATTTCCATTGACTTCTATGGGGAAACGCGCTTTGATATGCGAGTACTTTGGATTACGAGCATTCTCCTGGAACAAATTATGCTCGTAATCTGAGGTTCCACTGTACTCCAATAACCTTTAGTAGCAATTTGAGGATACAAAATTTTCTCATTCAGAACCAGGGGCGGACTGACCATTGAGCGATTAGGGCACTGCCCGAGGGCCCTGGGCCACTAGGGGGCCCCATCAGGGTTGCCAGCCTCAGTAAAACCAGGGACAGTATGTATAAATCTGTGTTTTTTTTACATCTGTCTGTGTATACTGTGTGTACATGTATGTGTATACTGTGTGATTGTATACTGTGTGTGTGTATACTGTGTGGCCCCATAATCTCTGATTGCCTGGGGGCCTCATAATCTCCTATTGCCCGGGGGCTCCATGAGTTATCAGTCCGCCCCTGTTCAGAACTATGAGTCCTTGTACAAGTTAATGATGGACTGAATTTTGAAAAGCACTCTGAGGAGAATAATTTTCCTCTTAGAAATCAAAGCAGAGTCCTTTCACTAGGAATTAAATAGACTGAGCTCTTCAGTACACCCAGACACAATGTCCCCTTTAAACACAATAACTCTAGCACAAGAGGGATGGCAGCAGCACACAGTCTGTAGGATCTCTCACACCAGTCTGTACGCATGAAAGTCCTCGGATAATTGGTTACCTCCTTCTAAAATATTTCAGACACTTTCTCCCAGTGTTGCCAGACTAGATCCTCAGATGAAAAGCCCCTCCGTCACCAGCAACTTTCAGCAAAGCATCCCTCCAGCTAGTTCAGGTGAAGCCTTGATGAACCGCAGACACGTGGCAGAATTGTTTCAGGGGCAGACAGCCCCCCCAAGGCTGTGATCTCCTCCTCAGGGAAAAATACCCCTCTGCTCTCAGTCTCAGAGTATTTATACACACTCGAAGTCACCAAATGGGCACCTCTCACCAGGGATTGGCCAGAGCTTCATAAATATTCAGCTGCTGATTAGACTCTACCTGCACACTATCTTCCAGACCATTTCTGGACAAATTGTGGGAAGCGGTTAATTCTGCAGCAATAGAAACACAGAACAGAACAATCAAACACAGCTACACTGATTACAGTGAGCCAGAACTAAATTTTCCTAGCAATGAAATGCAGCTCCACTGAATACTGTGGGCCAGAACTAAATTTACCTAACTTAGCACCTATCTAGTAGGGTGCTACAATAGTACCTGATCGGGTATTCTTTGCTAAGTGAAGTTTCCCCACATTCACCA
The DNA here is from genome assembly GCA_037952925.1 of Lithobates clamitans. Lineage (NCBI taxonomy): Eukaryota > Metazoa > Chordata > Amphibia > Anura > Ranidae > Lithobates > Lithobates clamitans. Next base: position 668,060 of record JBBGZY010000097.1, on the reverse strand, counting down.
AGCTTTGGAAAATATTCCTTTGCAAAATGCCGCTTCCCTTGTGAAGTGGACAGCCGGTTTGTCTTTAGTACATCAACTCCTTCATCAGCCTATTATTTTGTTGTTATGAAGAAAAAAAGCCAGAAGATTTGTAAAGACTTATAAATACAAAGCAACATATAAAATTCATATTACCTTTTTTTTATTTATTTAAAGACTTAAAATGCATAATTTTCAGTGATGTATCCAATATTTAATGTAAAAGAAGATAAACAACCCTGTAAGTTCACAATGATAACCTCTTATTCATTGTCTATGCAGATAGCCTTGGCAACTGTCTTGCTTTAATATAGTCTGTCTAGCAATTTCTGCTCAAACTAATTCTCAGCATTTGTTACTTGTGCTCAAATAACTCATATCTATGAATTATAAACACAGATTGAACTTCTCATTTTAATAAGCATAATTTTACCATTACTTTAATGTGGCTTAAGCATAAAATGTTTTCATCAGTTTTGGAGGAGATGATATACAAGTATAATTTTTGCGCAATCTGATATAATTACTTGATAATAACTTCAGGTAGCAATTAAAACTAACTTAAATTAGTAAAAATACTACTCAAATATCTAATTAACTGCATTTGCTTTGGCTGAAGGATGCACTAATTGCCAGCAAATATAATGTGCCAAAAGTTTTTTTTTTCTTATTACCTTTAACAACTCCAAAAGATATTTACTAAATCAAGGACCCTATATGAACTTTAAGTGGTACTAAATGCCCAAGATTTTTTACCTTCATGCATATGTATGAAGATAAAAAAACTCTCTATGCAGCAGCCCCCCAGCCCCCCTAATACTTACCTCAGCCCAATTGCGATCCAGCAATGTTCTCGAGAGCCTCAGCTCTCTGAGGACTCTCCTTCATATAAATATATACAGCTGATTTTAATTGACACATTTACACTTTGATTGACTTAAGGCTGGAGTTTATGGTCACTAGGAATAGGTTTGAGGTCCTAGTCCCAACCCACCTGCCAGATCCCACTAGGAAGCTGACACTGCAGACTGCTAATCACAGGCAGTAAGACGTCTTCAGGTCCGCAGCTGCACAGATCGGCAAGTGTCTCACTGCCTGTAATTAGTGGTGTGCAGTGTTGGCTTCCTTGCAGGATCGGGCAGGTGGGTTGGGACTAGGATCCCAAACAAGCCCAAGCCCATCTCTAATGGTCGCTATAGCTATCATAAACAAAGTACCGTATTTATCGGCGTATAACACGCACCGGCGTATAACACGCACCTCAATTTAGGAGGGAATTTTAAGGAAAAAAAACTTTTAGGAGGGAAGTTGAAGGGAAAAAAACTTACATTTAAATGCCCATCATTGCAGCCTTCTCAGTGCAGCCTTGCCCCAGTCCAGCCTTGTCAGTGCAGCCTTGCCAGTGCAGCCATGTCAGTGCAGCCTTGTCAGTGCAGCCATGTCAGTGCAGCCATGTCAGTGCAGCCATGTCAGTGCAGCCTTGCCAGTGCAGCCATGTCAGTGCAGCCTTGTCAGTGCAGCCTTGTCAGTGCAGCCTTGTCAGTGCAGCCATGTCAGTGCAGCCTTGCCAGTGCAGCCATGTCAGTGCAGCCTTGCTAGTGCAGCCATGTCAGTGCAGCCATGTCAGTGCAGCCTTGCTAGTGCAGCCTTGCTAGTGCAGCCATGTCAGTGCAGCCATGTCAGTGCAGCCTTCCCCAGTGTCCAGTCCAGCCTTGCCCCAGTCCAGCCTTGCCCCAGTCCAGCCTTGCTGAAGCCTGTGAGCTTCAAAATCGCCGACCGCAATTTGAAAATGGCGCCGCCGGCGCCGAAATACACAGAGCCGCTCCTCGGCTCTTCTCGGCGGCTCTCGTTTACTTTCAGTTTCACTCGGACGGTGAGCGGAGCTATCCGAAACTAGCCGAGTATACTCGGCTAGGTTCGGGCGGCGCTCGAGTGAAACCGAAAGCCGCCGAGAAGAGCCGAGGACCGGCACTGCGTATTTCGGCGCCGGCGGCGCCATTTTCAAATCGCGGTCAGCGATTTTTAAATTCTGACAGCTCGGATCGCAGGGGATCGGCGTATAACACGCACCCGCGATTTTCCCCTGATTTTAAGGGGAAAAAAGTGCGTGTTATACGCCGATAAATACGGTAATTTCCATTTTTTTGGATATTTGCCTAGATGTAATGTGAACTGCTCTAACATTGACTGATAAACCAGGCAACTGGTAGAAATGAATATCTAACATATGGTACAGACGCTATGGGACATATTTATAAAGAGGTAAATATAACTTTCACCAAACATTTACTAGTAGTAAGACTATCACCGTCATTTAAAACACATGCACCAGAATTGTTTGGTGAATGTCAGATTCACTGCTTTATAAAATATGCCCTATGTGTTTTACAGTACATTTTACTGAAGCTTGTGTTTGAAGACAGGATCCAGTAAAATATAGTTTTTAACATTTGGAAAAAATATATATATATATTTCTGAAGGATAAACAGAGCAGAGTCATCGGGGTAAAAAATTAGAAAAAAAAAATCATGTCAGATCTACTGCCTCATTTGAACTGACTATTCACTACAGCTTGTGGATTGAAGTGGCCTAAGAATGGATAGAAAGAAAGAAAGAAAGAAAGAAAGAAAGAAAGAAAGAAAGAAAGAAAGAAAGAAAGAAAGAAAGAAAGAAAGAAAGAAAGAAAGAAAGAAAGAAAGAAAGAAAGAAAGAAAATTCTGTGGCTTATTTGGCTGTCAGGAGTCTGCTATAGAGCCATGCTTGTTTGTAACTAGGGATGAGCCGAACACCCCCTTGTTCGGTTCGCACCAGAACATGCGAACAGGCTAAAAATTTGTTCGAACACGTGTACACCGTTAAAGTCTATGGGAGACGAACATGAATAATCAAAAGTGCTAATTTTAAAAGCTTATATGCATGGTATTATCATAAAAAGTGTTTGGGGACCTGGGTCCTACCCCAGGGGACATGGATCAATGCAAAAAAAAGTTTTAAAAATGGCCGTTTTTTCGGGAGCAGTGATTTTAATAATGCTTAAAGTGAAACAATAAAAGTATAATATCCCTTTAAATTTCGTACCTGGGGGGTGTCTATAGTATGCCTGTAATGGGGCGCATGTTTCCCGTGTTTAGAACAGTCTGACAGCAAAATGACATTTCAAAGGAAAAAAAGTCATTTAAAACTACTCGCGGCTATTAATGCATTGCCGGTCCGACAATACACATAGAAGTTCATTGATAAAAACGGCATGGGAATTCCCCACAGGGGAACCCCGAACCAAAATTAAAAAAAAAAATGACGTGGGGGGTCCCCTAAATTCCATACCAGGCCCTTCAGGTCTGGTATGGATATTAAGGGGAACTCCGGCCAAAATTTAAAAAAAAATGACGTGGGGGGTCCCCCTAAATTCCATACCAGGCCCTTCAGGTCTGGTATGGATATTAAGCGGAACCCCACGCCAAAATGTAAAAAAAAAACAGCGTGGGGTCCCCCCAAAGATCCATACCAGACCCTTATCCGAGCATGCAACCTGGCAGGCCACAGGAAAAGAGGGGGGGACGAGAGAGCGCCCCCCCTCCTGAACCGTACAAGGCCACATGCCCTCAACATTGGGAGGGTGCTTTGGGGTAGCCCCCCCAAAACACCTTGTCCCCATGTTGATGATGACAAGGGCCTCATCCCCACAACCCTGGCCGGTGGTTGTGGGGGTCTGCAGGCAGGGGGCTTATTGGAATCTGGAAGCCCCCTTTAACAAGGGGACCCCCAGATCCCCAGCCCTCCCCTCTGTGTGAAATGGTAAGGGGGTACAAAAGTACCCCTACCATTTCACTAAAAAACTGTCAAAAATGTTAAAAATGACAACAGACAGTTTTTGACAATTCCTTTATTTAAATGCTTCTTCTTTCTTCTTTCTTCTATCTTCTATCTTATTTCTTCTATCGTCTATCTTCTTTCATCTTCTTCTTCCAGTTCTTCTGGTTCTTGTGGTTCTTCTGGTTCTTCCTCCGGTGTTCTCGTCCAGCATCTCCTCCGCGGCATCTTCTTCCCTTCTTCTCCTCAGGCTGCTCCGAATCCATGGCATGGAGGGAGGCTCCTGCTCTTCTCTTCATCTTCTTGTCTTCATCTTCTTTTCGGGCCACTCGGCATCCATGCTGGCATGGAGGGAGGCTCCCACTGTGTGACGCTTCTCCTCATCTGACGGTTCTTAAATAGTAGGGGCGGAGCCACCTGGTGACCCCGCCCCCCCTCTGATGCATGGTGACTTGACGGGACTTCCTTGTGGTGTCACGGGGAATGCCACAGGGAAGTCCCGTCGTGTCCCCATGCTTCAGAGGGGGCGGGATGACCGGGTGCCCCCCCATTATTTAGGAACCATCAGAAGAGGAGAAGAGTCACACAGTGGGAGCCTCCCTCCATGCCAGCATGGATGCGGAGCTACCCGAAAAGAAGATGAAGACAAGAAGATGAAGAGAAGAAGATGAAGAGAAGAAGATGAAGAGAAGAGCAGGAGCCTCCCTCCATGCCATGGATGCAGAGCGGCCCGAGGAGAAGAAGGGAAGAAGACGCCATGGAGGAGATGCTGGACGAGAACACCGGAGGAAGAACCAGAAGAACCACAAGAACCAGAAGAACCAGAAGAAGAAGAAGATGAAGGAAGATAGAAGAAAGAAGAAAGAAGAAGCATTTAAATAAAGGAATTGTCAAAAACGGTCTCTTGTCATTTTTAACATTTTTGACAGTTTTTTAGTGAAATAGTAGGGGTCATTTTGTACCCCCTTACCATTTCACACAGGGCCAGGATCTGGGGGTCCCCTTGTTAAAGGGGGCTTTCAGATTCCGATAAGCCCCCTGCCTGCAGACCCCCACAACCACCGGCCAGGGTTGTGGGGATGAGGCCCTTGTCCTTATCAACATGGGGACAAGGTGTTTTGGGGGGCTACCCCAAAGCACCCTCCCAATGTTGAGGGCATGTGGCCTGATACAGTTCAGGGGGGGCGCTCTCTCGTCCCCCCCTCTTTTCCTGAGGCCTGCCAGGTCGCGTGCTCGGATAAGGGTCTGGTATGGATTTTTGGGGGGACCCCACGCTGTTTTTTTTTATTTTGGTGCGGGGTTCCCCTTAATATCCATACCAGACATGAAGGGCCTGGTATGGAATTTAGGGGGACCCCCCACGTTATTTATTTTCAAAATTTTAGCCGGGGTTCCCCTTAATATCCATACCAGACCTGAAGGGCCTGGTATGGAATTTAGGGGGACCCCCACGTCATTTTTTTTTTAATTTTGGTTCGGGGTTCCCCTGTGGGGAATTCCCATGCCGTTTTTATCAATGAACTTCTATGTGTATTGTCGGACCGGCAATGCATTAATAGCCGCAAGTAGTTTTAAATGACTTTTTTTCCTTTGAAATGTCATTTTGCTGTCAGACTGTTCTAAACACGGGGAACATGCGCCCCTTTACAGGCATACTATAGACACCCCACAGCTATGAAATTTAAAGGGATATTACACTTTTATTGTTTCACTTTAAGCATTATTAAAATCACTGCTCCCGAAAAAACAGCCATTTTAAAAACTTTTTTTGCATTGATACATGTCTTCTGGGGCAGGACCCAGGTCCCCAAACACTTTTTATAACAATACCATGCATATAAGCCTTTAAAATTAGCACTTTTGATTTCTCCCATAGACTTTTAAAGGGTGTTCCGCGGCATTCGAATTTGCCGCGAACACCCCAAATTGTTCGCTGTTCGGCGAACTTGCGAACAGCCCATGTTCGAGTCGAACATGAGTTCGACTCGAATTCGAAGCTCATCCCTATTTGTAACAAATTGGTACAAACCAATCTATTAACCTTCTATGAGGAGGTGTACAGCCATCTAGATAAAAGAAGGCCTGTAGACGTGGTGTATCTGGATTTTGCAAAGGCATTTGATACAGTTCCCCTCAAGCATTTGCTGTACAAACTAAGGTCTGTCAGCATGGACCAAGAGGTGAGTACATGGATTGAAAACTGGCTACAGGGGCGAGTTCAGAGGGCAGTGATAAATGGGGAGTACTCAGAATGATCTGGTTTTGAAAGTGGGGTCCCCCAAGGTTCTGTCCTGGGACCAGTCCTATTTAATTTATTCATAAACAGCCTGGAGGATGGAATAAACAGCTCAATCTCAGTATTTGCAGATGATACTAAGCTAAGCAGGGCAATAATTTCTCCGCAGGATGTGGAAACCTTGCAAGAAGATCTGAACAAATTAATGGGGTGGGCAACTACATGGCAAATGAGGTTTAATGTAGAAAAATATAAAATAATGCATTTGGGTGACAAAAATATGAATGCAATCTACTCATTAGGGGGAGAACATAATGAGTAGAGATTCTCCCCCTAATGCAATCTACTCATTAGGGGGAGAACCTCTGGGGGAATCTAGGATGGAAAAGGACCTGGGGTTTCTAGTAGATGACAAGCTCAGCAATGGCACGCAATGCCAGGCTGCTGCAAGCCAACAGAATATTGGCATGCATTAGAAAGGGGATTAACTCCAGAGATAAAACGATAATTCTCCCACTCTACAAGTCTCTGGTCCGGCCGCACCTGGAGTATGCTGTCCAGTTCTGGGCACAAGTCCTCAGGAAGAATTTGCTGGAACTGGAGTGAGTCCGGAGAAGGGCAACAAAGCTAATAAAGGGACTGGAGGACCTTAGTTATGAGGAAAGATTACGAGCATTGAACTTATTCTCTCTGGAGATGAGACGCTTGAGAGGGGATATGATTTCAATGTACAAATATCATACTGGTGACCCCACAATAGGGATAAAACTGTTCTGCGAAAGGGTAATTAAAAAGACATGCGGCCATTCAGTAAAATTAGAAGAGAAGCGGTTTAACCTTAAACTGCTTAGAGGGTTCTTTACTGTAAGAGTGGTAAAAATGTGGAATTCTCTTGCACAAGCAGTGGTTTCAGCAGGAAGCATAGTTTCACAAAACGATTAGGTACCTAAACGACCTTAACATACAGGGATATACAATGTAATGCTGATATAAAAGCACACGCACAGGTTGGACTTGATGGACTTGTGTCTTTTTTTCAACCTCACCAACTATGTAACTCTGTAGTACTCTCTGAGGGCACATGGATCAAAACATTCTAAACTCATCCCACTAAACTTTTGCAGCTACATACTTCATTTGGTACTTTTGTGCTGAAGTCTGATTGTCTCATCTTTATTTTCTGTGATGGTGTTTTTTTGTAAAAAGGAATAAGATCAAAGACACTGAAGTAAAATTGTAATATAAATCAACCAATAGGATTTAGGCTATAAGGTACATTTTGCAATAACATCGGGTGGTGACTATGATGTGCAGATCTTACATTGAAGGCTGTTTTTCAATTATACAGTATAGTATCTCACAAACGTGAGTACACCCTCTTTTGTGACAACACTGAAGAAATGACACTTTGCTACAATGTAAAGTAGGGAGTGTACAGCTTGTATAACAGTGTAAATTTGCTGTCCCCTCAAAATAACTCAACACACAGCCATTGATGTCTAAACCGCTGGCAACAAACATGAGTAAGTGATAATGTCCAAAATGGGCCCAAAGTGTCAATATTTTGTCTGGCCACCATTATTTTCTAGCACTGCCTTAACCCTCTTGGGCATGGAGTTCGCCAGAGCTTCACAGGTTGCCACTAGAGTCTTCTTCCACTCCTCCATGATGACATCACGGAGCTGGTGGATATTAGAGACCTTGAGCCCCTCCACCTTCCGTTTGAGGATGCCCCACAAATGCTCAATAGGGTTTAGGTCTGGAGACATACTTGGCCAATCCATCACCTTTACCCTCAGCTTCTTTAGCAAGACAGTGGTCGTCTTGGAGGTGTGTTTGGAGTCATTATTATGTTGGAATACTGCCCTGCGGCCTAGTCTTCAAAGGGAGGGGATCATGCTCTGCTTCAGTATGTCACAGTACATGTTGGCATTCATGCTTCTCTCAATTAATTGCAGCTCCCCAGTGCCGGCAGCACTCATGCAGCCCCAGACCATGACACTCCCACCACCATGCTTGACTGTAGGCAAGACACAATTGTCTTTTACTCCTCACCTGGTTGCCGCTACACACGCTTGACACCATCTGAACCAAATAAGTTTATCTTGGTCTCATCAGACCCCAGGATATGGTTCCAGTAATCCATGTCCTTAGTTTTCAGCAAACTGTTTGTGGGCTTTCTTGTGCATCATCTTTAAAAGATGCTTCCTTCTGGGATGACAGTAATGCAGACCAATTTGATGCAGTGTGCGGCGTATGGTCTGAGCACTGACAGGCTGACCCCCACCCCTTCAACCACTGCAGCACTCATTCATCTATTTCCCAAAGACAATCTCTGGATATGACACTGGGCACGTGCACTCAACTTGTTTGGTCGACCATGGCAAGGCCTGTTCTAAGTGGAACCTGTCCTGTTAAACCGCTGTATGGTCTTGGCCACCATGCTGCAGCTCAGTTTCAGGGTCTTGGCAATCTTCTTATAGGCCAGGAGTCCCAAACTGGCTCCCCTCCAGCTGTTGCAAAACTACAAGTCCCATGAGGCATCGCATAGCTGACTGTTACAATCATGACTCCCACAGGCAGGTAGTTTCGCATAAGCTGGAGGGCTGCCAGTTTGAGACCCCTGGCCTAGGCCATCTTTATGTAGAACAACAATTCTCTTTTCAGATCCTCAGAGAGTTCTTTGCCATGAGGTGCCATGTTGAACTTCCAGTGACCAGTATGAGAGAGTGAGAGCAATAACACCAAATTTCACACCTGCTCCCCATTAACACCTGAGACCTTGTAACACTAACGAGTCACATGACACCGGGGAGGGAAAATGTTGTTCCAGGTATTTTGAGGGGACAGCAAATTTACACTGTTATACAAACTGTACACTCACTACTTTTGTAGTAAAGTGTCATTTCTTCAGTGTTGTCACATGTAAATATTTTATTATATAATTTTTATTATATATAACAATTTGAGGGGTGTATTCACTTTTGTGAGATACTGAATGTTTTAGCTAAATATTAGGGGAATATTTATGAGGTTTATTTTGCTAGCTAACATTGTTGCGTGGTGGGGAACATTTGTGTTTAGAGTATCATTGTAAAATAAAAACTTTTTTATACTATCTAGTTGTGTTACTTTCTGAAAAAAATTAACCATTAACCATCCACCTCCAGATTAGCACCAATTCAGGAAAGCAGGTTTTAAAACAACACAATAATAATCTAGAAAATAGTAAGAAGATTTACTGGCTGTAAAGCCTTAGTAAATGCCAGGAAATCTGCTAATAATAGAAGGTGATTGGACATGCCATGTCATCCAAATTCAAGAAACCTCAAGGTAGACTGTATGCAAGCCATCACAGGCTTGGTAAACCTTACAAACTTATGTGAAGAGCTGAAAAGGAAACCAGCTTTGGCTTATCCACTAGAGAACATTAGTTATTAAGACATGCTTTTCAACTCTTCCACATTTTCATTCTCTTCTAACAGCCACTGGCTAGGTTGAGTGCAACCAACAGATGTGAGACCACTAATTGGTCTGGCTGTAAATTGCTAATTTGGGTGAATGTCCTTTTACATACAGTACACAGTATAAGCACCTTAACTGCAAGGTGGATTTTCCATTTATTTGTGCCTATTGTGATTAAACATTTTTTAAATGCTGCTTCCAAGCATACAGTAGCATGTTACAGTTTTTTTCCAAAAAAAAAAAAAAAGTATTTTAGAACTGAATGTGCTTAGCAAATATGAAAAACATAACTTCTCTTATGTTATATGTTTATTCCAAGTGAATCGGGGGGTGAAAATGGGGGTTACATACACATTATACCTCTTCTAGGGGCACACACATGGATGCCTTCTACCACATCTGCCAATAGGAAACAGGACTCTAGTTTCCAGCAACAGCAACAGTACTCAAGACTGCTTCTCTTCTGGCATTTGCGCACATGTCAAAGAAATTTGCTCACCTGCTCCTAGGTCAGCATTCATTACAGTTTACTTCTTGCCCTCCCTGCCCAACACTTGCAAACTTCCTGAGTGAGATCCACGATGGCCTCAGAGGAACACTTCTAAGCTTCCTTATAGGTTAACTGACTACAGTTTCCAAAACTCTGAGATCACTACAGACATCAGTACCCAGACAATTCTAATTCCTCACCTCTGCCTGCTGCTCACACATAACAAGAACCAATGGGTAGAAGCCATGTGACTGTATTTAAAAGCATTTACAAAAAGGTATTTGAGTGCAAATTTGTATTAATAAATATAAACAAACATAAACGTATTTGCATACATTTTTAAATGTTGGCTTTCCTTCTACATAAATAATATGCCATAAGATACAGTCTCACTCATAATATAGGATCTTTTTTTTATTTAACTCTTACATTACACAGGTTTTTCTCTGCACAGAATATGGACAGATCACGAACAGTTTCCCTGAGTATACCTTGAAGGATATGTATAGACAAAGCCTTTTTGGATCACACCAATGCAGTTCGTTCTGCTGTGCACTGTTTTGAGTCAACAGCAGGCTAAAGTAGGCAGGCTAAAGTCCACTGTAGGCTGTTGTCACTGAGTCCATACTTGTCTTTTAAAGAAGAACTTCAGTAAAACAGTTCAGGAATGTTTAGCAACAAGCTTCTGTTAAGGCAGTGAAGACTTTCGTCAGAAATATGTAATGTACAATACAGTGTAGTGTACATACATCTGTAGTGTATACAGTGACATGGCCAGACCTTTGTAGCATATACAGTGCAGTGTCAGGCCTCTGCAGTGTATACAATCAGTAAGACTTAATTTGTTAGGTCTTGCTATTGCTGGGACACTTGGCAAAAGAAACAGGACATATCCTTTGATTCCAGGACCTATCCACTTACACCAATATGCCAGGGATTCAGCAGCATGCCTCCCCTACCTCTCTCCATGGGTTTTTGTCAGGGCTCGGCTCCTGCAATTTTTTTATTTTTGTTTTATATTTTTTCAGTACTTTATTTTCTTTCAGTCCACAGAGGCTGCTCAGCTGTCTGTTAATTACCAGCCACTCTTTGTTTCCACAGTGACTCACCTAGTAGTTACCATTACCTGCCTCAGTCCAGCCTACAGCCAGCCTCTTTTGACTATTTAAACAGCTTTGTTCATTCCCTCCATGCCCTTGCATGGTCTTTGATCTCCAGTGTGTTCCTTTGTATGACTTGGCCCGGCTGACTTCTCTTTCAATATCTGTTCCTGTTTTTGCTCCTTACTATGTTGACTTTTGGCTTCCTGACCCCAGCTCATCTGATTATCCATTCTGGCATCTAAACCCTGGCTACAGTTTTTTACCACATTCCTGAACTGTGTTATTTTTTGCTATTTTATTAAAGGTGTGATTTTAACTGCATTTTCTGTGTCCGTCTGGTTTATGGTTTCTGACAGTTTTAACACAAATGGTTATCTGTTAAGACCATTTGTGTCTAGGTACATAACTTTATAGAATGCCTGACTGTAGTTGTATAATGCCTGCCTATCAAGATTCCTTCTATAGGAGGCCTTTGCAGTTTGCTGCTCTTTCTGAAAAAATAGTTAGCCCAATTCTTACAGTAGCAATTTCAATTCTCAGAGAGATACACAATCACAATAGTACAAAAGGAATTTGTTTTTATTCATGTACAGTATATAGAAACAGCATATTCTATAGCACTTTACTCTTTAACACAGAATCAGTCACAGTAGCTTTTTATGGAATGTACAATCTAATATAATAATCACAGTTGGATACAAACCAATTAACCCACCAATAGGCTTACAGACAGAAAAATGATAACTTAGCAGAATCCTGAGCAAACACAGAAAGAACATACAAACATACAAACTCCATGTAACTTTTGTACTTGTTGGTATCGAACCCAGAGATGTAGTACAATTTTTCTTTTCTTACCCTGTTTTACTCAACAAAATATTCTCTACTTATGGGGTGATGGAAATTTTTTCTTTAAAGGAAAGGCTCACTTCAATTATATATTTATGACTTTAAGAATTTTTTCTTGAGTTTATAAATTGTCAAGTCATGGGAGGTCTAAAATCAAGGAATGTTTGTTATCATTCTGAGCCATCTTGTCCATGCTGTCGCATTGTTAGGGGGCTGTATGTTTAGCTGATTATGCTTGGCAAAACACAATTGCAGGTGTCTACTGAAATCATTTTATGTCTCTAATGCCTAATTTAACGTCTCGCCACGCCTCTGTTAGTGTAAATGTGCCTTGTCTCGCTGATTAAAGGTCTAATTAAAAAGAGAAATTCCATCTGATCTTTAATCAATTTGTATGCAGCAACTCATGTTGTTATTTTCATTTTGTTTTGGAAACGCTATTAAACTCATCAAGTCATAACTGTCCAAACAAGGATCGGCTAATTACATTTTTAAGGTGGCTCAAATAATTACCAGTGATTATTCTAAGTGGATCCACATACCTTTTGGTCTTGGAGTCTGTAGGGAACATTGTGAAAAAAAAGATAAGAGAAAACAGCGAATACAAAAACATGTCTTTGTTTTTATAGGACCTATATTTGGATTTTCAGTCTTCTCAAAATGGTGAAAACGGTGTTTAAACAAGTTAGATTAATGAAATGCCACAATATACTGATTTAAAAGAACTCTCCTATTTTTATTTTTTACAAAAGATTATTATTTTTGTTCACATGTGTGTAAAAACTGATTTGTTGTGTTTTGTTATTTTATTGGCAATAAGATTTTAATGTCACTCATGAATTGCATCTATCAAGCCCTGTGTGCAATTGTTATTGCTCTAAGTATATTAGTGTAAAACCTCACTGAATAAATAACAGTGCTTTTTTTAAATATGAAAGGAGAAATAAAAAAATAAAAGCAACTACCAATGCAATTTGAAGGGGTGTAGGGATGTTCTAAAAGCAAGTGAACCCTCATATGATATCCTGCCTAGAGTGTTCCTTCAAACCCATTCAGATATGGAGAACATTCTGATGAAAGTTATGACACGCAAACAAGACATGCAGTTCTCAGAATGATCCCATCAATTTAATTAGACTGGCGCTTATATAAGCAAAATGACATCACAAAGAATGTCCAACCCTTCTCATACTGTATATGGTAAAGATACAGACATATAGGACATTCTACAAGATGTTCTAAGACAAAAATAGAACATTTACTGAGCATGTGCAGAAAACAATATAATGCCCTATTAACTCATGTAGAAACCAAAAACAGGAAAAGGCTAACAGGAAAGGGGCTAGCACATCAAGAAGTCAGGCCATTTATAAGAAAACGAAACTTAACTTTTCATAAACCTGACATTTACATATCTTTTCTAAAATGGATACAAGGGTGTATAGCTAAAATGGAAGACAGCAAGCCAAGATATCCTTACAATCCCCTCTTAGATCATATTTGTATGATCTCACTTCCTTGTCATGATGGTGCAATCAGTCTGTTTCTGATAATACATACTACAAGTGTGAGCATTTCTAGTGGAATTAAAACACCAAGTAGGATTATGGCTCCTTCTAATAATGTGAAAGGTAATGGTATTATTTGTTCTTCTACTGATATTTATGAGATCAAGAGGAGTCTTTCCTTTAAAAAGGGGGTGATATTCAAAGGCATAACCATTAATGGTATCCACATGCCCTGTACACAAGGTTGGACATTGATTGGACATTCAGACAACAAAATCCATGGATTTTTTCCGACGGATGTTGGCTCAAACTTGTCTTGCATACACACGGTCACACAAAGTTGTTGGAAAATCTGATCGTTCTAAACGTGGTGACGTAAAACACGTAGGTTGGGACTATAAACAGGGCAGTAGTCAATAGCTTTCATCTCTTAATTTATTCTGAGCATGCGTGGCACTTTGTGCGTCGGATTTGTGTACACACGATCGGAATTTCCGACAACGGATTTTGTTGTCGGAAAATATTATAGCAAGCTCTCAAACTTTGTGTGTTGGAAATTCCGATGGAAAATTGTGATGGAGCCCACACACGGTCGGAATTTCCGACAACAAGGTCCTATCACACATTTTCCGTTGGAAAATCCGACCGTGTGTACAGGGCATAACAGTACTAGGGTGCAATTTGCTACAAATCCAACATTTCTGAAATCCTGATTCCTGAGCATAAGCATATTTAAATTTTAGCAAAAGCATTTTATCAGCAAAATTATCCTCAATGTCTCTCTTGTTTCTAACTTGTATCACTGTAATGTTCTCCTGTGTATGTGTGTTCCCACAAATACTTTTAATGGCACCCTAGTCTTCAGGGTGGTAAATACAGTTAGTGATGATCCAAGTGGGAGGGAACACTATCAGGGTGATCAGGAACAGGAGGCAAAATGCTTTGCCAGAATTCTCTGGTGAAATAAGTGAGGTCATCTTCTCTGGCCAGACCTGCTTTTCCAGGAACTCCTCCTTCATCTGCTTGGACCTCTGCTTGAGGGCCTCCTGTGTTTAGGATCTCCTTCCTGCTCTTGGGGCTTTGGGCAACCTTTTTCACTCGGCTGACATGGATCCAGGACTGGCAGTTTTACACCAGGATAGCTGTTCTGGTCACTGCAACCGCTGTGGTAGGAGGCCCAAAGGGATACTCTTGCTTCTTATTTCTGTTCAGCTGTTGGACCACCATGGTGTCTTCCTCCTTGAAGAGGGGAGTAGCTTCCTGTGAAGAAAAAGGAGAGGTGCGAGCAACTTTTTCGACTGTATCCAATGTTTCAACCAGTTTTCTTACACATGTCTTCCTGTATTAAGTATTAAGTCTAAATCTCCCTTTTCTACCATTAAAGGTGCTCTGGCCTATGGGGTGGGGAAAGGTCTACCCATCAAAACATCAAAAGATGAATACCCTGTATTCTCATTTCTGCCAGGACTCCTGGAAGGACCTTTCTCCAGTTGGCAAAGGTTCCTCCTGTGGCCTTTCTTATCTTGTCTTTTATTGTTCTATTCATTCTTTCTACTATTCCTGTACTTTGAGGGTGGTAGGAAATGTGAAACTTCCATTCTATCTTGAGAGTTTTTACCAAGTCCTGGCAGACCCTGGCTATAAAAGCTGGACCATTTTAGAACATGTCCACAATTATCAAAAGATATTCCTGTCTTTTGCCTAATTTGGGCATGTGTGCGAGATCAGCCGTGACTTGTATACCTGCGTGGCCTATTCCGTGGTACTGTGAATGCACTTGTCGTTGGTATACATGGTTTCCCCTCTTTGCAGAGAAGTCCAGCCCTTGGACCTCTCTGCACACCCTTTCCATTCCAGTCCCTTAACTCATAATTTGATGCATAATCCTGGAGATCTGCAAGTGACTGTTCAAATGGAGATAGGTCAGGTATCAGCATAGCAATTTGGATGTCTGCTGTCTGAGATAGCAGCTTGTTTAGCAGCAAGGTCAGCCAGACCTGCTCATTTCCCCTGGCTATCTCTGTCTGTTGGCCTGTGTGTGCTCTGCAGTGTACTATAGAGCAAGAACCATCCACAAAAACATTCTGTGTGTCTGGTAGTGCTGTGGAAGATAAATCAGACCTGGGTGATGTGTCCTGGTGAAGGAGGTTTATGCAGTCATGTTGTGGCACGACCTCATCCTGTTCACCTTTTAATCCTAAAAGGGCGTTTAAAATTGGTGCTGGGCCTGCAGTGGGAGAAGCATATTTGATGTGCAATTTTGGATTGTACAGCAAAATCACCTCATATCCGCTCAACCTCTAAGCAGACATGTACTGTGTATGCACATTTTTCAACAAGATTGACACATTATGGGTGGTGTTAAGTGTGGTGTCGTGTCCCAGAGTGAAAGAAGTGGCCATCTCAACCACCATGGCACAGGACGCTAGAGCTCTGAGTCACGCGGGCATGCCTTAAACCTGCACCAGGACCATCTTTGAGAAAAAACTACAGGGCGCAGCCTCCCACCATGTTCCTGGGCCAGTACTCCCGCCATGGTTCTGCAATTTTCCCTGGCAAACAAGTGAAACATTTTGCCATATTCAAAGGAGGCCGAGGCTCAGCCTGGTAACCATTGCACATTTCAACATGGCAAAAGCATTTAACATTTCATCAGACTGTTTTACAGTATCAGACATTTCAGAGAGGGTTACTTGTCTCTATATATTGTCAATAAAAGAGCAGTCAGGTATCCATTAGCGGCAGTAAACAATCACACCTAGGAAGGTGAGCATGTCTTTCCTGTTAAGTGGGCAGGGCAGACCCATCAGAGCCGCAGCTCTTTTGTGACTGACTCTTCTTTCTCCTTTTGTGAGCACAAATATTCAACTGTTTTTTTGACACCATTGTAACTTTTTCTTAGACACTTTCTGACCACATACATGTAACCATTTCAATAAAGATAGGCTATCAGCTCAGCAGTCCTCCTCTGAAAAACTACAAATCAAAAAATCATCAACATACTGCAACAGTACAGAACCATGAGGGGCAGTCCAGGGCCCAAGGGTGGCTTGGAGTACAGTGGCCGTGTCTCCTTGTCTACATGGACGGGAAAAAAAAAATTCTTTAAATCAATCACAGTAAAATACTCTGCATCGTATAATATGGCGGTAAGTATTGATGGCACATCAGGCACTATTGGGGCAATCGGTACCACTAGGCTATCAATGGCCCTTAGGTCTTGTACAAACCTATAGTCACCATTTTCCCTCTTTACCGAGTTAATGGGAGTATTGTAGGGCGAGACAATTTCCCTTAAGATTCCTTTCTTTAAGAAATCCTCTTTTTCTCTGTATGTAACTCCCTCTTTGTCCTTGCCCCCTCACTCTTTTTATAAAAGTTTCCCCTTTGATTTCCTGAGAAATCATTTTGATAATGTGTTGGTGCTGGTGTTTGTTTTGGGATGTCAAAACATCCCACTGCGTCTTTTTCAGTCAACGTTTTTTTGAAAGTCAGTCATACTCTTTGTAGCCCAGTCTAATATCTGCTGTCTCACAGTGAGTGCATATTTAGGGACAAGGTTACTGAGATAAGTCTGTATTAAAAGACTGTGCATTTAATCTTGAGTGTCAAGTCCGGCGTCTTGTGTCCAGACTTCTTGGAATCTCTTCCAAAATTCAAACACCGACTCTGATAATTTTTGTTTGCAAGCTACTACAGTGGGGAGTGATGATTTAGTTAGTGAAAGCTCTTTTCATTTCCTTCTCTAACTCTTCCCACATAGTATTCCTTCCATCAATAATGTTTAGTGAATAAGCCTCTGCCTTGGTGGTGGGTGCCTCCAAGACATTTATGGCAGGCACTTTAGTCCAATCCCAAGGGGAGGTAGTTCCCACCAAACTATCTGTAATGAGCCTTATGTCTTTTGTGCGTGTAATTTCTACCCTTACAAGCTTTCTTTAAATAAGCTATAGCTCCCAAAGCTGACATTGTGGGCTTGCGGCAGTGTTTAATAATGCGATCTATGTCTTCAATATCAATAGGTTTCATTACCATGACGTCGCCCACAGTCATGAAAGGAAAACTTTGCATAACTACGTAGTTACTTCCTCTTTTTCCTCTGTGTATGCTGCCTGTTTTAAAACTGCGTTTTGTACTCTGACCCTCTACAGCGTGTGCAGCCTCTAGGCACATGGTACCGGCATAGAGAAGGTTGAATTAACCCTTAATTTACCATCCCATGACTCTGCTAAACCCATCGTGAACAATGTATGGGCTAGGATACTATAGGGAGCCTCGGTCCATCCGGGGATCTCCACAACATCCATATTCATTTTTCTTTCTAAACATTGTAATTAGATACTGAGTCTCTTTTTTTCTTTCTTGGCAAAATGCCAATAAGCACTCCTTATGGCCAGAGGTTCCCCTGATCATAAGCAAGCTTTGTATGTTATTACTTTTCTTATATTTATAACCAAACAATTTTTATTTACGTTTCAAAATGTTTTTATTTTATTTTTGCAGTGTGCCAACAGGTTTAAACGGTGTCTTCACTTGCAGAAGTACTAATGCCGCAAACAATTCCCCACTATCTTTTACAGTCAGTGAGATATTAGTACTTGAACCCTGTTGGCAAAAAGCCAAATGTGCAACTTTTGCACCTGACTTCCCCTTCGCAAGAGATGCCAGTAGCAAAAAGAATTATTCAAACAGCATGTTTTATTCAAAAGTTAGCCTCACCAATTTATGTATTACCTTAAGAAAGTGTTTATAACGCTCTACCCATATTTTAATTGGTAAAAACATCCCTAATGTCACAATACTTCAAAGATCTGGGACAGGCTTGATAAGTCTCCCCTGCTCTTCGAATAAGTGATATTACTTCCTGCACTGTCAATCCTTCTTGAAACACAAATTTGTTATGTAAATTAAACCTTAAAAACTTAAACCTGTGGTTTGCCTTCTCTAAATAAGGGTCCCTTTCCTAGTTTAAAATGATAAACTCCCGGGACACTGGCTACAAGATATGTCTGAGGACCAGTATAAACAGAATAACAAACCAGTAATACAATCAGGACACTTTTGAGACTTTTTTTAGTACTTTCCCTAAGATGACACTGAGTGTCTGATTACAGCAAGGAAAAGAAAATATTTTTACTTACTGAATCAATGCCAGAGTCATCCTGCCGACTACAATAAGATACAGGTTATATCTTACACTTTAGAGTCAAAGCATTCATCTGTAAATCATTAAAAGTCAGCATCAATACATCACCGAATATTGTAGCATCACTCTATGTTTCATTATAATACAATGCAGTGGAAAGGTGTCATCTTACCTTACGACACCTGACAAATTCCACACAGACAAACAGATTACCTTATTTTATCTACTTATTTTATCTCCTTATTTACTTCTAAGCGACAGAAAGGCAAGCAAAGAGGTTTGGGTTTTTTTGGCACACTCTATCAGATATTTTTATCAAACTTCTTACAGTAAAAAAAAAGGAAGATTAAGGTCTGGTGTGACCCCTCTGACACCTCTATCCCTAATAGTGCACAAAAAAACAAGAAAAATAGCCCTGGGACTTTAGATGAGGTGAGAGAGGTTTAGCCAATGTCCACAGTGAACACTGAGACAAAATCAATTTATTCATTTCAAAATGTTATGTAACTGTGCGGTAACAACAATAATTGTGAGTTACCAGGCATAATAGTCAATGTACACAACACAGATGAACGTAAATATACAAAGATTTATTACAAATGTTATACATCAATAAGCAACAATAAAACTTGAAAATTGCTGGGTCAGTAAGTACACATACAAAATAAGATGATAAAATGTACATACATGTGGACAGGGAAGTATGTAAACATAATGCAGACATCAATAATACCCAGCATGTACCGGCATAAAATAAGCATCAATAAAGCCCTATGCATTTCGCGAGACCCTGCTCGCTCTTCAGGGGCGAATGCATGAATGTGGTATCTGCAGTGTAAGTAATAAGATCAATAAATGTATGTGGTTGGTAAATGGGGGCAGATGGAATGATTAGCAAGAGAGGCCTGATGCAGAGACCTCATACTTACCGGAGTCTGAGATGAATCGCCAAACGCTGGATATCAAGATGGCAGCAGTGTAATGCATCCAGCTCGGGAGCTGAGGAGGTGGAACAAAACAAAGGCCACAATGGGGGAACATCCGGAGGATCAGCACGGACTGGATAGGGGTATTTCTCACTGCGGTCTCCACTTAGCCCCTTAAAATTGTGTCTGGAAAATGTCTGCAAGGATGCATATATATCAGAGGGCATCATAACTGCAAAAAGAACTTATTGTATAGGGTTCTAAGCTTTAATTTATATATACATAAAGATGTAAGTGAGTGAGTTGAGCTTATAAGAGTATCTTGATATGAACAAACTAACTGAGATATGGAATATAGTAAATGCATGGTTATAAAACTGGTATGGGCAGAGAGACTACGGGGCAATGTAGAATGATATAGTATTACATGTGTATAAAAACAATGTAACAAACCCAATGGGTGTCAGGAAAGTAAAAAAGTTGTACCTCAATAGGAGTGAAAAACATCCAATGGTTGTCAGTTTGTTCTTGGAGATGTAACCGCTCTATCCAATCGCCAAGTAATGAATCAGAATCCCAACCGTGCTGAACGTCCAGATATACCCACAAGACCCCCGAAGGCTACACCCCCAGCATCATGCATGGGCATCCAAAAGACATCCACCATCAAAGGTGGGTGCACAGATGCAACAACCACCCAACCATCCGGGATGACCCACACAGCCCACACCTGAGTTACCTCAGGGAGACGTCAGTGTATGGGCGTGGAAAACATGGCACCGATGTGCAGGTGGCCACCCCCGTCAACAGACAGGAGAGGACAGCAAGAGATCAAGAACAGAGCTCCCCTATGCACATCGCAGCCCCCGAGCTGGATGAAAACCACCGCCACAAAAGACCACCAGCGAAAGGGGAACAGCTCAGCCCAGCAAGGCCCCCTGGGAGCAGTATGCAAATATAACTGGCCAAAGAGTGATAATACACTAGATGTAATATGGACAAAGGCTAATGGTAACAACAGACCAGTGTGTGGGCTGAATGGGTGTCTTCCACCCGGGTTCAATCAAAAAAAGGAAGATTAAGGTCTGGTGTGACCCCTCTGACACCTCCATCCCTAATAGTACACAAAAAAACAAGAAAAATAGCCCTGGGACTTTAGATGAGGTGAGAGAGGTTTAGCCAATGTCCACAGTGAACACTGAGACAAAATCAATTTATTCATTTCAAAATGTTATGTAACTGAGCGGTAACAACAATAATTGTGAGTTACCAGGCATAATAGCCAATGTACACAACACAGATGAACGTAAATATACAAAGATTTATTACAAATGTTATACATCAATAAGCAACAATAAAACTTGAAAATTGCTGGGTCAGTAAGTACACATACAAAATAAGATGATAAAATGTACATACATGTGGACAGGGAAGTATGTAAACATAATGCAGACATCAATAATACTCAGCATGTACCGGCATAAAATAAGCATCAATAAAGCCCTATGCATTTCGCGAGACCCTGCTCGCTCTTCAGGGGCGGATGCATGAATGTGGTATCTGCAATGTAAGTAATAAGATCATACATGCATAAGTAATAAGATCATGATATACATGCATCCTTGCAGACATTTTCCAGACACAATTTTAAGGGGCTAAGTGGAGACCGCAGTGAGAAATACCCCTATCCAGTCCGTGCTGATCCTCCGGATGTTCCCCCATTGTGGCCTTTGTTTTGTTCCGCCTCCTCAGCTCCCTAGCTGGATGCATTACACTGCTGCCATCTTGATATCCAGCGTTTGGCGATTCATCTCAGACTCCGGTAAGTATGAGGTCTCTGCATCAGGCCTCTCTTGCTAATCATTCCATCTGCCCCCATTTACCAACCACATACATTTATTGATCTTATTACTTACATTGCAGATACCACATTCATGCATCCGCCCCTGAAGAGCGAGCAGGGTCTCGCGAAATGCATAGGGCTTTATTGATGCTTATTTTATGCCGGTACATGCTGGGTATTATTGATGTCTGCATTATATTTACATACTTCCCTGTCCACATGTATGTACATTTTATCATCTTATTTTGTATGTGTACTTACTGACCCAGCAATTTTCAAGTTTTATTGTTGCTTATTGATGTATAACATTTGTAATAAATCTTTGTATATTTACGTTCATCTGTGTTGTGTACATTGGCTATTATGCCTGGTAACTCACAATTATTGTTGTTACCGCTCAGTTACATAACATTTTGAAATGAATAAATTGATTTTGTTTCAGTGTTCACTGTGGACATTGGCTAAACCTCTCTCACCTCATCTAAAGTCCAGGGGCTATTTTTCTTGTTTTTTTGTGCACTATTAGGGATGGAGGTGTCAGAGGGGTCACACCAGACCTTAATCTTACTTTTTTTGATTGAACCCAGGTGGAAGACACCCATTCAGCCCACACACTGGTCTGTTGTTACCATTAGCCTTTGTCCATATTACATCTAGTGTATTATCACTCTTTGGCCAGTTATATTTGCATACTGCTCCCAGGGGGCCTTGCTGGGCTGAGCTGTTCCCCTTTCGCTGGTGGTCTTTTGTGGCGGTGGTTTTCATCCAGCTTGGGGGCTGCGATGTGCATAGGGGAGCTCTGTTCTTGATCTCTTGCTGTCCTCTCCTGTCTGTTGACGGGGGTGGCCACCTGCACATCGGTGCCATGTTTTCTACGCCCATACACTGACGTCTCCCTGAGGTAACTCAGGTGTGGGCTGTGTGGGTCATCCCGGACGGTTGGGTGGTTGTTGCATCTGTGCACCCCCCTTTGATGGTGGATGTCTTTTGGATGCCCATGCGTCACTGCCCGTACATGACGCTGGGGGTGTAGCCTTCGGGGGTCTTGTGGGTATATCTGGACGTTTAGCACGGTTGGGATTCTGATTCATTACTTGGCGATTGGATAGAGCGGTTACATCTCCAAGAACAAACTGACAACCATTGGATGTTTTTCACTCCTATTGAGGTACAACTTTTTTACTTTCCTGACACCCATTGGGTTTGTTACATTGTTTTTATACACATGTAATACTATATCATTCTACATTGCCCTGTAGTCTCTCTGCCCATACCAGTTTTATAACCATGCATTCATGCATTTACTATATTCCATATCTCAGTTAGTTTGTTCATATCAAGATACTCTTATAAGCTCAACTCACTCACTTACATCTTTATGTATATATAAATTAAAGCTTAGAACCCTATACAATAAGTTCTTTTTGCAGTTATGATGCCCTATGATATATATGCATCCTTGCAGACATTTTCCAGACACAATTTTAAGGGGCTAAGTGGAGACCGCAGTGAGAAATACCCCTATCCAGTCCGTGCTGATCCTCCGGATGTTCCCCCATTGTGGCCTTTGTTTTGTTCCGCCTCCCCAGCTCCCGAGCTGGATGCATTACACTGCTGCCATCTTAATATCCAGCGTATGGCGATTCATCTCAGACTCCGGTAAGT